>OZ004708.1:166777208-167377208 GCA_963924515.1 Vespertilio murinus
TCTATTTAGTAAATCAGCCTGTGGGAGGAGAGATTGTAAAGGCCTGTTTACTCAGCAGTTGGGCCCCCCTGACAGCTGTTCAATGGGGGATTATGATGTCACAGTGGTAATTACACTATAAACAAGGGCTAGGGGAGAAGAAAGCATGAAAGGAAGCTGTGGGGCTTGTTACCAGGCAACATAAAATATGTAACCTGAAACCTGACAAGCATGTAAATTTCCTAGCAAGCCTCCCAGATGTCCTCACGTTATGGCCAGCGCACAGTTTCAGTTTCAGTTTGTTTATTTGCCCTTCTTCAGACACAAATGTGGAACTGAACATGTTGAAGGAGAGAGAGAGAGAAAAAAAAAAAAAAAGCAAAGGAAAACAGGGAAAGGAGGGCTTGTGTGTGCTCCTTGCATGTAAGCAGTCAGGAGGAAGTTCAGAAGCTTGCTCTCTGTTAACAAGATGTAGAGGTCATTGTCCAGGGAGAAAGCTAAAGTCAATAAGCCAAAGTCAGCTGAGAAAGTGAGCCAGGGAGGAAGATGAAGAACAGTAAAAAGGACAGAAAAGTGAGGAGATGGAACTGGCTAAATGGGAGGAAGAGGAAAAAAAAGACTCCATGGCAGGATTGGTCCCCAGAAACTAGAGGGGGCCTGGAGTTCCCACTGCCACAGCCCCACCTAGTGGTTGCCCCCCAGATTCATACCTTAGGTGATGAAGCGCTCTGTAGCTCCCAGCAGCCCTGCCTTTCCTTGGGCAGCTTTATCATAAGTTCTTATGATGAGCTGAAATCATCTTCCCTGTCCTAGACACTCACCCTCACACCCAAGACTCACAGGCACACAGAGATTTGGGGTCAATGACCAGGATGCCCTGTACTTTTTTTCTCCTAGATTTTCATCCCAGCAATTGCTCCCCCTTCCCAGTGGCCTTTTTTCTAGATCAAATTGTTTCTTGCTCAACACCCTGAACAATTTTCAATTTGTAAATGTTCCTCTTATAATCTAGGATTAACCTAGATACACCCTCTCAGGTGAGATCTGACCTCAGAATACTGAGCAGGATCAACCACAACTTCCCTCCTAGGCCATATCCCTGAGTCTCCTCTCTTTGGAGAGCTATAGAAGTGTGTTGGAGAAGGCTGACACAGGCTCAAGATAGCTGACTGCAAGCTGTTTCATAAACTGTTAATAGCTTGAAATCTACCATGGTGGCACTATTGACAGCACAGATATTGGCAAACGTAACAGATCAGAACGCCCTGCCCCATTCTCCAGAGAGCCAGTTTACCAACACACCACTGTTCCTGACCAATCACACAACGTCTTTTGGGATTCAGTGATACCCAGAGCATCTGCAGAAACCTATAGCTAGAGAGCCCTACAAACCAGACATCCATACAAAAGCGACTAAAAAAGTGTCTGTTAGAGCTAAAGGACATGGGGCAGGATTTTAATTCCCCTTGACTCTCTTCCATCCATAGTGATCACCTATGCTGAACGAGAACAACTCTCTTGAGACCAATTCACATCATGGCCACATAAATTTCCACAGGACCCTCAAGAGCCAGATGCTGAATAACCAGATTAAGGGGGGAATTGGTTCACTGAACTAACTTATGGAGGTGACTGCTGCTGGCATGGGCACAAACACAGCAGCTGGTACAGTCAATGGCTTCTCCACAAACTTGGGATTTCTATAAAATTTCTTCTCCTACTCTATATGTGTATTTCTCCATATATATAAAAGGCTAATATACTAAGTGTCCAACCATCTGACTGGTCACTATGATGCGCACTGACCATCAGGGGGCATATGCTCAATGCAGGAGCTGCGGTGACATGCACTGGCACCAAGGACCTGGTGCCCACAAAGCAATAGTTGGCTTCCCCAAGTGGGACACAGGACCTGCCACCGCCCCAGAGCAACAGTCCACCAAATCGCAGCCAATGCTGCCGAGACACCCTGACACAAAATGTGGCCCATAGCCCAGCACAGCACAGCCTAGAAACAGTTGCTGTGGGCACTGGGTAATCATGTCACATAGCAATGCCTGGATTCCTCTCCCTGGTGAAAACTAGCCTCCTTGGAGTTTCCTCAGCCCAGGAATATGACTTGCTTTATAGCCAGGTGCAAACATTTCACACTTTAACCAAATGTCTGTGAAGCGTTTTCCCCATCTCATTTCATTTGATCCTCACAGAAGTCCTGGAGAAGGTATATAGGAAACTCGGTGGAATCCTATTTTCTTTTCATTATCCAGAAAGTGGAGACTTAGAAAATTTAGAAATTTGATCCAAATGAAAAGAAGTAAGAAATGGTGGACCTTGAAAATGACTTCAGGTTTTCTCACTGTGCAAAATATAGTAAAACACTGCTACAGTTAAATATTTTACCCTTTGTTCTCCCTGTGTGATCTACAATACAATATGCTTTGTGATGATATTTATTGCTGTGTTGCTAACAATTACCTGAAAGAGAAATTGGGGTGCTTCACTGGGTTGGAAAAAGTTTAGCTACATCAGAAAGAAGGTCTAATTAATCAAGTTTATTCTATGTCTACAAAAAGCTAACTTGACTCGTGCATGCAGGATACATATAAAGCTCTTACTGGTGCCAATCACATGCGTGTGTTTCCATCTGTCATTGTCGATTGTGAATTTAGTTGACACTTCTATTGTAGAGAAAGGTCGAAGAGCGATATTCAAATATTAAAATATTTCTTCTAATTAATTTCATTTTAATATGCATGAATCCATGCACTGGGCCACTAGTTCTAGTAATAACTGTCTAGAATGACAGTTTAGTGACAAAGCTGAATTCTAGCCACTCCCTTGGTGTTTGATTGGAAGCTCCTTTCTGTCCCTCTCTGGGCCTCAGTCTCTCTCCTGTCAGCAGTGAGGGTTGAGTCTCAGGAGCTCTAACTTCACAGGACTTCTGAGCTGGCTCCAACATGGATCACAGCACTGATGTTCTCACAAGCGTTGTAAGCAGAACTCAGCATCGGATGAGTAGGTTTTTCCACCAGTTAGATCTCACTGTGAGGACTTGCTTCCTGCCTCCACTCCTCCTGTTGTCCTGGGGATGGTTTGTTTGTTGTGACTCTTCTGGATGCACTACAAATGTTGATGAAATTGTCCTCGATATTGCAGCACTGGGCCATGTTATCTCCTGAAGAATCTCACCCAAGTCCGGGCTAATTTTTTTAAAAACGCATTAACCGTTATAATCTATATTATTAAAGTATTCCAAGACTAAAAATTCAGCAGGATACAATTTTGTTACTTCCCAAAGCGAGGCTGCCAAGCCTCAGAAGCAGAGGTCTGAGGAGCCAGGGAAAGCCTCCATCCCTCTGCAAAGATCTGCTCTTGGCTCTCACCTGAGCCTTTCTCAAGAGAAAATGAATAAGGATGCTTTATCACGACAATTTAGAAAGCACCCCAATGTTCTGCTCTGCATCCTTGTACCATGTTCCTTCACAAAGCCCATATTTTAACGTAAGAGAGATCAATGTCACGTGTCAGCCCACTCTGACCTCCTCTCCCCACTTGGCTCCAGGCATCCAGGCCTCCAAGTCGGTATCTTTACACTTTTTGCTTCCACTTCCCCAATTGCTCTCTCCAAGTATGTCCCTACCACTCAGTTCCTCCAAGTGTCTGCTCAGATGTTACCTCCCAAGCTCCCTTCTGACTACCCTGTACAATTAACAGCCCCTCCACTCATCCGTCTCTAATCCCCTCCCAGTTTAATAGATTGTGACTATTTGACCGACCTGTGATCAGAGACTCTTAGGAGCAATGGTTCAGTATTAACCCTTCCCCAGAATGTTAGATCCATGAGCACGGGCTTTGTTTTGTCCACTTCTAAATCCTCTGTGCTGGAACAGTGTCTAGCACATGGAAGATACACTATAAATATTTGCTGAAGGAATGAGTGAATGATGAATGAAGGAATGAAGAGGCAATCCTCATTATTCACAGATTCTGTATTTGTGAATTTACCTGTTCCCTAAAAGCTATTTGTAACCTCGAATCAATCCTCACAGAAATGTCATGGTTAATCACAGACACATGCAGAGCAGTGAAAGATTTGAGTTGCCCGATGTGCCTATTCCAGGTGAGGTTGAGTGAGGTGATGCTGTCTTCTTGTGTCAGCTCTCACACTGTAACCAACTGTCTTATGTGTTGTCTACTCAGTACCATGTTTTTCACATCTTTGAGCTTTTTGTTGGTAATTTTGCTGTTTAAAATAACCCCAAGCAAGTGCTAAATTGCCGTCTAGTGTTCCTAAATGCAAGAAGGCTCTGATGTGCCTTATATACATGTGTTGTATATAAGTGTGGTCCTGGAATGACTTATCATGCTGTGGCCGGAGTTCAGTGTTAATGCATTCACAATATCTATCAAATAAGGTCCTTAAACAGAAATATTCATGAAAACAAGGTTTTGTAATGATCAGTTAATAAAATATGCCGTCCCAGAGGCTCTTAGGAACACTGGTCCAGTATTCCCTAATTCAATGTTCACAGACCTTGCAGACAATAACTACCATGAATAATGAAAACCATTTAGACCTGGGTTTGAATCTTGGGCACTAACCCAATAACAGCAGTGGTGGTCTGGTGAGTGACTGTCTTTCTGAGTCTTATGCTCCTAATCTGTACATTGGCAATTGTGGTACCTAGCCTCACAGTTGTGAGATGATTAATGTGACAAAATGCTTAGGATAGCACCTGGGCCATAGAGGGTAGACCACAGATAATCATTCCTCTTTCCTTTCACTTATTCATATACAGGTTAGTATTTGCAATCCACAAACCAACTACATTTTGCTTTCCTGTGATGTAAAAGTCTTTCTCCACATCCTTCTCAGAACTCTGAAATAGCCCAGACTGTTCCTGCTCCATTCTCCTACTGATGGACACTGAGCTCACAGAAAATTTTGAATTATACCATCAGCAACATTTTTTGGTTATTAATATAACTTTTCCTCCTTCCAAAGAAGTTTATTTCTTTACAATAAACTCCCAGGAATGGAGTTACTAATGCAATTGGTACAAACAGTTTTATGGCCCTGAGAGTAGGTTTCGATAGTGGTGATAAGAAGATACCTCTTGGCAGATGCTCAGTTGGGTGTGTATGGGACTTAGTGGTTTGCCACGTGACTCACCCTTCCTTCTGTGGCTTCCAGCTTCTCAGAATATCAGACCCGAGAGAAGCCTTAGTGATCATCTCATTATATCAAAGCTGGAAATTGAGGCTAGAGAAAAGAAGTGAGCTGTCCAAGGTGATATGGCCAGTCAGTGCCAGATAAGAGTGGACCTCTGGTTCACTGGCTCTCAGACCAGCGTTCTCCCCACCACCCCTTGGCCAGGATGAAGTAGCATGTTCCTACCAGGTGTAATAATACTGCTTCCTCAGGCTTTCTGGATCCATTGGCTTGAGGAAAGGAAATCAGATAGGGCTTGTTTTCTACTGAGAAATTCACACATGCTATTCTGTTTATTTCTTCCCTCTTAACTTCTGTGTTGAGATCCTGACAAGCAGGATAAAGAGGAAACTGCTCAAGAATAGAGTTTCATATCAGAAAGACCAAAGGCGAATCCATAGCCCACCAGCAGATCTCTGTCCCTGCACCTCTCACTTAAACTCTTCTTTCTTACCTGTTTCCTGTAAGAGGGACAAAGATTGCAACTTCTCCCACAAGACTGTGAGGCAAATACTGAGCAGTATTTTTCTGATAGGAAGACAGTAGATACAAACAATCCATCACAACAATAATTAATAGTTCCTAGAGAATGATTAGCCTTGAGGAATCACCTGCTCTGTTAGTACAATGTTCAAAACCACTCTAGAATTCAGATGTCTGCTCTGCCTTGAAAAGTTTCTAATGATATCAAAATAGAAATAGAATAGTTCAAGTTTTATATGGATTTTTTTGTTCCAGAAAAGATAGTTCTTATTCAATTCCAACCAAGAAAAAGAATTTCCCAGACATTGGTGGAACCAGTCTCCATGCTAGGCCAATAGAGACATGGATCTGCAGGCTGAGGATGAGTAAAAGAAGAGTTTCTCAGAAATGTGTATCTCACTTATAATCTTGGGTTGGGATGAGATGGCCCAATCTACCATCAGAAGGATTGTACTGACATAGGAATAGACTTCCTACCTTTTTTCTATAGAAGTTAGCAGCCTCTGTTTTGTCCAATATTATCTATCTAGGAAGGAAGGAAGGAAGGAAGGAAGGAAGGAAGGAAGGAAGGAAGGAAGGAAGGAAAGGAGGAAAGGAGGAAAGGAGGGAGGAAGGAGAAAGGAGAAAGGAGAGGAGAGGAGAGGAGAGGAGAGGAGAGGAGAGGAGAGGAGAGGAGAGGAAAGGGGAGGGGAGGGGAGGGGAGGGGAGGGGAGGGGAGGGGAGGGGGGAAGGAGGGGAGAGGACAGGGAAGGGGAGGGGAGGGGAGGGAGTAAAGAGAGAAGGAAAGAACATATTTTGAGTTCCACTGAAAATTTCTCATATAAAAGAAAATATACATTGACCATAAAAAGAAATGCATGTCCCATTTCCTTAATATGAAGTAAAAAAATGCTTCATATTAACCAAAACCAAAGCCTTCTTTTCTTTCCATTTGAATAGGATCAACCATCTTTTATTCCAATATGTCTTGGATAAAGGGTCAAATTCTCCATTAAGCCAGTCTGACTTTTCCATAAAGACACCCATTTACTCTAACATCAGTACAAGAATATTAACCAAGATTTTAGCTGTTTAATTAGAACCCACCAGCAACTATGTATCTAATATCCACTGCATACTTGGTCCTGTGCTAGTGGTGATAGACAATGGAATACGTACAAATAGTTCCATCCTAGATCCTGTTCTTAAGAATGCGAGAAGTGGGATGGACAGCAAACAAAAATAAAATTTCATATTATGGGATACAGCAAGAGTAGAAAGAAATCCACATTATGGACATAATACAACAAGAAACAGAATTAGCAGGGGAATGGAAGTGATCAAAGAACACTCCTCTGAGGATCTGACTGCTGATGTATGAATTTTGAAGACTAATTAAGCATACTTCAGATGAATATCACAGAGAAGAAAAGACATGGAAGTCAATTAAAACTTCAATGTAAAGATCTTGAAATGTCACCCATGAAGGGGGGCACAGGAACATTATACTGGAGGGGTAGGTGGAGACCAGATTTTGAAAACTCTCTCAATGCTGTATGGAAGGTAGACTATCAGGACATCCTATAAGTAAGAAGAGAACTTTGCCTCATGGAGTAGAAGTGAGGAAGAGAGAGCAGGGGAAGCCAAGACAGGCACCTACCCACAGAAAATTGCCCCAAAGTGTTAATTTCATATGGCAGGTCAGCATGTCTTAGGAGATATCAGGAAATGCCTGAGCCTAGTGACAAACCACAGGGCGGTCCTAGATACCTGCCTCTACCCCCTGAGCATTCTCTTGACTGATTCACAATCTTCCAAAGAGAAGGAAATCAGACATTGTTCACATGCTTTCTCAGGGCCCAGTGGACGCAAAGCTTTCTGTCTGGAAAGAGGTGTTAGCAGAAATCAGCCCAGGCTGAGTCTCACTGCAAGGCAAATGCCAAGGGGAGACCTCGTGGTCACCAAAGACTCTAAGCTGGCAGTTGTCAATTAGAAGGTGGTTCTGCCTTCTCATATTGAGGAGCCAAGCACGTGGGCTTCTCCTCTAGGCTCTTAGTGTAAAAGCTAGAGGAAGCTGGACACATGATGCTTGCCTGATGGATCCCCTGGGAGGATACAGATGATGAGACCACAGCAACATCCAAGGCTGTGTGTGGTGGGAAAGATTCCACTAGATCCTCAGCTGGCTAATTAAGCAAATTCTGTGTACACTCCTGAAAATATACTCACAGGGGAAAAGTGAAAAAGGACAAGTACACAAACAATGGAACAGACACCAAATATGTGATGAGGGATGCAGCTCTTATGACGCATATATATTCCCCTCTCTGTCTTCCCATTAGTTCTATCCAATGGATCCCTAAAGAGGGACCAAGCAGACAATCCCATTCATAGCCCTGAATCAAAGTGACTGAGCCTTATAAGACTAGGGTAACCTCACTGACTGCTAAATTATTTCCTAATAGTTCAGAAAGGCATAAGGATAACGTGACTTGGGTAAACAATAAGGTAAACAAATAATGAGGGTTATAAACCATCATCTAGATGGTGCAGCATGGAATATACTGGAAGCATTGTTAATTTTTTTTATTAGACTAATCTTTGAAAGAGCATGCCTCGTTACTTTAATTTTAATTATTGTAACTCACATCACTGGATTCTTGTTATACCAGCCCTGCTACTCAGAAACATTTACAAGAATCAGCAATTCTTTTACTTGAAGGGTCACAGATTACACTAAAAAAGGTTCAATAGCTTCTGTTAATCACTTATTTTGAACAAGACATGAATGGAGATAAACATGGAAGTGAAATATCATAGGAAGCTTCAAATTTTGATGTAAAGGACAGATTTATCACCACATGAAAGCACAATGGGTAATTACCAGGTGGTTGAAATGACAATTAACTCCATCCTTAATAATTATAATTTGACAGACAATAAATCAAGATGGCAGCCATCTGTAAATAAACACCCACAGAGCTGGCTTAATAGTATTGCACAATAGCTTAACCTCATAAAACTAGCAAACTAGTTCTGACTAGTGAGCAAGTAAATCTCCCAAAGACCAGAGAGAAGCAAATTTTTGGGTCACCATGTTCCTGCGTTTGTCAGCTGGACACAATTGAGAGCCCATGTTGTTTTGCTTTGTTTTTATTTGACTTTTTTTTTCCTAAAGACAATTATTGTTATTTTCCGCAAAACACTGGCTCGTTTTAAAATTGTGACTTTTTGACTCAAATGAAACTGTTCTCTCAAATAGCTCTACTCCAGGGCCTTGTGTATTTCTTAAAATGTTAGCCTTGACTGCAGACCAGCGCCTACAGAGTTCACTGCCCCACTTTCTTAAAGACATCTCCTCACTTATCTTCCATTATGTTCCCATACTTCTTCTATTGTTCAGGATTCTTTCCTGCATATGATAATGATGAAGGAGTTAGTATTAATACCAACCACAACCTGTATTATTTGTTACCTTCTGCTAATTGATTTCTATGTATTTTATTAGTTAGCCTTCTTAACAGCCCTCTGAAATGGAGATGTGTTTTGGTTTTTTTTAATTACCCGTGAGAATAAGGAGGCCAAGAATTATCCAGTCGCTTCCCCACAGTCATAAAGCTGGTAAGTGAAAGATTTTTAACTCTAGCCTGTAATCCCAGTCATTTGCTCTCAACTTTGCCGCTTTAATCTGCACAGATTCTAATTATTATTTTTCCCGCTTTATGTGGGTCTTTTTTTCTAATCTCACTAATATCTTTTTCCTTAGGTCATTTTAGCTACTCCCATACCTCACTGCTAAGGATTCCCGAATCTATCTTTAACCCAGATCTGCCTCCTGAGTACCAGATCCCTGCAGCAACATACTGCTACAGTCCCCACCTGGATTTGTTCTTGTACTCAGCAAATACCCATTGAGCAACTTGTGGTCAGGCACTGTTCTAGGGACAGGGAGCAGAGGGGGAATGAATGACACAGGAATTAGTGCTATCATGGAATGTATACTATAGATTCAAGGGGGATGGTGAAAAACAACAGATAAAATATAATGGTAAAATAGAGAGTATGATAGACAGTCATATGTGCTAAAGAAAAGAAATGCAGAGAAGAGGGAGAGAGATTGGGAGATAAGAGGTAAAAGGGAGCCACCAGTGTGGATAAGGTAACTAGAGGAGACATTACTGACTGGATAACTTTGGAGGGAAGATTTGAAAGAGATGAAGGAGTTGATTAGGTGGGCACCCCAGGAAAAATCATTTAAGGCAAGGAACAGTGGCTGGAAAGTCTCAGAGGCAGAAACATGCAGGTATGTCTGAGGAACACTATGGAATCCAGTGTGGCAGAGTGGTGACAGAGAAGGCTGGACTAGAGGAAGTCTGAGTAGCAATGGGGCCAAGGGTTAGGAGGATTGAGTCATGCATTGCACTGTACATGGGTTACATTTTACTGTAAGCAAAATGGGATGTTGCCGAACCTGGTTTGGCTCAGTGGATAGAGCGTTGGCCTGCGGACTGAAGGGTCCCAGGTTCAATTCCAGTCAAGGGCATGTACCTCGGTTGCGGGCACATCCCCGGTAGGAGGTGTGCAGGAGGCAGCTGATCGATGTTCCTAGCTCATTGATGTTTCTAACTTTCTATCCCTCTCCCTTCCCCTCTGTAAAAAAAATCAATAAAAATATTTTTTAAAAAGATGGGATGTGCTTGGGAGGCTTATGGACATCCTGATGTGCCTTTTGAAGAGGACCACTCTTGGCTACTGTGTTAAAAATGGGCCAAAGGAAGGCTAGGTGGAAAGCAGGGGAGGCAGTTTAGGACACTATTTCAATACAGACAGACTTCTTTTAATTGTGCTTTGCTTTATTGTGCTTCAGAGATGTTATGTTTTTCATAAGTTGAAGGCAAAAAAAATGATATCAGAAAAAATAATGACAACACACTTTACTGTGGTACTTGCTCTATTTTGGTGGTCTTGAACCGCAGTATCTCTGAGGTGTGCTTGTAATCCTATGAAAGATGGTGGCTCTAATGAGAGTAGTAGCCACAAAGATGATACAAAATGGTCATAAGCTAGATATATTTTTTGGGGGAAAATAAGGCAACAGAACTTGATGAAGCATCAAATTCAGAATTTAAGAGAGAAACAGCATGCAAGGATTTTAAAGAACATAATTGCCATTGGCTCAGAAGTGAAAATTTGCCAGGAAATAGGTCTGGAGGTGGGATCAAGGAAAAGATTAGGAGCTTAGTAATGAACATTTCCAGATGACTTTTGTATATGTGTGTACAAAACAGATACTTAATATTTCCTATTCCACACACACACACACACACACACACACACACACACAGACACTTATTCTCCTATATATTCCTCATCTCCATTAATAACATTAGTGTTCCATCCAGGCATTCATTTTTTGATGTTCCCCTCTCCCTTGTTCCCACATTTAAGCATCCCCTATTTCATCCCTCTCAGGACTAGACAAGTTCTCATTTCATGGATACACCTTGTTTTCCTGTTGCAGTGCACACAACCTTCCCTCATTGTAGGTGATCCATCCAGTCACATTCCACCCTACCTTGGTTGGCCAATATCAACTTATTCTTCAAGATATAACTGAGATATCGCTTCTTTGAAAACTTCTTTGAATCCATAAGATTAGTAAAGTTAGCTGCTCACTCCTTCCTCTCCCCCGATTATTACTTTTTCATCAGGCCAACAGAATGTTTTCTACTTGCAGACGCTGGCACTGGCAGTATGTCACGCATGTGGGAATGAAGAGAGAGGAGCTCAGAGGAGGAAAAGGTACTGGGTTCATAAAGACCTTGAATGTCACAAGGGTGTTGTAGTTAGTCCTGAAGTTGATAGGGAATGATGGCATTGCTTAAAGGTGAAGGGCCTGGTTTAAGTCTTCAAGGATTCACTCCAGTGGTCATTGGAGACTGAGCTGGAGGGTAAAGTAAGTCAGGCATGACTTGATAAGCTCCTGAATAAGGTAGAGATGATGGTGCTGGAGAGGTGAAAGAGATGAATTTTCCAAACTGGATTTCATGAGGCTTGGGGATAATAACATTTATTGAGCCATTTATCAGGCACAGTTTTAACAACTCCTCCTGTATTAATTTAATCATCCTGTATTAATTTCTATCAACCATCTCATGTGGGATATGGTATTCTTATCCATTGTACATAGGAGTTAAATTAAGACACAGATGGATTGACTAAGTTGCCCATCTCCCATAGCTATTAAGTAATGAATTTACTTAACATCTCCAGTATTCATGCCCTTCTCTCCTGCCCTATACCTTCTACAACACAGTGGATTAATAATACAAAACTGTATTAGCTGCATGAGGACATTTTCCTAACCCATATCAATCCAAACTGGATGTCTTCTTCAATATTTTTGCAAAGTCATCCTTCCAAAATACACCATTCACAAACAGTCCATACTATAAGTTGTGTTTGTATGAATGCTTAACCACTATGTGATGTTTTTCCCAGTCTTTTTTTCTCCCTCAGTCAAACTAGAAACTCTCGCATATGGAAGCATTTCCACACTGCAAGTTATGGCAAAGGGGAATATCATACAATTTTCAAACACTGTCACATGAAATATAAATATGCATTAGAAAAATGCTACATGGAGACAAAAATATCTTTGTATTGATGACTCATTCTGTCAATCTTTATTTTTTTTATTCAACAAACATTAAGACAGGCACCCACTTTAGGGCAGGGGCGGTGGTTAGCAGTGAAAAATAGAGAAATGAATAATCATGAGGAAACCCACAGCCTTGTCACTTGATTTTAGATGGCTATAACTGGGTGAAGATATTATAATGGACTCTCTGCAACCATCATAAAGATAAACAGAGCTCTGTATTTTAATTCAGATAGAGCTACGGTCTCTAGCCCAGCTTCACTTTTTCTAACTGGAGATTTCAAACCATCTCTCTGAGCCTCAGTTTCCTCAACTGAAAATAAGAACAACTTCACGGGATGGGTATGAAAATTAGGGACTATGCCCTGCACACAAATGCTAGTTTGAACCAATGGATAGTTAAATAGCCATTCAACTGCTGTGGCTTCTTATTTTCCTATCATTGGTATCCTTCCCAAGGGTCCAATCAAAATTCACAAGAAACAAACATTCCCATGTTCCCAAACTAGCAAACAGCAACAACAATACAAAGCCTCATTGGTGGCTTCAATTTGGAAGGAGATTGCCCTCTCTGGAACTGAATTGGCCAAGATCTTACAAAAGCAGCTGATGCCTTGTTAAAAGGTAGCGCACACCAGGAGAAAGGACAAGCTTCTGGGGTGTCTGCCTATGTGCAGGGAATGACACTTGCTAAGGAAATGCTCCAGGGAGGCGGGGGGGTGGGGGTGACAGTTCCCTAAGAAGCAGTGTCCTATTGAGGAGATAAAGTTGGCATTCGCCTGTGGATGTTCCAAGAAGTTTTCTTCAGAAAAGTGACGCCAGAAAAATGGTTGGTTCTCTGCTGACAAGGGGACCCCAATAAACAAGTTTCCAGGAATAGCACAGTCCCGCCCATGGCTCCAACTATGAGTCAACAGGGGACTCCCAGCAAGAACCCAGTAAGAGAAAAATGGTCAAACTGGTTCTCCGACCTGCACATGGCAGGCATCTCTGTAGGACTCTCTTTCACGGCCCGTGTAGAAAGAGTTCCAATTCAGGGTTCAGGTTCTGGAGAAGGGCCGCACACAAATGAAGAGACTTGAGACTTGAAGAAATTCAACTTGGCCATATGGGGGGCCAGGCGGTAGTCCAACTCTAGTGGGAGAACTACTCCCTGCTCTGGCGCTGCCATCCCCTTTCATTGAGGCTTTGGGGAAAACATCTTAGGCAACATAAACAGAAATTTACATGTAGCCATTAGGCAGGAAAGTAACAGAAACTTACATGGGACAAAAAAAGGTGGAGGCTGCTTCCGCTACCAATATCTCACCTAAAGGTTAGAACAATTAAGGTTGTTGACAAGCCTTCCTGGCTTCCTGTCAACATCTCTGTTTTCAGTGAAACTGATTTGTTTTCCAGCACATCTCACCATACAAGGGATAACTGAAGGAGGGCTCACTGGAGGAAATCAACAAATCCATGTCATCTGTCAAGCTCTGTGTCAGGCTTTTCCCCTTGGTCAGCTTGTTTAATATTCATAATCATTCAATTAGATAAACCACTGTTATTTCTTCTTATTGTTGTTGTTATCATTATTATTATTTTTACTGGAAGTTATTACTATTTCCATTTTTACTGGATGAAGAAACTGAAACCCAAAAGGGAAAGATGGAACTATCTTGAAGCTGCCCAGAAAAGATCCAAGATCTTACCATTAGTAGGTGGAATTTGAATCCAGATCATTCTGACATCAGAACCTAGGTTTATTTTGACTTTGCAATCGGTTAGCATAAGCTACCCCAAGATAAGTCTCTGCCCTTCTCTGTCTGTCATGGATCCCCAGGAGGCTGACCTCAATAATGAGTATTCCCAGACTCCCCTGCCCTCTGCCTTATGGCTGGGGATAGGCAATGGGCAACACCAGCAAGTGGCCAGAGGATGCAAGGAGAGAGTAGGGGCATTTCTTCCACGCCTTTGTACTGAGCCACTGCATTCCTACAGCGACTGGTCCTGTCGGGCCAGTCCTCTTCCTGGGCCCCAGCCTCCAAGTTCTACCCCTGATCCCTTCTGTCTGAGACAGCAAACATTTCCTGACATTGGCAATTCCTGGGTGCTTTTCTATCCGTTGTTCATTCCTTTCACCATCCCATGCCTCTTAAATACGTACTTCACAATATTATATTCAGAGGAGCCCTTTGAGGATGCCATTGTGTTTCCTGCTACAACTCTAATGATATATAGCAAATTTAAAACTATTGTATATTTAATTCCACTATAGTTTAGAGTCTTAAATTGGTCTTTGAATATCTTGTAAAAAAGCATCACTTGCATCTTACGGAAATGACTCAGCTGAAACTACAGGGAACACATGTCATTGAGATTTGATGAGCTCGCTGGAGTGACAATAAACTCCCTGCTTGTTATTGGCAGCTACTGTGGTGAATGAAGCTTCCCAGTCGCACTTGGAATGTGATGTTTTTCCACGAAGCTGTGCTTACAAAGATGAAATCTGAAGAATATGTGAGCATGCTTTACAGACCCTGCCAAGAAGTCTCTAGAATGTATGCACAATGGAGCTAAAGGCATTTGTGATTCCACTCTAGCCAGTTTGGCTCAGGGGATAGAGCGTTGGCCTGGGGACCGAAGGATCCCCGGTCAAGGGCACATGCCTGGGTTACAGGCTCGATCCCCAGCAGGGGATAAGGGTGGTGCAGGAGGCAGCCTATTAATGATTGTCTCTCACCATTAATGTTTCTAACTCTCCCTCCCTCTCCTTTCCTCTCTCTAAAGCCAATAAAAATATATATTTTTTAAAAAGGGTCACATGCCCAGCCAGTGGGCCTCAATGATTGAGTGTCAACTTATGAACAGGAGGGGTGCAGAGGTGCAGAGGGGGGATCATGGTTCATTTCCTCAGGGTGGGGCATGCAGGAGGCCACTTATAAATGGTTCTCTCTTATCATTGCTGTTTCTATCTCTTTCTCCCTCTCTCTTCCTCTTGGAAATCAATAGAAACATTTTTTTTAAAGGCCACATGGGGAACCTGAAGGCATACCTCAGGAGGTCTGCAAGTGAAGGATGATACTCGGTTAGAGCACAAAATGAAGTTGAGGTATTTTTTTGCTCCTTAACCCTAAATGTAGGCCCCTCTCTACCAAAAGAACGTGCACCCGGAAACAACTACCAGATCCTGTCTTAAAAACCATCTGCACACTCGCCTCCTTCTCCGCCTTAACTACACGTACGGCCCAACCTCGAGGGTAGTTTGCTCTTTTAAACCCACCTATGAGTCATTCAAAATCTATTGTCCCTCTCTCCCCACTCCACCCTGCTAATTTCCTTGCTCAGACTTTTAGGAATGATGTCCACAGTGGAGTAGACAGTAGATGCTCAAGTATTTAGTACACAATAAGTGTGAGCACCTTATGAATCCGTTTATGTTTCTAGTCTGTGAGAGCTTTTTTGTGTGTGTGTGGTATGGGAAACAGGGCTCTATAAAACATAACCAAGTTTCAATTGGCCTGAGCATAGGATGTGCTCTTCTTTCACCCAGCTCCTAGCTGTGTGACTTCAGGAACATTACACAGTGTCTCTGGCTTTCCCCATGCACAGACCAGGGACACGAACACTTGCTTCACTGCGTTGTTGCAATGATTAAACACTATAATCTTTTTTTTTGGGGGGGGGGGATAGCACAATGATAGGCACATGAAAGAGCCTTCCTAAAGTCCAGATCATGCCACTCCTTCTGTCCTGATGGCATGACCATACCATATACATAGCATGAAGAAGGATGGAGGGCATTAAGGGAGGTTCCCAATTGGAGAAAACCTGGATTCAGTGGACAATCTGATCTCACCCTACTCAAAACTTTGCTGATGTGTCAGACCTTGTTTCTCTGCATCCTTTTCCAGGCTCCCCTGTAGGGCAGGTAGTATTTATTATTAAGCAGTTCACCGGTATCCAGTTACTAGGTATATTTCAGATGACAAGTGTTATCTTTTATCCAGTCTTTCCACCCCTGGAGTCTCTCCTAGCTCTGAAGCAGATGCCATTTGGTCCTTGATCGTGCAATGTCCTAACACCACGTGTGTTTCCAATACCACTAGACTCACTGCATCATTGTCCTATTCCAGTCGTCATTTGTAAACACTGCCTGGGTGCCAAGCCCATGCACAGTGTAGGTACTGGGTTTGGAGTAATGAATAAGATGTAATCCTTCAGGTGAAAGAGTTCATATTCCAGTCAGGAAGACAGACAAACAGGTAACTTCTCCTATGCAGACCTGAGGAGGGGATACAGGAGATGCTGAGACCAGCGCCAGGATAGGGTGAGGCAAGGGAGAAGACTATATTACAAAATTTAAGGAGGCGATCACTGTGGATCATGGGACCTGCAGAGTCAGCTACTTGCACCACACTGAGAATTAGAACCTCCTTAAATTTTATGCCCAAGGCACCTCATATATCTCCCCTGTGTCCATAGCCCAGGGAGAAAGAGCCAACTTCTCTCTGTGGAATCTAGAAAAGTTTCCCAGAGTAGACAACTTTGAACTCAAACTGTTGAGAAGGGACAGGGAGTTGCCAGACAGAGAGGTGGGGAAGGGGTGAGCAAATGAGTACCTGAAGAGGTCAGAGAGAACAGAGTTCATGGATGCTATAGACTATAGACTGATGCAGCTAGATTACTGCAAGGTGGGGGTGGCAGTGGGAATGTGGTGGCAGGACAGGGAGTACAGGGAGTGACCAGGGACAGATCACAAAAGAATTTAGGAGAGAAACGTGCTGTATATGTAGAAGGACCAAATGATTTATCATTGATCAGGACACACTGAGGGTGAAAAGGATGCTATCTACTATTGTCAGCAGCAAGATGAAACTTGATTATGTCTGTGTGTAATGCACAAGCCTGTCTCCTGCCTTCACCCCAGTGTGGTCTCCTTCCCACCCTCCCGGTGTTGGATATACCTCACTCCTCTTTTGCATCTGGGGCAGACCTCAGCTCTTCTGAGTTCTGAACAATCCTACACTCTGCACATGAATATACTGAGTGTCAGCTTTGGGGCTGGAAAAGAATTGTGACATTTCTGTGCACGGTAGTGAAGAGGCCACAAATATGAGAAGTTTAGTCCACCAAGCACGATGCTAGCCCACCAGCTCACCTACATACTATCCTGCAAAGGCCCAGGAGATTTCTAACAATGCTTTCCTGACACATGGCTACTGAATGCAGTGAGATTCTGGATTTGAGTGAGGTCCTGATGCACAGAAGAAAATTGTTGTGAAACAGAATACTCGTTTACTTAATGACACATAATATAAATTAGGTCTTTTTGGGCATTATATTTTACCTTCACATCATTGTGATAGGGGTATGACTTTATGTATTTCACTTGTATTATTAAGTACTTAATAATAGAGAGAATAGTATAAAGGCACCTATATGTATATCACCTGGGTTTAAGTAACGGTATCACTTCACTGCATTTTAGTTTATATGTGTAGGCACAAAAGCATGCACACGTGCAATACACACATACACACACACACACACAATTACAAAAGTATAACACAGACATCAGAATATTTCTCCCTTAAATACTTCTGTTATACATTCCTAAATGATAAGAGAAATTTCCTCCAAATAATAATACCTAATGAAACTAACCACGAACACCATCAATAATTCCCTAACACTATCTACTACAGCTTTCATGTTCACATTTTCCCAGTCATATCTTCAAGCTTAGGCCAGTCAAGAACACTGTATTGCATTTAGTTATTATGTCTCTTCTCTCAACTCTTTTAAATCTAGGACAGGCCCGGCTCCTGTCTGGGAGATGGATCTCAAGGTTCGGTTATATTCTAGTTAAAAATCTGTGGCAAATCTACATCATAGGTGAATGACTTTATTTCATATTATATCACTTAGGAAGCGTATTATACCTGATCACCCATGAAGGGTGTTAGTGATACTGGCATCAATTAAATTGACTTTATTACAGAGAGAACTCTGAAGTTGGGAGGTTAGTAACGTGCCTAACATATGCAGTTAGCATGAGATTGGGGCAGCATTCAGTGTGTTACTGTCCATGTGAGTCAGGGAGAGAAGGCTGATGGGCAGATTTTCAAAATACTCAAAGTGGACAGCTAGAACTATATGATGGGGCATAGCAGTAAGCTGCAAGGCACACACATGGAAAGAGAACTGTCTTCAATGGCAGTGGGTGGGATGGAGCTATGAGCTCAGCTCACGACCTGACAAAGCTTAGTGGGAAACTTCCTTTTAAAAGCTTGTACTAAGTCAATCAGGCATCAGAAATAAAGTAAACTTTTTAATGCTCTCTTATAAACAGATTTGTATTACAATGTTTGAAAGAAGGCAGTCTAAGACTTGTGTGTTTAAGGCAGCATCCTCAACAGTTTATCTGGCGTATAAGAGGCAGTTAACAGCTATTTGTTGATTGAAAGAACCTATTAGTGTTGGAATCTCATTGTGCATCAACCCTTTCAGCTAATCAATCCCAAGGACCATTGATTCTAGTTCCTCAATATCTCTTGACTCCATCCACTATTCTGCATCACTTCTCCAACGGCTTTAGGCCAAGCCACCATCTCTCCTAAACATCCTACAACAGCCTCCCAATTGTTCTGCTCTCTTCCACTCTTACCCCTTTCCAACCCATTCCCCACAGTGTTTGAGACTGCAAACTATATTTAAAATTGGGTAGGTTAAAACCCTCCCGATGGTTTCCAATTACAATGAGCATAAAATTAAAGAGCCTTATCTTGTTTTGGGAGACTCTGCATAATCTGCATCCCCTCTACTTCCTCAGTTTATTTTTTTCCTCTACATATTTTTGTTATATTGCTCTAACTCCATCGATCTTCCCTTATTCCTTGAACATGTCAATCTCCCTTGCTTCTGGGCCTTTGCATATGCTGTTCCTTTTGCCTTGTATCCCTTCTTCCCGACACTGCCTTATAACACAGACATACTATTTCTTCTTGAATAGCACTTTTTTCTTGACTCCCAGATTGAATTAGGTCTCTCTACTCTAGACCTCATTTAATTCCTTACTTTTACTTTATAGGTCTAATAAAACTGTGATTAAATAATTGCTTATGTATATAGGCATGTCTTCCTAACTAATTTATATAAGTCCCAAGCTATTAAGGAACCATCTCCTGGGTCTCAATCACATTTGCCATCCCTAGCACCTCATGTAGGCTTAGCACAAATTTAAAATATGAATGAATGAGTTAATTTATCATGTCATACTTCTACTCACACATCATTTCTAAGACTGGTTAGTACTTTTTGGTCCTTGGTCCACCATGGAGTTTTAGTTTTGCAAACCCTTCTTTGTTCATCAAGATATCTACAACCTTAGGGTCTTGGGTGCCCTGAGATCTGGGCTCTACACATAGCTGCAGAGAAGTTCAGTCCCTTATTCATGTCAATTGCAATGTGACAGGTTCAGTAGTAAAGGACAGAGTAGAAACCAGGAAAGTTCAGAGGCGACATTTCTCCAGCTTTGCTGTGGAGGAAGCAGAGATGCCAGGGGAGACTTCCTCATTAAGTAGAGTTGTACAATCACTGGCTTGTGGAATTGTTTATGAGTTGGCCTGGGGAATAAGCATAGAGAGAATAGGCATTCCAGGCAGATGAAAAAGCATGTCTAAGTCATGGACGGAAGAGAAAAATGGCATTTTTAGGGCATTTCAAGTAATTGGATGTGGTTAAAGAGTGAGCAATGAGACCAGAAGCTAGAAGAAGTGAGGTCTGGGTCATAAAAGGTCTGTTATCCATGCCACATGAAGGAGCTTAAACTTGACGAAAAACACGATGGGAAGCCAATGAAGGAGGGATAGCAAGGAGTTGTAATGAGTGAATATACATTTTTAAGCAACTGCACAAACTAGGGCTCAAATGAAGAAGAAAGACACACTACAAATTCAATTTGGTAAGTGTATTGAATTCAGTTTGATAATTCTTGACTTTGTCAGGACATGTGTTTTTGTGCTTCTTTTTCAACTTGCCAAATCAAACATGCCTATAGCACTGTGTAGAAGTAGCATAATCTGCTACTTAACCCTTTCCTTCTCTGGTGCAGGGGGCATTGAATTAACGCACTGCCTGATTACTTACACATGGGCAGGGCCCCCCTTAAGCTGTCCCAGATAGTTGGGTTCTGCTGCTGGTTTTGTAGCTTTTATTTATTTAACCAGAGCTAGAAAACAACCCTCTGAGCACGTGGATGGGTTTCCTTGCAGGAGTCTGAGCTGGCAGTTATTTTAATTAGCAACATATTTTATACGGGCAGAATCAGAAATGGAAACATGTCAAGGCCTCTTTAGCTATTAAGTTTGGCAGACTCACATCACATGAGTGGGCCTCACATGGTAATTAGCTCTTGACTACCCTCAGTCTCTCCAAAGGAAACCCTGTGAACATATAGTGCTCTCCCTGTGTGTGGAGTCCTCCTTTACCTGCCTCTCCCTCCCCCCCCCCCACACACTTTGGGTGTTGGGGGACTTATCAGCATCATACACCAAAGGCTGAGGATTTCAGGAGTCCTCTTGGAGACAGTTCTGGGAATCCAGGCTTCTCAAGGTAGGCCTAAAGCCATTCCTCGTTTATCTATCCCCAGATCAATTTCTCTGTTCTGACTTCCTTTCGAGAATCAATCATTCTAGAAATACATCCCAATATACTGTTTATCTCTCTCACATCTACTTTGCGTTTGAGAAATGATTTCATCTTTTTATTACCGCAGTGCTTTCCCAGAATCCTGGAGATATGTATGTATATTTATGACTTGAGATAAAACAGAGTATATTCATCCCAGCTAAAGATGACTGGAACTGTGTATACTTTCCTAATAGACAGATCTCCTTGGTGAATGAATTACACGGACAGGGTACCATCTCTATTTCCTTATCTGCTTACCTAATAGCCACCGAACTTAATCCTGTGCCAGATATATACTAAATGCAGGGGCTGGGAAGAAACAGGTCTGTGATTTAGAGAAACTCTCAAGTTAATGAGGGAAAGTGACACATGGACTTGTTTAAAACAAAGTGGTAAGAGTGGTGATAAACATGTATACATGTGGTTCTTTGGTTTCCAAGTGACAGAAACAAATCTGAAGTAGCTTAATAAAAGGAAGAAATTTTTTGGAAGGAGA
Source organism: Vespertilio murinus (assembly GCA_963924515.1). NCBI lineage: Eukaryota > Metazoa > Chordata > Mammalia > Chiroptera > Vespertilionidae > Vespertilio > Vespertilio murinus. Next base: position 166,798,692 of record OZ004708.1, read on the forward strand.
AAAACATCGCATTAAATTTAAAGTCACATTTTTGGGAGCAGCCCAACTCTCCCACCTAGAATGGGCTGGAAGGCTTAGGCACAGCTTCTCTCAGCCTCTCCTTCTTTGTGTCTCCTTTATTCTTCCCTCCCTGCTGAATGGCTTTCTCTGCCTCTCCCAAGTTCCTAATATTTAATCATCTAAATTCAAACAAATACCCCAGACTGAAATTAATCTCCCATCACAATTCAAAAAGGTCCAGGGCAGAGAATCTCATTACATTAGGCACTATCCCTGGTCCACTCAGCTGTGACTGGTGGCAAACTGTCTGCCACAACTGGTAAGTGGCAGTTATCCTATGCAAACGCCAATCAATATTCTGACACTCAACATATGTAAACTCCGATGTGCTCTCAAAAGGGACAAAGAACATTTTCCTATTCTGTATTGTTTCTCTCTCTAGTAAGACATTAAAGTCAAGAGACACCTTTAACATGATTGGCTGGCTTAGTAGAATTCCTTTGAGGAAAACGATGAATCAATGGGAATCAGTTCCAACATTGTAAAAGACAATGAGATAGGGGAGGAGAGAAAGGAAAAGAATTCCTTACATCCTAAAAATCACAAGGCACTATCATTTCTCAAATGTATTTGACATAACACTACTTTGCAGTATGTGTGGATTTTAGGCCAAAGATGCCAAGACGGTGGCTCATCTGGTGAGGACGCCTTAGCATCAGTTGGCAGAAGCCTATAAAAAGAATGGTATGGTTAGAATGTACTGGAACCCTACTTCCGTAGTTCCTGGTTTCAACACAAGCCCTTGTCCTGCCCCACAAACACCTCCTGAGAGCTACAAAGGCTTTTCCAGGCCGTCAACCTGAACCCCTAACTTGTTATTTAAAGAGAAAAAAAACTCTTCCATCCTGGTCCAAATTATTATGATCTGTCAAGATGCCTCGGGAACTGAAGGATTAAAAGCACTCGTTAATCCATTTTGGAGCATATTTGGGTCAAAACAAAAGAAGACAACCTTGACTTTGGGGCACACAGCCTTCAGTTTCATATTTGTTGTCTTGATATATTAAAAAAACACACACACACACACAAAACAAAACACTTTTTAAAATATAGACCGCTTTTGCGTTGCTACCCACAGCCAGAACTGTTGACAGAAATCAAGTCTTCCCAGGAGGTGGATGTAATAAAAAGTAGAGATGATATTGGCTACAAACTTCATCATCCCATTAGGTGGAGTCCACCTTCATTCATTTTCAAGCATCCATTAGACCAACATGTGGTTCCCATTGAGCCCTTCCTGCCTGTGAGGTTCTGTGGGAAACCCAAGGATAGGCAAACCACAGCCGCTAAGCACACACTGCTTCCGGTCAGGAAAGAGGAACAGAGAGGAACACCAATAGCCGAACAGTGAAGCAGGAGGTACTACACAGGGCACAGAGTGCTGAGCCGGTTTGAAAGAGAAGGGGGCAGGTAAGACCCCTGGCTCTGGAAATTTGAGAAACTGAGGCTTAAATACCGGGCTTGCCATTTCTAGCCATGTGATCCTGGTCAGTGTTTTTTATTTATTTATTTATTTTTATTATCATTGAACTTTAGTATTTTCACCTTCAAAAGGAAGGTAACAGAATATTCACTTCATAGAGCTGTGGTGTGTAGAAAGTTACATAATAACAATTCAAAACTTAGATTAACAATACAAAACTTAGAAATATATGTGTTAAAGAAGAAAAGTAAACTCCAATCCCCGTTTATACCTCATTATGGTTCATTCAGAGATAAACACTGTTGAAATTTTGGTAAATTCATGTCTGGTCATTTTTCTCCTATGTTATTACATGTAGGAAATAGATAATTTAGCCAAATTTTCTATATTTAAGTGTCAAATAAACTAGTTATTTCTTTTATAATTTCTTATTTAAAAATTTCTATTTTAGAGGGCCTCCTCCATTTCAGAATTTATATACTGTATTTTAAAATATACACTATGCTATAATATATCATCACATAGGGTTTCCTAAGCTCTCTTTCACCACTCAAGAATAAAAGGAAAAAATACAGTAATAAGCTATGAATTAAAGCTAAAAAAATAAGAAAAAGATGCAAACAAGGAAAAGAAAAAGGCATATATTAAAAGAAAAAAAGGTGCTCACTCATTACTTCACATTTTTGCCTACAGATTATGTACTATTATCCTGGAGTTCGAGGATTATAAAGCTGAATTAATCCTAAAAAGAGATGCCCGTTCAGTGAACTTAGCCTGATCTAAGGCAGCTAAAAACTCATATTAAACTGTATGGCAAAGGGAAAAGAGAGGAAATCAATGTTTATTGAGTTTCTCCCCTGCACTAGATGGTCAAATACCATTTACCTCTCACAGCAGCCCTGAAACATGGGCCGAGTAGCCCATTTCACATGTGGAAAGACTGAGGGCAGAAAGGAGATGTGAATTGCCCTAATGAATAGACCTGGAACCAGCCGGATTCATGGGTGTGTGACCCAGGTAGTCACACGGGGCCTGGGACTCGTAAAGGCCCAACTGTCACCATCTTGAAATGTTTAATAATTTTATCTCTCAATTTGAGTTTCATAAGTGAAGCCTGATAAGACAATGGTTCCAGGAGCTGGGAGTCCCCAGCTCACATGAGCTCCCCTCCCCACCACCTCCCTGCCTGCCCAGAAGGGTTCCTAGCCTTCTGTTCCTGGACTCAGACTCCCAGCCGCCTGGCCTTCCAGTCTCCACCCCGTAGCCATTGGGCCCTCCACCGTGACGAGGGCCTGTGGGCACAGGGAGGGTTAATGTCAGGAACACTCACTACAGCATCTCTGGATGGGGCTAGGCAAAGGCTGCCCTTGACATGGGCTCATAATGCTACAACACATCCAGCAAGAAACCAGGGGAGGCCTCTTACCCTCCCACTCCCATCTAGAGGTTGCAGTCCCTTAGAAGGCGCCTATCAACCATTGGGACAATGATCCAATGGGAAGGAAGGCTGGATGTCCCAATTGGGGCCTCGAGTTTTCACTTTCCATGGGCTCTTCCAGTTATGTGGCCAGCCCCGCCTGGAAGGACCAGCATGACCCAGCGACACCCCACGGGTTGGGGATTGTGCAGAGGAGTGTGAGTCCACAGTTCCTGCCAGAAGTCCAGGCAGGGACATGGTGGCTCCCCTTCAGCTCCTCAGGGACTCTGCACCAGCTTCCAGGGAGAGCTGCCACCGTTCTTCCTGTCCCAGTGACAGCTTCCTGGTGCCCACGGAGTCCCCCTCCTTCCTGCTTTCCCTGTGGGCAGCCCCTCTGTTTTACTGTGCAGTAGTAACTCTCCATCTACACAATACTTCAGCAAAATCATGCCAGTGGTGACAGGAGGGCAGGGTTGGGTGGGGGCAGGCCTGAGAGGTCTTCAATGCACAGTAGGAAGGAACTGAACCGGGGAGGAGGCCAAGGGAACAGAGATAGGGGAGAGGATGGCCAACCATCCCAGTTTTCACAGAGCTGAGGGGCTTCCCAGGATGTGGAACTGTAGGTGCTGAATCCCCATGGTCCAGGACAAACTAGGAAGATTGGCTACTCTAGGCATCAAATCGCAGAGAGAGTGACAACGAACAGAGCCAGTGTTTCACAAATGCTAATGCTCTTTCCCTTCCATGATCAGGACTCCTTCAGCTAATGACCACGTGGGAAGGCAAAATAGGTTACGGTCCCATTTTATTTATGAAGAAACTGAGGCTCAGAGGAGGCAAATGATTTACCCCAAATCAAATAGTGAATGAGCCCTGGAACAAGACCGCAAATCCACGTCAGTTGACACGGAACAAATAATGGGGTCCAATGAACTGGCTGAAGGTGCTGAGGAAGAAAGAAACAAGACAGGCTTTGGAGGCAACTGAGAGCAGAACACCTCCTGTAAGAGAAATAGGGACATTGGGAAATTGGGTTGGAGTGTACCGTGCTCCTAATCTGCTGAGCAACGCAAAATCCCTCAGTGGGCCAATGTCTTGAAAACACTCAGCCAAATCAGACATCCTTGCCTAACCAGTCCATCTGTCTGGGTGCTGCGAAGCTCTGAGACACACCTTGGCAATGGCTTTCTGCTTGTACGCAGGAAATATTCTGGGTCACCTTCCAGGCAAGATAAGCACGAGAACTGGCAGTCAATCACTGTGACTGTACAGTGGGCAGGAAGTAAACCAAGGACCTGAGTATGGGAACCACGAAACTGGCCCAGAAGTGGAAGTGGGGAGAGGCTGGGAGACTGTCTGTGGGATTTTTTTTCATTCGCCCATTTGCTCATTTCTTTAATAACTGATGTCCAAACCCGTGCTACCTCCAGGGAAGGCAACACTCAGCGCTGCCTTTAAGAAGCGCGTTCATCCATTGCTGAGGTGTGCAGGCCGTGCGGGCGCTTCAGTACAAGACTATCGGTGTTTGGGGAGATATCTCCAGCAGAAGTTAAACAAACAGGGTCTTGAAAAATGAGTTAATTTTTTTTTCCAGTGGGAAAGGAGTAGAAAGGTGCAATTCATTCCCTTAGCACTTACTCAGCCAAGGTTCATTTAGCATCCACAGCACGCCTGGCCTTCCATTAAGCCCATTAAGCGGCTTGTCTTGGGGTAGAAAGCTTGGAGACTGAGCTCAAAGCCATCTGGTTCCAACGTCGACTCCACTGCAACTCCTCCAGAGAGGACCCTGACCTTCTGGAAAAGGGCAGGGGCTCAAGGCCGAGGATAGGGGGTTGGGTCCAACGGTAAAACTCCCTGCTATAGTTTTCTGCTACAAGCTTACCTCAACAGTAGACATAAATATAGGGTGCCCCCCCAATAAAACATATACACACAGTTTGAATAATTATAAAGACAGTGTTTATTAAAATACATTTCATTTTCAAAATTGAGCTATAAGCTGTTAAAGCGTGTATACATTTTGGGGGGACATCCTATACACAGGTAATGACTATGGAACGGGCACAACAGATATAGGAGCCCCCATGCCTTTACGTTCTCAGCACTGGGCTAGCTCACATTTTGACTTCGGATGCCAAAATGCAAACTTCACCTAATGCCACACAGCAAATAAGTAAGCAAACCCAGGGCCTTTTTTGACTCATCTCCCACGCTTTCACCATAGCACGGGACCGTTCCCAAAGCATGTAACTAGCATGTGACCATCTCTGAAATCCTCAGTCCTTCATATCTTACATTCCACCAAGTGCTCTACTTTTATAATTACCACTATTCCTCCTACCGCCGTAAAAATTAATTACTAGCAAGCGGGAATTCTTATGACAACCACGTTTCACAATGGAACTGCTCCCGGGCTCTCCTGGCCTCTTGCGATACGAAATAGCTGGTAGATGAAATTAATTACCGGGTGAGTTTTAAGATCCCTCCTACTCTTGAAATACCAATTCCCTGAAAAGCCCTGGATAAGGCCCAGAATCAACGTTGCTGAGTATCGCTGGTGACCAACTCATCGGAAATTTCCCCTCACTGCTCTCCCAGCTCCTCTCGTGTGTTTGTTTTTGCTTGTTTGTTTCACTTGCGTATTTGCTTAATTCTCCCAAAATGCTAGTAAAGGTTCGTAACGTTGTGCAAGACCGCACATTATCAATCTAGGCTATTCAAAGCATATGCCAGCCGCTGACTGTTTTGTGGATATTATTTCTCTTGGTTACAATTTATGACAACCAAACAGAACGTTTTGCTACAAACAAAGTTGCAATCACAAATTAAAAGGAAAAAAACACACACACACATATCTGGGCAACTGCACAGGGAAAGGCTATATGCCTCTGACACTGACGGGGTTTTGGGAAGGAGAAGTGGAGCACTGGGAGGAGGAGGGAGGACCGGGCCTCCTAAATTCAGAGATTCCATCCAGAGAGAGCGGCCCAGCCTCGCCTCTGTGGCCCAGAACGTCGACTCCAGCTTCCATCTGGTTTCCATAAGGCGAGGGAACTTGGCGAATGGCTGGCCACGGAACTGCAGCACATGCACACGCTGACCATGGGCACCAGCGAATGGCTGACCATGAGCCAAAGAGAATGAAGAAATTTTCTCCGGTCCCTTCGTACAGTCTAGCGCCGGGAAAGCTGCTCTGGAGAGAAACAGAGAGCTTTTCCACCTTGCTGGGCAGGTTCAGACACAACCAACCATTTGACTGCATTCAAAAGTGCCCAAACCCTCAGTGCTGGGTGGTTAATTATTCTAGAAACGTCAGGTGAATGACCTCACACTACCGGGGCAGCTGGTCCCACAGAGTGTGTGCCCGGGCGGCAGGATCTGAGAGGAAGAGCCCAAACTCGGATCAAAATGGACTTGACAGTTCTGGTCTTCACTAACGGAGGAGCCTGGAACAGATTAGATGCGCTGCTTAAAAAGCATGCGTGGGCCAAAACCGGTTTGGCTCAGTGGATAGAGCATCGGCCTGCCAACTGAAAGGTCCCGGGTTCGATTCTGGTCAAGGGCATGTACCTTGGTTGCGGGCACATCCCCGGGGGGGGGGTGCAAGAGGCAGCTGGTTGATGATTCTCTCTCATCGATGTTTCTCTCTATCCCTCTTTCTTCTTCTCTGTAAAAAATCAATAAAATATATATTTTTTAAAAGAGTTTGGTGAACTTTTAAAAATAAGTAAATAAAATAAAATAAAAAGCATGCATGGTGTTCCTAATTTATGCAATTTTTATTGATGATCTATGTAAAATATCCTGTACACGGTGGATGCTTGGTAAACGGTTAATTAATTAAGGTTGAGGCAATGTTTGCTTCTGAGGGTTGTAGTTATTAAAACATGTTTACAGTGTGTCCTGGCCTGAGGATACTACGCAGACACTGTCTTTGAAAGCACATTTGTTGTTTGTAATTTGTACAACTCAAAGTGATTCGATGCAAATAATCATGGAAAATTATCTTTGAAAGGCTTCTCTGCCCTGGCTGGGTAACTCAGTGACTGGAGCATCATCCTGAAGCACCACAGTTGTGGGTTCAATCCCCGATCAGGGCACACACAAGAAGTCACCAGTGAATGCATAAATAAGTAGGAGAACAAATCAATTTCTCTCTCTCTCTCCTCTCTCTCTCTCTCTCTCTCTCTCTCTCTCTCTCTCCCTCCCTCCCTCCCTCCCTCCCTCTCTCTCATCAATCAATAAAAAGTAAAAAGAAAAATTAAAGGCTTCTCCAACGCCCTCACCTTACAGAAGACACTGCGGTTGTTACAGCAGGAAAAAAAGACCCCAAAATGTGCAGCAATTCCAGGGCAGATGCAGGGCTCCCCCTGTGGCCCTGCTCTCGGTTTTCCTGTCTACTATTGCACTTGCTCTCATAAACCTTTCTGAAGCTCGGACAATTTCATTCGTCCCTCTCAATGACTCAACATAAAATCACAGAGCTTTGGGTAGGTGTGAGAAGGTTCCTAGAGCTGTTGATGGGAGGAGGTGGTCTGAATGAAGCCCCCCAAAGAGGCCTAATCCCTGCAGCCAACGACTATTCCCATAAAAGGGCCTTTGCTTATGTGATGGGGAGATTGTTCTGGATTAACCAAATGGGCCTATAATATAATCACAAGCGTCGTTAGAGTGGGGAAGCTAAGGGAGTCAGGGTCAACGAGAAGGCTATGGGACAATGAAAGCAGCGACTCGACCAATTCACTGGAGAAAGGGGCCAAAAGCCAAAACATGCAGATAACCTCATGAAACCAGAAAAGGCAAGGAAGCAGATTTGCCTCTGGAACCCCCAAAAGGAACCAGCCCCATCCATACCTGGACTTTAGCCCAATGCAACAGACTTTGAACTTGTGGTCTCTAAGAGAGTATACAGTGTTGTTGTAAGTCATTCAGTTTGTGGCAATTTGTTACAGCAGCAATGAGAAACTAATATATCACTGTAATATTATACCAAAATATCCAAGAACCAGGGTCTGAAATATCCAAGAATCAGGAATTAAGTAACTTATAGTGGAGTATAATACAGCCTTTTTAAAAAGTATTGAATTGATAGTTATTGAAATAGAAAAAGGTAAATGTTATAATTTTAAGTTTAAAAAAGCTGTTTATAAGACTGCATATTAATAAATCAACAAAAAACAAGTGCTGGCGAGGATGCAGAGAAAAAGGAAGCCTCTTGCACTGCTGGTGGGAATGCAGACTGGTACAGCCATTGTGGGGAACAGTATGGAGTTTCTTCTAAAAACTAAAAATGGAACTCGCTTTGACCCAGTGATTCTACTTCTAGGAATATATCCCAAGAAACTAGAAACACCAATCAGAAAGGATATATGCACTCCTCTGTTCATAGCAGTATAATTTACCATAGCTAAGATGTGGAAACAGCCTAAGTACCCATCAGCAGAAGAGTGAATTAAAAAACGGTGGTACATCTACACAATGGAATACTACACTGCAGTAAAGAAGAAGGAATTCTTACCATTTGCAACAACATGGATGGAACTGGAGAGCATTATGCTAAGTGAAATATGCCAGTCAGAGAAAGAGAAATATCACATGATCTCACTCATTTATGGAATATAATGAACAACACAAACTGATGAACAAAAACAGACCTAGAGACAGAGAAGCATCGATCAGACCATCAAACCTCAGAGGTAGGTGGGGGTGGGATAAGGGGGAGAGATCAATCAAAGGACTTGTATGCATGCATACTAGTATAAGCCTAACCAATGGACAACAGGGGGGTGAGGGCATGAGTGTGTGTGTGTGTGTGTGTGTGTGTGTGTGTGTGTGTGTTGGGGGGGGGAATGGGATGATAAGGACAAATATTTAATACTTAATCAATAAAGAAAAAAAGAAGACTGTATATAGATTATTATTCCATTTTGAGATAGAAAAGAAAATTGGATTTATAGATTCAAATTTATCTACAGTGATTATCATTGGTGGTGAAATCTTTCTATGTTCTAAGTACTTTTTTACATTCTCCAAATATGATGAAGTAAATCTGTTGATTTTAGAATTTTACAAAACAGGAAACATTTATTAAACCAGAGGAAGAGCCAGCTTAGGGAAGGGACAACGAGACTAAAGTTCACAGTTCAGCATTTGGAAGTTTATTAACTAACATAAATAATAAAAGGCTAATATGCAAACTGATTGAATGGTAAAATGACCGGTTGCAATGATGTGCACTGACCACCAGGGGAAAATGTTCAATGCAGGAATGAAGCCCTGAGCTGGTGAGTGCAGCAGCAGTGGCAGGATCCTCTCCCACCTCTGCAGCAGTGCTAAAGATGTCTGATGGACAGCTTAGACCTCTAGTTAACTTATCTATAATAATAAAAGCATAATATGCTAATTAGACTGAACAGCAGATGACCTTCCAAAGCTGGGGCTGTGAGGGCCGAGCCCCTTGCATGAATTTTGTGCATCGGGCCTCTAGTAAAGGGTATAAGAAGTCCAACATGGAACCATCCCCATGAAAGCCATATAGAAATGACACACTTCCCTCTCCACTTTTAATTTGCCTGAGGAGTGCCCTTTAGTAATTGAGAAATTAACAAAAGCTTGTTTTCTTAGACCAGTCTTGAAAAGCAGTAGAGAGCATAACTCCATGTGGCATTTGCAGACTTGCATGGAATCCCCAGTGTGAATGCCATGCCAAATGTAGCTACTTTTAGAGATAGGGTCATTAGGGGGAAAATTCAGGTTAGATAAGGTCATGAGTGTGGGGCTTTAATCCAATATGACTGGTATCCTTATTAAAAAGAAAAGAGGTTCGCCAAAACCAGTTTGGCTCAGTGGATAGAGCATCGGCCTGCGGACTGAAAGGTTCCAGGTTTGGTTCCGGTCAAGGGCATGTACCTTGGTTGTGGGCACATCCACAGTGGGGAGGTGTGCAAGAGGCAGCTGATTAATGATTCTCTCTCATCAGTGTTTCTAACTCTCTATCCCTTTCTCTTCCTCTCTGTAAAAATCAATAAAATATATTTTAAAATTAAAAAATAAATAAAAAGAAAAGAGGTTCAACAGGGGTGCACACACATACTAAGGAAAATCCAGGCGAAAACACGGAAAGAGGAAACCATCACAGGCCAAGTGAGAGGCCTCAGGAGAAACCAAGCATGTTGACCCTTGATTATGGATTCCCAGGCTCCAGAACTGTGTGGAAATACATTCTTATGATTTAAGCCCCCAGTGTTTGATACTTTACTATGGCAGATGGAGCGCACTCTTACATCGGGTGATCCAGAGAGTTGCATGGAATCAGACCTTGATTCTAGAACCCAGCACTCACAGGGTGCAGGGAGCTTTGTGCTTTATGTCACTTGACATGATAAAATCTGACCAACTTCCCTGTGGAAGAAGCACGAGCCAATGTAATAAATCCCTCAAGCCATGGACGGGAAGAATGGCAGATTTCTTCTTGGCAGCCATGCAGCAAGGTCATATTTCATAGAACAAACACATCCTAAGATTATCATGCCCAAGAAAATGTCTTGGTCTATACCTTCCATCCTGGCGTCTATAGTAAAAGATCATTAATTCAAACTTCCCACCTATTTGGCTTTTGTGCTAGAAGTTATATGAGAAGTTTATCTTTATACTAGGTAGTCAATCAACTCCAGGAAATGCTATATTTACTTAGATCAGCTTCAAGTGCATTGAAAATATGCACTTGCATGTCAATATTGAGTGTACCAAGTCTGAAGCATTCACCCTCTTCATGCAGCAGCTTCCTCCCTTCCCCTCCCACTCTAGAAGAGAGGCTCTTAACCCTTGCTCATTGTAAAACCTGATCAAGAGAAACTGCAGGATGAATGAAAATCTAGCAGAACGCATAGAAATGAAAGGACAAGACCATTATGATATACTAGAGTGCATGAAAATTATGTGTGGGGGAAGGGTTGTCCCTCAGCCCAGCCTGCAATCTGGGACCCCTTGAGGGACATCATACTGCCCATTTAGGCCCATCGGACATCCCTCTTACAATCCAGGACTGCTGGCTCCCACCATTTGCCTGCCTCTGCCTGATTGCCCCTAACCATTTCTGCCTGCCAGTCTGATCACCCCCTAACCACTCCCCTGCCAGCCTGATCGATGCCTAACTGCTCCTCGGCCAACCTGAATGCCCCTAATTGCCCTACCCTGCCAGTCTGGTTGCCCCTAACTGCCCTCCCCTGCTGGCCCAGTCACCCCTAACTGCCCTCCCTTGCCAGCCTAGTTGCCCCTAACTACCCTCCCATGTAGGCCTGGCCCCCCCAACTGTCCTCCCCTGCAGACCTGGTCCCCCACAACCACCCTCCCTTTCAGGCCTGGTCCTCCCAAACTAACCCCCTTGCTGGCCTGGTCTCCACCAACTGCCCTCTTCTGCAAGCCTAATCAACCCCAACTGCCCTCCTCTTCTGGCCTGATCACCCCTAATTGCCCACAACTACCCTCCCCTGCAGGCCATCTTCTGGTGGCCATCTTGTGTCCACATAGGGGCAATCATCTTTGACCACATGGGGGTGACCATCTTGTGTCTCTGGAGTGATGGTCAATTTGCATATTACTCTTTTATTAGATTGGATTATGCAGAAACACTTCCAAATATAGAAAAGAGTATCTGGCACATCCTAGACACTCCATCAGTGTCATGTACATTCTCCTTTCACAGTTCATTTAAAAAATAAGTTTTACTATAGTGATTGATTTGGGTGCTGAAGAATCATAGGATCATAGAAGGTCATGAGTTACAAAGCCAAAATGGAGTCAGAAAACATCAATTCCAACTCTGTTCTAAGATGTAGAAACTGAGGCCAAAGGAGATTAAGTTATTTCACCAAGTTTATTCACTCACCAAAGAATACCTTTTGTGTGGCAAGTGCTGGGCTGGTCAGAGAGCTGGCTGTGACAAAGTCAGGACCAATTCCCTTTGACCTTGAGCTCCTTCCACTCCTACCCCCAGTACTTCCCCTGAATTAGTTGATTCTCCTTCCTTGAATGTGGTAAAAGAAGATAAAACAAGTCCTAAATGCTGATAGGATTAAACTTAGAGAAGTAACAAACAAAAACTACAAATGCTACGTAGGGTATCTTAGGAAGCCTAAGAAGTTTCATTGACACTATGCTTTTGAGCCTATGAATGGAATTAAATATGTAAAAGCTATTATGATGAAAAAGCATCAAGAAAGTGGGGATTCTCTGATAGGTTTTACTACAGTTGGGGAGGTAGAGGTGGGGAGGTAGGGAATACACTAGGATAATTGTTGAAGAATGAATGAAAGTTCAGAGAAAGAAGAGAGTGGTGTTCTGGGCAGAGGGAACAGGAAAAATATGTACGTAGGGACATATGTTCAATGTGGAATCTGAAAACGCTTTAAAAAGTAGAACATGGGACATAAAAATATGTCATTATTAATAACTTAGAATCCTCCTGTCTGAGAATTTATGGAAATAAGCTATTTTCAGTCGGATTCATTTTGCTTATAAACTGGCTTCTTCAAGCCTCCAAGAGTGCTTTGAAAGCAAATGCAACAAGTTTGTGGAACAAGTCAATATTTACCTTTCCATGTGCCTTCTAATTTAAACTTGGATATTCAGCCAATATTCGGCAGTGCTTCTAAACTGGCCACTGGAAGGTTCAAATGCTTCCCAGGCTTGTGAATGAAGGAAACATAGACAGTATTATACTTGCTATGCTCACAAATTGTTCTGGGTTTATTAATGCAAAAAAAAAATGATAGTGATAAATTTCTCCAGGTGAGAATTTATGAAATCCAAATCCAAGTAGCAACATCACACACACACACAAACACACACAAACACATACACACATACACACAAACACACAATCTGCCCAGCTGTTTAATGCTTTGAAATCTAACAGAAAAAAAAGTCTATATTGCAGAGTCCTTGAAATATTCTAAACAGAAGAAAAATGTCAGTTCATGAGAAGATACTTTAACTTTTCGATAGTTAATATAAAAAACTAGTGACATGGTGCGTGAAATCACCTGGGCCTGCCACCTACCTGCCTCCCCACCTTGACACCTCAACCTCTCCACTCAGAGCTTGAGCCCACCTGTCCCTGTCCCCAGACTCCTCCGGCCTTCTCTGGCTGCTTCAAGCCCCACCCTCAGTCCCATGAGTCACCTTGGGCTGGTCCCGCCTCCTCTGGTCACCTCCTCACTTCCGCCCCCATCTCCAGAACAACATGGCAGCTCTACCTTGCCATGTGCACGCCCATACACAGCCTCGTTATAGCATAAGGTTGTCATGACCATTAGCATATTAGCTCTTTATTATATAGGATAAGACCTGTTTCTGGTTATGATGGAATACGTGGTGCCAGACGAGCTCTCCTACTGTAAACCTCAAACCTCAAAACTAACAAGAAATAATTAGAAAACTAAACATAAAAATACTACTTAAGTCCTGAACAGGTATGTCAATTGGTTAGAGCATGATCCCAATATACCGAGGTTGCAGATTTGATCCCCAGTCAGGGCACATATAAGAAGCAACCAATGAATGCATAACCTCTCTCTCCCTCTTCCCCTCCCTGTTCCCCTCTCCTTCCAAATATACTAAACTTGCTTGTAGCCCACATACCTCCAGGGAGGTCAGTCTTCTTCTATTTGCTCCTTCCTGCTCTTTCTCTCTTCCTCAGTCTTGCATTCCTCCTGCACTCCAGGCTTAATACTTGTCCACCCCTTGCACTGAATCTCTTGAGTCTGCCTAGGCTTTGCCCCAACTCTCTGTCATCAACCTGGCCAGAAGGACTCCCTGATGTCCTCTGGAGCTGGCTCTGATGAGAAAGTCAGGAACGAAACTCCGTCATTAAAGCCCTCGTCCTTTCTGCTGCATTCTCTCCTAACTGGACTTAATAAAAAGCAAGCCTGACCATGTCATGTTCTTGATTATAATTTGATTTCATTTGCCTTCAAGTTAAAGTCCAAAATCCTTAACCTGACCTGCAAAGTTCAGCAGGCCATGATTTATGACAACCTCTCTAATTCTTCTCTCACCAACTTCCCCCTCCATCTGCCATAAGCAGCCCATGCACACTCTAACTGCCTGTCACGTTAAACTTCGGCACCTGCCACATGCCCCAGGACTCTTCTTCTTTTTGTCCCAGGGACTGTGTATATTCCATTGCTGTTGCTTTGAATTTTTGTCTCCCGTTTCTTTCATGCCTTCTGCCTGGATTGTCTCTATTCTTCATGAATCAGTTTAGCCCTCATCATCTGGGAAGTAATCTCTGATTTCCAGGGCTGATTTTGGGTCTGCCCATGCTCACTCCTAGATCCCTAAGCTTCTAGTATAAGACTAGTCGCCATTCATTGAGTTTCTATGTCTTTCCCACCGGGCTTTGAGCACTTGGAGAACGGGCCTCCATTTGCACTCCTGTATTCCCAGCCCCTCCCGAGGTGCCTGGCATCCAAGAGCCACTCAGTGAGTGCTCACAGAATGAATACATGAAATGAACCAAAGCAAGCAAGGGAGGACAGATGACATTGAAAGTAGGCTATGGATCGTGGAAAAAAATATCCCCTAAAGGAAGAAAGCAGAAGTGAGAAATTCTGCGATAAACTTTCTGGGAGATTTCCCAAAGGGTCCCAGCAAACATAGCTGACTGCAAGCCAAGACCTCTGGACCACCCTGGAAAAGCAAAGCCTTCTCCTCAGAATTGTGTGGGAGCTCCCCCCAACACCATTCCCCGCCCCCCCCCCCCCCCCCCCCCCCCGCCCAACACACAATACTGTGCTCCCAACCACTCAGTCTGGAAATGGAGTGTCACATTTTTGGGTCTGTGCTATGTTCGGGCCTGCTCCAAAGCTGAAGGGAATGGCATTCTCCAGGCACAAAGAATGCACCCAGACCCACTGATTAGAAAAGTATTTTTAAACCAAAAAGTTTGGGAAGAGTTAAGCAGCCTGGAAGCTTTTAGAGATCTGTGGCAAATGGGATTCAGCGCAAGACCTCCCAGGATATAGGACTTGTCCCAGACAGGAGTTGTCCCAAATCCGGTCCAGATTTCTAGGAGCTTAACTAATTGCCAAGGATATGCTTGCAGCAGGTCTCCCAGGTGGGCACCAAGACTCCTAGGGGGGGGTCCTCATGTGGCACCTGCAAATGCAGGCTTCTTTGTCCCAGTAGATGGGCAAATTTTGGCAAATATAGACTTCGATGAGGGTATATTTGGGTCCTTGAGATAGAGTTGTACAGAAAGACACCAAACTAGTATCTGGTCTGGCTGTGACATGGACGTGTCACTGATGACTATCTCCTATGAGCTCCATTTCTTCATCTCTAAAATGCAGACCTGCTGACACTGTGCTTGTGGTGCCGGGAGAACACACATAAGAACAACGTCTGTCATTGGGCTGATGAGCATCACAGCTGAGGGGAAATTTCTGAGGTACAAGCATCACAGCTGAGGGGAAATTTCTGGATGGGCCCTGGCTCCATCACTTGTGGGATTTCTTAACCTCCAAGCCTCACTTTTCACATCTGTAAAATCGAAATAATAAGAGGAGGCATGTATAAGAATCAAGATTCAGTAGAGTGAGAATTCAATACAAACCCCTTATCAGCTCCTGGCACAGAGTAAAACCAGTACAGTTTAACTACCACTGGTGAAACAGGGGGTAGCCACAGGACAGACCACAATCTTTGCTCAAGTGGCTTACCTGACAACCTTGCAGAAGAACCCTGCAGCTTCGACTGCAGATGGTCACTCATTCTGTTTCAATCAGCACATGCTTGCTGAGATTCTGTGTGCAGCCAGCGTGAGGCTCTGAGGCTACAAATTGGAGGAGGAATGGTCCCAGCCTTTTCTCATCCCAACGATGGGTGGATGGGTGGGAGACTAAGCTCTGAGAAGGAGTCTTGGCAGAATAAGATTCATCTCATTGCAGTGGGATAAGTCAAGTGGGAGGGGGAGACAACGGGGTATGGGCCCACAGACAAGGGGGCTTAGTCTGGGTGCAAGGGGACACACACACACAAAAGGCGACAACCAAACATGTCTCCAGACATTGTCAGGTGTCCCCCAGGGGGTAAAATCTTCTGGTTAAGAACAACGGTACTAAATTTTAGGGCTATGAACAAATTTTATGCTGGGTCAGAGGCTTCTAAGGATAGGAGGCAGGGTCAGGTATGCATTTAACCTAGATTGTACATGCACACACATGCATATACATGCACACATACACACACATACCTAGAATACCTACACACTCAGAGTACATATACAAATATATATTAATTGATAATTAGTATACTAGTATACACTAGTTATATGCTAATATGTCAATGTGTATATGTAATACGAATCACACATTAATATATAATATGAACATGCATTATAAGAAAATGGGGGATGACTAAGGAGAATGGGGTGATTTGTCCTTGCTACTTCCCCAAAGAAAAATAGGAAAATCTTTTCTGAACTGTTTATAACTCTCCAGAAAAAAATTACCAATGCCACCATTGCATTTTAAACTCAGCAACACCATTTCATAAGCATCAGCTCATGAAATTCTCCTGACAGCCACCTAAATTGGCTTTTATAACCTCCCCGTGACAAATGAGGAAACTGAGGTTTGGAGGGTTCGCGGTTTACCGAGAGTTCCATGGCCAGTAGAGTATGGAGTGTGGGCTCCCTTCTCAAGCCCAAGTCCCATCCTCTTTCCTCCGTGCATGAAAGATGTTCACGAACGTGAGGCTATGGCATTCCAACTCGTGGCAATCGGTTCTATGTGGGCATTTCAAAACCAACTCCATCTCGTTTCTCAAACAATACAATTTCAAGCACATGAGCTCATAAAAATAGTAGAGAAGAAAACCACAAAAAGTTCTGGGAAGTTTTGCATAACTGTTATTTCGTGTGCTTTCTTTCTTTTCTCCCTCCTCACAGTGGTGTTAATTAAGAACGTGCTGTCCCTTTTTTTGACTCAGTCCAGGCTCTTGTTGCTAGAGCTCCCAGACCTTGCTCCATGACTTCCCCCCACCAACCCCCGTGGTACCAGGAAACTCTCCAAGTCCTGAGGCCTGGATGCCAGGCCACCGAGGGGCAGAGAGAAGCAAGTTCTCAACTTCACTTGTTCCAATTTTCCCCGTTGCTGACAAATCTTTCTGCTTTATGTTTAGGAGAGAAAAAACAAGTGTTCTCTTTTTGCTGGGTGCAAAGTTTACAGCTGATAAATCTGTCTAAATGTTGTTAACAGGTCAACTGCACCTGGGGGCCGAACATGACTTCGCCAGACCCCTGAAGAATGTGCGCGTTTTCCCCAGTTGTGCCCACACATCATTTGTTACACTGCTGAAAGGCATGGCCAGTGGCGGTACCCAGCCTCACTCCCAGCTAGAAGCCTCTCCATGGACGGAGTTTTCCAGCAATCTTAAGGGAAATTTTTTCTGGGAAGAACATCAGTCTTCTTCTGGACACGGGGAGGCAACAGAAAAGTTACAAAAGTATTCAGGCTACACAGTTGCTTTATTATTATTTTTTAACATAAATTTGCTTGAGGTGAATGAAACTAATATTTATCCAGAGCTCTTCCTGGACTAGGTCTTACCCTAGTCTATTTGCCTGCTTACTTCATTAATTCTCACCACAATCCCCATGAGAGATCATCCCTTTATTGTCATTTTTTAAAAGGAAATTTGAAGGCTCAGAGAGTATAAAAGACTTGCCCGTGACCAAGACTTAGACAACATCAACATATATTTGTTCACTCATTCAACTTTTGGCTGAGTAGCTCCTTTGCCAAACACAGTTCTGGGTACTGAGGATGGCACATCTGTGAACCAAACAAATACCTCTGCCCTCTGGAAACAGACATCCTAGACAGGGAGACAGATAAGGAACATGATACATGCATGACATATCCAGTACATCAAAGACAAACACAGCACAAGTCATTGATGCTGTCACCAAATCTGTCCGTGCCTTTCCACGTGTTTACCCCTATCTAGCCAATGAGTTGTATGCAATACCACTTCTGGGCTGGAGTATTTGGCTGTTAGCCCAGGACACTCTCAATCCCTTGCCATGGTGACAGCGGGGTTCCAAGTGGTGGCCACCCCATCAGCCTGGGTCCCAGATAGAGCAAAAGAATTCAGCTACGGGAAAGAGGGCAAGGCTATATGCGAGAGAGAACTTCAGCTGCTGTTGGCATAAATAATGAACATTTAATTGGGAGAACTATGAGGCCCTGGCCTGGAGTTCAAAAACAATGTACAAATAGCCTGGATGCTGCAATCTCAGGAATGGGGGGTTTTATGAGTCACATCTATTAGCTGAAGGGACATGGTATAATAGGGGAGATGTGGGGAGGCGAGTCAGATGGACTTGTGTTCAAGTCTCACCTGTACCATTTAGCCAGCTAAACAAAAACCTTGGCCTTGAAATGGTCAATATGTGAGCCTCAGTTCATTGGCAAAATGTAAGCAACAAATTCTCGCTTGATAGCCTTGTTGTCTGAAGGCCTAAGGTGAAGCTAATGATCTCAAAGAACGTGGTCCAGCCTTCATCACAGTCAGCGTCCTGCCGGCCTGTGTCCCTGCCACAGGGGCCTTCTTTAGGTCCCGTCTCCCTGGAATTAGAAGTTGTATGTTGTCTACATCAAGCTACAAGCACAATTTTTAAATTTTTTTTTTCAGGAAAGGCTGTAATTAGATGGCCTTTCCTTTTTAAAAGCCTGGCTTTTGTTCTCCACAATTTGGTTTCTTTGTTTTGTTTTGTTTTGTTTTTGTTTTGTTTTGTTTGTGGGGTTTTGTGTTGTTGTTGTTTTCTTTTGGTTTCTTTTCCTTTGTCTTAGGAAAATTATTTATGTATTCACTGTTTAACATTCTAAAGACTGAACATCCTCCTTGAGAGATTTATTTTATATTGCATAACAAATAACACTGATTCTCACTTCCTATGACAACTGCTGGATTTCCTTCTCCTCTCTGTGCTCCTTTGTCTCTCTTTCTAAAGAAAAGTGAGGAACACAGCTTCCTGGATCCCCTGCAGTGGTCTCTGTCCCGTGTATCATCCTCTCCTCTCTTGGGACTCTGTCAGTTGATTAAAATATATAATTGGATTATGCGGGTTTATGTCTCCACGTCCTGTTTCCTATGTAATTTATGTCCTTCACCACACACCAGTAAGGGGAAAAAATGGGGGGGGGGAGTGTCTTCCTGTTCACAGAGAAAAATCAATTATCCTCCCTTTTAAAGTGAAATCATATGTATTTATTTGGTGGGGAATCTTCAAAGAAACCAGAAAGATCCTTCTTCTAAAATATTCAGACCATCTTCATACACACACACACACACACACACACACACACACCAGAGTCTGGTTTAATGTTTAAAGTTTATTGGTTACCTACTAAGCACTAGAACTCAAATATGAAGAAGACGTGGTCCACCTCCCCATGGAGTTCAGTCTAAAGAGGAAGCAGTCATGACAGGCTCCACTGCAGTGCGGCTCAGAGTGGTAAGAGTGCAATGCCAGAGGTGACCCAGAGGAAGGTGTGATGGATGCAGTGGGGGCCGGGGTGCTGCTGAGAGATAAGGATGGGAGATAAGGTTGGTGAGATCAATTAGACTAGGTCATAAAGGACTCCAGATTTTTTGAAGGGGGGAAAATGGACTTTTTCTTGTTTTCCCCAAAGAGGTGAGGATGAGAAGCTGGTGTTTGCTTCCATGGTGGAACTGGACTGGTTCTAATTCAGAAATTGGAAAAGAAGCCCCCCCAAAATGGAATTAACTAGACACTGTGCTGGGAAATAAAACGCATGATCTCATTTGATTCTCACAACACCCAGCAGGCACCTGCTTCACCACAAGGTGCTATGATTGCACCCATTTTATAGACTAGAAGACTGGAGTCTGAAACATTAACTAGGGGAAGGGGCATCACTGTTCTGCTTCATGCCAGGGCTGACCACTGGGGACCAGTGGTGTGCATCACTAGAGGCTGGCATGTGCTCTCCTACAGCAGGCCAGGCCCAGGAGCCAGACCTGCCTGATGAGCTGGTGTGGCAAAGTCTTCCAGGTGCTAGCCAGTACACCAAATTATGTCCTTTCCTTTCAGCAATTTGTCTTTTTTGCCAGTGGCTTGAATGCTTATGGTTTCTTAAACCTAACAGAAGCCTAGTGCTAGAGAAACCAATGGTAACTGGAGGAATGATGAATGCCCAGTACATTAAAAAATTACCAAAGATGGCATATCCCTATATAAAGATCTCTAAGCCCCTGAAACACCTTTGGTCTCTCCCACTGTTTGATACCTCAATATTGATATACATAAGTAGCTTAGAGCCCTAAGCATCACAATACTGAACAAAGCTTGCATGAAAGATGTGTGGCCTTCATGAAGCTTTCTTTGCCTTGGGACACAGAGAAGCACTTCATGAGGGGAACAGAGGGAACTATCGTCATCAGCTGACCTGGAAGTGTTTCCCACATCTCCCTCTGGCAGAGGACACAGAAGATGCTTCAGAGACTCCAACAATGCTTTCAGCAGACTCCCTCCCTTGGGCAGACTGTCTGTAAAAGGGTCTCCCCTCACCCTTGCTTCTGTAGGTCGATCAGGAAGACTTTACCAATAAACTTAGTCTTTGTCTCAAGTCCACATTTTTAAAAAGTATGATGATTTTTATCTTGGTAGTTCGGTAGCTTTCAGGTTCACCACAGCCTATCAGGTGAGAATGTTGAATGACAACATCGGCAGGATCTCAGCTACTGGAGCAAGTACTTGCTTTTTCAAGGAACTAGTCAAACCCATCTGCCCAGATGCTATGTGGGATAAAGAGCTACTGAGCTGAAAACATGAAGAAACTCAGCTACATGGCCAGAGGCGCACTATTAATTCTGTTTGGAGGCGAGGCGTCTAAGAAGGGCAAAAGCAGCCCACGGGAATGTGTGAGGCGTCATGGCAGAAGGGCCTGTCGCTCCTCCTTACGGGTCAGCCTCCATCAGGCCCACTTTTATCAGACTGAACGTAAAGCCACCTCCTTTTTTGTTTCTTTGAAGGTCACTGCACGAGTTTACCAATTCTTACCTTCACAATGTTTGGACACAACTGATTCTTTGGCTCAAGTGTTAAAGAGCCCAAGTTCCTTGGGCCGCCTGGCACTGAATCTCTCTCTACTCCCCTAACAACTCTTTGGAACATTCTCATTAGGAAGGACAAATACAGTTGTAAGAGGATCTACTCAAACGAGGCATCAAATTGTTATGTTTTGCCTGGCTAGCCCAGAGAGTCAACATTAGGGCGAACAACTCTGAAGCAGGCAACATCCAGACCCGGTACCACCCAAAAGTCATGAAGAGGAGCTGATGATCATAGTGGTACGATCCTTCTTTCCAGAATCTCACCCAGGACACGGATCCTGTGAAAGGAGTCTGATGAAAGTCCCCAATCACCAAACTGGGTTCCTTTCTGCCATCACTTTTTATTTGGCCACAAGCCTTCTAAGCCTTTGTAAGATATTTGAGTTTAACATTTAGGTTTCTAGTCACTGTTTCATTGTTTTTCTAAAGTCAACCATGTGAAGCTCCATCCAATTTCCTTGTCACTTCTAAGTTATACCAAGCAAGTCCATTGCCGAATGACAATTATATTAAATGGAAACAGCCTTACATAAGATGATTTGATGTGAATAAAGGGAACACTTTGCCTGCACTTGTGGGTCTCTGGGTATGCTAATGTCTTTGGGATAGACAAGGTGTATTGACTGAGTGTGCTTGCCCATGTGAATTCCCATGTCAAGACCCATACTGCCTAATGCCAGTTCTAAGGGAGAATTCTATACTGCCAATCTCAAATTGCTTATTGTTAATGCATGCCATTAAGATTAATCCTTGTTTTAGCTGTCAGTTCTTATTTAGAGACCCAAATTTCCTTTGCTGCAGTTAATGCTAGTTATGAAATCTTCCCTCATTCTGAGGCTCTCATGCA
Source organism: Vespertilio murinus (assembly GCA_963924515.1). NCBI lineage: Eukaryota > Metazoa > Chordata > Mammalia > Chiroptera > Vespertilionidae > Vespertilio > Vespertilio murinus. Next base: position 166,820,583 of record OZ004708.1, read on the forward strand.
ACCTTAAATTGAATGGCCTTAATTTGAGGATTAAGGCCTATTAACTGAACTCACAATTTAATTCACAATCCAGGTAATACAGGTGAAATATACTTACCTTGTTGATTATTTGAAGGGAATGTTAATAGTGTGGCCCCAAAATTTTAGTGCACATAAAAGTTATAATTTCCTTGGTCAATACAGATGACACAAGGGTAGGTAACTACCTCTGACTGAATACCTGCCATATAGGGACATTGTGGGTGCTCATGGCTTTATGTACATGCATTCATTAATAACAGCCATTAGAATAAATTAATGTTTTATCCAAATTACAAATAAGGAACATAAATCTTAGAGAGATAAAGTAACTTGCCCTAAGTCAGTGGTTGGCAAACTCATTAGTCAACAGAGCCAAATATCAACAGTATAACGATTGAAATTTCTTTGGGGAGCCAAATTTTTTAAACTTAAACTTCTTCTAATGCCACTTCTTCAAAATGACTCTCTCAGGCCGTGGTATTTTGTGGAAGAGCCACACTTAAGGGGCCTAAGAGCCGCATGTGGCTCATGAGCCGCAATTTGCCCTAAGTCATGTACTATTAAGCATAGTGACTGAAGTTTTTTAAAGGGGGGAGAGATTTCTGTTCTGCTGACACTCTTGTCACCACAACACTCAGAACAAGAAATTAAGACCTTTCTATTTCATTTCTCACTTTCCCAATAATTGATGCTCATAAGAATAATGATCTATGAATGCATAATATTAAGCACATAATGCTAACTAGTTGTAGCTCATATATAGATCATGTCTGATTCCAAATGATGTAAAGAATTTGGCAGCTGATTCATTATGATCCATTCTCTATCTCTCAGCTCAAGACTAATTATTATTCATTTAGTCCCAGTTGAAGGAGTTCTATTTAACCATGTCAGTCACTCCCACCAAGAGTACAGATTTTGGTAGAAATTTTCAATAGTGTGCTAAGGATTTATTCCACCACTTCTGCTTCCTCGAAGGACCTGCAGTGTTCTACACTCATTGAAGAGGGACATTCCGGGATTTGAGTCTTAGTGAAATTTACAGGTGCCCAGCTTAACTACAATGCATCAATATGACTCCTCCTCCATGTCAGCAACAGTTTGATTGGCTCTGAGCACAGCAGGCACAGAATTGGAATCAGGCAAGAGCAGAGCTATTTTTACCCAAACCACAGATATATAGAGTCAAAGGCACCAAAATGACTTTATAAACACAAAGTCTGGTACAACATAGTTATGCAATTCCTGCATATGGAAAACTCGAAGAAGGGAGGGAAGAAAGACATAGCAGCTTTACCAGATAACCTTTTCCTTTAAAAAAGGACAAATTCTACTTCTACGTAAAGATGTCAGACTGAACACACATGTTTAACCCCTACTCCCTCCATTCCAAACGTCTACTTAGATGTCATTAAGCACTGAAATGTTTTGTTATTGCTTGTTTTTCTGTCTGCCTGATTGCCTGGCTGTTTTAAGGTGTAAATACACAAAGAAAATGGGAAGAAGCTAAGAGCACCAAAATTTTGCAAGGATGAAAGCAACTGGATGAGTAGCAATAGACTTAGCAGAATCCTAAACTAGAGAAAGATGTAATTTCAAAACAGTTGAGAACAAAGGAGATCTTACAAGTTTGCAGAGAAGAAATACAGTCTTCAAATAAAGCTGCACGAATTATACTGGCATCACAGTTCTAAACAGAAATATTGGAAGCAAAATAAAATTGAGTAATGCTTTAAAAATTCTGAGGGAAAATTATTTCCTACACAAAAGACTATCCCCAATGAGGCTATCAATTAAATGTGATGAGAATTAAGCCATTTCCAGACACATGAGGTTTTTAAAAATATTATTTTCCATATATCTTTCCTCAGGAAACTAGTACAGGATGTTTCCCATCAAAACAAGAGAGTAAATGAAAGAGAAGAAGGCATGAGAGCATCTAACATGAAAAGGCATCAAAGGGAACCTCCAGGATAGCAGTGAAGGGATGTTGCCCTCATATAATCTTCTGGACTACCTTATTCAATAATTTTTATTTATTTTTTAAAACCAATTCTTTTTTAAAAATATATATTTTATTGATTTCTTACAGAGAGGAAGAGAGAGGGATAGAGAGTTTGAAACATCGATGAGAGAGAATCATTGATCAACTGCCTCCTGCACACCCCCTACTGGGGATGTGCCAGTAACCAAGGTACATGCCCTTGACCGGAATCGAACCTGGAACCTTTCAGTCTGCAGGCTGACGCTCTATCCACTGAGCCAAACCGGTTTCGGCATATTCAATAATATTTTAATAAAGGGCTAACAAAAGCCACAAATTGTTGCAAGTCTCACCTCACTTCACCAGTTCTTATCCAACAAGTGGAATGATAGAGGAAAAGTTTATAACAGTCCTGACAATAGACTGGGTGTCCATCAAATATTCCATGTGCCTAGACTTCTTTCCTTATGCTTTTCTGACTTCCTATACCAGACTGGTGCCTACTCTCTGCAGAAATTGCTCTTTCTCATTGAAGCTTAAATGTCAGCCCCTGCCCTAGGCCTTCCAGGAGTAGGATCACTTATTGACTATCTCAATAAGTCATCTGTTACTCTCCAGCCACCAACACTTCCAACAAGCTCTAATGTGTACTTGATTTATTCATTTATCTGGATTTCTCTCTCCACCCCCTTAACTCTTTCTCCATTCAAAAGCCATTTCTATGCAACCAGGGGCCTTGCCTGTCCTTTTTACTCTGAATCCAGGTTCCTTTACAGGTGCTCAATGAATAGCTTCTGAACTTAAAAACCAATGTGTTTCACAGTTAACATGACAAGGCAATCCTCTGACTCTGGGTTGTATTTCAAAGTAGTTCAAATGTCAAGTATGGCAGCTCTCTGACTTAATCACTGCAACTGGATGAATAAGCACGCAATTGAATTTTCAAGGCCACTAGGCAGATAAGAGCTTCTGTGTCCCAAACCATGCCTTCCTGAATTCCAGCACTCAGAGCCATGGCTGTAATTCACATTCAGGAAGTGCCAGCCATGCTACCAACATAGGAATTGACAGAGCGGAAAGCATAGATATGAACAGACTATTACTAACATGTGCTGAACATTTACTACACACAGGTACTCTGTGTATTTCTCATCCTCCTAACACTTTGGAAAGACAGTTGTTGTTTGTAAATTCCACTTTAAGATGGAAAATAGAGACTCAGAGAAGTGAAGTAACTTGTCTAAGAAGAGTAAGCAAGTAAATCTCTGAGTGTTGAATGAGAACTCAGGTCTGTTATTTCTAACACTGGTAACCCTTTCCACTATAAAATGTCATTTCTAAAGTCTAAATTTGTACTTTTCACACCCAGAAGATCAAACCACAGTAGCTAAAACTGTGCCACTATAATAACACAGTTCTTTTATAAAGGAAAAAGCTAGGAAACCAATTTCTCCTTTAGTTTGTCATCAAGAAGTTTAAAGAAATTATGTTTGGTCATGAAGCACTTACGCAATTTTATGTAATGACCCTGAGAATCATGGCTCAATCATTGAGGTCTCAGCATAAATCAAGAGAGAAAATGATAAATGTCTTTAAGCTAATAATGGAAAAGTACCACAATCTTCAAGGGGTTATAGGTTAGCAGGAAAAGATATGAAATGTATGTGGCACTTCATTTACTGTAAGAACAAGGTACAAATGTTGAGAGTAATTTCTTCCCACCATGAAATGTTGAGATCAATGTCAAGCAGGTTATTGAAACAGGACATGGAATAGATGTCTTAATAAGTCAAGCTGAATGAAGTAAGTTAGAAGAAACAGAGCCATATGATTCTTTCTCTTTGGTTTCAAGAACAAAGAATCACTTTTTTTTTTTCTTTTCACAACAGCAATAGTATTTAGAAGTTATTAGCCATGATGAAAATGCCAAATTTTTCAAGATAGAGTTATATTTTTAAAAGGTGTTGAACAAAACAATCTTCCCTTAACACAAAGCTCATAAAGTATTTTTAAAACCACCTTAATTTCAGGTAGTTTTCATTTGTTATTTTGATAGATATGCCTAACTTATACAAAAAAATGATAGAAAAAAAATCTTTATTCATCAGAACATCTCAATTCCGTATTTTCAAGAAATTATAATCATATTTTTCTAATTATAACATACATGTTAATTATTTAAAACTTGAAAAATTAGAAAGGGAAGCCTTCCCAAATCCCACAAACCATACTTTCCCTATATAGAAATATGTTATATACTACATACAAAATATGTATTTATGCTCAATTTTATAGAATTTTTATACTCACCCTATATATGTTATATTGATTTTAGAGAGAGAGGAAGGGAAACAGGGAGAGAGAGAAACATTGATCAATTGCCACCCATATCCATCCCGCCTGGGGGTTGAACCTGCAACCATGATATGTGCCCTAACTGGAAATCTAACTCATAACCTTTGTGTGTACTGGACAATGCTCCAACCAACTGAACCACCCTTAGAATGCTCAACCTTAGAATGCTCATCATCTTTCCCTTCTGTGTGCTTCAGAGATTAGCTTTCTCCAGGTTAGTACTGAACTTATGAAATTATTTTTTTAATTAAGGCAGTTTTCATTAAACACATGGTTATACATATACCTCAAAAAAAACTTTACATATATGTACATTTAGCAGTCTTTTGTTGGATGGTGATTTCATACTGAATATAAAAACTATGTTCCTAAATCCCACAACCATCTTCACTCCGCCTGTGTAATCAGTCACTCCTTGCTGGCCTTGCCCAGAAGGACATGGGTTTAGGTGTCAGACCACTCATGGTGATACCCACCTTGCTGGCCCCTCTTAGCACCATTTCCTTCTGTCCTTGCTCAGCAGGCATCCACATAAAAATCTGTTTCGGAATCTCACATTGTGGGTTTCCCTCCAGCTCACTCTTGCCCTAAGCCAACCGAGGCTTCCTCTTCCACATCATCTATTGCTTCTCAGGGTGTCCTGGCCCTCCGCACTTTTTGTGTGTTTGTGTGTTTGTTTTGAGGGAGATATAGAATTATCCTAAGCCATGGAAAAGAGGGCAAAAGGTACTTCTCACAGCTTAGCAATGTCTTGGACTGAAGAAGACACAGGATCCCCAGTGTGGCCCCCACTGTCCTTCGCAGGGACTCCCAGATCTGATCCTCATCTCACACTACCAGCTCTGCAGGGTCCTTTCTCCCCTCCCCCGAAGGCATGCCCCGCTCCCATCCCTACTCCCCCAAGTGAGATAGAGAACTCTTTCAAAATTTTGTATGGACATCAAGTTTATAACCTGCTTTCCTCAAACCTGCCTTTGGGGTCTCAAAAGCCTGTGAAGGTTGAAAAAACAAAAAGAAAGCTCACTGGCTAGTTCTGACCCTCTCAACGCTATTCCCCAGTGTCAGTGTGAAAACCACTGAAGAACGGTCACATGTCGGGGAGAGAGCAAAGAGAGCACAGTGGCTCTTACTTAACACGTGGTCACGCTGACTCAACCTCTATCTGCTTCTCAATGACTGTGAGAAGCTTGAAGGCAGAGTAGAGTGTCTTCCTGACACCTGCACCCCAGTGCTCAGCACCCCTTCTGGGCCAGCTGCAGCCTCAAGGCACTAAGTGGACACACATGTGAGTTCTCACGATGTTTGATGATCAGATATGAAAAAAATGTAGCTGCAACCAATGGCATTCTTAGCCACTTCCAACAGCGCAGTTTCGATCAAGCAGAAAAACGCTGTACTTCTAAGTGCAATACTGGAGTAAACCGCTGAATTAAACAGATTTATGATAGTTCTGCAAAAGTGAAAGTTTACAAGGTGTTTTAAAGAAACTGATATCACAGGCCATATACTTTCCACAAGCATTTCAATGTAAGACTGTGTAATTCCTCTGCATCTGAGGGTGATGTAAGTGCAGGCGTCCAACACTCAGCCCTCCACCCTCCGTCGAATGGGATGACCAAAGGATATAAAATTAGGGAAAAACCAGCATCAGTGTTGGAAAATAGGAAGAATGCCATGCACGTGCCCGACACGTTAGGGAATGCATATTTCATATAGGCTGATGGTAGGAACTGGAGGCACAATGTAGGCTGCGCTCATGACTGCCCCGTGACAGAGAGAATGCAAGGAAGTGGAGGGACAGAGACAATTCCTGAAAGACCACTTCAGGAGTGAAAGAGACCTTGGAATAGGAAAACACTACAATCAAAAAAGCTATTTCTTTATTTTATGTAAATACATTTTTTGTTGACTGATGAGAAAGAGAGCGAGAGAAACAGTAATTTGTTGTTTCACTTATTTATGCATTCATAGGGTGATTCTTATATGTTCTCTGACTAGGGATTGAACCCACAACCTTGTTGTACTGGGAGAATGCTCTAACCAACTGAGCTACCTGGCCAGGGCTACAAAATACTACTTCCGCTGTTAGGCTTTCTCCTGGAGCCCGGGAGAAAGTGCCAACAACAGAAGCGAGAAGCCATTTCAGGCGTCCAGGCCACCCCAAACAGGGCAGTTATGGGGGTCCCAGGTCCTGAAAAAGTGCTGCAACTCCAAACAAGAAATGCTTGAAGAGACGAAACACTTCTTCTGAAATGCAGGGTTGGGCAAAAGTAGATTTACAGTTGTGAGTTCGCAAAATGCAGAGTTTATTCTGGTATTATTGCTTTTTTATCATTGTATTATTTTCCATGTGAACAATTGTAAAACTGCTTTTGCCCGCCCCTGCACTTATTCTACGAAATAAAAATGCAAATACGCTCATCTGTGTCTCAGAGAGACCCCAGGGGATTCCTGAGCCAGTCCCTGTGACAGTCAGGCGGTGGAAGTAAAAAGAGCACAGTTGTAGAATGCAGCACGGATGGCTAATTGTCCACCAAAAACTCATGGTCGTCCTTCTGTTATTATTCTCAGGAGGCATCTGCCCCTTCACACCCGAGAACAGCCATATGAACAGTTCTTGCCAAAGGGGTATGAGCAGAAGTGAAGCATCCCTCCTGGCAAGGGCTCCCAGGAAGCCACTGTGCCCTCTGACCACCTCGGCTGCCTGGGGGCAGAGGACTCGGGGGTCCTCGCGGATGGAGGGAACCTGTAGGCTGCAGTGTCCAGTAGAGCGGGAAAGGAACTTCCATTTGCTACATTTGTATTGGGCTTTGTTGGTGTGCTGGATTATTTAATGGCTGCAAATTCCTTCCTCCCCATAGCCACACTCCTGCGCGGTGTGACTGTGCAGTGCCTTGGAAAGAAAAAGCTCTATTTCTTCCCTACACTCCCTTCGTCAAATAAAGGGAAATTGTTTTTCACACTCTACTCCTTGCACACCAATGTTTCACTTCTGACACCAAATGCGTGTGGTTTTGCCACACACTAAGCAATTCTGCAGTTCTCTGCGGACACCGGCGGGGTGTCCTACAATTCAACGAAGTCCTGACATTATCTATCTGGGGACAGCATCAGATCCCACAAGTTCAGGTCTCAGTCCTGTAAGGCTGCCCCCACTGCAGACGCTAAGCACAAGTCAAGGTTGTCATCTGTGCTTCTGACTGACCAGCTGTAAATCTGGGCGGAGGGGGAGGAGGGGTGGGGAATGGGGGAGTGTTCCCACAACCACTTCCTTGGTTTTCAGAATTTATTAAAATGGCTCATAAAACTCAGGAAGACATTTTACTAACAAGATTACCAGTTATTATAGAGGGATATAACTCAGGAACAGCCAGGAGGAAGAGAGATGCACAGAGCAAGGTATGGGGGCAGGGGCACACTGCGTTCAAGCTTTCTCGGGGCACGCCACCCTCCCAGCACCTCCATGGGATCAGCGACATGGCAGTTCTCCAAGCCCAGGCAGGATTTTGATGCAGGCTTTCTTGTGGAGGCATGATTGACTAAATCGTTGGTCACTGAGTCATCTCTAGCCCCTCTCTCCCCTGAGATCTGGGATAGGACGGATGGAAATTCCCAGCCCTCTAATTATGTGGTTGGTTCCCCTGGAGACCACCCCCTATTCTGAGATTTATTCAGGCCCCTCCAACCACCAATCACTTCTTTCACATTCGAAAAGATATCACTTTGGAGGTTCCAAGAGTTTTAGGAGTCCCGTGCCTGAAAAGGGTTGAAGATCAAATATAGATGCTTCCAGACTTACCAGGATATCATGTCACAATAAACCCATCATAAGTCAAAAATGCATTTAAAACAGCTAGCCCCCTAAACACCATACCGTAGCTTAGCCCACCTTCAAGTGCTTAGGACACAATGTCCAAAAAACGCTGCAGCTGGAAAGTGTTGGTTGTTTACTTTTCCGACTGGGCTGCTCGCTGCTTCTATACAGTATCAGTACAGAACCACACAGCGCTATCCTGGGGAAAGGTCAAAATTCAAAGTTTGAAGTACTGAATGCTTTTGCACCATCATAAAGTCAAACAATCATTTAAGTTGAACCATGATAAGTCAGGGATTGTCTTTATATATTTCTTCTTATTAATCACAATATCACACCTTTTACTAGAAATGGATAAAACCTGGAAGGCCTTGTGATTTGTTTGAACCAACAGAATGTGGCAGTAGAGACATGGTGTGAATTCTCTAGAGCCGTGAGATCTTGTCGGTACTTATCATCTGGACCCTTATTCATGTAAGGGGATTTGGGTAAGCAGAGAGACAGGATGGAGAAAGACCTTGTCACAGCCAGTGCCAAGGCCCCAGACTGCACCTGAAGCCATCGGAGGCCACCTCAGACCCTCCAGTCCCAGGGGAGCAGCAGATAACTGTGGCCACAGGAGTGAGTGCAGGAGGAACCAGTAGAAGCAGCAAGGAGTGTAAAATTCAGGGGGGAATCACATTGAAAAATACAATGGAGACAAAACAGACTTCCCTCTATTGCAAACTTCCAGAAAACAATGGAGCGAAATCCAGAGCATTTTAAGGGGAAAAGACTGAGACAAAGAATCCTACAAGTAAACAACTGCGTTATGAATAGGAGGCTGTAAGATTTATACCGAGGGATATAAGACATGGAAATTAAGTCACCCACAGATGCTCCCAGAAAAACACATACAGATAAAAAATTGCTGGAAGGTTTAATCAAGACATAAAGCACAAATCTAAAATTCGAGAATGTGGCAGTTGTGGTAGAAAAGCCTCAGTGAGGCCAATGCAACTACACAAAGAACTGTTTGAGTAATTATAAATATGGTCTTAAACTTAATACAGATGTTAATAATAATGCTTAAAAGAGAAGCTACATGATGAAAATGATCATTTGGGTCAAAGTCATAAATTATTACCAATAAAAATTAAGACATGGGAAAAGATATACACAAGTATGTTAAATTTCTTATGCAATGTAAATTATAATTCTTTAATTCTCATTATTAGTAATTAGAGAAAATATATTTTTAATTAAAGGGAAAATTTTAATTTTAACTGTAAGACTTTGAGCAATGTATCTCCAATATAGTGACTTCTTAGAAGTCATACATAAATGTATGTACTGTTATATACCCATATATATGTGTATGCATTATAGAACATATGATAATAGAATCACCAAAAGGGTAAGATAAACCTACAATTAACACTAACTTAGAATAAATTTTGTTGCATGTATCAAGAACATAAACCACTATTTTCTTTCACCATAATAAGAATAACTTTTAGTGGCAACAGAATGTTTCAATTTGCTTTCACTGTTCTTTTAAATCTTGGTTCCACAACATAGCAATTCCAAAGTGCCATTGGGAGTCCATTTTTATTTCAAACTTTGCTTTTTATGCCTACAGTAGTACCTGAGTAAGATCCTTCACAAAGAGAGAAAAACTCAAGGCCAAGACATATGGCACTAGCTACACTTAATAATCACAACACCGAAGTCCTATTCCCCCCACCAATTATGTACCTGCTATTGTTGAAATTTTGGTAGTAAATTTCCACTTTCCATTATTTCCATCAATTATCTTTGAAAAGGAACCAGTGCATGTTACACTATTGCGCTTCCACAAATGGGTTTAAGTCCTCTAAAACTTTTAAACAGGATAAAATTTCGATTTCAGGTTTCTTAAGTGTGTTGATATGAGAGATTATTTTTTATAGGTGTAACATTTATATCATTTTCAGCAATGTATCAGATGGCAATGGAAACACCGGGAAACATTTCCAAACATCCGTTTTGAAAACACTCTATTACCTCATAATGTGGCTGATGGTGAATTCCTGCCAGGAAAAAGGAAAGATTTAGCTAGGCCTTTTGGCGGGGGAGGGAACGGGGGCTAGGAGGGGGGAATGGGAAGAGGGAGGAGAGGGCTGTTATCATTGTTCTCCTGTATTTGCATCAGGGATATTACTTTAAGCTGCTTTTTTTTTTTTTTTTAAGGAATCGTTTTAAGATCCTTGCCAATTTTTTGAATTAGCCTCATAAAAGTAAATGAAGTAACCCTCAAATCCACTTAAACTCTAGTGAGTCAGGAAAGAGAGCAAAATGTAAAATGTCCCCATCATTCACCCCAATATCTGGAACTCACTCCCTTCCACCTCGCTTACTATGGATAAACTGAGTGGCTCTGCCTCACACGGAGACCGGCACAGCGGACCAGCATCAACTTACATTAAATATTAGTAGAGCTTAATACCTTTTCAAATTTTTAAATAAAAAATACTTTCTTTTGTATCTCCAAGGAATGATCTTGTGCACCAACTGGGGTACATGCACCCTGCTTTGGAGAATGAAACTCTAGTGCAGTAAATCAGTATGGAAGCATCAATGATATAAGATCGCAGTAATATGACCAAACGTATAGTGACAACCAATATATGGTCAGAATTCAAGACTGAATACCAAAAGACACCTCTGAAACCAAAATATTGAAATATTTTTTAAAAGATTAAAATGCAAAGACAGGGCAAGGCACATTTTGTTTTAGCAAGCCAAAACAATAAGGAAGCAGTAGTCACAAGGTTATTTTCAGGCAAAAGAAAATACCCAGCAGGCAGCATCACCCTGGACAGGGAATGTCCTTGCACATTCAAACAAAGCACAGCCCATAGAGATTTCAATAATAAACATAAACATGTGTTAGAAATACTGCACAAAATGTACAGAAGCACAGCTATTCAAAGTACCACTTCAACCTTGGTCATTCAAGTAGTTAAAGGATAACCCAGCATAAGGAAGCTGTGAGTAATAAAGTTGCATTTGTTTAGTATACACATAGTGATTGCAGGGCAAGAGACAGATAACGTACCTTCTCTCCGAGGTCTTCTGGAACATTTGCAAATACAGAGCACATATTTGACTGCTAGATAAAGCCAAAATCAATTCCCCAAAGTAGGAATCAGATAGGTCATATTCTCAGAGAGCAATGCAATTTAAATGTAGAAATTAATAACTTATATGGTCTCACTGACTTTTTAATATAAACATTCTCCCCAAACCATAAGCTTTATACCAAAATATCACAGAAATTACTGTGACCTAGAGATATATAAAGTTATTAAGCTCTTAGAATATTCCTATTTTACTAACTTTAAGAAAATAGATAATTAAAGGCTTAGATCACTTTATAACTGAAAAAAATGCCCGCATATTGTAAGGAAGTCTGCCAATCAATAAAGGTACATAGAAAAAAGGTAAAAAGGTATTTTTGATTTTACTATTCCAGGCTTCTATATATGCATACACGAACACATTCACAAATACATAAGTACCCATATCCCCCCTCCATACACACATACAAAATAGGGTCATAGTGTAAGTTTATAATTTTCTATTCATTAACATATTATATATTTCCAGGCATATTTCCATGCTAATAAGTTACCATTGTCATTTTTAGAATGTGATTTCTACAGTGTGTGCATGTCCCAAGTTATTTCACCAATCCTCTTCTGTATCACTAACCTGTTAATACTTGACCGTGTATGTTCCAATTCGTCATTTGTGTGTGTGTTTCTGTTGTTTGGTTAGTTTGGATAATTTGGTAAATTTGTATATTTATTGATATGGTTTGGTTTGCTTAAATTATATTTAATTTTTATATAGTCAGATCAGTCATTTTTCTTTTATAAGTTTAATGTCATTTAAAAATGTCTTCCATGTCCCAAAATTACTGGAAGATGTATTTACATGTTCTCTAGCTTTAAATTTACTTTTTAAACTTTGATCCATTTGAAATGCATCCTGGTGCAAGGCATGAGGCTGGCAGACAGGACAGCATGGTGATTAAGAGCATGAACCCAAACTCCAGACTGCCTACGTCTAAATGCCAGCTCTATTTCTGACAAATTGTATGACTTTGGACAAATTACTTGGCCTGTCTGTGTCTCAATTTCCTCATCTATAAAGTGGTGATAATAATAATATGTATTCGTGGAATTCCTGTGAAAATTAAAAATATTGTGTAAAGTATGTAGAGCTATGCCTAACATATAGCACTTTTCCAAATAACTAGCCAATTGTGCCAACCCATTCACTGAATATCCTCTGCTCTCATTCATAAATTGAAGTCCCACTTGTATTATTTACTAAAATATGGTATACTGTCTGTCAGGCCCTATCCCTGTACTTTTTAAGTTCCTTTAACTATATAATGCACTTTCCTACATCATGGTGTAGATATAACTTTATTATTCCTCTTTTTAAAAATATTATTGAAAAGAACATTTTGAAAAATGTTTTGTGACCTATAATTATTAACTTGAATAAGATATCTTTATATTTTTCTAGAAGTACTTGATAATATCTCATCAAATTTCAAAAATAATTCCATTGGAATTTTAGTTGATGTTTAGTTGAGTGTATAGATTAATTTAGGGGCAATTAGCATCTTTATATCAAAATAATTTTAATGATAAATAATTTACATTTTCTAAAGTACTTCTGAAGCATTGTGAAATTTGAGACTCAAAAACAGAATGTATTTGGGCAGCCATGCATTGTCTCCATTTAACAGACAGAAAACAAAGCTCAAAAAAGCTTGGGATCTCACAGTGGAATAGTCAGAATTTACATCTGGACCTGTTAAGGTGAGTGGGCAATTTAGTCTGTGACCTACAATCATTCATTTGAATCAAATATATTCCAATATAATTTTCAAAGATAAATATTTACCAACATGTCCATATTTTTGTCAATATTTCCCTAGACTCTCCTATTCTATTCCATGGTGTGCATTCCAAAAGCAATATGTAATCTTGCATGTCAATAAATTCTACAAGCAGTGGAAATGCTCTCTTTCTGCAGCATGACAGCAGGCAGAGAAATCTCATTAAATGCTGACAGATCTTTCTATGTAGTAGTGCATCTAATCTAGAGACAACATGCAAATGTGTAGCAGTTTTTTCCTAGTTATATAAGGTATGTTTAACAGAAGACTTTCCCAGGGTTGTGGGAGTTTTTCCCCCCTGTTCATTTGCTGCAACATATTTGGCCTTCTAATAAGTGCAAGCATTCACATAGGACTCGCAGTAAAGAGATGACAACTTCCTGCCTCAAGTGTTAAATGATTATATACATACAAATACTTTCATTACATTTTGATGATACTGTTATATCTCATTTCTTAGAAATATGAACAAGGTAGAGGGAAAACTCACGAGAAGGAGGGGCAGAGTACTCTCCGGGATGCAATGAGAACTTCATTGAGCCTGTGAACGTACCTGGATCTTGAGCAATAGGTAGGAGTTCACTGGTCCGCGGGAGGAAGGGAAATCTGGGAAAATAGAAAAAACGTGAGCCTCAGTTTACTCAACTAGAAGAAGGGATGCTTTTGGATTTGCTTTCTTGGGGCTCTGTGAGGAACAAAAATGAAAATGTACATGAAAAGTCTAGGTAAACTCAACCTTTTGAGGATGGCTTAAGACCTAAGAAAAATAAAGTCCAGGGAGTGAAAAAAATTAGGTGACCTCTAGCTCACTAAAACTGCCAGTCTTTGAATGGATTTGATTTTACTCCATTGATAAGTCAGTTTATAAAACACAACTACCCCACAAACCAGTTTGTCAAAATCAAAACTCCTGGGTAGTAAACGTTCCTAAATTGTGTCCATGTGATTCTATAATTAGAAATAACATGTTGAGGAAGCAGGGACTAAGTACCTAACAATTGCCCCCCAAAAAACCTTCTAGGAATCCAACACCCTAGGTCATGCTATGGTCTGGGCTGGACAAGAGTAGAGGCTTGAGGATATGTCATTTCGAGGGCTTCTGTCTGTGCTGATGGGAATCATCAGCCCTTCCATATCTGTTTCCTTTTGCATCTCTTATTCTATCATTGTAGCCAACACCCAAGTCTTTATTTTCCAGATTTTAAAAAAAAAATATTTCACTCTCATGCTTCTAGTCTCATGCACTGAAGGTCCTAGCCAGAGAATTAAGACAAGAAGAAGTAAAAGTTCTGCAGATTTAGAAAAAGAAGTCAAATTATCTTTTATTCACAGAGGACAGGATTGGTTATGTAGAAAAAATATTTTAATTTACCCCCTAAAAAAAAAAACTATTAGAATGAAGAAGTGAATTTATTGAGGTCTCTAGATAAAAGTTAACATATAAAATTCAATTATACTTCTCTATACCAAATAACAAGCAAATAAAATATAAAACTTTAGAAAGAATACCGTTTATAATGATATCAAAAACATGAAATACTGCCTAGCTGGTTTGGCTCAGTGGATAGATTGCCAGCCTGCAGACTGAAGGGTCCCGGGTTTGATTCTGGTCAAGGGCACATGCCTGGATTGTGGGCTCAGTCCCCAATGGGGGGGGGGGGCACACAGGAGGCAGCCAACCAATGATTCTCTCTCATCATTGATGTTTCTATCTCTCTCTCCCTCTCCCTTCCTCTCTGAAATAAAAAAAAATATTTTAAAATAAACATAAAATACTTAGAATTAAATTTATTTTTAAAAAAGAACTTTCTGAGGTAAATGGAAATGTTCTGTATTTCAATTATATAATGATTATACTACTCTTTACATTTCTGAAAATTCTTTAAGCTCTACACTTAAAATGTATGCATTTTATTGTATGTGAATTTCATCTTAAAAATAAAAATATATATTTCCAGATTTAAAAAAATATATATCTACAAAATATTATGGTAAGTAAAAGAAACCAGACACAAAAGACCACATAACATATGACTCCATTTATATGTAATATCCAGAAGAGAAAATTCCATACAAACAAAACAGACTGATGGTTGCCAAGGGCTGGGAGGACAAGGGAATGGGGAGAGACTTACTTTGGAATAATGGAAATGTTTCGAAACTAGATGGAGGTGGTGGTTGCACAACACTAGGAATGTACTAAACACCACTGAGTTGTTCAACTGAAAACGATTAATTCTAGATTATGGAAATTTTATCTCAATAAATTTAAAAGCAAACAAACATTAAAAGATGCTGGGTTGCAAAGTTAACACGCATGTGCGTGAGACCTAAAGTTAGTCACGTCCATCTTTGGTCCTCGTTCCTAATGACAGCTTAGGGGCACTGGTTGTGCGCTTGGCTTGCATGCTTGACATACTTTTCCTCATTCAACCACCATTCTACAAATGAGGAAACTGAGGTTTGGGGAAGCTGAATAACTCTTCCAAATTCATATAACATTCCATCTGCATGACAACAAAGCTGGATTCTGCACCTCCTATCTCTTTAAATATTAGTTTTTCTACTGGTGAGGTCAGCAGACACCCTGTACCTTTCAGGACTAGATAATGAAGTGGACCTCGGAGACCTACCAAGGGTGGGAACTCCGAGAGAGCCTTGTAATAATAAACCATGACAGACCGGACCCTCAGAACCCCTGGCCTAATACCAAGAACTTCTAACCATCCCGGGCTACAGACTATAGTTGTGAAATTCCAAGTACCTATCCTTTTCACAAATTAGAGCAAACAGGCAACTCCTCAGTGTTTTCCTTGTAATAATAAGCAGATGTGAGAACGCTCCACTAACTAACCAACTAACTGACAAGCACACTTCACTCCTTTGAGTTCCCTTTTATTTTACAGACAAGGTGAGTGGCTTATCTGCAGGCTTACATCTAAGTTCCTTCTTCCCAAGCCTGTGCAGTTTTCCAGTCTGCAGTCTATTTTTTTTAGTCCTTGCAAAGTTATAATAGCAGGTTAAACCCAGGCTCTTGTAGGGTTTGTGCCAAGATGAGATTTTAAAAAAATCCTATCTAAATTACTTCACGTAGCAACGTTCCTCTCTGCCTCCAAGCTGCTGTCAGGGCTGGGCCAAATCTGTGCTGAGGGGAACAGAGCAACTGGAGCCAGGGACCTGCAGGAAAACAGGGGAGAGAAAATCCCTCTGGGGAGAGCCCTCAGTAGACATCGTCTTATATCATATTTTCCTCTAAATGGTCTAAGTGTTGCCCTAACGGAGTGTATTTCCTAATCAGACTCTGATTCTACAAGGTTAGAAGGTCCAAAACCACATACCCCTGGCTCATCTACACTTCTATTGTGATGACAATGAGATATGAGGGAAACATCTCAGCTTATACTAAGTAACCTGAGCCTTAATATAAAATGTTGTCATTCATTTATTTAGCATACATTCTCCGAATGCCTGCTTAATTACAGGCACTCAATATAAACAATTGCGTAGAGATCAACCAAAGGACTTGTGTGCATGCATATGAGCCTAGCCAGTGGCCATGGACACCAGGGGGGTGGGAACATATTTGGGGGGTGGTTTAGGATGGGAATGAAGGGATGAGGACAATTATGTGATACTATAATCAATAAAATTTAAATTTTTTTTTAAAATGGTCCCTGCTCTTTAGGGAATCACCATCTGATGAGAGGGTGACTATGAAAACAGGTTACAGTGCAAACAGATAGGAGGTATTATTTTCCAAGGTGATTAGTGATGCTCTGAGGATCAGTGGTCTACTATCCTTTTTATTTTCATTTGTTTATTCATTTGTCATTCACTCAACAAAATATTACCAAGAAACCACAGTATGCAATATGCTAATCACAGCTCTGAGATCTACAAAGATGAGTTGGATAAAATTATGTGCATAGAGAGCCTTTATTGACTTATTAGAGAAAACACATGTGTCAGATATGTTCTGTTGTTCTGCCAAATCTATTACCTACCTTTTATACTCTGTTCTGTGACCCACATAGTTCACCTTTAATGAATTTCAACACTGAATGGATTTTCCTCAAAAATGTGTTTTCTATAGGTAGACCATTATACCACTGAAATTCCTTGATCAATGTTCTTTCTAGACGTGAAAAATTAAATGCATTTTTTATTTTATTTTTTTTTCAGTGATGTCCATAGGGTCTGTTCCATATGCATCATAGTAAAGACATTTTTTAATTTATAGGCTTCCCCCCTATATTAAATTTTACAAATTATACCTTCTGCCATTGTGATTTGTTGTTGTTGAGGTTATTTTAGCAAGGCCATTTTGTTTTTTAAAAACTGGATACATTTTGTAGATAAAAACCACATTAAGGTAATTTAATATTTTGTGTGTGTGTGTGTGTGTGTGTGTGTGTGTGTATATATATATATATATATATATATATATTGTTATCAATATGTTGACTATCTCTACCTGCAATATTTAGTTGTGGTTTTCTTCTTTACCTAAAAATAAATAATTTTTAGAGTTGTTGAACTTCAGAAAAATTTTTAGTTTTACCTCCGCAGGTTTAAAATGAGAATGTCAAAAGTTTACCTTACATTATTCATCTTCTTGGGTTTGTATGTCTATAAAAGCATTTAGCACATTATATTGAGACTCATGCCTGCCTCTCCCAGGAAAATGTGAGCTCCTGAAGGGTAGAAATTAAGTATTATTCACCGTAGGCCTTTCCCAGCCTGCCCCAGATGGTGTTGAGTAAATGTGGGTTGACTGTAGAGTCATAAAATTTTTTTGTTTTCTTTAATACACTCTTCTGTGAATAGCTTTCCAGGTATTTCACCTACAGAAAAAAACAGTATAGTATTGACAACATTCTTAGATTTGGGGATCCTGAAGTTCAGCCCTGGCATCCACTTAACTTTGGGCAACTCTGTTCACACTCTTGGCATGATTCAGGCTCATTTATCCACACTCTTTCCCAAACCCTGGCCATATTCAGTCTCACACACCTGGACTTCCGCTCTTCAATCTATTACTCTTAGGGTTAGATGCTTGCCAACTAGGATTTATAACAGGAGCTGAGAGCAAATGAGTTAAAGAGTAGTGGGGAGGAAGGAGCCAAAAAGAAGAAAGGGAAGAAATGTTTTCTCAGGGTGTATTCATTTCTTTATTGAAAGATCCATAGAGGGAGCAAATTCTTCTATTTCATTCACTATTGTGGACCCAACTCCTACAATACTTCCTGACACATAGTAGGTGCTCAGCAAGCATTTTTAACAGATGGGAAATCTGCTAAGTATCCTTGGATTTCCTAAGAACCCATTATTTACAGGTTCTATGCCAATGACTTTCACGCATAATCTCACTCATATTCCTTAAAACATCTTTGTGAGGCAGGTCATATACCTGTGCTACAGAGAACACTAATCCCTCACAGCTATATACAAACTGTTAGTAACTCTTCACAGATTAGGCATCCTGGAAAAAGACTGGTCAGAGTGAAAGGAACTCAGAGATGATCTAACCCAACCCTCTCATTTTACTGATGGATTAAAAAAATAACTCATGCCAAAACTGGTTTGGCTCAGTGGATAGAACATCAGCCTGCGGACTGAAAGGTCCCAGGTTCAATTCCGGTCAAGGACATGTACCTTGGTTGCGGGCACATCCCCAGTAGGGGGTGTGCAAGAGGCAGCTGATCAGTTTTTCTCTCATCAATATTTCTAATTATCAATCTCTCTGCCTTCCTCTATGTAAAAAATCAATAAAATATATTTTTTAAAATAAAATAAAATAAAATAAGCCATGATAGCTGAAGTGACTTTGCCAAAGTCTCACAGGAATTATGTTTGGAGGCTGGACTTGAACTCAGCTCTCCCATGTTAGCCGGGACCTCTCTGCTCTGCTTTGATGCCTGTTGCTGTTCCGATCACTGCCCTGTGCAGAGAGACTGAAACCACTAGCCATTCAGTAGGTTAGCCCCAAATAGAGCCAAACTGTAGGTGTTCTTTAAATCACATCCACAGTCACCACCTTCTGACCCCCATCAGCTCTGTGAGTTCTGTTCATCTGCCCAGGGTGGCCCGGCATGCCGCTCTTGGCCATCTAACTAGAACGTCTATACTTGGCAGAGGAACAGCCGCCAGAGAACAGAATATGCTCTTAGTTCTTGTTTTAACTTGACTCCATTGTTCATCAAATATATTTTTCCTCCTATGAAGTATCACTAAGCAGTTATGACAGGATTTAACATTTAAACCTGTAACATAAAGATTTCTCTTTGTCCCTGATTCCTGACAGTTTGTCAAATAAAGGTAATAGAGATTGCTAAAAAGCATGACTACGTCAGGAGATAATTCCTCAGGTGAGTTCTCTGCATCCATGCATGTTGTTGCAGATGGCAGAATCAACAAGGGGCATGGGAAGCAGGAGGCAAAGGAAGGGGAAATTCAAATACGAACTTGTGCTTCCCGCGGGCACCAGTTCTTGCCGCTCTGGAGGCTGCGGTCTGGACTCCTCAGGCTGGCACCACAGACAGTGGACCTCATCTTCTCGGAACTCCCCTGCTTTGCATCTCCAGTAACACTTCCCTACCGCCCTCACTTATGTGATTTTGTATTGGTCTAATAAAGTGAGATTATTTGTCATCCAGAACCATATAATTTGATTGCATATACAATACATAACAGAAACTAGGTGCTTACCAAGCAAACGAGACAGTAAGTAGATGTAAGAGACATCGGTTAATAGTGAATTCACACCCACATCATCTCCTTGTTGCAAGAGTCTCCTGGCTAGCTTCCCTGCTTCCTTCCCATCTCCAAAGCGTCATCTCAGAGTAATCTTTCTAGAATATAGGTCTCATCATGCCACTCCCCTGCTTAAAACCCTCGAATGTTACTGTAAACCCTACAGAATAAAGCACCAGTTCATCAACAAGGTAGACAGGCAGATGCTTGAAAATATGGCCCCAGCCTACCAGCCTGATACGCTCCACCTCGTCCCATGTCATCTCTCCACCATTTGCCAACTTATTTTCCAACAAGGCAGGCTGTTACTTTGCAAGGATTACAGTTGTGCCTTTTCTCTAATCTCATGACTGTATGTAATCAGATAGAATGGGAGGGAATCTTTTGAGCAGCCTGGATGTGGCCAAAGGTTTTACCTTGGAGTTGAGTTGTACACTTGGTAGGATAAACAGCACAAGACTGATCTCAGTTGAGGATGGCAGAGATGAACATGTCCTCTCACAAACCCATTACTCCCATGTAACCATGAAAAAATCTCACCCAGCGCTAACCAAGGCGCTCCTGTCAAGGTCATCAAAACCAGGCAAGGCTGAGAGGCTGCCACAGACCAGAGGCGGCTAAGGAGATGCAGCAATTAAATGTAACATGGTATCCTGGAAATGAACAAGGGAAAAGCTAATGAAATTGAAATAAAGTGTAGAGTTAAGTTACTAGTCATGTAGTCATTAATAGTTAATAGCAATGTACCAACGGCAGTTTCTTAGTTGTGGCAAATGTTCCATAGTGATGTAAGATGCTAACAATCAGGGAAACTGTATGAGGAGGATGTAGAAACTCTGTACCATCATTGCAATTTTTCTGTAAATCAAAAACATTAAAAAAAATAAACCAATTAAAAAACAGATTCCCACAAGGCTTGCTGAAATTGGCTCAGGGATATAACAAACATCCAGGAGACAGCTTTGCAAAGAAGATAAACATTAACAGGCTAGTGAAAAATCACAAGTTCAAATCCATTTTGCAACCTCACCAGTTGAGTGACCTTAAAAGTCTGAGCCTCCATTTTCTCCTATAGAAGACAGGATTAGCACTACTTGTCCCACCTACTTATTTCAAAAAGAAAGGGGAAAAACAACAAAGAATTACATGTTGAGTGCCTAATCCATGCCAGGGAGGCAGCTTAGAAATCTAGATCTTTTTTTTTAATCCTTACAGCAACAGCAGCCACTAAAAGCCCATTTCACAGACTAAGGAGACTCATAGAGGCTAAGTAGTAACTTGCCTAAGGCCATGTGTGTTAAAGACAGATTTGAACCCAGGTTCTCTACCTCCTAAGTTTCTCCCTGCCTCCTTCCTCCAGGCTGCCTCCCATGGAATATAAGCACAAATACCTTGTTAATGCTACACAGCTCTACAGGGATCCCTGCTTCCAACATAAATGGCTGAGAGCCCAACCCAGTGCCCAGGAACCGATGTCAGAAAGGTTCTGCAGCCATTTGCTAGTATTGAATAGAACTCCTCAATGGGGAAGGGTTACTTCCTTCGGCATCATGAACCTGCACCTTACAGGAGCACTCATGTTCCTCTTTCTAGGTTTTTGGGGGTTGCCCTGGGGAGTACACAGCCTGCCTTTGGCAGCTTCACAGACTCCTTCTTCCTGCTGTTCAGTGCTTTATCTCAGGGCATCCCAAGCAGGAGCCTGAAACGCATATTCTGTAATAAGATACAATAATAGTGCATTGAATTCACATTGCCACTTCTGCCCAATGAAATTTAATTAAGCACAAAAGTGGGTTCCTACAATGAAATGCACATGTGTTCTTTAAAGTCCTGCGTGCCTTTGGGTATTTGGGAAATACCCTACATGCATGCTATTACAGGAATCTTGTTATCAGCCAGAAAGAAGGCTTCAGATCCTAGGTATATATTTTAAAAATATGTGAGCATCTTGGAACCTCGATGTTCATGTGTCAGTGTATCTGCATGAGATAAACTGCATTCTGTGCCAAGGCCAAGATATAATCATCCCCCTCACTAATCAAGATACCATGCGCTTTCTTAGTTTAAAGTTTCAGCTTTGCTTGCAAATCCAGACCGAGCTCTCCAAAGATCTGGGGAACTAAGCTATTATTATGTTCACTCTTTGTAAGGGTACTAACTGCCTTTTGACATAACCATTTATTATCAAGTGTTCACAAAATGTCATAAATGTCTAATCTAGACGGATACTAAAGGTCATCTTGTCCAATCCCTTCCTTTTATAAATGAGGAAACTGAGGCCCAGAAAGGCGTCTAGGCCAGGATGGCACCATGAGACAATAGCAGGGCTGAGCCCATAACTCTGGTTCCAGGCTGGTGGCACCCAGTTCACATAGATATACTTTTGGGGACTAGGTGACCCTCTATTTGATTACTAGATATGTCACTGAGTCTCTCTTAAAAGTCATGCCTCCACTGAAGGATAAAGAACATTAATCTAACGGGGGAGAAACATTAGATGTACCCCATGCCAAAACCAGTTTGGCTCAGTGGTAGAGGGTCGGTCTATGGACTGAAAGGTCCCAGGTTCGATTCCGGTCAAGGGCATGTACATTGGTTGCAGGCACATTCCCGGTAGGGGGTGTTCAGGAGGCAGCTGGTCGATGTTTCTCTCTCATCGATGTTTCTAGCTCTCTATCTCTCTTTCTTCTTCTCTGTAAAATATCAATAAAATATATTTTAAAAAAACATTAGATGTATCCCAGATGAGGAGCATTTTAATTTAAAAAGGGGGAAGAAATTGTATTCTCCAAAAACATTAGTATCCTAAAGGCAGAGGCTGAAGAACTGTTTCTGATGAAAAGAGACTAAAGGAAGAGGACCACTAAATGCAAGACGAGATGAAATTATACTAGAAGAGGAAATGTATAAAGGACATATTGGGTTAATTGATCATTAAAGCACATACCATAAATTGGACAAAACTGTTTCACTGTCAGACTTACAGAGGTTGGTAACTACTGCACTGCGCTCATAGAACAGACTATCCTCATTCCCAGGAAATGGGTGGTGAAGGACTTAAGGATAAATGAACATGACATGTAACTTACTTTCAATTTGGTCAAAAAGAGTATATGGATAGATAAATAGATAAAATAGGACAAAATGATAGCAATAGATCGGCCTGGGTATAGAATAGTGATAGTCTGTAAGAGTGTTCTTTGTTCTATTTTTGTAAGTTTGAAATCATTCCAAATAAAAGTTAAAAATAAATTAAGCCAAGCAAATGATTACACCGGCACCACAAATTATAACCGCTCTCCATTCAAGAGCAAAGGAGGGCATTTTAAGAACATCTCCAAAAATACAGTCATGCATATTTACTATAAAACCAAAATCTCAATAAATGAAAGCAATGAGCAGGGTCACCTCAGAAGGCCTCCCAACTTGGTGTTTATGCCTTGATTTGGGGCTGGCAATACCACTTCTGGGACTGCTGCCACTTACCCATTTAGTTGTGATCTTTCTCAGTGCCAAATGCACACACACAACACACACACACACACACACACACAGACACACACACACACACAGACACCCCTTCCTATTATCCAAAAAACTGCAATGAGAAAATTTATACCTATTGAGTACTCTAAAAGCTTTAGCCTACATGTTTTCTCTATTAAAAAAAAGAAAAAAGTTAAATTTCCAGATATGAACAGGATATGGTCACATCAGGCCATATTGAGGGACCTGGTTCTAATGAAAAAAGACAATAACCATTTCCCTGGTGGCTCGAACAATGAGTTTTACTTACATAACCAAATTCACTCTGGCCCAGAATACCAATGCCTGCCCATCCCAATGGAAGGCAATCCTCTTCTCTGAAGGTGCCATCTGATCCTAGGCAGTGCCTGTCACTTGCTGGCTTCAGAAGCCCAGGCCAATACTTCCTGTCCACGCGAACCATGTGGCATTGGTATTCCCCGAGGATCAAAACAGATCCTAGCCACCACTCCATATCCCTGGTACTAAGAGGTTTTCGGACATCTTCTGTTAATAACAGCGGAGGCTTTACTGAGTCATTCACAGATAAATGTATTCCAGTAGGTCTTGCCCAGTGTGTTCAGCATGTGCTCTGTTCTGGAGAAGGAACTAAGCCCAAAGGCTGGGTCCTGCCCTCAAGAAGCTTGTAGTGCACTGGAATTGCAAAGAGCACACAAGGTAACCACAGGTGGCCACACAGGCCCTGCATCCTAGAGACCAAGATGCTCCAGGCCCAAAGAAAGAGAGCTCGCGCAGTAACTCTGACACACAGGGCACTGACATAGTAATGGTTCTATCCCATGGACTAGCCACTTACAATGAACAACCCAATGTGCCATGCTCGCTCGTGCCTTCTGGCTTCTGTACTTACTGTTCCTTCCGCCTGGAACATTCTCTCTCACCGCAGCCCTCACCACCTAATATCTGTCTTCCTACCTCCAACCCACTTCCCTTTCTTTGGTTAACTTCTACAGAGTCTAGTTTACACGTTATCACCCCTGAAAAGTGTTTCCTGACTCTTTCCCTCTTGGCCTGGCTTAGAGGTCCTTCCTGTGTTCTCCTACTTGGCCACACATTGGCCCATTGTGCCCCTTATCACATTGTACAACAAGGTGGTTACCAAGGAACCTCTATAGTCAGACTGCTTGGGTTCAGGTCCTAGGTTGGTCAGTGGCTTATTATTCATGTCTCCTATGGTCTATTGTCTCACTGAAGTTCAAGCCAGTCATCTATGAGGGTTACTGCCCTCATTTCATAGGTAAAGAAACTGCGTTTCAGAGAGGTTACACCCAATGTCACACACCTGGGCAGTAGAGATTCGAAGCCAACTCGGCAGGATATTAAAGACATCAGTTTTAAGCAGCATCCCAACCCTTCTTAATCAAGATGTTAATAGCTCTGTCAGGGAGAAGTCTGGGCAGAAGGACCTGGGGCCATTCTTTCTGGGAGAAGTCACACAGAAGTGTCAGGAGTTGTGAACTGAGACCAACCCCAGGAATTGTGTTCTAAAGAACCTCCAGGAGACAATTCTAAGAAACTGTTTGATTAGCTTCCATATCCCACTTAGTGAAACAGTGTCCATGTTTTCATGTCTATGTTCATTTTCATTAGGAGGAGGGAAAGAAGTGAATTATGCTGACAGTGGCCCAATCCCTTCTTCCCTCAGGAGCTTGGGAATGTTCCTCATGTCCTAGAGCACAGAGACAACCAAAGACACAGAGAAATCCACAGGAACGTTATTCACAGTTGATAAAGGAGGCAGTAGAACACGGAGCTTAAAATCCTAGGTTTTAGAGTTAGGCAGAGCTCAGCCAGCCACGGAATCACTGTGTGACCTTGGAAGAGATCATTTAGGATTCAAGTTTTCTGTAACCAGAGTTAAGCTAAATATTAGAAATCAAATAAGCATGTCCAGCAGATATTCAAAGACGAGGAAAGAAAGAAGTGCAAGGATGAGGAGGTAGAATACAGACAGCTTGTCCTTCCCATTGGGTAACACCTCTAAATGGTGCTGCAAGAACCCCATTCCTATTTATCATGAAGCATCCACTTCTACTTCACAGTTGACCCAAAATCCTTCTCTAATAAACACGTTGCTGTAATTTCATCTCAGCTATTTGTTTAGAGGTTTCTAAGTGCTAAATTTTGATTTTGAGGTCAAACTATCCTTTAAAAATAGTTTCAAGATGCCTTAACTTGCTCAGCAACTTAAAGAAAATAGCTTATGCAGTGCTGTAAGCTTCTCTCGCTGAACACTAGGGTCTTCTTTTAGAAGCCTTCCTTCCCTCAATGCATCTCCAGGGATCTGTGTTTTAATCCCATTCATTTTCTCTAGTTTTAGAGCCATTGTTATTTCTGAGAGAAGGATCAGGAAGGCAAATGCCTTTGTTGGTTTGTGATGTAATCTCATTTTCTGAAAGTTGGCTCAGGAGAGAGGCTGCATGAGGGAGAGAGCCC
Organism: Vespertilio murinus; assembly: GCA_963924515.1. NCBI lineage: Eukaryota > Metazoa > Chordata > Mammalia > Chiroptera > Vespertilionidae > Vespertilio > Vespertilio murinus. The sequence continues at coordinate 166,846,431 of OZ004708.1, forward strand.
AAGGTGGGCTTGGACCAACAGGAGAGCACTATGGGGCAGGAAGTTACTGAGATGTAGCAGAAGGCCCCTGGCAGGCAGAGTCCAGGCCTTGAGTCCCTGCTGGATGGTGATGCATTGGCCAGGCTTCTGGATGTGACAGGACCCTCTAGAAAGCTGGCATATTCCACTGAGCCTTGCGTTAGTACTGTTAGTAAAAATGTCACTTAATATTCTTGGGCAGGTGGGTAGGATGGCACAGTTTGAGAAGTACTGAATTTATCCATTTTCCAAACACTGTCAATTGAGTACATGAAAAAAATACCTGCACGAGTAACAAAATATTTTATTTCTATGTAATTGCCTCAAGTTTGGCACCAACAAGGTTACAGGATGTACAATGATAATAAACATGGAAACATTTTTATTATTATTTTTCATTGTGATATGGAAACATGTTTTGGTATGTGAGATATTTTAAGTTATTAGGTGACTGGCTAGCATCCCAGGTGTTGCTGGCACCACTCTTTTTCTCTCATTAAACACGTAAGTCCTTGCTCAAATTTGCCATTCGTTTTCTACCTAGAGCTGCCCAGTAAGAAGTCCCGTCATTACCAATGCCTAGAGTTTAAAGAACCTGTCAAATGACTATTAACTTGGGCTCAAAATTAAAATTATCTCTCTTCTCTGTCCACAGTGAGTCTAACTATGACCGTTCGGTACTATAAGCTGCCACACTGGGACCCCTGCATGAGGCCATGAATGCCACTTGCCCTAGGTTCTGAGTGATATCTACCTAGACACAGTTCTAAATCTGACAACTACTTACTCATTTCATAGGGCACATTTAGAGGAGGGAAGCCTCTAAATTAATTTTATTCATACAGATAGGTTACTAAAGTTCGTTTATAGCATTTGTCGTCCTCATTATGAATTGTTAGGACAGAGCAAGGGTACTTATTAATACAGCAAACTTGGATTCTCAAGACTATTTACATTTTTATTGTAAAAGTAATAACGATGTTAAAGAAAAATTTTTAGGAAAAAAATAGTGTTTCTAATCCCAACACTCCATCAAAAAAATTGCTTTTACCATATTGCATTTTCCTATCTTTAGTTTTCATAATTGCAGAGAACACATAATTTTTTAAAAATCTGATATTTCATTTCACTCTCAATTTCAAACATTTTCCATGTTGATACACATAATTTTTATTTTTTTATTTCATTTTTGGTACAAAATCTACAATTTTTCAGACTGCAGAGTTCATCAAACACTATAATTACTTAGTTAATCTTCTAGTAATCTGGACACTTCAATTTCTTCCAATTCATTATTATTTCAAAAAAAAAAGAGCTACCGTAACATGTAAGTATAGTTTTTCCTTAAAATAAATGCCCAGAATTGAGATTTGTTAAAGGTAAGAACATTTTGGCTTTTGACCCAAACCATGTATTAGCTCTGGGGGAGCCCTTGGTAAAAAGCTTTGCTATTTCTCCTCCCTCCTCAATCTGGGCCATGCCTTCTCCAAGCTCCCAAAGTCCTCTTGGCTCGCCCACTGCCCAACATTCCCAGACCAGCCAGGCAAATGAAGGAAGCAGACGAGCATTTGGAGATCTCACTAAGTAAATCCCCCTCTATTTCACACTTCATTTCTTTATCTCTGCCCTCCCTTCTTTCTAAAGAAATGCCATTTCTTAAAATGAATGGGGTGTAGATGAACCTCCTTAGTTTGGGCACACTTTTAAAAATTCACAGCTATGGCAGCCTAGCAAGTTATCTGAACTATGGCTATGGCTGACAAGCCCTTGGGGCTAATGCTACTTCATACAGACTGAAGAGGGTTTGGCAAAGAGCAAAGAAGATAAAATATGGGAAAGTGTTTTCTACATAGCAAAGAAACATGCAGAACATTTAAGTACTCTTAAGCATCCCTATACTTGCCTTTACCTATGTGGTATAATGGGAAATATGTATATTTGGCCTTTGTCCCCATTTCCTGGCATAAGAGCTCCTAAAATACTATGAATGTCCTGAGTGATAGCCAATATCTGAGTTTCTGCTAATGGAGTGACACTCTAGAGACCCTGTAGCCAATATCTGGGCTTATTCTAATGAGGTGACACTCTAGAGAACTCTGAATATCTTTAGGATGGAGAATGGCCACTAGAAAGACCAAGCCATGATTGGAGGGTTGACATTCTCAGTCCCTACTCCCACCTCTCAGAAGGACTGAGTTCAATGACCAGTGGCCAATGATGTAATCAAACATGCCCACATACTAAAACTTCTATAAAACCCCCTAAAAGAGAGGTGCAGAGAACTTCCGGGTTGGTGTACACACAGGAGTGCTGGGAGAGTGGTGTGCCTGGAGTGGCTTGGAATCGCTGACCTCTTCCCACATATTTTACTATAAGCATCTCTTCAATTTGGCTGTTCCTGAGTTTTATCCCTATCATGACCTAGTAATGGCCAATTAAAAGCTTTCCTGAGTTCTATGAGTCATTCTAGCAAATTATCTAACCTAAGAAAAGGTCATGGGAACCCCCAAAGTTAGATGGCCAGGCAGAAATGTGGGTAGCGTGCTCACCCCACTTTCAGCTGGTGTCTGAAATAAGGACAGTCTTATGGAAATGAGCCCTTTAACTTGTGGGATCTGATGCTAACTCCAAGTAGACAGTATCAGAATTGAACTGTTGGGCATCCAGTTGGTGTCCAGAAAACTGTTGAATCAGTGTTAGAAAAGACACCACAGATTTGGTATTGGTGGTGGTGGTGGGGTGGTATTTCAACATGAATCATTTGGTGATCTTGCTAAAATGCCAATTCTCGTTCAGGAGTAAATCCCTCACTACTCACAGTGTGGTTCATGGCCCATCAGCATCAGCCTCACAAGGAAGCTCATTCAAAATGCAGAATCTCAGACTCCATCGTAGACCTACTCAACCAGAATCTGCATTAACAAGATCCCGAGGTGAGTCATATGCAAAGTAAACTTTGAGAAGAACTGGTCTGAGTCTCAGTGTTCTTGTTCCTAAATGTTTTATAGATGGCACACAGTACACACTCAGCAAGTGGAAGCTACTACAAAGGTTGCTCCAGGATCAGGGTTAGATTTAAAAAGAGTATTTCTCATAACTGAACACAGAGCTGATGGTTGTGAAGTTTGTGAGCAGGTGCAAGATCGGCTGTACACTTGGCACTCTGAGTAGGCCCTGAGTATGCATATTCAGCATAAGAGGCTCAATGCAGAGGTAGCAGCTTGTTCTAGGGGGAGAAGGTATATCCAGGTGTGCTATTAGGTAAAGCACCAAGAATGTCATTCTTAGGAGCAGTTGCAAGACACTGTGAGGTGAAATTAGACTGAAGTAATCACACCTGCGACATCAGCTCATACCCCGAGTCCCCTGGAGGCAGAGCTGGTCAGACCCTGCCTTGAGCCTCATGTCCATCCCTTCAAACTGGGCTCTACACCAAGACACTGGCCAGTGAAAGGCATATTCTCACCATCCAACCTCTCTCAGCTGCTTCGGGACTTCCAGAATGACCTGTATTTGTATTACAATTATATTTGGGGGGATGCTTTTCCAGAGTTAAATTTATAAAATTCATGGCAGAGCCAGCTATAATCTAAGGCTTTAGGACGGTAGTCTTACCCTAACCTCCTACCTACATAACTGGGCCATGCAATCCACATCAGCAGGCTCAGCTACACTCGGAATCCAGGACCCATCCTGATGCGAAGCAAGAGGGGATTCAACACCCCGAGCTCAAAAACAGGAAACATCACATATCCTCTGTCTTCTCCAAGCCTTGACATTGTCATGCTGGAGTCAGACAAACATGGTTTTACATGTTGGCTTTTCTTACTCTATGTCCCATGGAAAAGTTACTTCACCTTTTTATAACTTCGTTTATCTCACCTAATAAAACAAAGATAACAATAGCTATCTTACAGGATCATTGTGAGATCTAATGAGAAGACATAATTATAGCAGCTAACACAGGGTGTAAAATGAGCCATGCTCTAGTACACAGCTCTTTCATGGATTCATTGGTTCACTCTGATGCATATTTATTGGATGCCTACCATGTACTGGGCATTGTTCCCTGGTGTCTAGAATAATAGCAGTTAATATTGTTGAATGCTTACTATGAGCTAGGCACATTTCTAAGTAAATTATGTATGTTTTCCCCCCAGATTTATTGATGTATAATTTGTACATGACAAATAAATGCACAATATTAATGTATGCATTTAGTGAGTTTGGGAATATGTATACGCTCATGTTACCACCACCACAATCCAGGTAGTAAACATACACATCACCTTCAAATGTTTCCTTGTGTCCCTTTATCGTATAAACAAGTTAATTATAAGCAGCTCATTCACATTTCTAAGCAGATTAAATCTTCACAGTACTCTACGATTTTCTTTAATCCTCACATAATCCAATGAAATGGAAATATATTATTTTCCCAATTTTGAAAATGGGGAACTGAATCATACAGGGACTCAGGAGCAGCGTAGCTGGGTGGTTCCAGCTCAGAGGCTGCCGTCCAGATTTCATCCTCGCTGCAGTCACCTGAAGCTTAGCTGCAGCTGGAGGGCCCACATCCAAGGTGACTAACTCACATGGCTGTGGACTAGATGCCATGGGTCCTTCCTGGCTATTGTCAGGAGGCCTGTTGCTGGCCACGTAGCCAGTGCACATTGCTGGCCCTCAACAGATGGAAGCTGACTTCCCCAGAGCAAGTTTCCCTAGCCTTCAAAGTGACACACCATCATTTCCAAAATGAGTCTATTGGTTTCCTAGGCCAGCGCTATTCAGTATAAGAGGGGGCTTCCTAGAGTGTGAAGACCAAGACATGAAGCTGGTACAAGCCACTGTGGTGGCTTTCCAGCACGACCTAACTCCAGAGAAGTAATTACCACTAACCCATTCTGGAGATGAAACCACAGAGGTTAAGTCTGAAGACAACGTACTATGGTGGAAAGAATACTTGTCTACGAGTCAGAGGGCCGAACATCAGCTCTATGGTGATCTGGGTGCCCCTGAAAAAGTCACTTTACTTCTCAGGTCTCAAATTCACCTATAAAACTGGTCTGGCTCAGTGGATAGAGCGTTGGCCTGTGAACTGAAGGGTCCCAGGTTGGATACCAGTCAAGGGCATATACCTTGGTTGCGGGCACATCCCCAGTAAGGGGTATGCAGGAGGCAGCTTATCGATGTTTCTCTCTCATTGATGTTTCTAACTCTCTATCCCTCTTTTTTCCTCTCTGTAAAAAAATCAATAAAATATACTTAAAAATTCACCTATTAAATAAAGCTGGTGTGCTCTCCCCCCAAGAGAGGGCCATTACTGCCTGATAGTTGTGAGCCTGGGATATCAGATGAAGAGTTTTAATAGCTATTCCATGAGCAGTGGGTGAGACTTAAAGATTTTTAAATTTAGAGATACAGGGCAAAATCATATATTTTGAGGACTCCTCTGGAAGCAGTTTGGAGAATGAAGTAGAGGGACTGAGATAAGAGGCAAGCAGACCAGTGATGGGAGATGCAGGAAGGAGGCCCAGGAGCCCATTCTCAGGTGGTTGTACCATATTAGGAACAAAAGCCCAGAATCAGAAGGGCTTGGGAGCCCACCCATCACCTCACTGCCCTGTTTCTGTTTGTGCAGCATTTATGAGGAAAGATCTACTTAGTGTCAAAAAGAGTATAAATCTCTATCCTTCCTTTGCTGTCTTCTGAAATGACATCCTGTGTCTTGATGAATTTCCTGGTTTTAGAGTACCAGTAATCTTTGCCTTAGGACCCAGAATCCACGGAAAGATACAAAACCAACACAAAGACAGGAACTATAAGCAAGGCTATCTCCCCTGGATGGTCTGCATTTCACTTCAGATTCAGGGAAGGGTTTTACTCTAGTCAGGAAAGTATTAAAAATTACACATTTCTCAATGGCAAAATAGGATACGCCCATCAAGCTGGGAGGTGGGGGGCAGGGGAGAGAAAACAGAAAAATAATACACTGAAGTCCAGGATCCACTGAAAAAATATATGTCTATTATTTTCCCCTGAATTCAGAAAGAATATTTGCTATGTAAAAAATGCCAACAATGAGCTTATAGGGTACAGATTTTAAAGATACAATGGCAACAAATAGGAGTTCAGAATGACCGCCTTTACTGAGTACAGCTAGTATTTCATCAGTTTAATTTTTTTCTTATTTGCAGTGTACACAGGGTGGGAGGGATATAAGCTGCTTTAATAGCTTCTCTTTGAATGACAGGAATGTCTTCTACTAAATGCAACTCCGAAAGATTAAAGAAGAGCCATAAAAAATAATTTTAACAGCCACGATCCCCTGCCCTCCCACTTAAATAAACTCTGTCTATTCTATTAATTATTGTATTACACCATAAACTACAGAGCTAGGAAACTCCCACTCTTTCCACAGATTCAGTCGTGCGTAGAATGTGTGTGACTGATGGGCCAGTGAGGTTGAAATGTGCAGATGGAGATGAAACATCCCAAGATTAAACATCTTCCCGGTAGGGGACTGGCACCTTTCCAGCATCTTAAACGTGGCCACACTGAGCAGGGATGAGCACTCAAGGTCTCAGCTTGGTCTCAGCCACAGGCTGGAATAACCCCTCTCTTACTTAAACCTCTAAATGTGCCCCCAGAAAACTTCCTCTCCCGTGATCTACACTCATTGACTCAACAAATATTGACCGAGATCCTGGAGAGCCCCCTCTGAGGCAGGCCCTGAGGAGACACACTGTGAGTTAAGCAGGGTTCCAAGGTCAGAGGAACTTAACTGTCTGGGGTAGTGTTTCTCAATCCTGGATGCCCAGTACAATTATATAGGGCTTTAGAAAAGTTCTGCTCACTGGGCCCCCCTGCTCACTATTAAATTATAATCACTGGAGTGAAGCCCAAAGTAGAGCCAAAGTTGAGAATCATGAGGAAAGAAACAAACAGATGACTGCCTTTTGCTGTCATTAGGGAAAGTACAAGGTCTGTTGGGAGCTAGAGGAAGGACCTCATACTGACTTTGAGAGAGGCTGGAAGTCACCTGACAGCTCATGCTATGCTTGAAGAGGAAGGCAGGGTAAGAAGAGAGGGTTGAGGGAGCACTTTGTGCAAAATGAGAACTAGTATGACATCCCCAGAATTACAAGATGTGCAGTGTAGCTGGAGCAAAGGGTTCTATGGAGGAGAGATAAGTGGTCAGACATGTAGCTATAGGCAGAAATCAAATTGTTTTCATCCTTGCTCAACTATAGCCAAACAAGGAGTTTCTACTTTATACTGGAAATCATGGGAATTAATGAAAGGTCTTGGTTGGGGAATAAATTAATGTCTCGACCACATTTCTAGTTTAGAATCCCCTTGCCAGCAGATGAGAAGCAATTGGTGGAGAAAGGTATATGAGAAGAGGTGAGGCATAGAGAAAGGACAGTTAAGACATTGGTGATATAAAGAAGGAAACAGGCGATTTGGGGCTGGACTATGGCAGGGAGGATGGAGAAAAGAAGGGTGGATTTGAGAGACAATAATGGCAGCATACATGAAACTTAGTGACTGATTACATGTGAAGTAAAGCAAACAGAAGACTGACTAGCAGCTTCTGGGTTTGGGTGACCAGATGCCTGGGTGACAAGCTGGAGCAGAGAAGGAAAACGCTTTACTTTTTCTGGCACCTGTCCTGCTGTGGCTCCTGCCGTCCTTTCTCTGACTACTTCACAATCTAGTCATGCCTTCCATGGGCATCTGAGGAAAAGACAGATAGATTTCATTTATGTAGATACTACAACAATGGGAAACCCAGGATGTTTTCAAAGGTTTCCAGTTCTTTAAAGAATTTATTATAGCCCAGCCCTCATCAGGATTTCACTACCATCAACTAGGCCAGCTACCTTCTCCTCCTCTTCTCAGTGGGTGAGAAGAAACTCCAGACAGATGTGAGAGTCTGTCACCCTGACCAAGGAGGCTGAGGGATACCTAGTTCCTCTTCACCATAAGCAGGATGAAAGAAGTGCAAAGCAAGGGGAGGGCAACTCCTCTTCAGCATCCCTTGCTCCAATCAGAAGCATTATTTGGGGAGTTCAGATAATAAATGGATTGAAAAGAGATACATAAAATTATAACTGGTTCTAAAGACTAAAAATATATATTGCCTAATACTTTATGACCAATGATTTCCTTCTTAGATATACCCCTGAAAGAAAGGAGATATGTGGTGTATATATTCCAAAAGGCATGTACTAGAATGTTCATAGCGATATTATTAGTAAAACCCAAAGCAGACAATTACCCAAATATCCATCAGTAATTTAATGAGTAAGTAAATTAATGATCTGCAATTACACAAGACAATATGAATAAATGTGAAACAACAGAAGACAAAATAGTACTGCACAATTCCGTTTACAAGAAGTATAAAGACAGGCCAACCTAACCCTTGCTGTTAGAAGCAAGAACAGTGATTGGGGGACTCAGGGGTGGGGGTGGCAAATAGTGACTGGAAGTCAGACCCAAGGTAGTTTCCAGAGTGCTAGTCAGGATTTCTTTTTAGACCTGAGAGCTGATGATACCGGTATCTTTAATTTGTGAAAAGTCATTAAGCTTGAACTTGGGAGGGAGTGGAAAGAACCAAAACTTTAAAGGAAGTTTGCATCTAGGTCACAAAGCTCCTTGACTTTCAAGTAAAGGCTTGCTCTTTGGTGGGTAGGCAAATCAGTCACTGACGAGTTTTAAGCAGGGAATGGGCATGATGAAAAAAAGATGAGTTTAAGCAAGTTCTCCTGTGCTGCATGGAGTAAAAATCATGGGGTAAAAGGACATGAGGTTCAGGGTGTAGTGGATTAGCTAGTGCCTACCAAATATCCATGTCCACCTGGAACCTCAGAATGTGACCTTACTTTGGAAACAAGGTCTTGGCACATGTGACTGGGGTAAGGACTGGGGTGAGATGATACTGATTGAGGGTGGTCTCTAAATCCAATGAAAAGCCCCTCATAAGAGACAGCAAGGGCCCAGAGAAGAAGGTGACATGAAGATGGAGGCAGAGACTAAAGGGATACAGTTGGTGGTCCAGGAATACCAGGAATTGCTAGCAACACTGGAAGCTATGGATGGTTTCTCCCTCATAGTTTCCAGGAAAAACCAACCCTGATGACACCTTGATTCCAGATTTTGGCCCCCTGAACTAGTATTTTAAGTTCTATTGGTTTTTTTGTTTGTTTGTTTTAATATATTTTATTGACCTTTTACAGAGAGGAAGAGAGAGGGACAGAGAGTTGTTAAATTCCTGCAAATTGCTGAAACTGGTTTGGCTCAATGGTAGAGCATCGGTCTGCGGACTGAGGGGTCCCGGGTTCGATTCCAGTCAAGGGCATGTACATTGGTTGCGGGCACATCCCCAGTAGGGGGTGTGCAAGAGGCAGCTGGTCGATATTCCTCTCTCATTGACGTTTCTAGCTCTCTATCTCTCTCCCTTCCTCTCTGTAAAATATCAATAAAATATATTTTAAATTCCTGCAAATTATAATGCGATGGGATAATAGTTTAAAAGCAATCCCTGGCACAAAGGAACTCCTAAATGTCAAAGCCAGAGTCCAAAAGTCAAAGTATAACGTTAAATAATTCAAAAGAACAGGAACTCCTGGACAATGTCCGATTTCACTTCCCCAAACAACCATAAGTGTAGATTATATTTCGGACGAACCTTTGTCATTGAAAAAAAATAATAATCAAGGTATCTCGGACATATTTACAATGGGCACACTTGTAAAACGAGGGTCAGAACTCAGAATAGTTGATGGTGGAGAGTGGGGCCCTGGCATGGGGAGGAAGAGGCAGGAAATAACCGGTCTTAGTGTGAAGAAGAAAAGGGTTAAGTGTCTGCTGGAGAAAGTAGAAAGAGGATAAGAGTCTGCTTTTCAGACTCAGTAAAACCAGGTGGATTAAACTACTCTTGCTCAGCCTCATCGGCGTCTTGTCTCCTCAGATGCTAACATGACTGCCCATGATTCATGCAAAGACAACAAAAACCAAAAAGATGAATTATTATGATAATATTTTTAGTCAATATAACTAAGGGCTTCTTCATTTCAAATTTATTTTTAACTCCACTCCACAAATCATATTCGAAACCCGAATGACTCAGACCATGCTTGGATATGGTTTTCATGCGCATCCTAAGGATTACTATGGAAGATTATGCCAAAACTACTTTTTATTTATTTTTTTTTGCATGTTACTAGGTACTAAAGGATATATTAGGATGAATAATTATGAATTTTATTCCCTTGGGCATATGATAGATTTGTACAATATTTTAAATTGGAAACGTGTACAAGATTAGCCTCCCCCCCCCACCTTTTTGGCATGAGCCATGCATGAATTTTCCTCTTATGACTACTTGCTCAGAAATCATAAAGATAAAAAAGCATTTTTTCACCAAATTGCAAAAGCAGAACTTGTATATTTATGAACTATAAGGTACAGCCAGAGAGAAATTTTTATATTTCTTCTGCACTAATCTCACTCCAATTAAGTGCTGTCCATTTTAGAGCACAAACTCATAGATGATATGTATTTCTGTTTCATTATCATTCTTTGTAAGTGCTTAAACCAACTGAAAGGTAGTTAAAGCCTTCTCTGATTTTTCCAGCTTTCTCCTTTTCTTATATGCATACATATTTCTTATATTAAAAGAAAGTATTAGTAACCACAAGTAACCCTAACTTAAAGGTCAGTCTAGAAAGAGAATTAAGTCCCTATTATTCTCCACCTTCTAATACACACACACACACACACACACACACACACACACACACACACACATATACACGGTCACACACAAACACACACAGCACACACACTAGGCTGACTAACCATCCAGGTCTGACTATAACAGAAAGTTCTCAGGTTATAAGACTTTCATTAATAAAACTAGGAAATCCTGAACAAACCAGAAACATCTGGTCACCCAACATACACACATATGACACAATATGAATTTTCCTCCAATTTCAATTGTTTTAAAGTGCTATTAACTACATAAAACTCACTTTATTGCCCACTGATCCTACTTTTATGCAGCATTGTATTAAAGGTCCCAGCCAGTGCAATAAAGAAAGAAAAATACAAGGAATAAAAATTATGAATAAAGAAAAAAATGCCTCTCTTCACAGACAATAATGATTATCTGTGTAAAAAGTCCCAAGGAATCCTTTAAAAAGCTACTAGACTTAATAAGTAGAGTTTAGTAAGATTGAAAAATACAAGGTTAATATAATGAAAATCAATGGTATTTCTATATACTAGATTGAACAATTATACATTAAAGTTGAAAAACAATAGCATTTTTAGTAGCAGCAGAAAACATGAAACATTGAGGAATAAATCTAACAAAATTTATTTATTGAAAATATATGGAAAACAACAAAATGCAGATTTTTAAAAAATCGAGGTAAGGGCTAAGTGAATGGAGATGCTATATTCACATTTTAGAAGACTCTATATAGTTAGGAGGATAAGTTGTTCAATTGTGCTATAGACTCAAAGCTACCACAGAATTAAAATTGACAAGCAATTTTTAAATCTGTATGGAAAAGCAAAGAAACAAGAATAATGAAATAACTTGGAAAAGAAGAACAATGTTGGAGAACTCACATTATCTGATTTGAAGACTTACTTAAAACTATAGAAATCATGAGGGTGTGGTAACGGCAAAAGAACAAAAGCTCGGATCAGCAAGGGGAAAAAAATAGAATCCAAAAGTAGACTCACATTCGATTTTCAGCAAAGGTGAAAGGTGCCTTTTCAAGAAACACAATTGAGAAAAGAACCATTTGGACATTATATGCAAAAAGTGAACCAAAACCCCTACTATACACAACATACAAAAGTTAACTCAATACAAATCACAGAACTAAAAGTAAAATCTGAAACTATAAAAATTCTAAAAGAAACATAGGATGAAATCTTTGTTGCCTTTGGTTAAGCAAAGATAAATTATATACAATGGCAAAACATAATTCACAAAAGGAAAGATTGATCGATTGGACTCCATCAAAATTAAAAACTTCTGTTCTTCAAAAGGTACTATTAGGAAAATTAAAGGATAAACCATAGTCTGGGAGAACATATTTACAAAACACTCACCTGATAAAAAAATTTGTACCTCAAATATATATATAGTATATTTTATTGATTTTTACAGAGAGGAAAAGAGAGGGATAGAGAGTTTAAAACATTGATGAGAGAAAAGCTTCGACCAGCTGCCTCCTGCACCCCCCCACCGGGGATGTGCCTGCAACCAATGTACATGCTCTTGACCTGAATCGAACCTGAGACCCTTCAGTCCACAGACTGACTCTCTATCCACTGAGCCAAACCGGTTTCAGCCTCAAATATATTTTTAAATCTTTTAAAATTTAACAGTAAGAAATAAGCAATTTAAAAAAAATATGATAAGGTACTTTATCAAAGAAATATAAAAAATACATGAACATTAAAAGATACTCAATGTCATGAAGAAAAAGGAGGAGGAGTAGGAGGAGAAAGTTAAAATCACAATAAGATAGCACTGCACAGCTATTGGGATGGCACAAAAAGAAAGAAAAATTTTTTTAAAAAACCATCCTAACAATACCAACTGCAGGAAGTGCTGATATAAACTCAAACAACTGGAAATCTCATGTTTTGCTGGTGGAAATGCAAATTTGGTACAACCACTCAAAAACAACAACAATTTGGTAATTTCTTACAGAATTAAACATACAGTTGTCACATGACCCAGTAATCCCACTCCTTAGTATTTATCCAAGACAAAAGAAAACTATGTCCATACAAAAACCTTAACATGAATGCTTATAGCATATTTATTCATAATCTTTAAAAGACTGTAAACAACCTAAGTGTCCTTAGGCTGATGACTAAACAAGTAAACTGTGGCACATCCATAAATGAAACACTTTTCAGGAAAAAAAAAATTACTAATATACCCAACAACATGGATGAATCACAAATGCATCACTCTAAGCTAAAGAAATATGACTCAAAGGCAACAGGTTCTAACACTCTATGATTCCACTTACTGGAAACCCTGGAAAGGGAAAAAGTAGGGACACAAAGCAGATCACTGGGAACCAGGGACTGGAGTTCAGAGAGGCATTGACCATAAAAGGCCACAAGGGAATTTAAGGAGAAGTGGGGTTCCTCACTAGATCTTGATAATAGTGGTGGCTACATACTGTAACTATAAGTTATCAAAACCAGTAGGATTGTACACTAAAAAAAGATGACTTTTACCTGTAAAAGAAACCTTTGAGTTATAGAGGTGCTTTAGGTGGGAGTTATCATTTTTTAAATCCTCAACAGAGGATGTTTTTACTGAGTTAAGAGCAAGAGGGAGAGAAACATCCATATGAGAAACACTGATCAGTTGCCTCCCAATACTCCCTGACCAGCATCGAACCTGCAACCTTCCATGTACAGGAAGACGCTTCAAACAACTGAGCAACCCTGCCAGGGCGGGGGCTATCTTTATAAATATTGTAAGAAGTCCCACGGACGCCCCTTCAATCACATCCTGTTTTTTCTTCCACAAGACACAGCTCATATGGCTGTGCGGATACTGGATGACACCTCCATATGGCTCCCCAGCCAAATGTGTGTTTGGAGCTCTCTCAATCAACAGCAATTGAAAACAAAAGAACAAGACATCGATCCACTAATGTGGTTGATATTTTTTGCCTTGAAACAATTTTTTTTTTTTTTTACATTAGGTCCAGGATTGTTGTATTACTGCAAGAGTCAATGTTTTTTTTCTCACACACACATTCAGGTGCAATCTTGAGGGAAACAAAGGTGAAATTTTCTGCATTTAATTTAATTCAAAGCAGGACTTTGTATTTCAGGAACTGATAGGACCTGAGCAACACTATTAACCAATATTTACCCAAGGTTAATCCTACCACTGTTTCAAGTTCAGTTGGAATTTACATGCTGGGTGTAGCACTTTTGTTTTTCTAAATCTTACTTTAAATAAGTCTATGTTTAAACCTTTTCCATTACACTCAGAAGTCCCAAGGTAATCATATTTATGACTTCAGCTCATTGGTATTGCGTTGAAGTTAGAAAATATAACTAATGAATCAAAGATTCTGACAATGTAGAAATTCTTCCTAAGTGAATCCTTAATATCTGTCATGCTTGGCTGCTTCTTTCATTAATATTTCATTCCTTTCAATTCACCAAAATTTTAATTGAACACTACTATTCATATTATATTTTCATTCCTCAAAACAAATTGCTTAAGTACTTTTTAAATGCCAACTTCTAAACTTGGCTTTGGAGATTCTAATATGAATAAGATAGGTTTGGCCTTCAAGGAGTATATAGTAGATCAAAACAAAACAAAATAAAAAACAACAAGCAATTAGAAGTAACCAACCAATTGCCTCACCAATGTAGGCATTACAACATATGTGGATCTTCAAATACATGTTACTGAGTTAATTAAAAAAGAATGAGGTATGTAACATGGCATGTATATAAATTTCAAATGCATCCATACAAAAATATAATGAACGTTTTGCAAGAATGCATACAAATAAAAGTATACACAAAAACATAGGTGGCCTATGGGAGAGGAAGAAAGAGGAAGTAGGGAAAGAAGGAGGAGAGAAAGGAAGTAAAGAATAGTGTTCAGGCCCAGGAATTTTTCTTCAAGCTGTTTGCAGAGAAGGAGGATTCATGTGGTGAAAGCTGGGAGCCATGCGCAGCCTTTTTGTCATGATGCGGGAGAGGCTGAATGAAATTAGCACAGAGGAAAGCAGAGAGGAAGGATAGGAGAAACTGATTTCCAATGACAGCGAGCCCTTATATCCAGTCTTGTCTAAAGCCATGTTTACCTCTAGTCTTACCAAGTGGGTGAGAAAATAGATTTCCTTTATGCTTGGGACAGCTTAATGAGATTTTTCTCATTAGCAACTTAAAAGTCCTGATGGATATCCTATGCGTGCTGTGTCTGTTTCAAATAGCTAACTTCTACCTCAAATGACTTGCACAGCAAACAAATGCTTGCTAAGGTAAGCTAACTACAAGTTTGACTTTGAGACCTATAAGCTTATATTTCCAGAGTGTATATCTTTTTTTTTTTACTTACTAAATCACTGGTTTATTATAAAACAATATAACTCAGGTACAGTCAGATGAATGAAATACATAGGACAGGGTTGGGGAGAGAGTAAGGAGCTACCATGCCCTCTCCAAAGTATATATCTTAACTAACAAATTTTGAAAGAACAAAAGTTGTATCTGCCTATGTTAAAAAAATAAAATAAAAAAGACGGACAAACTATATTTGTCCTAATATTGCTAGCCTAAATTATTCTGTATATCCCCTGAACTAAGCAATAAAGCACAGTTTTGGGTAAAAAAATTTCCATCAAGAATATTTAAAATAAAAAAAAAAAAACATTGTGTCAGTTATAGGGAGAGTTTATTGATCTGTAAAACTAATTTATTCACAATAAAATATTCTATGACTTGTTTTTTTTTTTTTAATAGCAGCAAAGATAGATAATTTGGCCAATCATTGATCTGTCTGTGAAGGCATTCATAAATGTGTAAATGTAACAAATGTCTTATCACTACCCAAAGTATTTTATTATGGCTAAAGATTATGAATTTAAAGAATGTTCTTTGTCCCAAATTTATTCTTCAATCCTGTTAAAACCGAAGGAAAGAAGGGAACCAAGATGTCCAAGAGAGAAGATGGGCTGTCACATCCACTGGAGACCCAATCCTTAGTCAACTACTGTGTTTCTGTTCCCAGAACTTGGTCACACACAGAAGATAGATTAGCGAGTTATGCCCTTCCCAACACAAATTTAAGTGGTTATAAGCAAGGCCTTCCTCTGAGATTGTCATTTTAGCTGAAATCATTTCAACCCAGGGCACACCATTGGTAAATGCTATAGATACACTCTGTAGATCTCCCCAGGATTTCTTCAGATCTCGGTTCTTTTGCCTCACATCACAGCGACACATCAACCACACTGACAAACAGATCAGGAATGTGTTGTGCTCATGAGCTTGTTTCTATATTGTCACATCTAGAGCTCAGGAGGCAGGTCACCTGCTCTGAAATGTCTATATTAGGTGAAGAGTCTCCTACCATGCAGAAGCGTCCTGTCTCGGCAGTTTTGGCCTACATCAGGAGACACAATGGAGATAATCCACCATGGGATTATGTCTCAAAGCCTTGCTTTCATATTTTCTTGACATGATTGAAAAGAGTTGATCATACAGTCCTACCACTGATTCTGTCTCATTAATTTTTATTCCTGTTGTAGTTTATATGCATCAGAATGTCATTTAAAACAAAACACAATATAATGGCGTCTTCAAACCAGGAACCTAGTGAAAAACAAACATTACCCATGTGTCCATGTGTTGTAATAATGAGGTGGATGAATGTACACCAACTTGGTTGGAATCCTGGCTCTGCTATTTTTTAGAGTTGCTTTATCTCCTTAAGTTTCCATTCCCTTAACTACAAAATACATGAACTATATTTTAGAAGCACCTACTATGTGTTTTGACCTGTTTAAGATCCAACAGTAAATGAAAAAAAATCCCTACCCTCTCTAAGCTTATCCTATAGGGAGATATATTACAATAAGTAAATAAAGCACACATTTTGACATTACTTCTTATAAAAATAACATTTTGTGTATTTCCACATTACAATGAAAAAGAGAAAAGTTTTTATATAAAGTGTAAGATAGAAGAAAACTTTAAAAGGAAAAAATAAATTAGAAAGTCAGCACTTAGCAGCCACCATAGTAATGATTATAGCAAAAATGATCAGCGCATGCTAAAACTTGTAGGTGATAGTTTCAAAGGAACCAGGATATTTGCATGGTCTCAAGTCTTTTCCCAGAAGATACTTATTAGTTAAAAAGAATTCATGGAAAGAGCTGTATCAACACCCACTTTCCAGAAAGAAAATTAACACTGACTTAGCCATCCAGTTTTACATTACATTAGCTTGGCCACAACAGGTTTACATGGAGGGAAGCTGACAGAATCCACCTTAACCAAGAAATGAAAGATAACATCTCCAGTAATAGGAAATGGAGATATTATATGCCTCCTGAGGTGAGGCACTGAGAAGTGTACAAAATTATCTTCTGTGGTATTTCCTGTCAAAAAGGCATCACCTGAGGGCAATAATGAAGAAATCTAGAGTAACTCAAATTGAGGGGCCTTCTACAAAACAACTGACTAGTATTCTTCACAAATTCAAAGACCTGCTAAAAAAAAGAAATATTGCAGAACTGTTCCAGATTAAAGGAAATTAAAGAGATATGGCAACTAAACTTGTGAAGGATACATGGACATTCTTTTTACTGTATTTTTAACTTTAGTGTTGCTCTGATCCTGGGTGAGCAACCTAAGAATCCAAATGAGCACCACTAATAATGGGATAAGCTGATACTCTGCCCCCAATATGATGAAACATGAAATATATATCATCTATCATGTATTCTTGCCAAAAATGTTTCACCTGAGCCTAATTAAGCCTTTAGACAGAGTTCCAAATTTATAAGAAATAAAGGGATATATAAATGAGTTAAACCATAGCAAGTGAAGGAAAACTCAGGATGAGGAACATTCTACAAGACAACTAGTCTGGACTCACTATATATAAAATATCAAGGGTTCATAATATAATTTGTAATAATTTGAAGTCAGAAACATGCTCACTAAAGAATTGTTTCACAAAAAGATTAATTCCCAGAAACATACCCATTTCCTGATATTTTAAAATGGTTTATGGCCTTGGCCAGGTGGCTCAATTAGTTGAAGCATCATTCCATGCACCAAAAGGTTGTGGGTTTTATTCCCCATCAGGACACATATCCAGGTTGTGGGTTCAATCCCCAGTCAGGAGTATATGGGAAGCAACCAATGGATGTTTCCCTCTCACATCAATCTCTCTCTCTCTCTCTCTCTCTCTCTCTCTCTCTCTCTCTCTGCCTTCCTCTCTCTAAAAAATCCACCAATAAATAAAAACATATCCTTGGGTGAGGACATTTTAAAAATGGTTTATGTTTCATTTCAGACAAAAATCCACCAGGCTGAATTTGAACTCTTTAAAAAAAAATGGCATAAGCATTGACATGAAAAACTGTTTCATCCCATACAAAAGGTACATTATATGGCTGGCATAACCAGCTGCCCATGTCTGTTACCACTAGAAACTGACTCTTCTAATGATTCAAAAGGTAGAGGGTGGTCATGAAGCCAAATTTGAACTGTCTTGCCCACTCAGTGTTGGCTGTTCCACTTGTTTCCCATGTGTGTGTGGGGAAACCTTTTCCTACTCTAAAGGTATCTCTGTGGCTGGGCCATACACATCACAGATGTGCAGGCACACGGGAGAAAGCTGGATTGCGTTTTCATATCTGTAAAAGATCCAGACACGTTTCATGGCTCATTCTTTTAAGAGCAGTTAAATACTGCCAACTGTCAGAGCCCTAGTGAAGATGTGAGAGACTAATTATCCACTTCTAAGCCTTCTCTGTGGGTGCAGCCCATTGTCAACTGGGAGAATTAGAAAATTTACACAAGTTGTCCGAGAGCCTAAGCTCATAACTTGTCATCCCTGGATGAACATTTGTCATCTTGGGCTAAGCAGCACCTATATGCCCTTCCAATATGGGGGCGGGAGTAGGAGAGGGAATCGCCACAGGGTGAGTCTCCGGAGAGACAGGACCTTGATTCCACGATGGAGTCAACATCTCTCCTCATCTGCCGTCCCCATACTCTGTGACACCCGCGTGTGACCTAGTCTTGGCCTTGCCTGTCAAAGGATAGAACATGCCCTTCTGGAACACTGAATCTCAGGGGAGTGGTACAAAGATGAACATCATTTGGGAAATTAATTCAGAAAGAAAGGGAGACATTGTTAATCCAGAGGAACAAAGTGGTGAAGGCCGAGGGAGACTACTCCCATTGCCAGTCGCCAGGACTCCTGTCCAGCCTCTGAGCTCGATTCTTTAGCCCTGCAATGAGGTTGTATCCACTATTCATGACATTCTGACTATGATAACAGTGCCGGGGTTTCTGGTAGGGAATGAGCTGGAGGTATGCAAGGAGGCTCTTAGATATAAATATAAATAACATACAATTTTTGCCTTGGAGAAGTGTAGTGAGGCTGGAAACAAACTAAAATTCAGTTCCAGGCCTACTTCCTCCCAGATCCCCATTCTCTTCCTTTCTCTCAGCATCCAGGTTCTGTGAGCTATAGCTTTCTCCCAAAACATGTTGCTTTCTAATGTTTTGTAGGTGTATCTTGTGAGCCCATAAGACTGTGACATATTGGATATACAATTTCTATAGGTTTTATTTTTAAATCATCATAGCACTCAGCCCAGTGTCTGAATACTAGAGATTCTTCTCACAAAAACATTTATGGTGAGTTTCCCTAAATATCCCTACATCATAATAATGGAGTTTTGCTACACTAGCCCACCCCTTAGAGAGAATATCAGATTCCGAACAATGTAATCACGAGGGCACCGTTCAGTGCTCACTTGAGTACAGCAGATGAAGAACCTCTCTAATCTGATGATCTTCCACCCCATAAACAGGTCGCACTGAGACCTCCTCAGCGCAGGCTCTGAGCTAGGAAATGGAGATACAGAGACACATCAGCATCCTCCCACTCAGGGCGTCCAAAATCACATGGAAATCAAGGCATTTAAAATGTTCCCTATTCCCAGTTTGAGAAGCAGAATGGTAATGGGGCTTATTCCAATGGTCAAAACAGAGACAGAATGGGAAAACTGAGAACGAACAGTCATAGATGTTAGGAGGTAGAAAGAAACCAAAAACTTTTGGAAGCAGTCAAGCATTCCTTATGAACGAATGAAAACCAGGTACCAAATCTGAGATAAAGGAATCCCCAAGACCAAGCAGAGACCAAGAGAGGACAAAAACCTCGCACAATTCCATGTTCAGAGCTGGCAGGACTGGCCTGAGCTAGGGCAAGAGAAGGAGGATAAATAAGCAAATAATAAATTCACAGACAGCATATTGGGCATGTGTAGCAAGCAGGGTGAGCAGGTCGCTGATCAGCCCAAGGTCATGGTTCTCTGAGTCCATTACCTGACGTTAAGGGCAGTGATCAAAGCAAATATAAGATACTCTAGGAGCACAATGGAAGAAAGTGAACTTCATAAGTAATATTTCAATTAAGAATGTGTCAGGTAGATAGGTAGATAAAAGATGAACAGTCATTGACAGGATAAGAGAGGTATTAAATAAAGCATGGCGACATGACAGGGCATCATTTAAGTGGGCATGAGGAAGGGACCTGTGGCTGACGGACAGGGACAAGAAATTCTCGAGCAGGGTGCAAGAGAAATATTTAGAGATTGGACCGGGAATGACCTGGAAGGACAGGCTAAGAAATTTGAACTGCATGCCAGAATCCAGGTAAAGTCCATTTAGGCTTTTATATAGAGAGGCCTTGTTTTGCAGGTAGGGTTTCCTGGCAGCCAGCTCAGAGAAGGAGCTTTGCATGCAGAGAGGTTGCTGGAGATTTCCTGAAGGCTCTGTACTTCAGGGGAGTGAACGAAGCAGCACTGACAGGGAGAAGCTGGCCTCAGCTGATCCCTGGGTGCTACCAAGAACAAGCAACAAGTCAGTCTCTGCTGGCAGGCCTCCGCATCAGTGCAAGCAAACAATGCAGCTCCCCGCGCCGAGCTCCCTTCGTGTGCCAGGGACTCTGCTAAGACACGTTTCCCATCAGATGTTCTCATCCTCCCCAAATCCTATATATCATTTCCATTCAACACAGCAGACTATAAAAAGCCTGAGAAATAAATTCAGATAGAATCGGTGCATAAGAAATCATCTTGCTGTGACCACATTAAAAAAAAAGGATAAAAAAAGGAGAGAACCCAACATAAATATTTTTGTGGGATAATTTTGTAAAGAGTTAGTTGGGATCAGGTAGAAGAAAAGGAGTGGGAAGTTTTTGGGTTTTCATTGTGAGATTTTGTTTGTTTGTTTGCTTGCTTTATTGTTTGTGAGAGTGAGATGAGGAAAACAAAGGAAATTCCTTTGCAAATAAACAGTTGCAAACTGTCAGCTGGCTTTTTGTAAAACAAAACAGAACAATGGGGGGTGGGGAGAGAGATGCAGAAGGAAAGAAAGGAAAAGAACTAAATCAGTGTTTTAGATTAGCTGTGGAGCCAGTCAGGAGAGAAAAGAAGCAGACATGTGAAACTGCTATGCTTCATTTTACATAGATTTCTCCCTCTGCAGATACACGTGCATGTGGGTGACATGCATTGCATTTTGTCTAGAATTGAAGGACTATAATGATGACTGACATTTACTGAGCGCTGGTTTTGTGCTGTTCATAAGGACTTTCACATTCATTTCTTCATTTAATCCTGTTGAAAAGTACACTGAGGCATATTAAAAACTTTAAGTTCATTTGAGCAAAAATCAATTTGAAGCAGTGGGAAATGAGAAGTGGATAGGAAGGCTCTCCTCCAGAGACAGGGAAAGGCTTGTCACATAAAGTGCAGAAGCACAGGAACGAAAGCATTTGGTTGGCTGTGGCTTAAAGCCTAGACTGTGAATGGTTGTCCTCGGCATGTTGACTTCATAACCGTGGGCATGTACAGGCTTAGATTTTGACTTGGTTATGTAGGCCGCCATGACATGAAAGCCACCTTAGTCTAATGGTCTCTTTGTTTAATTTAACAATCCTCACAGCAACTTTGAGGGGTACCTGTATGTTTTTTAAACTATTTTATCACTATGTATATGTTTTATTCACACTTTGTATAGATATGAAGACCCAGTCTCAGGGAAGTTAGGAATCTGGCCCATAGCCCACCAGCAAGTAAGTGGCTGAGGCCATTGAAACCTTTCTGACTGGAGAATCCACTAACTTAGTGGTCGGCAAACTCATTAGTCAATAGAACCAAATATCAACAGTGCAACAATTGAAATTTCTTTTGAGAGCCAAATTTTTTAAACTTAAACTTCTTCTAAGGTCACTCCTTCAAAACAGACTCGCCCAGGCCGTGGTATTTTGTGGAAGAGCCACACTCAAGGGGCCAAAGAGCCACATGTGGCTCACGAGCTGCGGTTTGCCAACCACTGCACTAACTCAACCACGCCGCCAACATTCCTGCGAATTGGTTCCAGTGCCCCTCCCAACTATGCATGCAGAAAGGTCGGCACTTTGTAGATGAGGCCCAGAGCACGTGAGCAATTTGTCCTGGTCACACAGCGGGTGAAATGGAAAACGAAGGCTTGAACTCCTGACAGCAAACACTGGGCTTTTGTGACATAAGCCCGAGTGATGCTACGTTGAAGAAAGACAAAATGAAATGCATGTTTCTTAGTCAAATGCTTTAAGATTCAAATATCAAACATGACTGACCACCAGCGCAAGAAGATAATAAAATTACTTGGTTGAAGAGTCATTTATTTGAGATATCAATAATACAGATCCCAGAGACGCCTTGAGGGACAGCAATGGCTGGCTGGAAGGGTTGCAAATCAGTACAAAATTCTAGGAATGCTATTCAGCAACATGTAAGGAGAGTTTTAAATGTACAGGCTCTTTGGCCAAATAATTTCATGTCTGCTTTACCATGGCATCTGGCTAACAGCCCCAGCCAGAGCCGCTGTCATTAAAATGCACGCAAAGTCAGAGAAAAGAGGAAAACCTCCATCAACACTAGAAATTAAGCCTGACAGGAACAACCAGGAAACTCAGCAATCACACTCTGTAGCATGGGCATTGCTCTTTGAAGTAGTCCAAATGCTGGCTTGTAGCTATTTGAGGACTAAAAGTCTAAGTAATCACATGTCAGGTCACAGCAGAGGGTCTGAGCGTGGCCTGATGCACCTGGGAGGTGAAGCACCCACTTGGAGACAGTGGGAACTGCAGGCAGAATGAGGAAGAGGAGGGGCAGAGAGGCAGCATGCAGGCTCAGGACTGTCATGCTCCACCAGCTCTAAGCATCTAATGCCCCGGAGGGGAGCGCAACCAGACAGAATGACTCCAGTTAAAGGCCAAATCCATGCAGAGCTTTCCTTGCAAGGGGAGGGGGAGAAGGGGGAGGTGATGGGACTCGAGGGAGAATTCAGCCTCATACTGCTGAAAAATTCTGAGAGGCCCAGAGAGAGAATATTAACCATGTACCTTAGAGAACAGGTTCTTTCCTTAAATGTCGTTTTATAAGCGGCCCTGTGCTAATTAATCCATTTTAAGTTATAGGTAACGTTTCCTACTTTGCCTAAGGGAAATCTCATTGGAAAATTAAAGTACTTTTTCAATAACATGGTGAGTGGAACCAGAAGAAAATTTTGGAGAGCTATCCTGTACCTTTTGTAGGATAGAAAAAAGAAATGTGGCGAGGTTAGTAGGGCAGGAGGGAGAAGCCATAAGGAGAGAACAGAATGAGAGGCAAGAAGAGGATTACAGAAGTCAATAGAGCAATGTCTACACTGTATGCAGAGGCAAAATATCATTCATTTGTGAATGTAAGGGAAAAATATTCTCAGATTGTGCTCTTTATAAAGACTTTCACATTCATTCAGTAAGTTCTCAAAAAGTATATATATTTTTTAAAAGGGCATAGGGGGGATAAATGGTGAGGGAAAAAATAAAATAAACTACACACACACACACACACACACACACACACAAGAATTGTTGTTTTTTTGAAGATCTATGCCAGCCAAAAGAAAGATAAGAACATAAGAATGAAGAAATCAGGGTATAAAACAACCAGTACTAACTACTGAAATGTGGTAAACATAAAGCTCCTTTAAAGGGTTGGAAATACAGCTCTAAGCATTAAAAAAAGTGCCTATAAAAAATCATTCAAAAATAATAAATAGAAGGTGAAACTATGAATCCTTTAATCTGATAAATAAGCCTATAATTATGTTAATAGAGTCCATGCAGGAGAAGGAAAGGAAATTAGGGAGAATTCAAGGATGTTAATCGGGGTGTAAAATGTTTGACTCCCAAGATGCCAGAGGTTGGGGGTCTCCAAGTTTAGGGACTCTCAAGCTGTCACCTCACAGAATAGGACAGACACTAAAGCCAAAAAAGGAAAGGGCATGGCCAATGCCCTGGGCCTCCTGCAGGTATTGTGAAAAATGCACCTCCTTAATTTTCCACCCTCCCTTTGTGCCTAGGGTTTTTATTAACAAGATTTCTGGAGAAGAAAAGAATAAGAGACTTGCTTTTATTGATTTCTATGAGATCAGTGAAGATGTGTTAATGAAAGGAGAAGTACTGACGTCAAAGTTAACAAATGTAACAGGAAATGTTCTTCACAATTTACTTTGTTTTACTTCAGAAACAGATCAATTAAAACCAATGCTCCCACTCTCCAAAACCTTTTAGGACTCAGCAACTATAATCACTTCTTTTCATCCTTACTTCTTCCCCTCCACCCACCATGTTATAGAGAAATACTTGCACTTCTTCCATAAGATACTTCCTTTAAGCACTGCAGGAAGCATTACTTATAACTTAAAATGCATTCCTTAGCACAGGACCACTTGTAAAATGACATACATCCTCATCTGCTGAAATAGATTCCAACTGCAATTGTTAGTTGTACTACTTGATGATCAGAATTAACCTGAAGCACTTTCATTATCAATTCAGAACATGCACATCTGCCTGTGTTTGTAGAACCACGAAATGGCCCGAGATTCCTTCAGATAGTCCGTGTCACTGAGTTTCTCATTTTCTCTCATTCTTCGCTGGCTCTCCATTTTTTGCCCTCATGGGGACTTTAAAAGACATCAAATGCTGTAGTATGTTTCTAATTTATTTATACTTAAATCATCAAAATGCTCTTTTGTAAGAGTCATTTGATGTCCAAGTATCCTTATGGGGCCTTTTCATTAGCCTTGTCCCTGCCCCGGAAAAAAAACAGGAAGTCACAATTAGCCACAATTAAAAAGACTGAGCCGGAAAACAAGGTTTGAATTCAGTTCCACATTGGTCTCGGAACACTGTTGCCTCTCTCCAAGCAGCCTTCTTGTTTTTCAAAGACGTCCCGGAACACAGCAGTCCGCTTTACATTTCAACTCCATGTACGGAGAGCAGACTCTGTAAATAATTGCACTTGGGTTAGAGCTTACCTTCCCGTTGTGTGTGTGTGTGTGTGTGTGTGTGTGTGTGTGTATGTGTGTGTGTGTGTGTGTTGTGTGTTGGGAGATTATAGTCCCTCCAAATAGAAGCATAAATACGAGGGGGTAAAGAGGCTTAACTTTGCTTTTGATTTCCTTTGAGCTGAATCAAAGTGATTCGCTGGTAAAATGAAATTCTAGCAACTATAGACTCTAGAGAAAAAAATCATTGAAGGGAAGTTTCTCAACTTCCCACATTTCTCCCAGGAATGTAAATTAGATCTTTGGACCATTATCAATTATTGGTTGTAAACTGAGACAATGGCAGCTGATGAGCAGAAATGGTATCTTCTCTCCATAGATGGAATGTCAGTCTCTCAGAAGGTTTTGCTTCCACTACTATCATGTCCAGGAGTTCTGCTTCCTGGGTAAAGTCTAAGATTGCCTACATTATCCATCAGGACCCAGCAGGACACAGAAACCACGCCAGCTGTTTGAACGGAGATAACCTAAAAGAATTAAATAGGCATAAAGCTAAGCACATCACAAAGAGTAAGAAGAGAACTGGAAGGTGGCACAGAGGTAGCGATGTCAAGAAGCAGCCATCACAGCTTGGAAGCCCCATGGAAATGATGCTCAGACTCTGAGGAGGGGTCCCTGTGGCCAATGCTGGCTGATGTCTCTGAGCTCAAAGAGAGCTCTGGGCTCGTGCCCACATGACTAAGGTAGACATAAAAAAGCTGGAAATGAGAGTGTTGCAAAACTGCAACCCATATTCAGGGGCTGTCACTGTTGGGGTGAAGCAGGGCTGGGTGACACAGCAGCAGGAGGCAGACAGGATGGAGTGAGTCCAACCCCACTAGCACCCCCTTTGGACAGACTGTCACAGAGTCAGCTTGCAAAGCGGAAATGAATTCTGCAGACTCCCCACCCTAGACCCACAAACTGGGGCATTTAGGGTGGGTTTGATGAGAGACGGTACTTAATTTCTATATTTCTTTTTTTAAAAAAACTTCTTAGATTTCTTTTTTGAGAGACAATACTTAATAACCAGGCCTCTGAGATATAAAGTCATTAGGAGGATACTTGAGCTCCCTGAGAGTTACTATTTCCTCCATAAAAAGTGAAGCTGGGTCAAACAGCCGGTAAAAATAACATCAATATTTACCAAATGCGTATGTGCCACTCATGGTTCTGAGTGGCTCACATGTGTTAACTCTTTACAATAGCCTTTAAGCCTCTATGGTAAATCTGTGAGATGGGTACTATCATTAGCACGCTTCTACATACGAAGAGACTGGTGTGCACAATGGTTAAGTCATTAGGCCAAGTTGCTCAGCAAATAAGAGATGGACGGGAATTTACACCCAGGCAGTCTGGCTCTGAAACTGACAGTCTTAACCATTAAACAATGCTGCCATTCCAGTATCTGTCTTCGTGATTTGAGATGCCTTATTGAAATAGTAATAATAGCTAAATTATATGATGGAACTAATTAGCTATGGCTGGCCCTATTCTAAGAGTATGCATGTATTAAGTAATGAAATTCCCAAAGCAACTGTATGAAGTATTGTTATTTTCTATGTCTTACATATAAGTAAACTGAGGCATGGGGAAGCCAAGCCATTAGCCCAGAGTCTCGGCCTAGTAAAAGGCTGAGCTGTGATTTAGTTCAGACTGTCTGGTCAGAGAGAGCTCACGCTCTCAACCATGACACTAGAATGCATGATGCATCAAGCCTCCATAAGGCAGAATTCACAGCATCTCCCCTTGAAAACTTTTGGCAAGCTACAATACATGGACCATTTACTCCCATCCTTTTAGACAATCGAACTCCCATCTTGTTAGACATAATATATAGTGCAGACTTGCACCAATCAAGACTGCTCTTCCTTTCAGATTCCTGATGAGAATTAAAGAAGCTTTGCTTTGTGTCATGAAACTATAAGAAAAGGGAGTTTCGTGAAGATTATGCATTTAAGAAAACAGAGAAGGTCTGAGTCAGTGTTTCTTCGTGACCTCAGTCACCTCTGTGCACAGCAGTCAGGTGTGGGCAGTAATGCTCCACTGATCCCACCACCTGTCTCTCTTCTATAGACCTGAGTCATTTTCTGGAAACTCAGAAACCCAGTGAAGGGGCCAGATACCCGGTTCTCTGGTGTCACTTAGCCACCTGAGGGGAGCAGCCCTCCCGGATATTTCTGTGTGATCCCTGCTCTGGAAACTAAATGAAATGGCCAATTGCTTTCCCATCTACAAACTCTAATCCACCTCAACAGGAGGTTTGGGGCCTTTCATTCTGGCTTCTAACACAATGCCTGGCCCATTCTAAGAGGTCACTGGGAGTTTCTTCAATGAACTGAGAAAATTAATCAATAAATGGTCTTCCCAGGACCTATAAAGATGCACATATATCATAATAATTGGGTGACAGCATCTCTCTCTGGGACTCCAACAAAGAGAGTAAAATCTTTGAAATATTACAAAAGTACTCCCAGATAAAGGAGGGTTTTCTTCTGAATGGAAATCTCCCAGCTAAGACCCCAAGAACAGTGACTCACTGAACATGTAAAATGTAAGTTTTACCATGATTTAGAGGAATGCTATGCTTCTATCTCCCTTCAAAGATGATTCACTCTATTGTTAATAGAGAACATAGCTAAAGACAGCCAAGATCTTTACCCGTTGACGCATTTAGTTTTGTGATAATGCCCATTCTTTTCAAGGGTGCTATTTAAGCAATATTTTTAACAGAGCTGGCTTTGAGTCTTCCTGAGATACTTAAGATATACTTTTTTCACTTTTTTCTACTTAAATGTATATATGTACACATATTAATTGTGCACAGATAGCTAATAACTCCTTTCTTTGACTAAAGCATATGTAAATTTGCTATGTAGTTTTTTCCTTCTGGTTATTTTTATTTCCTTGAGCCACATTACCAACTATTTTATAATAAAAAATTAATCTGGGAAACTTTTAAGAAGGAATATTTTGTGACATTATTTCCTTCCCAAATGAATTGTTTTTAATTGTTTTGCAAAAAAACAGCATAGTTGTCTAAAGCCTTCTAAATAGAATTTGTTAAAACTTTATTTACATACAGCCTTTCAGAAACCTGTCTACTGTCTAAAGTTATATCGACTTAGTCACACATATACCGTATTTGCCGGCGTATAAGACGATTTTTTGGCCCTGAAAAATACGTATTTGCCGGCGTATAAGACGACTGGGCGTATAAGACGACCCCCTAACATTTCCACTAAAAATACAGAGTTTGTTATATACTCGCCGTATAAGAATACCCCCCACTTGGAGGCATATTTTTCAGAGCCAAAGGGTCGTCTTATACGCCGGCAAATATGGTATTCAAAAACTAAAAGTTAAAAATATTTTTAAATGAAGAGAATCATCCTTTTATAACTAAAATGCAATAGGCAAATGATACAAATTATATTAACACTCAATAATAAAACATTTTTTAAAAGGATGTAAGAAAAAAAAGACAAGATTCCTAAAAATCAGTAATAAGACCATATCAAATTACCAGTCCTTTTATATGTTGCATTCATTACAGTATAAGTGTTCTTTGCAGAGAAGTGAAAATATACATTACCTTACATTGAATACAAAAACAAGGAGAGGAGAAGGAGGGGGAGGAGGAGGAGGAGGAGAAGGAGGAATTGGAAGAGGAGGAGAAGGAAGCAGAAGGTAGTGGCAGTGAAAATCACACATAATCCAGAAAAAACAACAACACTCAGTTGAAGCATTCTAAATCTCCTCTAATCTCCCATCTATGCACACACATACTTGTACATAAAATAAGTGCATCGTTTTCCTTTTCAAACGTTAGCTCATACTGCACATACTGCTTTGTAACCTGCCAGGCCTTTTTTAAGCCCTGAAATTCATAGCTCGAGCCCTTGAGGCAAACTCTGGGAGAAAGGGAGGAAGGGCTTGAATAGCAATCTTAGAAGCAAAGGAAAGGGAAGGAAAAGTGGAAGACAAATGAGATCAAAGAAGACAGAGGATATGGGGCTGAAAGCATATCACAAAGGGAGCAAAAGATAAAGACGGACTTTTCCAATTTAAACTCCATTTTCCAATTTTCTTAATTGCATCAACATTGCACTATTGTATGTTTTTAGAAATCCTACTCTGCAATTCAGTCGTCCTCTCTTCCTCTTCCTCCCCCTTCTCTGTGGCTGGGGTAGTTCATTGCACAGTGTAGAGATGCCAGCCGCTGGAGCCAAATTCAATTCCAAATCCAAACATAAGCAATGTTTGCGCATCGAGACTCCTTTGAGGTTCACCCAACTCCAATTTTACCAATTCCCTCCAGGGAAAGACTTCCCTTTGAAGCTTCTGTGTAGCCCAGTGCATTCTGGGATGCAATTTTGGGGTTTTGGTGTGGGGCAATTTACGTATAGAAAGATACGCTCTGCACCTCACCCTCCCATTTACTTTATGTGCACACGGCCTGCGACAACATATAGTACAGCCAGAACTGGAAGGCATGGCTGGAAAACATTTTTTTTTCATGTGCATCTAAATTGCAATTTAAAAGGCAAATCAAGAATATTGAATTAGCCCAGATGTTGTAAAGTTAATATTTCTTCAGAAATGTTCTTAAGCTTTAAAAAAAAAAAAAAATGGGGGGCGGGGAGGGAAGAAGAGGGGAAGAGCTTGAAATGAAATTTATTTTTAAGTGGTAGTTTTAAAACTGTTCATGGTATTAAACATCATCTTGCAGATAAATGCCACAGGCCACAACTTGAAATGCTTAAACAACCCAAAGAAAATTTTATTCCAAAAGAAAATAGCCTACTAAACTATGTGAGTTGGAGCATGTTCCGAAGTGTGCTTGGGAAGGGGGAAGGGTAGTTGGGCAGGTTTAAGGGACTCTACCTGCCCTAAAAGGCCCGAAAGCTCAACGGGGAAAATAAATAAGCTTGATCTTTAAGTAAACCAGGAGCTGGAGGAAGGCTGAAGATGGTGCCTGCGATGGGAATTTCCTGCCGACAAAGCCCATGTGTCAGGAAGGCAGCGGCACACATTACCGTTTTGTGAGTGGACCGAATCCAAGGAGAAATCTTTAAACCCAACTCAGAGTCCCTGCCTTTCCTGGTCTTGTGGGAGGCATCTTCCCTCTGCCTTTATACCAGGTCAAAATGACTTGGGATAAATAAAAAAAAAAAGACAACACAAAGGCATACATTTTCAACCTGGGTCTTGGCTGAATCCATTCTTAATCCCCACTGCCACGCATACCTGCTTAAATGTGTCCTTTAAGATGACATTCTGAAGAGGCTGAGAGTTCGTCTCTTTGGCTAAGCCTCAGGCAGGACTCCCCAGGGCCTCATCATGCACACACCCAATGTGCACTCAGGAGATATCTGAGAAGAATGGCCTGCATTATTACTTCCTTCTTAAATTGCCGAGAACAGCTTTGGGAGTGGACCTACAGAATTACGTCTCTTGGGCCTCTGAGGGTCTTTATTGTACACTCAATTATTTTGCATTATCCTGGGCCATTTCATCTGGTGGGTTGATCGCAAATAAGCACTATTTGGTTGACCATCATGAACTTTTCCATCAACAGTGGGGGAAAAAACACCTATTCTTCACATTATCCTGCTTTCTCCCCTTTGTAGATCTCAGCATTTACTTGTCCCTTTGGAACCTCCAGCCTAACAAAAATTCCCATATTTTCCACACTGGCCTTTTAATTATTATTCTCCTTGGGCTTCCCTAAAAGAGATATGCTTTTGACACACATGTTTGTAAAACAATAGTGTGTTCGTAGCATTTCATAAAAAATGTGTTGAGAAAGTTGAAGTGTACTTTTAAGACCAAAAGAATCATCATCCCCTTAAAAACTATACTAATCTTGTTTTATTCACCAAGATGTGAAAGATGAGGTATGGTAATAATAATAATAATAAGAAGAAGAAGAAGAAGAAGAAGAAGAAGAAGAAGAAGAAGACACAGTCCCTTTGTCATCTAAGTTGACTATATATACATTCTTTGCTTAAAACTAAAACTCTTTGCTTAATACTGCATCCATATCATCCAATTATAAGTTGAATAAAATCAGCATGTCTCCAAGTTCTACTTAATTAGGTTAAAAAAAATGAGAAGACTGATGACAAGTTTGTCAGTGAGTAGCAATTCTCAAATATGAGGTAAGGCTACTAGCCCACAGAAGGTGAGTGACAATATAAAGTGTGGCAGTCAGTGTTATTCTCTCTACAAAATCCACCCCATATGAGACAGATGCAGTGCCAAGGAGAGTGCCAACGTACGTCAGAAGTCCCAGTTTCCTTCTGGTTCCCAGTCCGGGACAAAAGGAGTTTGAATATCACCAGTCCATCCTAACAACAAGTAGAAAACTGAACAAGCCGAAAAACCAATAACTCTTATTAGCTCTCTCAGAACAGAAAGGCCATGGGACAAACTGATGTCCCTCAAAACTGGATACACAGCCAGGGTACAGAGAATCGCCGCTTACGAGAACAGGAACCTCCTTGCAAACCAAAGCCAGGGCAGAAAAGCCTGAGCTGTAATTGCTGGAGGCTCAGTGTGATCACCTCTGAGAGTTCAAACACCAGGGGGATGCAGTATAGAGCGGCTTCCACACTTTGGTGAGTCTTACCTCTCACAGCGGCACCATGTTTTCACAGTGAGTATCAGAGAAAAGGCCCTCATGCTTCTAGCCAGCAGAAGAAAAATGAACCAATTTATTGGAAGATACAATCAGCCAAAATTCACACAAGATGAAATAGACAACCTGAACAGGCTTATATTTAGTAAAGAAATTGCTTCAATAACTAATAACCTTCCAGAACTGAAAGCTCTAGGCCCAGACGGGCACACAGATGAATTCTACTGAATATTTACAGGAAATATAACAATTCATTGTAATGTCTTCCAAAAATTAAGGAGGAATACATTCTCACTCATTCTATAAGGATAGCATGATCCTAATGCCAAAACCAGACAAAAAATATTATAAGAAAGATACAGACCAATACTTCTCACAAACATAGATTTAAAAATCTTCAATAAAATATTAGCAAATCAAATTCAACAATGTGTAAAAAGAATTATACACCATGATCCATTGGAATTTATCCCAGGTATGCAAGTTTGGTTCAACATCTGGAAATCAATTAATGCAATCTGTCACATCAATAGGCTAAAAATAATCACATAATCATATCAATAGATGTAGACAAAGCATTTGAAAAAAATCCAACACCTACTCATTATTAAAAAATAAAGCACCCTCAGCAAAATAGGAATAAAAGGGAACTTCCTTGATAAAAATAAAAAAATATAAAAACCCATAGTTAACATCATACTTTGTGGTAAGCTTTCCTGCTAAAATCAAAAAAGCAAACATATTTCCTCTCACCACTGCTTTCCAACATTATACTGGACATTGTAGCTAATATAATGAGACAAGAAAAGGAAATAAAAGGTATACAGAGTGGTAAGGAAGAAATAAAACTGTCTTTGCCCACAGACAACATGATTGTCTATGTAGAAAAGCCAAAAGAATTGACAAAAAAATCCTCTTGGAACTAATAAACGATTATAACAAGGTTGGAGAATATAAGATTAAAACACAAAAGCCAATCCCTTTCTTATATGCTGGCAATAAACAAATGAAATTCAAAATTAAAAACATATTATCATTTTTTAGCACTGAAAAAATTATATCCTTACTTTTAACAAAAATATGTACAAGATCTATATGAGGAAAACTATAGCACTCTAATGAAAGATATCAAAAAGAACTAAATAAATGAAGATATTTTATGTACAGGGATAGGAAGATTCAATGTTGTCAAGAAGTCAGTTCTTCTCAATTTAATCTATATAAAAATTCTAACAAGTTATTTTGTGGATGCTAACAAAATGATTCTAAATTTTATAGAGAGAAGGAAAAGCCCCATAATAGACAACTTAACATTGAAAGATAAAAACAAAGTTGGACTAAGAGTATTCTGATTTTAAGACTTACTACAAAGCTACAGCAATCAAGACAGTATAATATTGGTAAAAAATAGAGAAATACATCAACAGGACAGAATAAAGAGACCATAAATAGATAGATAAAAATACAATCAAATGATCTTTGACAAAGTGGTAAAGTCAATACAATGGAGCACAGATAGTCTTTTCAACAACTGGTACTGAAACAACTGGACATGAACGTGAAGAAAAGAAAAAAGAAAAGAAAAGAAAAGAAAAGAAATGAAAAAGAAAAGAAAAGAAAAGGAAAGGAAAGGAAAGGAAAGGAAAGGAAAGGAAAGGAAAGGAAAGGAAAGGAAAGGAAAGGAAAGAAAAGGAAAGAAAAGAAATGAGATACAGACCTTACACCTTTCACAAAAATAAACCCAAGATGGATCATAGGTCTAAATGTAAAATGCAAAGCTATACAACTCTAAAAAAGACAACAAAGGAAAAAAACCTAAATGACTTTAGGAAGAGCAATAACTTCTTAGCTACAAAACCCAAGGCACAATCTGTGAAAGAAAGAATTGAAAAGCTGGACTTCATGAAAATTAAAAACTTCTGTACACAAAATGTCAAGAGAATGGGAGATTAGCCACAGGCTGGGAGAAAATAGTTACAAAAGATACATAACTCATAACACTTAGCAATAAGAAAACAAACAGTCTGACTAAATTTGGGCAAAATACCTGGACAGAAGAGATACAAATGACAAGCAAACATATGGAATAATATGCAATATCACATATCATTAGGGAATTGCATATTAAACAACAACAAGCTACTACTGCACAGCTATTAGAATGGCCAAATTCTGCATCTCTGACATCGTCAAAGCTGGTGAGAATATGGAGCAACAGGAACTCGCATTCGCTGCTGGTGGGGATGCAAAATGGTGCAGCCACTTTGGAAGACAACATTCATATGCTCTTACCATTTGATCTAGCAATCACGATCTTGGGTATTTACCCAAAGGAGTTGAAATTACATCCATACATATATGTGCACACAGATGTTTATGGCAGCTAGATTCATAATTGCCAAGACTTGGAAGCAACCAAGTGGATAAATAAACTGTGGTCCATCCAGACAATCAAATACTATTCAACACTAAAAAGAAATGAGCTAGAAAAGTATAAGAAGACACATAGGAAACAAATGCAAATTACTAACTGAAAGAAGCCTATCTGAAAAGGCTGCATATTGTATGATTACAAGTTATGATATTCTGAAAAAGGAAAAACTATGGAGATAGTAAAAAAAAAAATAGTGGTTTCC
This sequence comes from Vespertilio murinus, assembly GCA_963924515.1. Classification (NCBI taxonomy): domain Eukaryota; kingdom Metazoa; phylum Chordata; class Mammalia; order Chiroptera; family Vespertilionidae; genus Vespertilio; species Vespertilio murinus. The sequence continues at coordinate 166,880,931 of OZ004708.1, forward strand.
AGGGATTAGGTGAAAAGGAAAAATGAATAGGCAGAGCATGAAGGATTTTTTTTTTTTGGCAGTGAAACTATTCAGTACGATACTACAATGATGGATACAAGCCATAATACATGTGTCAAAACTAAACACTGTATACTAAGAGTGAACCCTAGGCCCTAGATGGTTTGGCTCAATGGATAAAGCATCAGCCAGAGGATTGAGGGTTCCATGTTCAAATCCGGTCAAAGGCACATACCCTGGTTGCAGGCTTGATCCCAAGTAGGGGGCATACAGGAGGCAGCCATTCAATGATTCTCTCACATCATTGATGTTTCTATCTCTCTCCCTTTTCCTTCCTCCCTGCAATCAATATATATATATATATCTAAACATATCTATCTATCTATGTTTTTAACAGTATGTATATGTATGTTTTTAACAATATGTATATGTATATGTATGTATTTTTTAAGAGTGAACCCTAATGTAAATTATGGACTTAATGATATACCAAAGCAGGTTTATCAGTTGTAACTCTGATGCAACATGAAGGATGGTGATAATGGGATTCCAGTCCTGTGTAAGGACAGGAGTATATGAGAAATCTCTGTACTTTCTGTCAATTTTGTTGTGAATAATACGGCTCTAAGAAGAAGTCCTAGGTTTCAGTTCTGACTTTGCTACTTATAACTAGTCAACTTCTCAGGTCGTGTTAAACTGCTAGTATAAGTGGTGTTTACTTCCCAGTCTTGCCAAGAGACTGGAGTGAAACACTGGGTGTGAGAACACTTTGTCAAGTGCTGTAGACCTGTGCCTTTGGCTTCCCACAAAGGCAACCCAACCATTTCTCATCATTTTCCACTGAGCAAGCACTGGTGGTTGCAGATGTGGAAATACCTCATCCTTTTACGACCTTAAAGAAATGAGCATGGGTTCCAAGAAAATCCCAAACAAAAGATGATGAAACCTCGTTGGATGCCAAGGAAGCAGCTGGCACCATAAACACTGTGAGAGCTTTGCTGGCACACCTCCCTCCACTGTGCTGCCAAATGCTCTCGATGGGGGGACCTGGCATTGCAGTGGGGAAACAAACACAGGATTGGGGGGGAAGGCCAAAAACTTGCCTGTGGCCTGAAACAAGAGGAACCTGTAAAGCACTCTTGCGGGATCCACCAAGCTTAAGTGGATATCCCACGATACACCCTTCGGGGGGATGCGAGGTAAGGCCCAGCTCCTTCAGGATAAAGCGCCCCGGTAATACAAGCATTGTTTTGGTCTTAAACATACTGGTAAATGCCATCATTATCTATTTAAATCTCTGGTTAAAAACATAACCTTTACTGCCCTTCTAAACTATCATTTGTTTGTTTTACATTGTTTCACATATCTTGTAGGGCATTTTTCAGGCAATTTTTAATGAGCTTTAAATGTTTTCATTATGAACTGAAAGACAATTGTAAAATAAGTGTTGTAAAAGAAACAAGGGGTCAATGACTATTTTCCCATAATTAGGTAAACCTTGTCCAATTTCCTCCACCTTCCTTTATTATCCTAAGCAGGCTTTATATCACTTTATATACCTCAAAAATTCCTCAATACAAAAAACAGTGTTTTGGGGTGGACCCTCCAGATGACAAACTGTGGGTCCCAGAGACTCTAGGTCAGAGTTGCCCAGTGACACCAGGTTGCCCACTTAAGTGTCACCAAGACTTCTGAGCTTCTGTGGGCCAGAGTTGCTAGAAGTACTATCTGTGCATAGGTAAATGCTAAGCAAGGTAAGGGGGTTCCCTAGGAATTCAGGTCCCAGAAAACTCTCCTAGGAGAGCATTGCTAAGTGAATTTCACAGAGAGTAAGCTACCAGCATTTAGGTCTAGTTTTGGTAGAGCAGGACTCTGAAAAGAGGTTTGACTAAAATCGGTGAAGATTGGACCAATCCTCTGTCTTTCGCCCTCTTATGGGCCAGGTGTACCCTTACTGGGATGTACCCTTAACCCTCTTTTTGAGAATGTACCCTCCCCCCTCTTTTTGAGAATCATTCCCTTGCTCAAGTCCTTACAGGCTCAGCAGTTTGCTTGTTCCAGATGCACTGCCAGTGCCCACCACAGACCCTGTAGCCCAGGAACTCAGTGTGAGTAAAGGGCCAAGGACTCAAAAGGATCCCGAGTACTCCCACAGCTATTGAAGTAGACAGCACCCAGACCTGGCTACATGACTCCCAGCTCCTACATGGCCTGGATCCTGGCAACTAGCGGCTTCGCCTGTGAGACATAGATCCCCAGCCTGAGCTCCATGCAGGCCAGGAGGAGACTTGATGCCTGAAGGAGAGGAACTGAACAGTACTGATGGGAACTGTGGTACTAAAGGTCTTGATAACTGTATTTATTATTTAAGTAGGATGAGTCAATGGTTTGACTGCATGCACATAACACAAGGGGGGAATGAAAGGGCGAGGCTTGAACCCTGCCTCGTGGTGGAGCAGGGCAGAGCTATCCTCCATTTTGTGGTCGGACCCTAGCCCTCATCCAACCAATCAGGGTCATATCACCCCTTGTATAAAACCCATTGAGATGTTACATTCTTTCTCTTGTCCGCCATGTGGTCAGCGTGAGTGGGACGGAGCCCATGCTAGCATGGAAGAGAATCTCTTGCTAATTGCATCGGATTTGGTTCCCTGGTGGTCTTTGGGGATCACGGAATCTCGGCACAACACTCACTTCTGGATATCCCTCCCAACCTCGGGGTATCACTTGCCCATCACATTGGTGTCTGGGAGACTCTCTGCGCTTCTACCTCCACCATTTCCTAGCAGAAGACTTAGGCAAGTTAGTTTCCTTCCTTGGACTCAGTGTATTGAACAAAACCTGAGGGTAATAATACTTGTGCTTATCTCATAGAGTGCTGTAATTAAATTAGCAAAAAACAAACAAACAAAAAAAAAAAACAGTGTTTTTGTCTTCTTGTGTAAGTGACATGCTAGGTAAAAAAGGAAACCCCTAAATTGCCTTACTTATTGAGCTCACATTCCCTTGTCCCAATAAAGAAAGGCACTGTCCACTCAGACCTGGGCAAGGAAGCAAGTGACCTGGGCACGCTTCCTCCTAGCGCCTGGTCCATGGATTGGTACGGCTCAGGCCCCAACTGGGTGTGCTCCAGGTCCAGTCTCCCATGTGAGCAGTGCTATGATCTAAAGGGGAAATATGGGGCCCTGAATGGGTCACTCAGTTGGTTGGAGTGTCATCCTGTATACCAAAAAGTGTGGGTTTGATCCCGTCAGAGCATGTACAAGGATGCAGTGATCAGTGTTTCTCTCTCACATCAATGTCTTTCTGTCTCTACTCCCCTCTATCTAAAAATATCAAAAATGGACTCAGGTAAGGATAAAAATAATAAAATAAAAGGGAGACACAGGGAAAAAGGAATCCTGGATTTTCCCTCAAATTCTTTAATTTAATTCTTTCTTTCTTTCTTTCTTTCTTTCTTTCTTTCTTTCTTTCTTTCTTTCTTTCTTTGTTTTTTGAGAGATAGAGAGGAAGAGGAATAGACAAATAGAAAGATCAATGAGAGATAAACATCAACCAGTTGCCTCCTACATGCCCCCTACTGGGGATCAAGCCCACAATCCAGGCATGTGCCCTGACTAGGAATCAAACTAGTGACTTCTTGGTTCACGGGTCAGCACTCAACCACTGAGCCACACCAACTGGGCTCCCTCGAACACTTTACAATTTAATTTTTTACACTTTAGTTAGGAGCCCGGTGTCTGCATGTGTTCAAAGTGGAAACACTGTCTCTGGAGCTCGCCAACAGAACTTTCTACGGGTGGTAACAGTCAGAGCAAGAGGGTTCATCTTCATGTCTTGGATTTGAAGGCTAGACTTTAACATTTGCAAAATGATGCTCAGAAACATCTTCTGCAGCATCAGACTGGCCCTCAAATTGAAAGGATGCCATTTCTAATGAGATACTATATATTTTAAGAAATACTCATCTGTGCATTAGCTTGGACACTCATTTAAGAACTTTGAAACTATACAAGTAGTATATTTTCCATTGTGCACCTGGGATGATGCTTTTATCTATCTCAAGAGCAATAAAAAAAAAGTGCAACTCATTTGTGGATGTCTTCTCACCAACTGTAAGTCGGCATGACAACATCTCTCAACACAGCAGAAAATAACTGAGTATGTAACCCTGAGGATTTTACATATTAGTAGGTTCTTATAAAAATATTTTTTAACTAAAACTTAAGGGTCTACTGACTCATCAACAGCTAACAAAACATGAGGATGGTAGACTGCCAATCCCAAGGAGAAGGAAGATTCAAAGAAAGATGGGAGGGAGGGAAGGAAGGAGGGAGGGAGGGAGGGAGGAAGGGAGGGAGGGAGGGAGGGAGGGAGGGAGGGAGGGAGGGAGGGAGGAGGGAAAGAAGGAGGGAAAGAGGTGTCCAGTTTCCAAGCATGGCATTTAGGTACTTTTCTGACTGATCCAAATCTGACAAATATTTATGGAATATATACTATATTGCAAGACACCCTGGTGAAAAACCAATAGCAAGGTAGTGTCCTTAAGCCTTTATAAATTAGATTAAATGTAAAAAACAAAAGGTTAAACAAGCTATATGGACATAAGTCTTCTTATTGGTACATATGCATAATATAGACACAGGGTGGTGGTATATAAGCCCCCAATGGATTAAAGGCCCAAGTATGCAGATCTGACCATCTCACCATGCCATTTTAAAATCTCATTCGAAAGAAAAAGTAAAGTTTTAAGGCAGGAAGCATATATGCCCACCAATCTATCAACCTACCTTGTTTTCTTCCTGCCTGTATCCATTTACCCCTATACCAGATTCCCATAAGTCAGCCTATCACTTTAACCTCAGAAGCTAGAATCAATTCATCCTTTTAGCATTAGGGTGGAAACTTTGGTGAAAGCAAGGTACTGCAGACAATTCTTCCTTCCCCATCCATGCCACATCATCTCTCATCTGCAGTAGAGTAGCCTTCTAACCAGTCTCCTCTTGGACCTTTACATTCATCCTCATGTAGTAGCCAGAATGATGTTCTCGAAGTGCATCAGATCATGTCTCTGACCTTGTTAAAACCCTCCAACCTTTGCACTGACCATAAAACTCACAGTCCTCAAAATGGCGTCAAAGGCTAAACCTAGTTGGCCCAACTATGTCATCTGTCCTTTCTGCCTCCATCACTATGTTTCAGCTTTTCTCTTCTTAAGTACACCAACCTTATCCATGTTAACACCCCTTGGTCCTGTTCTTCCAACTTTACCATCTCCCTCCCAAAAGCCCCCTTCTCTTCCTTCCTGGGTCCCCAAACACTCTGCCTAAAGTGAGCCCTGCCCTCTTCACCTATTCATTCATTAATTCATTCATTCACTAACTCATTGTCACCTCTCCTTGCTCATTTTCTTCAGAGCACTTATGACCTTCTCAAGCCTTTTTGTTATCTCCCTCCCCTGCTAGAATGTAAGTACCATAATATCATAGTGTCCTTAGTACCCAATACACAGCCTGCCTTAGAGAAAGCAATCAGCAAGCATTTGCTGGATCAATGAAGAAATCCATGCATTCACCCATGCTTTCTTGCAAGGCTGTAAATGTGAACCAGGTGCTAGGGATTTGGAGGTGCAATAATAGAGTCCTCAAAGGGCTCATCATCCAGTGGGGTTATGGGGTGAGGGGGAGAACGTCTGTAATAGAGCCGGGAAATTGCTACAATGGAGGTACGATACGCAGTGGGGGGAAGTGCCACAGAGGAGATAAACTGAGCTGAATCTTGAGGGATGAGCAGGTATTTTGCAGGAGGACCAGAGCTAAAAGAAGGCTTGAAGAGGGCATTCCAGCCAGCAGGACTAGCGATCTCAGAGGCATAGTGGATTTAGAGAGCTTTAACGTGCATTCTGCTGCTGGGTTATAAAGTTCTAGACACTTAGTTATAAAATACGGCGGTAGAAAACACATCTCTGTTTGTAATGCCGGGCTCCTAGAATGTTGCAGACTGGTCTTTACTGAGCAAGTGCTCATTAAATGTGTTTGTTGATCTGTTCATTCTTTATTGTTATTAGATTAAGTAGAGTTGGTATACAACCTTGTATTAGTTATATTAGTTTCAGGTGTGCAATATAGTGGTTCATTGCTAAAGAAGACATGAGACTAACTAGTCTATCAGAATCAGATCATGCATAGCTTTACATGCTAGAATAATGTGGGGCTTTTTTATCCTATAGGAAAAGGGAAACTACCAAATGATTATAAGCAGAGTTTTTCTGTGGGTTTTTTTTTTTATTTGTTTGTTTTTTGGCTTTATTCTCCCTGGCAGCAAAGGGAAGGATGCTCAGAAGGGGTTGAAATTTGGGGAGTGTTTAGGCATTTATAGACAAGGGCACTATTGCTATGACTTTAAAATCTCTCTTTGGGAGGATGTTTTGGTGCCCACTCATAAGAAATGAAAATTGCAATATATCACCTTTTTTTTCCCCAGACCAAATCATAACTAGAAAGGACAGTTACTAGTTCTATGTGTTTCCTCATCTGCTTCCAGATATATAGGCTCATCTGAACTTCTTTTTTCCTACTTCTAAAACATTCCAGACTATAAAACTACCTTAAAATTTTTATTAGAAATTCAAAATATGGCTAGTTTCTAAATGTGAAATGCCAGCTTACATTCTTTATAAAAAATAATGCACTTTACTTTTTAGTGTAGTTTTAGATTTGCAGAAAGTAGAGTTCCCGTATCACCCTGTTCTCCTCCCTCGGTCCACTCTATTATTAGCATCTTGCATTTGTAGAATACATTTGTTATAATTGATGAACTAATACTGATACATTATTAACCATGTTCCATGGTGTATAATAAGGTTTAATCTGTGTGCTATGGGTTTTTGTCAAATGCATAATGACATGTACCACTAATATAGCATCATAAAGAAAAGTTTCAGTGCCCTAAAAACTCCCTGTGCTCTACTTACTCAACCTTCCTTCCCTCCAACCAAACCCCTGGCAATCACTGATCCTTTTACTGTTTTGCCTTTTCCAGAACATCATATAGTTGGAAATATACAGTAGGTAGCCTGTTTAGGCTGACCTCTTTCACTTAGCAATGTGTATTTAAGTTATTCCATATCATTTCATTCCTGGAGAATCCATTTCTATACATTGCTGAATAATTTTCCATTGCCTGGATGTATCACAGGTTTTTTTAAAAGACATCTTAATTGCTTTCAATTTTGGGGAATAACGAATAAAGCTGCTATAAAAATGCATGTGCAGGTTTTTGTATAGGCAAAAGTTATAAATTAATTTGGGTAGCATCTAGGAGTATGATGGCTGAATTATACGGTAAGAGTTTATTTATATTTATAAATAATTGCCAAAGTGTCTACACCATTTTGCACTACCATCAGCAATGAATGAGAGTTCCTATTACTCCATATTCTTGCCAGCATTTGGTATTGTCAGAGTTTGGGGCTTTACTCATTCTAATAGATAGGTAATAGTATCCCATTGTTTTAATGTGTTATTCCCTAAAGTACACTTTATCATTTGCTTGTTTTCCATTTATATATCATCGTTAACCAATGGATCAAAGGAGAAATCAAAAGTTAAGTCATAAAATACTTTGAGATGAAGGAAGACCAAAATACAGCACGACAATGATGAAGAGAATGCTGTGTTTAGAGGAAAAGTCATAGCTGAAGCACCTATATTAAAATTTTTTAAAGAATAAAAGTTCTCAAATTAATAATGTAATCTTCCATCTTAGGAAACTAAAGAAAAACAAGCAAAATCAAGCAGAAATAATAAAATAAAAATTAAAGCAAAAATATATTAAATAAAACATACAAAAATAAATAAAATTAATGAAACCAAAAGTTGGTTCCTTGGAAAGTTCAACAACATTGACAAACCTTTAGCTAGAATGAACAAGAGAAAAAGATGACTTAAGTTACTAAAATCAGGACTTAAAGGGGGGACATTACTAACGACCTTACAGAAATAAAAGGATTATAAGAAAATAATATAAACAACTGTATGCCAACAAATTAGATAATCTAGATGAAATGGGAAAATTCTTAGAAAAACACCAACTACTGTACCAAAACTGACTCAAGAATAAATAGATTATATTAACCTATAATATGTAAAGAAGTTGAATTATTTATTAAATCAGCTTGTCTGATGTGTCAAAGACTCCTCAATGTTTCTATTTTTAAGAATATTTCTTTAGTCAGTTGTGAAGATTTAAAGATGTGATGTAAATACTTTGCCACTCTAGATAGGGATATGGTTATCAAAATTGAGTGATATATTGTTCCCACTTGCTATCACATTTGATTATTTTGTTTGCCCCAAAGAAAATTATAAGCATTTGGAATTATCTCCCAGGTTTCAGGACCCCAAAATATTCCAAATTATTTTGCTTCTATTGCTTGTGGGACCTAGTACAAGTTTCTGAGAATCCATTACCTCATCCTATGGAACACTATAGAAATAATGGTGCTTTGTTCTAATATTACTAGAGTAATTGGGATAATATTTAGAAGTGTATAACCTAATGATCAATGAAGCAGATATTGATCACCTATTAGATACCTGGTACATTGGGGAGGGGAGGGGGGGAAGAGTACAGTTATAAACAAAACTGGCTCTTTCATGAAGGCAACAGAATTGTTAGAGAGACACTTTCAAAATTAATTATAGCCTTCCTTAATTTCTATGACTTAGAATTAAATTTGTTTAAATTAATAACAATCAATAGGCCTACATATCATGCGGTTAACAGTGAAAATGACTGATGGCTTTACAGGTGGCAAAACGCAGGTTGATAAGGTTTTCATTCTCTCTTCAAAGAGTTTTCTATATGCCTTCTGAGAATAGAAAGTGAAGAAAAACAACAAAATTGGGTTAAAATACTAATTTCCTATAGAAATATGTAGAAAGATTTATACATTTCCCAATAAATGATAAGTACTGGATGAAATTTGTAAAATTAAAATATTTATGAACCATCTTGAAAATAACATAGCAACATATTCTGCAGCTCAGAAATGAGACTATAAGGACATTGAATGTTAGCACACAAAGAATAAGGATGAAGGGTCAGGACAGAGACACCTTTCAAAGGAAGCGTGACCTACGGCAGAACTCAAAGGTGCTCCAGAGATGGCAAGACATCTATGGCCAGAGAAAATCTAAACCCCTTCCACCACTGGGAAAGTAATGTCTACAGTGCCTGGCAAATGACAGTCTCCGTTGGCGAGGTCCCTTCACCAATCCCACAGGCAAATACAAGGAAGAGAATAAAGTCAACTGGAACCTCCCAATTCAAATCAATGACAACTTCTGGTCATAAGAAGAAATGCTTTCCTCAGAGGACTCCCAGATTTTTGAGTTGACAATGACCCTATCTCTGAACTACATATAGCACCATCTAGTGAAATAACTTAGAATACTTAAAGTTTTAAAAAACCAAAACTAAGAAATGGTTAAAAACATAAATCAATGGAGATGTAGGGTTTTTTTTATTTTCAAAGGATGGCATGGAGAAAAATATGCCTATGATCTTACCTGAAATACAATTTAAACTCTTAGATGATATGAGGTTGCTTTTAATTCAATATGTCATTTAATACCGTAGCCATCCCAAGGTGTTGGTTTGGCATTTTAGGGAGAAAATTGTTAGAATAAGAAAGAGTGCACTTTGCTTCCAAAATTATTATTATTCTCTGTGGAGAGTTTGTAGCTTTTTCATGTAAAGGTGATTATGATTTTAAGTGACCCACATTCATGCAGATACAAGTAATGTCTCCCTGACACACAGAGTTACTTGAGGCCCACTGGCTGACACCGGATATAGGGAGATACGCATTGGTGGTCCATGGACTAACTCTCATCTCTACAAAGTTCCAGAGTAATTTGGATTAGTTGCCCACATTTAAAAATTGGAAATATCCCATGAAAACTTAAAATGTTGGCTTTTATTAGAAAAACAAATAAGATAGAGCAAAATTCTGCCTAGCTACCACCAGTTGGACTTTGAGCTGTCCGTCTCTGTTCTCCATGGCTCCTAGGTTGGGTCTCCTAAGCACACAACACCCATTTGGTTACCTCCCTGCCCTCGCTTGAGTTTGCACTCACTGACTTAAGGTTGTGCCAGACTGAGCTGCATGAGGCATGGGACCTGTGAGGAGAGTGAAGGAAATTCTTAGACACAATCCCTGGGCCCTGGGCCCTGGGCCCTGTCCCCCAAGGGTCAAGGATGTCCTCACAGGCAAGAGCACACTCCACTCACGTGCAGACTGCAAACCTGAGCTGCCCTCGGAGACAACACGGGGAGTTCATGGTTGAGCACATTTATTTCTGAACTTAATGACATGGAGAACCACAGGCCTGCCCACAATATCAATTTTTCATTTAAAAAGAAAAAAGGGAGAAAGTCTATGGAGTCAAATGTTCCAAGAGTGCCTGGTCCAGGGAACCCTCTGAGTATATTTATAGTCCGGACATACAGACAGGAATGCCTTGCTCCATGAAGAAAAGTAGTAAGCTACCATCACTGAGTGCTTGGTTTGTGCTCTCTCTCCACCCTCACAATCGCCCGGTAGGGTTTTTACATTCACAGATGAGGAATTCAAAGCTCAGAGAGGTTCACTAAAGAGCAAAGGCTCACAGCTTGTTCCTCCACAGAAGCAGCACTCGGCACACAGGCTGCATGAAACCTGCACTCTCTCTGCTTCTCTGTGCTGGCATTTCATATTTCAAAACAGCCCTTTGCACTTGCCGAAGCAGTTCCTTAAAGATTATTTCCCTCGAGCCCTGTTGCACTTTATGAGGCACAAAGAATGTTAAGTCTTAACTTAATTAGTAACTAAGAACGAGTACCCAGGTTTGCTGACTTCCAATCAAGTGTTCTTCCCACTTCAAGCCTGCTTTGGGCTGAGTTTCTGTGTCTTTGGATGCTTAATGTTAAAGAGCTGTAAAGTCTTCATGTTATAGAAATGCTCTGCATTTCCTCTAGTAAAGGATATTTTTTTTAATTTAAAAAGAGGGCTGGAAAATGAAAGACATGAAACTTTCAACTCATTCTGCTCATTAACACAGCGCTGCTTCTTCTAAGGTAGCCAGTAAAACTCCTCTGTCACTGAGCTCTATTCATAATAAAGACAAATTTAGTCTTTTGTGGCAAAGGCAGTTGACAAGGAAAATAGGTCTGGGGAAAATACTTTTTTTGTTTGTCAAAATAGTACAACCCAGTTTAGAAGCAATAGATGTTACCAAAGTGATGCCACAAGTTGAAATTCTTTTTTTTTTTTTAATTGTGGTAATGGAGCGAGGGAGCAGTGGGAGAGATCAGTGGTTAAATGGATTGATTTTTAGTGTCAGAGAATATATTTTACTCATCTGCATATGGCTTTACAGGTGAGAAATTTCCACAAATAGAGATGTAAAAAAACTGAACACTACAGAAGAGGAATGAGGTCTTACAATGCCCTGGAGAAGGAGTCTCTCTGAGTTCAGTCATGTCAGGAGAGCATCTTACAACCTTCTGAGTGACCCACTGAATCCATGGATCCCCCATGTTGGAAGGAGCCACCTGTGCCATGCCACTTTCTTCTTTCATGACAACGTTCTAACAGTGTGTATCTGCAAGCCCAAATCCAATGTATTCTATAAAAGGAATCAACTTTTATTCTCCACATTTGATATGAAGGCTTTGAAATCCCTTCAAGAGGGAGGATGTTATGAAAGTGGGCTTGTCCCCACATCTTCCTATGGGACTTGGAGAATGTGGGGACCAGCCAGGCACAAAAAATGAGAAGATGGCAATGTCAGACATCCCATCAGATCGGGGTGGGGCAGGGGGGAAGCAACCTTTCACTAGAAAGATGGGTAAGAACAGGATGAAACTTCATTTGGAAAGGTTCTTACAACAATGGTCCCTGAAACAAGGAATTGGTAGACTTGAGGCATGGATTCGTAGTGAGGTCATAATATTGACCTATAATTTCTTTAAGCTAATCTACCCTTCTTCTCCTTGTCCCTGAGGTTCAGCTAGGTTGATGCTTCCAGAAGAACTCAAGAAGTAACCCATATACAGTAAAGGAGAGTTGCTGGGATTAGAAACCAGGCAGCTCATTGGACTGCAACAGATTCCTGAAGGACCAAAAGGTGATGACCTCTTTAGTAGGCCTGGCGAGGCCATCAGCTCTTAGTTGGGGAGCAGTCACCAGAAGAGCAGTAACTCTAATGGTCACACAGGAAACACTCGCTGAACACATGTTAGGAGCTGGGGACAGTTTCAAGCCCTGCACCTGTAATAATGCATTTACTCTTCATCCTACATTTATCAAACAAGAAAACCAAGGCACAGAGAGAATGGCTAACTGGCTAGTCACTCACTAAGCCACATAACTAAGAAGTGGCCGAGGTATAGTGGGAATCCATTGTGGTAGAATAATGATCCCCTTCAGAGATGTCCATGAACGAATTCCCCAGAACCTATGAATGCGTTATCTTACTTGGAAAAGAGACTTTGCTGATGGGATTAAGTTAAGGAGCTTGAAATGGGAAGATTACCCTGATTATCCAAGTGGGTCAAATGTAATCATAAGGGTCCTTATAAGGAAGGAAGCAAGTAGGGCCAAAGTCAGTAATAGGAGACATGATGCTGGATGTAAGGACCTGGGCTGATGCAAGGAAGGGGCTATGAGCCAAGGAATGAAGGCAGCCTCTAGAAGTTGGGAGGACAAGACAATGGATTCTCCCCTGGATCCTTATGAAAGAATGCAGACCTAATTACATGTTGAATTTAAACATCCCACCTCCAGAACTGCAAGAGAATAAAATGTGCATTATTTGAAGCCACTGAGTTTGTGAGAACTTGTTTCAGCAGCAATGGGACACAAGCAGTCTAACTCCAGAGACTGTTTTCTCAAATATTCAACTATATCACCCTTCCAGTGTTAGATGTCAAAGACTCCTAGAAGGAGTTTCACATTGGCTTTAGGATTTTCCTCAGTAAGACCTATAGCACCTAGTGAATGTATAATTTCATTACTATTTTGGACTGGTTGACATATACACAAACCTGACCTCCAGTTCATGCATACTGGTGTGGTGGTGACTGTTATTAAAATGTTGTACGCTGTCCATCAATTGGTAAATAGCCCCTGAGATCCTCCCTGTTTTCTAGACACCTAGGTTTCTTCTCCCAGGGGACCTCCAGACCTTCCCACAATGCAGCTCCTGAATACTTAGAGCCTGACAGGAAGTGCTTCTCCCAGCTCGGATCCAATTCTGCAACCTGGGTCCTTTCTCGTGGTCCATGGCCAAGCCAAGGCAGATGTTTAACATTCTGAGCATAATCCCCAAATGTATACAATCTGACTAATAATTTAGGACATCCTAGAAGCTTCCAAAGAATTTTTACTTATGACTAGAGTTTCAGAATTTTTTTTTATTGACAGTAAATTATCACAGAAATCTAAGCAGCATGCAGTGAAACTACCTTTAGTAAAATGACTTTCCATGTAGTGTCACAATGAAACTCTCAGAAGCCTAATCTAGGCCTCTAGGCTCCATACTCAGTGGCCTCAACTGAAGAGAAGCCACTCCCAACAAGCCATATCAGTGAAATCCTCAAAGGTTTGATTTTAGCATGTGTCCCTTTTTCAAGCGAAACTATGTGGGCGTCACACCCCTTATCCTGTCCTCTTAACTAGGACAAGAGAGCTTGAGAATCAGATAAGTGCACTGTGTATGAAGTGTTATGAAATGTCTCTAATTGCTTTTTCTCTGACATCTCTGGTTTCACTGAAAAGGAATTTCACTGTCTGTCGATGCCTCATTTCTTAGTCTCCTCTGAATAACATAATTGGGTGAATCAGTGTTTTTCTCAGAAGACACATGCTGGGTGATGGCCTTAAACTCTGCTCTACTGACAATCTCACCCTGCAGAAAGAATCCTTTAAGGAAAACATTTCGGGAACACGTCATGATCCCTTACTCTCCTAAAGATCCATCATGGTGTGCTGGGTGCTTCGGACCTCCATGGAGGCTGCCTGGTCAACATGATTGGAACATAAGACTGTGGAGTGCTATCAGCTTCAGGGAGCCCTAGTTCCACCACCACCAACTGTGTGACCTCACACGTTAGCTGACCTTGAAACCTGTCACTAGAAAATGGGGATAAGCAACCCTTGCTTGCACACTGTTTGGGAGAACTGAGGTAATTCACTAACATGCCTACCATACTATCAGACCTACAGCCCATGGATCCCACTCAGTTCACATCCCATCTTCCCTATATTAGATACAAAGGAAAGACCAGGCTTTTTGCCCAGTGTATACCAAAGCATATGCTCAAAGGGTAGAATATCAAGCATGACTCTGAAAACTAAGTGTATTATGGTTCCTCAAGCCAAGAAGGAAGCAAAGGGACCAGAAGCCACGTACGTGCATGGACTTAGAAAAATGTTTCATGGACCTAAAGCCAAGCACACGCATCTTCTGCCTCTAAGAAAATAAGAACTATGCAAATGAAAAACTTGGTGTGGGAGTGGAGTCAAATATAAGTAAAAACATCCATAAGCACCATCCAATAGCATGTGTCAAAGTAGAGCCCACTATCATTTCATTGCCCAATAATCTACATTCCTGTTTCTCCGTCAACATTTTTTCACTTCTTATTTATTGATGAGAGAGAGAAAGAGAGAGAGAGAGAGAGAGAGAGAGAGAGAGAGAGAGAGAGAGAGACTGACTTGTTGTTCAACTTACTTATGCATTCATTGGTTGCTTCTTGTATGTGTCCTGACTAGGGATCAAACCCATAACCTTGGTCTATGGGGATGACACTAACCAAATGAGCTACCTGGCCAGGGCCCATTTTTTAAATTTTCCATAAGTTTGAGAAAACAGAGTAGGTGGCAAGGTTGTCTCTGTTGCCACTTCTAAGCCAGCCATTTAGAAGGCTGATCACAGGTTTTGATCCTTCCTTCCTTCCCTTTTCCTTTTCCCAGGCACACTGCAGGGATAAGATGAAAGAGCAGCTGCTTCGCAAAAAGATGGGGAACTGGAGTCCTGCCATGACCCCCAAAATAGACACGGAGATACAGAGAATGTATTTTTCTGCCCAATCGCCCAAGGGAGAACCTCTTCAATTAAAACCACTTTTGATACAAAGCCAGACTGCCCAAGATGACCGCCTAAAAATATACGAAAATCTAGGAAAAACAAGCTCTCCATCCTGGAGGGAATGTCAATGGAAAATAGTTGCTAGGCTTTTCCAGTTACCAGTAATAAAAGAAAAATAGGCTCCCCATTATGAGCCCAGAGCTGGGGGGTCGTCAGTTGGTTCTGAGCCAGCCACGGGATTTTTCTGAGTGAGTTACCAATTAGAGAAACAAAATGTGGGCTTCTCACTGTAACCATGTTTTCTGAGTCCAGACAACTTATTATTAGGTTTACTTCCTAGTGGGCTAGAGTTGAGAAAGATGTCTCCATGAATGGTTAATGTTTATAAGTCTTTAAAACGCATACATTCTTAGGTTGAGCAGCGATCATGCAGTTCACATTGACTTTAGATGAAAGAATTCGGAAAAATACCAAAAGAAAGCAAATAAGACATAGATCCTTTCATTCGTCAAACAATGATAATATACTTACATATTTATATTTTCGTCAAAAACTATGATTTTTTAGAAGAAGTCCTGCTTAGAAAGCTTTAACCCCAAAATACAAAATATGCACACATTGTGTATTTATTTAGCCGCCTCATAAAGGTGTCTTCAAGGGAACTCTACTGTAATATAACGCGCCCAATTATTATGAGCATTGCTATAAAAAAATAACTGTGAAAAGGCTTCTGTCCCTTTAGCTGACTGTGAAGTCTTTTGAACATGGGGCCATATCTTATTCTTCTTTGAATCCTTATCCCAGGACATTGTCTAACATATAGGAGATATCCAATAAATGTTGATGAAGGAATTTCTCTTTTATGAGCTGCAGGTGAAGGCATTTTCCATTATGTTTTTCATGGACTTGTATAAATATCTATGTAATAAATTCCTCTTAGAGTTTAATGCTATGGGGGGGGATGCCTCTTATGATGTTCTTTCTTCCCCCTCCCCATTTTTATTGAGATATAATTAACATGTATTACTGCATGAGTTTTAGGGGTGCAGCATAAAGGTTTAACTTACATATATTGTAAGATGATTACCACAATAAGCTTAGTTAACATTCATCGTCTCACACAGGTACAGTAAAAAGAAATGGAAAAAGAAAAAAATATCTCCTTATAATGAGAACTCAGGTTTTACTCTCTAAACATACAGCAGTGGTCATTATAGCCATTATGCTATATATTGCATCCCTAGTATTTAGTTATCTTAGAACTGGACCACCTTTTGTCTGAGAGATTATACCTCTCTTAAGATAATAATAAGAGCAATGTAACACATCATGTTTCCCTTCTCTACCTGGATTCCAGGCAGCTCAAATCCAAATTTTAAGTTAAATGATAGTCACTTTCCTTAGCTTCATATTTCTCATACAACACTTAGGATTCCTACTTCTTTTCTTTCTCTTTGCCTGGCTCCTATCTTTTGTCCTTCTTTCTCATAAACTTTATATTAAGCTGTCTCAAATCACTATTGAAGGTAAATTGTGAGTTAAAAAGTACTAAATGAATAAAGAAGAAAAGTAAGCATGCTTCTTCCTACTTATTTTTTATATCTGCTGCAGAAATACCCTCAAGAGGCTATCATGCTGTATCCATGAGCATTTAATGTGTTTCCGTATAAATGAGCATGGCAAACAGTGTGATACTGAGGAAAGACTACTGCACTGGGAGAACCACAGCACTGGTTAAAGTTCAACCTCTGTTTCTCACTAGCTGTGTGACCTTGAACGAGACACTTAAATTCATTAGCATCAGTTTCCTCATCTCATACGTGGAATGCATTCATTGTTTCAACATTTATGAATCCTTATTATGTTACAGGAACAGTGGCAGGTAAATAAGACAAGATTCATGCAATCAAGTTAGCGCACGAGAGAGAGAGAGAGAGAGAGAGAGAGAGAGAGAGAGAGAGAGAGAGAGAGAGAGAGAGAAGCCAACAGGTCATTACAGTAACATGTGATCCTTGCTACACCGTGTGGAGGACAGAAAAAGCACAGAAGGAAGCCATCTGAATCAGATTGGAGGCTTCCAGAGGATTTGAAAAGAGGCGGCAGTTGCGCTGATGTTTAAAGTTGATTGGGAATTAACTGGATGAAGAATGGGACAGAGGAGGGAGAAGAGGACATTCCAGGACTTCGGGAAGAGCACGTGTGAAATCCCAAAGACGCAAAACAGCATGCCGAGAGCGGAGAATTACAAATTGCTGGAAGATAACATGGGTCCCATCTACCTCCCAGGGTGGTTTTAAGGATCAGTGAAGTGGATGTATACATTGAAAGTGCTTTGTAAACTGTAAAGCGCCGTACACATGTTCCAATGTAAAAGATTATTATTAGACATTCACTTTTTTTCTCCCTCCAAATTGGAAACATTTGCTGAAGTAAACATTGCTGATGCATTAGCTGTCAGGATGGTGTATTATATTTGGAAAACATTTGCCAATGCCTGTTCAGTTTTTAAATTCCCAGTCACATGTGTTTTTTGTTTGAGAAAATACATCAAGTAATAATGGATTTATTGTTAATTGTGCAACATTAGAGTTTCAAGGTTTAAGTAATCTCTCTTCCACGCTGACTTTATTCCATGTTGACTGCGGGGTTTGCAGTCATTTATTTATTAATTAAAACTGATCATGAAACACCATTACCACCTTGGAGTGATCAAACTTTAGCAGAGGAAATTCGGGATTCTTGGAAGAGTGTGCCAATGAAAACAAATTCCTCCTGAGAAAAGAAGGAAGAGAAGTGTGGCTACATCCACTTAAATAGTTCTCAAAGAGGTTCAAGAGAGCTCAGATCCAAATACTTATCCCCCTATTCAACGCTGCAAAAACCAAACACTTCCTTCCTAAGGACATTTTTCCATGATTAGAGAAATCAACAGAAAGCATTTGGGGTAGAAAAACCAAGATGGATAACTCATGTTCAAAATTCTTGACATTCATCCACTATCAGTCATTAGAAGGTTTGAATCACTGTATTTAAAAAGTGAATTTCTTTTTTTCTCTCACTCCTTCCTATGAAAAATTCCTGTAAGAGGAAGATCTGAGGAAGAAAGGATAAAAGAATGTTTTCTTCATATTGCCAACAAATTGTCTGGGCTTCAACTCTCAGAAAATAATCATATTCTGCCCCCTCTTCTCCTTGCAAGAGAGAAATGTTTCAAGTGTTGGAAGGTCTGTGTTAGCGGTGAGGTCTTCTATTAAGTCATAATTAATTAAGCCACTCATTAGCAATGTTGGTCATTGGGACCCAATACATCACAGTGATGAATGACATAGTACATCCACTTCTTTCTTTTTATGCGGAGGAAAAGCAAATCATAGCTCATCAACGCTGGGCAGGACCTGCAAGGCCATTCTGTAGGACATCTCATGAGAAAACCTGAAGAAAGCTGACTCATTTGCTTAAGGCCAGGCAGTGAATAAATGGCATAATTAGACTTAGAAGTGGATGCTCTTGTCCACCAGGCCAGTATCTCTGGACGCAAGGCCAACATCCAGAGAAAATTGGGAATTGCAGGTGCGTGGGGTGAGTGGCTTCAGGGAAGGGGTCCACATGTGGCCACTCGAATCCCACCACTTGAGGGGGCTGCCAAGTCGCTTCTTTCAAAAACTAGCTTGCGAGCACCAGGCCTCGGGAGGCCTCCTGGCACACAGCAGAGCTGGCCCACAAAGTGCTTGAAGCCTGCAGCTCCTGCTGGGCAATCCGAGTGGCATCACAGTCGTGGCAGGGCTCCCAGTTAAAGCAACAAACCCCTCCGTGCTTCGACCAGAGAGCGGTGGCTGAAACCCCAAATTGACTTGCTTTAGAGACAAGCTGGGGAAAATGATTTGTTGGAGGATTCCTGTTAGTCCAGTCAGCTCCCATTCTCTTGTGAAACCGGATTTGTAGGCACATGCACTGGCCAATGAGTCAGCCCTTAAAAAGTCATTCATAATTTATGTATAAACAAGAATAGCTTTTGTTTCAGAGAATTTGGGAGGTTTTTGTAGCCTGCTTTCTTCCAGTGCCATTTCTGAAGAACTGTTCCTGTCTTAAGGCGGTTCCTATAGGCCTATAAATACTTTGATGTCCAGACATCTGGAACTTATATTTGGTGTTGACTAATGAGTATTATTATTTTATTATGTATTTATATATGATCTGAAAGAAATTTGAGGTTATATGCCACATAACTCTGTATACACACTGAACAATGACAAATTCTTTTTACCCATTACACTTATGATTTATTACTTGGGCAGAAGAAGTTCTGAGTCATTCAATTGACATATAATTGTGTTTTGGAAGATAGTAATGGGATAGAGAGAATGTAAAATTGCCCTTAACATATATTGTTAAAATAATTTGTAAGTGGACAAAATGGACTCCAGAGATATTATTTTTCTCATTTTAAAAATATCAAAGGATAGCCAATTTGGCAACAAACTCCAGGGCTCCTTTTGAATGAGTGAAAAAGAGCATTGGTCTTAGAAATACATGTGGGTATGTTTGAAAGGGCAATAAACAATGCATAATGGATCTGACTTCAAAGAATGCCTATTGGAGAACCAGACCTGTTTCAAAGTCAACTGCTCAATACCCAGTTTGCCTTGGTACCAATAAGCCACAGGTAAACACTGAGATCAAAGGGAAATGTGGGCGTGTGGAGGGGCGTAGGATGACATGACTTTCTCCGCAAAGCATTTTCCCCAAGGGACACTGGGAAGGCACCTTGTAACAGCCTCTGTTGTATATTCAGGAATTTATTTTAGAGGAGTGTCGGAGGTATTTTAGTCTGCAGGATTGCAGCTCAAAAGGCCATTAAACAAGAGGCACACTGAAGGGGGCATGCATTTGGGGAAGAAGATACAGAGCTGGGGAGGGATAAATGGTGCCTTTATAGGCCACACTGGTCCCTGCTTGCTTGCTTGCTGCTCCCTCCCACCAGCAACATCAGTGTAAACTGGTTTGGCCCATCAGCAGGCCGTCTGGCCTCCGTGGAAGAATGAGCCCTCTGTGTATACAGGCAGAGCGGTTGCCAACAAAGGCCCATTGGCGTGGTTAAGAGCTCCAACTTGCTGCTAAATCAAAGCATTTCCAGAGGCTGAAGTTGTGACAGGATATGCCATCAACAGTGAGAGGAAACTCTTTGCAGCTCCCCTAGAGAATCCTTAAAATTGACTTATCTGCTTTGCTGACAGTCCCCAATTTCAATGCCCACACTGTGGGCAGTATTCATTAAAAGCCATTACCCAGGGTTCTGTTGAAACATACTAAACTGCATTCGGTGGCCTCTGTCTAGGCGCCAGCTGACTCCGTAGCAGGGAAAAAGTCAAAAGGGCCCAGAGGATCCCACAACAGAAAGAAGGGGTCATAAAATTTGGTTTTGAGAATGTCATAAAATGAAGCAATGTTTCCAGTTTACACCCAGACACACACATACATCCCTTTTCAACAGCTTCTTGCCAATGTCCATGATAAACAGATTAGAATATTGCTCCAGAACATACACTTAAGAAGAAATGGCAGCCTTATTTAGAGTAGATGCAAAAACCTGAGATGAAGGGGTAAGACCGTGGGGCTATGTTTACATTGCGTGAAAATTATCTGTCACGTATTTTTAAATGTGTCACAGTATTTTCCTTTGACTGTCTTCCAATGAATATATTTCTTGTCCAAAGGATTATGTGAGGCTTAGTTGATTAGACGTAAATAAGAATTAGGCACTATACTGAAACTAATAAAGCAAGAGATGAGGAGCATGAACCAACCTCATAAATGATGGAAAATAGATGATGTCAGCCTCTACCACTGACTGCCCTAGTACTTCCTCAAAATGTTCTCTTCCTGCCAAAACCGGTTTGTCTCGGTGGTAGAACGTCTGTCTGCAGACTGAAAGGTCCCAGGTTCGATTCCAGTCAAGGGCATGTACCTTGGCTACGGGCACATTCCCAGTAGGGGGTGTGCAAGAGGCAGCTGGTCGATGTTTCTCTCTCATCGACGTTTCTAGCTCTCTATCTCTCTCCCTTCCTCTCTGTAAAATGTCAATTTAAGAAATATTATAAAAATAATTTTTAAAAATGTTCTCTTCCTGAAGAGTTGTTCCCATCCCAGTCACTATACCACTAAGTAGGTCAATATACCAGCTAACCTTCCCTATCACACCTCCCACTTTATTACAGTCTGACAGGACTTGAATTGGGCCGTGCTTCCAACTGGAGTTGATAAATGTGGGTTTCTAATGAAATAGAACTAGGTTCTGATTCCCTCATCTCGGGGCGCCCATATAGCTTCATATTGTACCTCTCAGCACCCATCCATTGAGATTAGCCCCGGGCTACGGATTGTGCTTTGGTTTCCTTTGATCTGACCTGGTGCAGCTGGAGTTGCCCAATATTAGGTTTCACTCAATCTAGCGAGACACTAGAGCAAGCATGTCGAACTCGCGGCCCACAACGGATATTTTTGCGGGTCAGCCAATATAACGGTGAGTAAGAAATGTTTTAATAAAAATTTTGTCAGTTAATTTTTACAATATCATGTTATACATAATTATTAATAATGAACTACCACGTTCGTTAATGACTGATTACTATAATCGTGTTGCATTCATTTCCCTTACGTGCCTTATGCCCAGGCACACTATTTCTCTCCACTAATACTAGCAGCGAATATTTTAGCAGCCGAACGCCATGTCATCAGTCTTGGACTGACTTGTTTGGTGTGTGCAACAGTAAATATTTTGCTTTCAGATAACAAGAAAAATAGGTTTATTTGCATTATGCTTATTAATTTGTGCAGATCCAGTATTTGGTAAGCTAATGTTCATGAAGAAATATTAATTTTTATTAAAATATTCTACTATTTGCTGAAACTGGTTTGGCTCAGTGGATAGAGCATCGGCCTGTGGACTGAAGGGTCCCAGGTTGGATTCCGGGCAAGGGCATGTACCTTGGTTGCAGGCACATCCCCAGTGGGGGGTGTGCAGGAGGCAGCTGATCAATGTTTCTCTCTTATAGATGTTTCTAGCTCTCTATCCCTCTCCCTTCCTCTCTGTAAAAAATCAATAACATATATTTTTAAATAAATAAATAAATAAAATATTCTACCATTTTTGTTAATAATCACTCATTTATTTCAGCCTTTTGTATTCAGCATGTCTCTATAGAAATTAACCTACATTTCTATGAAAATGGGAGCTTTTGGTTTTTTTTGCAGCCCACATAAACGTAAACCTTGTTTATTTGGCCCATGTTAGCCTTTGCGTTTAACATGCTTGCACTATAGAGAATTCAAAAAGCTTCTCCTAGTTCATCCCTTGCTTTAAAAATGCCAGCAGCTGAGGGCAGCACTGAAAAAGGAGACGTAGTCTCCAGGGCCTAAGAGAGAGCAAAGGGAGAAGAGCCTGAGCTCCTTCCCTGCGTCATGAATAAATCTGCCACTGTGGGCCCTTGCTCAGTGTCCTGGGTGAAGCAGCACTTCATTATACCCCATAGATGTTAAAGCATCTCATTCAAACTCCCTCCTGTTCAGAGAAGTGAAATGAAGCTTCCAGGTCACAAGGCTATTTAGCAGCATCTAGACTCCTCTGGGCCTCTAGACATCAAGGCCAGAGTTCTGTTCTTTGTATCGTGTTGCTCTAAGGCAGTGGTCAGCAAACTGTGGTTCGCGAGCCACGTACAGCTCTTTGGCCCCTTGAGTGTGGCTCTTCCACAAAATACTGCGGCCTGGGAGAGTCTATTTTGAAGAAGTGGCATTAGAAGAAGTTTATGTTTAAAAAATTTGGCTCTCAAAAGAAATTTCAATCATTGTACTGTTGATGTTTGGCTCTGTTGACTAATGAGTTTGCCGACCACTGCTCTAAGGGATTTAGATCTGAACTTTCTGTGATTTTTTTTTTAATTTCTAGCTGCTAACAAGAAAAAAAAAATCCTCTGAAAAGTTCTAAATTAAAATTACAGCAGCCAGAGAGTGAGAGCCAGAAGAATTAGCCTATTAAAAATCGCCATGGACCAGCTCTGACAAAAACAAACAAACAAACAAAAAAAAACCTGCTCACATTCTTGTCTATCCTTTGGAATTTAGGATTCATTTCCAGGTCCTGTTTCTGAGATTATCCAAAAGAGAGAAGAGCCAGGTGGCACAGAATCCCAGGAGCCTCTGCCTCTTACACATGAACTTTCCAATCTGCTGCTACAGCTAACGCACAGGGTGGCCAGGTCTTCCCGCGGACTCTGCATCTGACCCAGAACTAGGCCATTTCAGCTTCTCCCAGCCCCTCCGTCTATGGCTAATGCAGATCCTTTTGGAATGGCTTACATCGCTCTCCCCCTGTTTGATGCACAAACACTCCTGTACAATCCAGGATGTGTTTCCTACCAGGCCATGCTGCTGGTGGTTTAGACTCTATGTCCCAAGACCGGTCTTTTTTGCTAGCAATGGCCTAGTACACCTTTTCTTAATTAAAAAAAAAAAAAAGAGGGCGGGGGAATCCAGATTAACCAAAGAACTTATATGCATATATGTATATCCTGTGGACACTGACAATAGTGAGGTGAAGTCCTGGGGTGAAGTGGGAGCCGAGGGGAGCAAAGGAGAGAAAATGAGGGACATCTCTAATGCTCTTAACAATAAAAACAAATTAAAAATAAAAAAGACACTCACCCATGGGGAGTTTCTTATTTAACATTGTCCAATATTTAGCCTAATGGGCCAGATTTGTCCGCTATATTTTAATACATAGAGCCCTGGGTGTAAAGAGCTCACTTTGTTCTCTGTTTTACATCTGAAAAAAAAAACGTGGTGTTCAGGCAAAATGCAGGTTTAGAGGTTTATACATGACTTCTCTCTGTAGCGATGTGAACAAGTGCAGAAGTCTGATACCATGTGACCGGGCAGCCCAGCGTGACCAACAGTGGAAACACCACTGAACAGAGCTTTCAATAAAAGTGACAGATGTTCTCTTGTCTCACTGTAGGGTCATTTGCAAATCTTCTTCTGGTGTGATTGAGATGACCCTGTGTTATAGCCTTCATTCATTTCTGTGTGGAATCTCAAAACTTAATAAACCCTCCCCTGTTACTTAATTTGTGTGTAATTATGATATGTCATTACCAGGGGAATGAAAATACTGTGGTGATAGTCTGGTTGAAACTGTGAGGAAATCTACTGGTAGGGTGAATTGAGAATAAGATCAATGATATTTTATAGTAAAAATATGTTAATTTGTTAAATGAAACAAAACATATCTTCATCCAGTAATCAGATATGTTAAGTAAAAATGCTGCACATTCAAAACAACAATCAGTCATCTCCAGGGAATAAGAGGAAATAAAAAGAACGGTAAAAATAAATGTTCCCTAAATATCATACATTTAAAGTAATATGAAGTTCTATCTCTCAAAATATTAATCATATTTTATTAGTAGTTCTAAACACTGCACATCACATCAGAAAAAATCTGAAGGAGATAAAAATGGAAAGAAATATTGGACGTGACAGGTGACAACTGCAGAGAAGATGATGAGGGACGCTGTTGGTAAACAGCACATGTAAGAATTTGGAGAATTGAAGGGCAGAGAAGCCCACATAGACACGCAGTGCGAGAACCTCACTGTTCTGCAATATGGCACAATATTCATGGGAAATCCCTGAGTCATGAGGGCAAATCAACTGCATTTGCTATATTCTCTTGAGGAAAACATGGAATTAATTCCTTTTTTATCATTTCCACAGAATGATTACATTAAAATTATTTTTCATTTTACATTTAAGCACTTTTGTACAATTATAAGCAGTTCATTTCTTCATTAACTCAGACATGAAACTTCAGTATTAATCAGTAGTATTTAAATTATACTCAACTGGAACAATTTTTAAAATAATACACACTTTTAGATATATTTCACATTCATAGATAGCTAAAGATAATTTTTAACACAATATTAATTCTGGTGCATCATTTCAGGAAAGTTTATTTGAGCACCAACACCCTTTTGTCAGGGAGCATCTCAGAAATCAAATCTTCCTCTGAACAAGCAAGAGCAACGCTGCCCTCCTGCTCTATAAACTTTACACCACCATAAAAGAATTTAACAGCCATCCCTAACTCAAAAGCTGGGCTCAGATTATAAATACATTCCATATAGTTTGAAATCACAAAGATGAGGCATTCATTCAAGCCACTGAGCATAAAATATGTTCTAGAAAGAAAAGAACTGGGATTCTGTCAATGGAAAAGTTTTTTCTCTCTTTGCCTATATTAAACCAAAATTGTTTTTATTCAAAGTAAATAGTGGATTAGTTAATTCCAGGCTGGTGAGTTTCTGATACCAATAAAGTTACATTGACAGCATGATATCTTAAAAATATACATTTCTACTTTTTCTTAAATGAATCAGATTATCAATTTAGTTTAAAGATCATCCTTGAAGGCCTTTTTCCTCCAGCTAGCATTCACTCCTGTGGACATCAAATTATATGAGTACTTCCTTCTCATATTGTAGAATTATGATCTAAGCCCATAAAACATTTATATAGGCTCATGTTCCCATGGTCACATGAATGTGAGAACAATAATTGGTCAGGCCTCTAAAAGAAACAAAAACTGTTTTATATGAGAAGGAAAATATTCAAGAAAGAACATCATAGTTAAGTCTATATGAAAAGGAAGGACAGGAGGCAATACAACAGACTCAATCAGTACTTGTTACTGTTAACTAGTTCACTGAGAATTATTAATGCCTCCACTTTGCCCTTCACAGTTTTGAGAGGTAATAATTGTATCTGAAAATAGCCTGTCATTCTCTGGTTCAGGCTCAGAGCCTCAGTTTTCCCAATTACACACGTTAATGCTGTCTATATCTCGATCCTTCCATCTGGGGAACATCCTGGTGTGGTACACTTGTCAATCTTCTTTAACTACAATCTCAGTCTATCTCCCACTTCTGGATTTTTGATCCATTGATTTGTGAAAGAATAAAACTGATCAGTGAAAGAATTTAAAAAATCAAGTTTGTAATGCCTAGTTTTCCAAGGCAATTAACATCCCATTTTGCACCTAAAATCCTGTGACTTTACTGCCGTGAGCCCCAAGGGCAATAGTGGTGGTTAAGAGGATAGCTCTAAAGTCACACTGCCTGGGTCCAATGCATGGTTGTGCCAATAGCAAGCTATGTGGTTTTGAACAAATCACTTATCTCTATGAGTCTGTTTTCTCATCCATAAAGTGGAAAAAAACTAACTTTTTCACAGGATTTTCAAAAGCTTAAATGAGATACTAGATGTAAGGTACTTATTAGAACAGTGACTAGCACACACTAAGTACTCCATAAATGTTGGCTTTTATCAGCTTTATGTTGCTGTGTGGGTTGTGGGAGTAAACTCTTTTTATCATTCCAGTCTCAATAGGGAATGTATAGTCATTCTTTTCTCTGACTGACAGTTGATATGACATCCTCTGCCCTTCCTAAAACATCCAATCTCATAGCCTGTATCCCATGGTTGTTGACTACCTTTGTCTCCTTCTAATTCTGTCCGTGTCTCTCTTTTTGTCTATGACTACCATTATTTTTCATCAGCAGCAACATCAATGTTGGGTACAAGTGCAGAAAATGAAGTCAGAAAGTTCAATTCACACAAAAATTCAATGAGAAGTTGCAATGCAACAGACAGTAGGTCAGACATTGGGACAAAGGTAAGAGTGAGATGCACACACTGCATGGAGAGAACTGTGGTCTGGAAAGTGGAGGAGATACAGTGGAATCTCATTAACTCTGATGCAAGATTGCAAAGCTCCATAGGGACCCAGAATCTTGAGTGATTCTTCCCACCATGCTGGCTGAGCCCAGTAACAAGTGGAAGTCAGCTGCACAGAGGTGAGACAGTTTCATAGACACTCCAGCAGGATTCCAGGAGAATAAGAGTCCTAAAATTCTGTGAGCACAAGGACCAGAGGACTCTCCTTCAAATACCCAAAGACACAGAAGAGCAATATTACTCCTTCCCAGGGTCACAGTGAAGGCTTGGGAGTGAATGGAAGAACTGGATGTGGGACTATGGGCTACAATCAAGTTCTAAAAAGTGAGCCAGAGAAGTGGCTGAGATGCAACTCCTGCCAGTGGAATCCAAAGGTCAATGGTGGAGAAATGCTTTCTTGGACTATTCAAAAAGGTGGTGAAAGCGTGGTGCCAATGTACCATTGTCGGCATCAGCATCTCCACTACAAGTTATGATGCACTTACTCAAGCTGGACCCTGTATTCAAAGACATGCTGCATATAGAAGCCCACGAGATAGGTATTGTTTCCTCTATTTTATAGACGGTAAGGGTGATCCTCTGTTAGGAAAAATATTCAAGAGCACAGCTATTAAATAGCAGTTCAGTTTCCCTAAAGAGATAAAGATAATTAATTATCCACACCCATAGCGCCCATCTGGCATAAGGTTAATAGCTGAGACCCACAGCTGGCATAAGGTTGGTAGCTGAGACAAAGTATGTTATGTAACTGCTTTTATTTTAATTCTATTTTGCTTACATTATATTGAAAACTGTGTGCTGGCTTTTTGTGTAGCTATAAGTGTTACAGGGTAAAGCATTATTTAGCTATTTATCTGTCTTGCAATATCTTTTCTTTGCTCTAGAACAGTGTTTCCCAAACTTTTGACATATGTGTACCCCTTCTGTAATTTTCGTAACGCTGAGTATCCCTCATCAAAAAAAAAAGGATGTATTTTAATAACAATCAAAATATATTTATTTTTTATTTTTTGGTACATACACAAAATAATAAACAAAAAATAAATTATTTATAATAAAATATAAATAAAAGTTATATTATAAATAACATTTATTTGCACACCAGACCATCTCACGCCTCACAAGACTGTCTTGACTTGACTCATGAGAATGTAGAATTAGGCGCAGCTAAGCACAGTGCAGTACATATCCCCACCAAACTCTTCCCATCCCATGGGGGTACGCATACCATACTTTGGAAAACACTGCTCTAGAAGACAAAATTGAATTTCTTTCTTTTTTTTCACTTTCATCTATAAAAGAAGTGTTTTCAAAACTAGTTTCACTAGATAATTTTATGGTCCCTACACTGGAAATAAATGGCACTATAGAATTTTCAGCATCTAGCATAATGTTTCACTGTAGAGTCAGATGTCAGCATTGGTTCCAATCTGGCCTCCAATCTTTTCTCCTTAGAGAAGTATACATGCTGATTGGTCTCAGTGAGATATGTCTTATACCCTGAGTGTATTGTACCGCATTGCATTAATCATTACATAGCTACAGGGAATGAAAATAACTAATCTTCTTAATTAAAGCATTCTAGTAAGACAAGAGATGCTCTATTCACCACTTTTCGTTTGTCTTGGCTAACAGCAACAGCAATAATAATAATATCTTCAATTTAGACAGTTCCTTTCTTCTAAGAAGTTCAAAGCTCTGGTATGTCTAATATGTCATGAGAACAGGCAGATGAGAAGTAGTAAACTTGGCAAGGAGAAACATGTTATTTGTGCCAATTTAAAACACAAAAAAATGAGACCATAATTTATTTGATGAATGTATTATCTTTCTTGGAATGGATGCAGTACAGGGGAAGAAAGAAAAAAGTAGAATTTAGATGCAGGCTCTTGTGTGTGAATCTTGGCTCTGCCATAAACCAGCTGGGGATTCACACATAAGCAAATTTCAACCTTGCTAAATAAATCGCAGGGTTCTTACCTGTAATAGAGAAATAGTGAAAATCTATCACATCTGATTGTCATCAAGATAAAATAAGAGTTAAGCAAAATACTTTATCAGCAATGAAGTCTTATAGCACAAATATTAAATTTTTTTATCAGGATGCTCATAGAAAAAACTTTCAAGCAAGCTAACCAGCATAGGTGTACATCACCCTCCACAATCCATGCTCAACTTTTTATTCTCCAATATCTTCCCTATTATCTGGCCGCCACTGGAATTCTCGCTGATGTTTGTTGAATTGAGAGGGGTTAAATCAAATTGAAATCAAATTGAATTGACATTCTTTTAAACAGATTCATAAAAACAAGAGATATGGCAATCTGCTCTTCCATTAATTTAAATTCTGGAAGATCAGATTTGTAACCTAGAAGAAAGGAAGTAAGCCCCAAACTAATCCAAGTATAAGAATTTGGGAGGCTTCCAATTATTTGGGAAACCAATAGAATTCATGCTTTTAAATGCAATTAGGTGAGAATTTTTAGATCTTTCTCAGATATAATTTATCATTCAAGAAAGAATTATGATATCTCCATAGAAATAGAAGTTGGTATTTATACCTCTATTCCTTAATGATTCCATGGACTATTAAAAGTAGCCATCATTCCTTAGGAAAAAAATAGTTCTGGACTAGAATTTCAACAGAGATGATAATAAGATGTAAGTAAACATCATATTGTCCTTAAAACAAGCTCTCATATATCCTACCTAATTTGATCATCATGATAGTTCCTCATTTTACAGATAAGAAAATAGTCGTAGGCTAACTGTGTGACTAGATCCTAAGTGATGAGGTTGGAATTAAAGATCAGTTCTTCACTGATTGAAAGAGATAACCACTTTAGTAATAAAAAAAAATACCATGAAAGGACACTCAACTCTAAGCATTAGAAGAGAGTATATTAATATGGGATCTTATCTAATAAAAGCATAATATGCAAATTGACCATCACTACAACACACAAGATGGCTGCCTCCATGTGGACACAAGATGGCCACCACAAGATGGCCAGCAGAGGAGGGCAGTTGGGAGGCATCAGGCCTGCAAGGAAGGGCTGTTGGGGGTGATCAAGCCTATAGGAGAGGATAGTTAGGGGTGATCAGGCTGGCAGAGGAAGGAAATTGGGGGTGATTGGGCTTGCAAGGAAGGGCAGTTGAGGGGGGACCCAGGTCTGCAGGGGAGGGCATTTAGGGGCAATCAGGCTGATAGGGAACAGTAGGCATCAATCAGGCTAGAAGGGGAGTGGTTAGGGGGTAATCAGGCTGGCAGACGGAAGCAGTTAGGGGCAATCAGGAAGGCAGGCAAGCAGTTGGGCGCCAGCAGTCCTGTATTGTGAGGGGATGTCAGACTGCCTGTTTAGGCCCAATCTGGGATTGGGTCTAAATGGGCAGTCGGACATTCCTCAAGGGGTCCCACATTAGAGAGGGTGCAGGCTGGGCTGAGGTTGGTGTCTCCTTACATAACACACATCCCCATGCACGAATGTCATGCACTGGGACTCTAGTTGGTTTATATGACTCTATAAGAAAAAAAGAAGTGACATTACTATCACTGTTAACAACTGAACATTACAGTCAACTCTTTGAAGTTGATTTACTGAGTGCCTCAGAGAAAGTCTGGATGCAGGGTTTGATGGTTTGATGACTGTGGTTGGTGGTAGTATTGGAGTTGGGGTTCTTTTGTTATTTGGTTTTTTGTTTTTGTTTTGGGGGATTTCTTTCATTTTTTGTGTTTTGATTTTGTTTTGTGGTTTGCGATTTTTTTTACTATAATTAAATTAACATTTACTTGACAAACAGAGTAAATTTACTGTTTTGCCTTCAATAAGACATAACCTAAAAATGCAAAAGAAGAGGACAGAAATAGAACAAAGAATAATAGCATTAAGATGAAAATACAACAATGGACATTTATAAAATGGACAGTGAAAAGGAAGAAATACGGGAACTAGAGTATACACATGTTGCATATAAAATAATTATGTGTTCCTAGAAAGTTGAAAAAAGACAATTTTTAAAAACATTTCATCTCTTTTACATTTTCTTACTTAATTGTGTTTGTATCTTTTCCGGGGGGGGGGGGGGGGGTGGAAGGGAAAGCATGATAATATGGGAAATGAATTTATATAATCGCCCCAAATCCTAATATAAAATGTATTCCTTATTTTACACTTAAACCTTCCCACACTAGTTTTGGACAGAGTTCATAGACTCTTTCCAAGACCTCTATGGAGGGAGTAGCTGCCTTCTGATTTATCTCTGTGCGAGTGCAGGCTCCCACACAGGGGGTTTGTTTAGAATGGATCCCTCCGGGGCTTCCCTCAGGCTCTGCGCACCTCTCTGTGTAATGTCCACAAGCTCCGGGCTGGAGAAATGGCTCTCTCTTCCAAAGAAGCACTTATAAAGTATACATATAATTCACTGCTATCCAAGTTTTTACATCTTACAAAAGATGTAAAACTTCCTTACCACGAGAGCTACCACTCACTGGGAGCTTCTGTTAGTCCGATACAGTGCTGGGTGCTGTCTAGAATTTTTATTTTCATATAACCTTACAACAACCCTGTGACCAGGTATTGTTATTCCCATGTGACAGCGGGGGAAATTTAAGCTTAGGAAACAGAGAGCACACAAGTATTGGAATTGGGGTGGAAATCTGAATCAGCCAACTTCCAAAGCCTTTCTGGAAGCGGGGACTGCTGTAGAATCGCGTGCAATGTCATGCTGTTGTCACCTGAAGTCAGGTCATCGTGAGTTAAAGTCCAACAGCCGCTGGATGACAGTTTTCACTGGACTTGAACTTGATCCAAGGAGAGAGCTTAGTGAATCCTGAGGAACTGTGGATTGGCACGTACTTCAGACTAGTCATCTACTTTGTTAATCCCTTTTCCAGCATCACTGTAATGCCATTTCATTCTCCAGTCTATTTATACCTTCAGTTTTTATATTGAGAAGCTAAACCAAAATATGCTGTATCATCTCACAGGGTGACAGAGTTGCAAAAAAAGCATGAATTTAGGGGGAGCCCAGAAAGCCTCAAGCCCCAGTCCCAGCTCTGCCAGGTACTCACTCTGGGAAAGCAATGGAAATTGCCACAGTACCTAGGTGTGAGGCGTGGTGCCAGAGCTTTGCTTATGCTATGGCATTTAATCCTCAGCCACTCCGTGATGCATTTATAGTCTCCTTACATAACAGACCAGGAAACTGCAGGCCGGGGAGCTTCCAGAGTTTACACGCAGGCTCAGTCACTCACTACCCTACCTGACCCTGGGCAAGCTACTTAACCTTTTAAAGCTTCAGTTTATCATCTACGCCAAACTCATAGAACTATTTAAAAATACTGTATGAACTTGGCACACAAAGGCTGCCTGTCTTTGTGTGCCAAGTATGATATCTCTTCTCAATATCTAACAAGATCACTTGAAATAGCAGGATTTCGAGTAGGGTTTAATTTAACATCAAGTATAGATTGGCTGATGTACAGGAGGAATGGTGTGGAAAGGGTGATATGAAATACGCGTTTCTGACTTAAATCCCCAGGAAACGTAGGGCTGGTCAGGCCTCCTGAAGGAGGAGCCATGTGGACTGTGGGTCTCATCTTCTCTGCCTCCTCCCTTATTATCTGAGAGCTGAATTTTAGCGGTAGATTGTTGGAGATAGGACAGAGGATTGGGGTGAGGGGGGAGAAGATCCCTGCCCCCTGTCACTCACCCCATCCCTCACCATTAGCTAAAGTGTAAAGTCCCTCCAAGTTAGGACTATGATATGCGTTCTTCACCTCATGTAGTACTGGGTCTTCCTTCAATAACGAATGCATCATCCACTCCACAGCAATGGCTTCCTAGCCTCAAAACACCATCTTTCAGAGTTGCACTGAATCCATCCCACTTACCAGGAATACTCTTCCAGCATTTCATCAACCTTCCAGATCCTCTCAGGCAGAGCTCCAAGGGCATTTCTTTCTTTTATTCTTTTTATTTATTCATTTTTGGACTAAGATCTATTTATTGGGCAAATTTGGAAAGCACTGTGCAACACATCACATACATTTTCTCAACTATTTCTCATAGAAGCCCTATGAGTAAGTATTTCATCCAGATCTTACGGAGAATACAACAGTTTTCAGGGGGAAAAAATAAGCTGTTTGCCCACGATCACACTGTCAAGGAGAAGCCAAACCATTATACCATCCTAACCTGTCTCACACACCAGGAAGAACTGATGGATAAGACTTATCTCCATGTAGAAGTCCATGTTTTCAAAGAGAAGCAGAATGACTTCATCTTACAATCATATGTAGTATGTGTTAAAACTGTCTGGGGGGAAAAAAAAGATGTTTCTAAGTAATCTTCCAGTTTACTGATTCTGCTCAAATGTTCTCAGTTGTGGAATTATCCTTGAAGCTGCCCCAAAAAACCCTCTAAAACAAACCCACAATGAAATGGGACTTGGCCTATATTTAGTGCAAATTACAGTTTTAAGACTTTAGTTCATGGCTATGCCATGTATGAATATGAATAACAACACTAGCATCAAGGTTATCACTGTAACAGCTAAAGATAGGAAATAGCCTATTTGGTAAATTATTATGATGTACTCCTTCAACAGAATCTTATGCAGCCAAAAAAGAAAAAGAAAAAAGATTTATCATTCCTTACCTACTGAAATGAGAAAAAAAAAAGAGGCCAGAGTGGAGTCTATCTCCAGTTTGTTATCATGTGTGTAAAACCCCATGCACACATGTATGTGTTGAGGCACAGAATCTTTCTCAAAAGTAAACTGGTGACAGTGCCTGCCTCCAGGGAGAGAAACTAGGAGCTAGGGGTGGGAGAGGCTCTACATCTGTATCTCGACCCATGGGAAAAGTGATATATTCAAGCATTATTTTAATTTAATAAAATGGACTGACTATATATTGGACAGAGAATGATCATTTTTTATTGCTAAAGAAAACACCGAGTTTTGTTGTGAGAATCGCTATAAAGTTATAACATAAATACATTTTAACGTGAAAAGGCATAAAATTTCCTTTATAGACAACTTGTCATTTATCCATCATGTAATGTCAAATGCACCTATAAGCTCTAAAATTTCTTTTAATGATTTCCTGTATTTAACAGTAAACTGGATTAGCCCAGTACAGTCAGACTGCTATTACAGTGGATGTAAATGTAAGCCCCATACACATATACCCAAGGAAAGTAACTTCATCTCATTCCTCTCTGTACTCACAGCAACAACCACAGTGCCTGGCCCAGGATACTTTGTGCAGAGCTGAATACAAGAAAACGGCTGTGATCAGAACCCCTGTCCTTAACCTCTGCGGTGAACCTTAAGTCACTGGGTTCCCCGAGGGACTGCCTTATGTTCTCCATCCCCTCCAACCTCTGCTTTAAATATTAACAAACTCAACATTGCTAAGGTTTTCCCTCCATGGCAATGGACGCTGGATTAGGTTAGAATTGTTTCAATAGTGAAAATAGGAAGATTACTGATGAATCATCCTTCTTAGTCACCACAGGGCCAAAGCTTAGGATACATTATGTGGGAACTCTGCCCTTGACCACATCTGAAATGGAGAATGTCAACTGGGCTCTCCACCCGCCATCCCTTTCCATGATTCTTGGGCCAGATTTCATGGGAAGTGTTGCGGGGCTGTTTTCCATTGACACTGAGGTGGAGCAGGGTCAGAACAGGCCACAGCAATAAAAGGCAAGCAGGGAGGTGCAGCATCAGGTCCAGAGATCACAGTCCTGTTTCAGCTCCATTCTCTCAGTGCTTCTGTGGCTTTTCTATAAAAGTGCCAGATGCTCTGAAGGCAGAGTTCTTACCACCAATGTTATTGTGTATGTGTATCTGTCCCCTTCCCTTCTCCTGGCAATAAGGACTAAAGAAACCCTAAAATTAAGAAAAAGTAATTGGTCAGCTTCCATGAGTCCATTTGCATTTATGGAGGATCTGTTGTGTGCTAGGAGGAGGGCAGTAGGGTACCATGATAAGCAAACACAAGGACAGCCCCAATATGGCAGAGAGCAGAGTGGTGAAGAGTGTGGACTCTGCAGCCAAACTACTTGTCTGGTCTGTGACCAACTCTGCCACCTCTAAGTCAGGTGGCTTTGAATAAATGGATTACTTTCTCCATGCCTCAGTTTCCTATCTATAAAATGGAATGATAATAATAGTATCTATCTCTTACAGTTATTTTAAATGTCACATAAAATAAGTAAAGTCCCTAGGGTATAGAGAACTTTTGCTAAATTTTTCCCTTTGTGTTTTAATTTAATGGACAGAAGCATCAACCAAAATAGTCACAATTACGTTAGAAACTAGCATAAGTGGTATGATAGCAGGCATAAACACCAGGGATACCTAGACCACCCTACCTGTCAATGAAGGCTTCACTGGGAAATGTGTTGGGGAAAAGGTGGAGAGGGATTTTTGGGGTAAATGATGCACATCACAGTCTAGAATCTGGAAAAGCAGTGAAGCTGGAGCCCCTCCAGCAAGAACTGGGGATCCCGGTGCAAGTGAAGTTACGAAGTAGCACAATGATATAACGGAGGAGCCCATATGGGGTTTGGGAGAAAGGGTAAGAGGTCTTTTAAAATTATTTACTCAAAATTACTCTAGCATAAAAAATACAATGCTAGCACAGAGATCCAAAGGGAGTGGCCAGCAGGAAACAAACCTTTGCTATGTGAAATTGCATTTTTAAGGAGGTGGAAGGAAAAAATAAACGGTGGAAGAGTTTATCCCCATACCCTCACATCCTCTACCCTCTGACCATGTCCCCAGCATGTCACCCCAGAGCAGAGACTGGTCAGAGAGAAGCTTGCAATCAGCCATTCATTTACAATACACCAGAGGGGTTGGGGACATCAAGCTTCCTAATGAAGAGTCGCTATGGGGGGAAGGAGGAGATGGAGGGGAGAAGGGACCTTAGGAAAGGAAATTGTAAAAGTCCCTATTGGAAGGAGGAGAATAGAACACATTAGGAAGGAGAGAGTGCACAGAGAGTGCCACCTCTGGGTGTCCCCAAACGATGTAGAGTTGATCTAGGCAGGCATCTCCATACTTTGATACATCATTGGACTCAATTTTCTACCTAGGACTTCAGGTGGTTTGATTTATCACTTGAACCTTGCACCAAAACTGCTTAATTGTATATACCATAGAGTACATGAATGTGCTTCAGAGAGCAGGGGAAAGGCAGGTACCAGGGTAAGGAGGAAATAGTCCTTTTTCACTCTTCCTGCCCTGTCCTTGGTCACTTCCTTGTCTACAGCCATCACCCTCCTAGTAGGCTCCTCTGAGAAAAGATTCACCCACAGAAAATTCTACTCCAATGTGTTATAGGACTTTCCCTTTCAAACACTGAGTTTCCTCTAATATAAAATGAGGAACCTGGATCAGTTAAGTTCAAAAAACCTGTATGAAGTTTCAATTCCATCTGCAATTCTTTTTTTTTTCTTTTTTATGTTTTTAATGATTTCAAAGTGAGGAAGGGAGAGGGAGAGAATGATAGAAATTAGAGTCTAATGATGAGAGATAAGGATAAGAGAAAATCATTGATCAGATGCCTCCTACACACCATCTACTGAGGATCGAGCCTGCAACCCAGGCATGTACCCTGACCAGGAATCGAATCATGACCTCCTAGTTCATGGATCAATGCTCAACCACTGAACCATACCATCCAGGCCCACCTGCAATTTTTGACAGGGTTCACTACTCTCTTTTCTACCTTTTCTGTTGTAGACTCATAGATTGCCAGAGGTGGAAACCCCCTCGTTTTATGTACAGCAGATAGGTGAAACAATATGCCAAGATTGGTGGTGAGGGAAAGGAGAAGTAAGATGGATCAGCTACAAACTTTGTCAGACCCAAGGCAACATGAAAATATAGAATCCCATGTGCCAAAATCAAGAATTTCAAGACGGCAACAACAAAGTATTAACCCAACCCAGGGTCCTTTTGAGTGTAGTTCCTGTTTCTTGATTCTTGAGTGGGTTACTGAAAAAGACCATCCAGATACAACAATACACAGTTCAATGGGGTCAATACAAAGCCCTGCTATTCAGTGAGTCACATCCCTGGTAAACACAACTGAGCTGCTACGTGGAAAAGGCCAGGATGCAAGAGGTTGATTGACATCATGCTTGATATGAGCCACAGGCTTAATAAGATTACCAAATAAAGCTAAAGACACCACATGTTGGCTACATCAACAGAAGAAAAAGGCCAGGTCAAGGAAGGTGAAATCCCATTCTATGCCAGTGCTAGGGGTGGGATGCAGGGGGAAGAATATCCTCTATTTCAGCCCTTGCCTGTAAATGAGAAAGGGTAACAAAGTGGAGGAAGGTTGCAGGTCAGGATGGAGAAAGATCTCAAAATGGCACCACCTGAAGAACTGCTGAGGGAAGAGGGAGTTCTTCACCTATAGGAGAGCAGAGATGAGGGTGTTTGAATGGCTATCCTATGGAGCTGGAGGCAAGAGATTTGGGTGGGTGAGAAAGAGGAAGATTGGCAGGCCCTGTTACCGGAAGTGGAGGCCATGGACACCTGTGCGTGTTAATGCGAACTGGGAGTTCTGCTGGGTGGAACCCCTGGGTCCTCGTCCAAGTCCAAGAACTCCTGGGAACCAAAACTTCAAAAGATAGTGGGTATCTTGGTCTTGAGGTGATACATTTCACAACCAAAATCAACATATTTCAAAGATTTCATAACTTTAGGGATGGTAAGGGGGAGGGAGAGCACCGGCATCTACAAAGAGCTACCTGGAAGAACACAGGTTGGACACTTTACAAGCACCTTCCTGAATGCAGAGGCGCTGAGACACTGCTACAGGCACACAATACGTACTAACTCGGACCGGGGCCAGGGCAGACTCTTGGCTTAACACCGACTAAGTCATCCTTTTTACAATCATATAGTGCTTTTGTCAAGCCAGTCTGATTCCTCGTTTGTTTTCTTTGGATTACTCCACCCTGCTATGGGAAAATTAACTCTTTGGCACATCCACAGGTATACAGCCATGTAGACATCCACCCCCAGCAACATATCCTCAGGAGACCCACTAAGGCTACCAGGTTAAAAAAAAAAAAAAGGTTTAAAGTCAAATTAGAGTCTAATGAGCTGTGCTAATTGCAAATTGGTTAAAATTCTAATGTGTTGGGCTTAAATGGAACCTCCAGTGTTTACCTTGGCTCTGCTCCAGTGAATTTGTTAGACAAATGTAATATCTCTGTCCTTGCCAGCCTTAGTGAAAATGGGGGATAACTCTACTGGACGCCAGATAGTCATGAGCATTAATCATCATTTTAGGCTGCTAAGCGCTGTAAGCTACAGATACAAAAGCTGATATCAAACACAATGGGTGTTTTCTAGGAAAGAGGCATCCGATATGTACCAGGAGCTGAACTAGGGGCATCTAGAGCTCAGGGCCAACACACATAGATGCTTGCCTGACGTGATCAGAATTTCCAATGTCAATGTATATATGTTGAGGACTGGGGAGTGGCAGGGGGAGGGCTAGAGTTGTTCAACTATTCCTCCAATGAAGATACCAAAATTTTTACAGTTCCATTCATTCTAGATCACTAGCTAAGTAACACCTACAGGAGGTTTTTAAATGTAGGACTTCATAAAGACAATGAAAATAATATATAAGACTGATGGAGTGGCTGGTCAGTGTGGCTCATGATTGAGAGTCAACCTATGAATCAGGAGATCACAGTTTGATTTCTGGTCAGGGCACATGCCCAGGTTGCAGGCTTGATCCCCATGTGGAGCATGCAGGAGGCAGCTGATCAATGATTCTTCCTCATCATTGATGTTTCTTTCTCTCCCTCTCTCTCTCTCTCTCTCTCTCTCTCTCTCTCTCTCTCTCTCTCTCTCCCTTCCTCTCTGAAATCAATAAAAGTATCTGAACTGATACAAGAGTAGGATGCAAATTGACCATACCTTCATGACGCCCACCAGCCAATCAGGAGTGAGTATGCATCTTTGTTGGATTAATTTGCATACGCAGGTGCTGAGCAGTCAGGACAGGGGGACACTTGAGTAGTCACCATGGCAATGACATAGGAATTATACACTTCCCCAGCCACTAGGGGCCTCTGGGTAGCATGGGAAGGTGTAAAGACAGCTCCAGGCCGGAGCAAAAAGGTGGCTCCGGGCAGAGCGAAGAGCCATTCTTGCATGAATCTTTATGCATCGGGCCTCTACTATATTTTATAAAAAGACTGATGGAGTGAGCACTCTATTCAGATTATTGATTAGTTAACTTGGTTTTAAAATGTAATATGCATTATTATCCAGTAGTAGCCTCCAGCAGAGAATATATTAGACCATTGTTGAACCATGGCCTTTGGAGTCACAGACAAAGAAATGAGTTAAATATCCATCCCTGAATCCCCTAACCCAGTGGTCAGCAATCTGCGGCTCGAGAGCCACATGCAGCTCTTTGGCCCCTTGAGTGTGGCTCTTCCACAAAATACCACAGCCTGGGTGAGTCTATTTTGAAGAAGTGGAGTTAGAAGAAGTTTAAGTTTGAAAAGTTTGGCTCTCTAGAGAAGTTTCAATCATTATACTGTTGATATTTGGCTCTGTTGACTAATGAGTTTACCAACCACTGCCCTAACCCTATAGTAGACACAGGATCACAGGCTTCATGTGATGATTCCCTGGAATGCTCTCTCTCTCTGAGACTGAGATCTGTGGAAGGAATATGCCTCTCCCTAAAGGAATTCATCTCTTCCAGAGGTTCAACCTCCACTCTTGTACAGCTAGGAAGTGGGGATTTTAGCAAATGCTGGCGGAACCAGATTGGCGGGCTCTCAGGAGGCCAGGCAGAGGCGGTCCAGTGCCTTCCCTTCAGATTTCCACCTATGGTGCCTTCCTCCTCCTTCAAGATTTTTGCTGAAATTGCAAGGGAACTGGAACAATCATATTTAATATCCTGTCACACAGATTTAGGACCCTCTTATTAGTCAGAGGCCTTAGACACAACCAAGTGAATCACTCCATCAAATTAAAGCAAAAAAGAGATTTATTGAAATAATATGCAGAATCTCTTGGGAAAGCCTGAGATTCATTTTTAGGGTCTACCCTGGCAGGAGCAGCACCGAAACCATACCGCCCAAACACCAGGAAGGCTATCTCAGTGCTTGTTGTGGCAAAGACAGCATGGCTTGCATAACCAACCCTGGGTCCTGGACATAGAAGGTCAGCCACTACTGACGCCAACAACAGAGGCCACACCACTATCCTCACCAAAAGATGGAGTTCTCTTGGCAGCTGGTTCTCAGGTCGCTCCTCCTGAAACGAAGTCTCACGTGAAGAGCTCTGATTGGTGGAGCCTCTGGTCACTTGCCTGTGCCTGAAAATTCTGGCTCCTGCCTTGAGGAAGCAGAACTGGTAATGTCGAATATTCCCCCGATAAAAGAAGGGTATTCATAGCTGGTGAGCACTCACTAACAGGGCAAATTCTCTTTCATTCGTTTTTAACAAACACTTAGGAGAAGAAACTTAAGAAGTAGAGGCAGGCCCTGGCTGGTTTGGCTGAGTGGATAGAGCATCGGCCTGCAGAATCAAGGGTCCCATTTCGATTTCAGACAAAGGCATGTACCTTGGTTGCAGGCACATCCCCAGTGGGGGATGTGCAAGAGGCAGCTGATCAATGATTCTCTCTCATAGATGTTTCTAGCTCTCTAGCCCTCTCCCTTCCTCTCTGCAAAAAATCAGTAAAATATATTGGGGAATGGGGAGGAGGGGGAAGAAGAAGTGGAGCCAGAATATGCCAAAGCCAGACCCCAAAAGCTGTGTGATGTCCACACCATAACAC
Source organism: Vespertilio murinus (assembly GCA_963924515.1). Lineage (NCBI taxonomy): Eukaryota > Metazoa > Chordata > Mammalia > Chiroptera > Vespertilionidae > Vespertilio > Vespertilio murinus. The sequence continues at coordinate 166,921,704 of OZ004708.1, forward strand.
CTATAGAAAACATAATGGCTCCACAAAACTACATGCTTTTTCTTTCTAGATTCTAGAGAGCTAGTTAACCTAGAGAAGAGACAGCAGCCTCAAATTTGATTCTTGAGGCTGACTTTCTAGGAAGAGTCCTACTTTACCATTGCTAAAACAGTTCTAACAGCCCAATCTCTCCTTGAAATGGATTTTCTTTTCAGTTATCTATTTTCTTATATCATTAAAAATAATTCAGAGCAGACTTTTATGAAATCCCTTCATATGACATGTGAGAAAATCAAGATCCAGAAAGAAGCCACTTATGCTTATGCAGTAGAGTAAAATATGGAGCTTTGTATTCATATATGATTATTTATCATATATAATATGTTATATATTATAATTTTGCCTGTGAACCAATAATTATCACAGCCATGAAACTGGAGTAAATGGAAGTGAGAGCAGCTCTGTATAAATGCAGTAGGAGTTGAGAGGGAGAAAACATCTGACTAAAGAAAAAACAGAAGGCTTCAAATAAAAAGTGCGTTTGTACCGAAACCAGTTTGACTCAGTGAATAGAGCGTCAGCCTTTGGACTGAGAGGTACCAGGTTCGATTCTGGTCAAGGGCATGTACCTTGGTTGCGGGCACATTCCCAGTAGGGGTGTGCAGGAGGCAGCTGATTGATGATTCTCTCTCATCGATGTTTCTAACTTTCTCTCTCCCTTCCTCTCTGTAAAAAAAATCAATAAAATATATTTTTAAAAATAATAACAATAATAAATTAATTAAAAAATAAAAGGTACATTTGTGCCGACCATGAAAGACAAGGAGAAAAGTGTTAGGGACATTTCCAAGCACAGGAAGGGGTGTGAACCAAACAAGAGGAAGCCAATGAGGATAAAGGTGCACAACAGAGAAAGACTGGAAGAAGCATCCTAGCAAGTTCAATGTCCAGCATCAACACTGGGAAGTCACGATTTTTGGTCATTGGGCTGAACTCTCAGATCTGGGCTTTAAAAAGATGAATCAGCATGCAAATGCTCCATGGGCCAGATGAGAGCAGAGAAGACGGCAGACCAGATCTGAAACACATCTTCCAGCTTCACACGACCCATTTTCTTCAAAACATTTCCATTGCACAGAAGCAATTATCAAGATCAGAGCAAAATGATTATAGTAAACAAACTACTTTCAACTAACTTAGAAAGTCTAAATAATGGGCCTGAACCTGTTTGGCTCAGTGGATAGAGTGTCGGCCTGCAGACTAAGGGTCCCAGGTTCGATTCCGGTCAAGGGCATGTACATTGGTTGCAGGCACATCCCCTGTAGGGGATGTGCAGGAGGCAGCTGATCAATGATTCTCTCTCACTGATGTTTCTAGCTCTCTATCCCTCTCCCTTCCTCTCTATAAAAAATCAATAAAATATATTTTTTAAAAAGAAAGTCTAAATAATGGGTCGTTTAGCATCTATTTGGCACAGGAACTAGGATGGACATCTTAAGTTGCCATTGTTGTAAATTTCTGCGCCATAAAATTCTCGAATATTACTGCTTAAAGGTGTTTTAGAAACAAACTCATCAAACCCCTTCATATGATATGTGGGGAAACCAAGATCCAGAAAGAAGCCACTCACACGTGTGCAGTAGAGTAAAAGAGTATATGTCAATAATAGGACTACTAATGAATAAATAATGAGTAGCATTCTCCTGTGCTCATCCATCCAAAGACAGGGACATACGTTCTTTTTTATTCAGGGCCGCATAATACAGTGAAGGCCAGTGCTCAGATCCAGACTCTCCACTTACCACTTGGTGAGCAAACTACTCTCTCTACCTCTGTTTCCTTTTCTCTAAAAGCAGGATAACAAGAATCCCTTCTTCAGAGGGTTGTCAGGAGGACTGAATGTGCTAATTTATGTGAGGTTCTTAGAACAGTGCCTACCACAGAATAAGTCTCCATAATATGTTAGCCATTCTTAACTATATTTAATTCAGGCGACAGGTCCTAAGGGGAATATTGACCAACTGTTATATTTTTGAAGAAGCTCAGCCAAGATGTTGAAGAGTTTAGAAAACATTTCAGGCAAAGAACAGTTGAGGGAATTAATGTGTGGAAACAAATATAGTGGAAGGAACATGGTAGTTGCCTTCAGACTTGGAAGTTGTATTGCTGCAGACAAGGGTGCAGGCTTTTCTACTGTCACCGCAGTGAGAGGAACTAAGAACAATGGACAAGAGAGGCAGATTTCTACTTAAAGAAAGCATTTTTAAAGCAGAGCTCCTTCAGAAGAGGAGCAGTTGCTTACACCGTTAGGAAGTGTTCTATCAATGGAGATGGCCCAGGCCCAAAGGCCGGGTAGGACCTCGGCCAAACACCCAGTGGTCTTGGTTAGGAGGTCATCCTGCCCCGTGCCACATCTCAGTCTTAGAAAATAGTCCGAAATGTTCAGTGTCACCATTCTACAGGACAAACAAAATAAGAAGGTAGTAGCAGAGACAGGATTTTAAATAGTTTACAAAGCAACTTCCCCTCAGTGCTCCATTGAAACCACATCCTGTGAAGTCAGTCTTTCCACATTGTGTCAAGAGTCTGAGGCGTGCAGAGGTGAAATGACAGATCGGGAGCCACGCAGTGAGGGTCTTCTGAGTGCAGCTCCAGAGGTCTTTCACCTGACCTACTGTGTATAGCCATGCAAAGGTCACAAATGAAAATCTTCTAAGAAGTATGGCACTGGCCAGACAAGGGAATCAAAGTGGTGTGGTCTCAGTGCACGCAAAATTACCCATAGGAATTCTAGGGGCTTCTAGATTAAAGAGGCTTCTGCCAGGGCTTTAGAATTTTGGCAGCAAAATAACCACTTTTATGAAGTAAGAATAGTAAATAGAGCCCTGGCCAGTGTGGCTCAGTTTTTTGAGCATCGCCCCATGCACCAAGAGGTTTGATATACAGTCAGGGCACATGCCCTGGTTGCAGGTTCAATCCCCAATAGGAGGCATGCAGGAGACAGCTGATTGATGTTTCTCTCTCTCCCTATCCCTTTTTCTCTCTCTAAAATCAATAGAAATATATTTTTAATAAAAAAACTATAGTAAATAAAGTCTAACTTGGATGCAAAGCTACCAATCAAAATAATATGTAGTATTTGGATCCTTAATATAAGTTAAATATTTAATTATAAAGTTTTGAGCAAGCTGGGGCATTGCCTGCTGCCTCACTAGTAACTGATGAATTTTCATACATTACATGATCAATTAAATCGGCTCTCCATTTTCTGGGACTTAAAAAAGAGTTTAACCTGTTTGCATTTCAAGAACTACTCACACACACAAATTCCAAGTATGGCTCATGAATAAAGAAATAACACTAGTTTGTAAAGCTCATACATTTTCCCATCCATCATAGCAAATAAACTTACAGTAATGTTATGTGGTAGGTATCGTTATCCCTACTTTTATGGTCAAGGACACAAAATGTTGGCTTATGCAAAGACATCCAGATTGTGAGATATCTCCCACCAAGCTCAGGTTTATATCTGCAATTACTCACCCTCAGTGGAAGTTTATCAGGTTTCCATGCCTCTCTGAGTTCCTTGACCAGGTTCCTATAGCATCCTCACAAAGCTCTGCTGCCCTACCCAAGGGGATGAGGCTGGTTTCCTCATTGCACGATGGATGGGAAGTGCACACCAAAGAAATAAATGAGCTGCCACATGCCAGGAGAAAATGACTTGTGGCAGTGAAGAGGCTGAGAGGATGCCTGATGAGGAGTAAAGGGGACCGTTATCTCCGGCAGCATGCAAGGCCCTCTGTCTGGCCCCTCCTCTCAAGGCTCATGAAGTCCTCCTGTCAGAGCCACAGAGTTGACTAGACCCAGAGCACTGACTCACTCTAACAATGCTCACAGAGTCTAACAATGCTCATAGAGGCATTCATCAAACTAGTTGCCAAACCTCCTGATTTACAGTGAGGACAGTCAGTCAAGCGATGGATGCTCATGTCGGCCTGACCAGCTGAAGGCAGACTGCATGGAGAACCAAGTGACCAGCAGGCTCCTCTGTGGGCCTACTCCTAACCAGAGCTAGAGAATTCCCAGGAGACACTAGGGAATTACCAGGAAATGCTTGACACTATCGGACCAGGGTGACATGTTGATGCTTCCAGGGGACAGAGAGATCAGGAAGCAAGAGACAGGCCAGTCTGACAGGCCTCCTTCCTCCAAGTGGCTGAATGGGCACCAGCTGCCTCCGACTTCCCTTTGGCTGCATCCATTCTTTGCACACTCCTCTCTGATGTTCTAAGTGGCATTTCGGAATGACAAGTTGGGCTGTAGCTAGGACTAACTCTGGCCTGTGTGCCATCTGATTGTTTAAAGAGATTTCACCCAACTAAGTGCTAATAGTTTTGATGTTGGTTTCTGAGCCAGATTCTCAGAGGTCTATGAGGAGGACAAATAGGCCACAAATGAGACCAACCTCTCAAAGATCCAGGGGTAGCTGGTGAATGAGGGGGAGCCACTTTCCTGAGGTAAAGGTGTGGCTCAGGTTCTACTGTAGAGTGAGGGCCCTCTGCAGGCCTTCCCCGCCTCCCTGTGAGAGGGGAGGATGGGGAGGAGCAACATGAGGAGTTGGCAGCTGGTGTGGGGCATAAGGATTGAAGACAAAAAAAAACCCTACAGACCCAAGTCACAACAGAGAGGCTGCCTGGTGCCCAGGAGTGGGAAACAGGAAGTCTGTGGAGAAACCCAGAGACTGAGAGGAGAATGGTGAAGAAGGGGAAAATGGAGGTGGGAGGAAGGACTGTAAGGGAGGGTCTTGCAGCAGAGAGGATGCTGGATTGGTAGAGTTAGACTATGCTTTACAGCTCTTGTGGATGACAGAGGGAGCTGTGAGGGAGAGCTGGGGCCTGGGGGCCAGGTCTCTGAAGTCAGGTGGCCACAAGAGGTGACCGTGACCTCCCTTATGAGTCAGCCAATTCTTTTCGGTCACCACACACTTGTTAACATGCCTTCCTGTCTGTCTGGGCTGTGGTTTGCCTTTTCTTGATAAAGATAGAGAGAAACCGAAGTGGCAAAGGCAGGTTTTTATGCTTCAGAAATGCCTGTGTCATCTACAACAAATAATCGTTCAAGTGTAACCACAAGCAAGTCGATCAGAAAAAGCCACACAGGCCCTTCAAGAAACGAGGCTGGGGAGATTCTGGAATTTGGGGCATCCCCAGCCAACATACACAGGAAAAGCCTATCTGTCCACAGGTAGGAGCGGGGAAAGAAGAAAGAAGGTAAAGTAAAAGCTTATATGCTTTTGGCTTCCGTGTGCTATCATTAATCATTTTCCTAGGAATGGAGGATAGTTCCCGGGCTGTAGGAGGAAAAGAGAAACAGATCCCTTTGACCAATATGCTTCCCAGATGTTCACCAGACCCCAATATCTCTTCCCCCCACTGGATTTGGAAAGTGAAAGCTAAGACGACAATTGAGGGGAAGTGGTTCCTGAAGACAACATCACCAATCACTTCTCAGGTGTGGCAACATCTACCTTCTGCTGGGAGAAGGGAATGATATGACATCCTGAGAGCTTTCCAGAGAAGCATCCAGCCATCTTCTGATGAAGCCATGGAAGCATTTGGTGGACTAATTCTTTCCTGGATCAGCCAGGAGTTAAATCATCGTATAAGATGGAGAGAGGTGTGTGTGAGGCCTCTGGCCCACAGGAGTGGCCTGGTTCTGAGCTGCCTCAACACTTCCTAGCTTCGCCTGGCTTCCCATCATGCTACGTGGTCTTGAGGAGTTCATTGCCACAAGGAAGAAGGAAGTCACACATTTGGTGGAAATAATTCTTGGGGGCTTTAAATTAGAGGGACAAGGTCGAAAATGAAAATGGTGAGGTTTGACAAATTGATCTACTTTTTTAAAAAAATAGGGACCTGCATCTTCATTCACCATTGATTTTCCAGAGCCTGAGCCTCTGTGGGTCTCAATAAGACTTATTTTCCTTTTAATTCACTTGCACTTTTACGTATATAAGTGTCTGTAAGTAGAAACCTTCTATCACACCTTAAATAGAAAATGGATATCCCTTGCCACATGCAGATGCGGAACAGGAAAAATAAACACAGTGACAACAGAGGCTCGGTGGAATTCATCTCATAGAGAGGGTTGCCTACAGAAGGTTCTGAGCCTGGGGTTTTCTTTCTATCTACAAACAACTGAATAAATAAAGATGAGTAGTAAGTAACAGAGAGGGGATAAGGATTGTCTGGCTCCAAACTGCACCCAATCAGAATGCTGGAGAATTAAAAAGAGAATGCTTCTCATTACATGAGTCAACAGTACTTAGCAGTGTATCGAATTACCCCCCCCCCAAAAAAAAATGACCCCAGATGCACAGGGGTACAATCTCCCACTAGATGGTTTCTAAAGGACTTCAAACTCTGGCATTCAGTAGCCTAGAGTTATAGTAGGTGACCAATAAAATTATCCGTGTGAGGTAGATGTGATGATATAGAATGGATTTTGGAAATGGTGTGCCTGCTTTTCCTTCTTGACTTTGCAAACAGCTTTCTACCTTTACAGCTCTGCTTCTTAGTCCTGCCATTGAACAACGGGGCCTCTCATGGGTTTGGGTCTCCCTAACCCACAGCTGTTCAGCAAGTGAGCCTACAAAACACAGGTAGCTTTTCTTTTCTTCTTTGTAAATGTTTTTTCTATTAATCCTCACGTGAGGATATTTTTCTGTTGATATTTATTTATTTATTTTTAAATCATCACCTGAGGATATTTTTTCCATTGATTTTTCAAAGAGAGAGTAGAAGGGAAAGGAAGAGACAGAAAAAGAGAGAGAAGCATCGATGTGAGAGAGACACATAGATTTTTGCCTCCCACATGCACCCTGACCAAGGCTGGGATCCTACAACCAAGGTACGTGCCTTTGACTGGGATCGAACCCAGGACCCTTCAGTCCACAGGCTGACATTATATCCACTGAGCCAAACCAGCTAAGGCTCCACTGATTTTTAGAGAGACTGGAAAAGAGGAGGAGAGACAGATATCAATTGGTTGCCTCCCACACGTGCCCTGACCAGGGCCAGGGATTGAGCCTATAACTGAGGTACATGCCCTTGCCCGGAATCAAACCCAGACCCTTCAGGCCACAGGCCGATGCTCTATCCACTGTGCTAAACCAGCTAGGGCAATACAAGTAGCTTTTCTATACTCTATTGCAAGTTCCCATGAAATCAGATAGGTAAATATTATTTATTAACAAATAACTAATAATTATTTATTTATAATTAATATTATTTATAATTAATTGTTTATTGTTTATTAATGATGTTGATGATAAATAAACAATGTTTATTGATAAATAATATTTATTAATAAATATTAATTATAACTTTTATAATAATTATAATATTGTTAGTATTATAAAAATGGAGATGCATATTTCATTCTCTATATTTGTGTCACTCTACAGAGATTGTAATGTCTCTGCAGTTCAGTTTTCTACAGTCAATAAGGTGAAAACGCTCCATTAATAAAGGCAACATAGGCCTAATAGTAGAATATAGGAAGAAGAGTTCCAGAAAACGCATTGAGCTCAGAAGTGTTTTACCCAAGACAATGCAAGAGTCTTGTCATGGCACAAAAGCCATGGTTATAGGAGAATACAAACATAGTCAGGAGACACGCTGGCCGGCAGTGAGTATTGGCGGAAGCTTCAGTGGAAGACTGCAGCAACGCAGTTCAAGGGAGAAATGAGAGGTAAGGAAAAAGGGGGCAATCTGCTGGCTTAAGAAATAAGTTAAAGACCCATGTTCCATTTATGTGGCACCTGCTGCATACTGCTGAGACAGGCATGTAGGCAAAGAGAGCCACTTTGAAGGTCACAGTCTGTGTGTCCAGCATGCCTGTCTGCCTGCAAGCATGCACCCCGGTACCCATGCATGTGGACCCTTCCCAGGCTTCCTTGAGTGAAGCTGTGCTGAGGGAATACAGTACAAATCAAGATGCTGAGAAAGAAGAAACAAACAAAACAAAGGAAACTAGAGCACTCAAGGCAGAGTCCGGCCAGCAGAGAGAGGGACCGCAATTGCTATTGGAAGGAGGTCAGAGAAGGGTGGGGTCCCGGCTGGCTGGAGCGAGGTGTGGGTGGAGAACGCCTGGAGTGCCCAAAGACCTCTGCCTCCTCAGGAATAAAAGGAGGGATTTTCCTGGAAGCGGGGCCTTTAGGCGGTGTGCTGGAGGCCTGGAGGAGGCCGGGATGGATGTAACACTGGGGGAGGGGTCCAGGCCGAGAAAACAGCTTGAGCAAAGGCAGGAAGGCAATTATTTACAGCTTCCTAGATGTTTTCTAACCGCAGAAACCAAAACCTAAAGAATCTGTCAGCACGTTCAGGGACTGCTGACTGAATCCTGGAAATTTATAGGCAACTGACATGGGCGGGTGGAACAATCCCTTTGATTTTTATCATGGCAGCCAGTGATCTTACATGGAGAGAGCAAGAGGCAAATGCCTTAATGATTTGAAAAGACTTGCGTAGATTCTGCAATTTGAAGATACTTTTGCAGTGAAATGCCTTGGCGCGCTTATAAATACCATGTTAGAGTAAAGCGATCCCTTCTGGGCCAGGCATCGGGGATTAGGGGTGGGAGTGGGGGATTTCTTGAACGGAAAATTGGGAAATTCTTGGGGGGGGAAATTGAAATGACATTTAAGGCACTTGGTATCTGGTCACATGGTCATACCACAACTGGCTTTTGGGCTCCAAAGATTGCAAGATAGCAGAGTTTACTTCTATTGTTAAAGAATTATCCCCCTTAACCACATTACAGCATTGCGGCTAATTCTCTCAATATTGTGATGGGGAATAAAAAGAGGAAAATGTTGATCTTGAGAGAAATATCTTGGGAAAATGCTAAAACAAAGGTAACCTTTTTCAGTTTAAAGTAAAAGTTCTGCACTTTTTAAAGTTCCATTTTCAGATGAAGCGAATGAAACTCAAAGAAATTAAGTAAAAGGCTCAAGTCCATGCAAGGGAGGAATTGGAAGGTGAGCACTGATCCCAGGCCCATCCTCCTCACTGCCACACCAGCTCCTGTGGCCTCTCACTGACCTCTGGCCTCTATTATCGGTGCTGGGGCCAATGGCCCTGGCACACAACAGGTAACATCTCAATCACCAAGCCACGCAGGACTCCAGATCGACTCGCTCCTTATAGGTGAGCCTTGGATGAAGGAAGCGGACTCTGCTTTAGGAAGAAAAATGGCACTAAGTGGAAGTGTTGAGAGTTCTCTCTCTTCTCTCTCTCTCTCTCTCTCTCTCTCTCTCTCTCTCTCTTTCTCTCTCTCTAATTTAAAAATGGGTAGATGCTAATGGCACGCTAAAGAATATCTTCCCTTTAATCTGAATTTTGCCAAGGAGAAATCTGATGATCTCATAGCTTAATAGATCTCATTTTGAAAATGTAGAAACGAGGGTTCATATAAAGTAAGGGACTGCATCCGTCAGGGAAAAAAGAGCTCAAGCTAGCTATAAAATTAACTACTAGTCACAAAGGCTTCAGAGGAACACAAAAGCCAAGTGCAGAATAGAAAGATAAACCAGCCTTTGCCCAAGCTGTTTTCTCAGCCTGATTATCAACAGTTGAAAGCCACCGCCGTGCCAAGGGCTGGAGGAAGAAAGGGATGGGGTGGTGTCACCAGAGCCCACGAGCTGGAGTCACCACGGCAGAGCCTCCTGGGAATGTAGGGACCACAGAGGGAGAGGTTATCTGAAGGCAGTTAGGATCGGGCAGGCAACTCAGCCACTGTTGGGCACACTTTCCTAAGCAGAGAGAGAAAGAAAAATACCCAGACAGCCCCCATCCTCCCTCCAGTCTAGCCAGAAGCCAGCTGGTCACAGTTCCTGGGAAATGTTGTTTTCAGGGGTCAGCCCCCCCATAGCCCAGAAAATAGCAAAAAATAAAAATAAAAAAGTGGGGGGCAAGGAAGGGATCTGGGGGAACTTCCTAAGATCAGTTCCGTTCTATTCATCTACCCAACATTGCTTGTACTTACTGCCCGGGCCAATATTTCTTGAGTTTGCTTTCTGTACCAAGTTCCATACAAGGTCCTGAGCATCGAAGACTTAGTTGAGACATTGGCTCTGCCCGTTCTAGAGGACCTCTAAGTTCTCAGAGAGAGACAGAAGGAAACTACCTCAATGAGATCAGTGCTATAATAGCAATTAGCATTAAGGGGCAAATGCACGGGAGCCATGAGGATGAGTAAAGATTTTACAAAGATAAAGATCTTCCAAGCCCAGGGAATGGTATAAAGCAAAGGCACGGAAGCCAAAAAGTGCATGGAAAATGCAAGGAGGAAGAAGTCACTGGAAGGGGCCAGTGAGTGGGATTTGTCAGGGAGTGGCAGGAGATGAGCTGTGACATCAGGTAGGACCAAAAAGTAAAAGGTTTGAATGAGATGGAGCTCTAACTCCGGTGTGTAGGCAATAGAGAAACCTCTGAGCTTCGTTGGGTGAAAGGGCTTAGTTTGTATCAGCAAAAGGACATAATAGGCACTCCATTCTACTTTAGTCTTTTCTAGTTTATTCCAGTTACACCCCCTCTTTCAGTGTCTATTACTGCATTTTCCAACATTTTTTGTGAAAATTTTCAATAATACATAAAAGTTGAAGGAAATTCACTGTGAAAACCCATGATATCCGCCCCTTGGGTTCCACACTGGCATTTACTATACTTTATGGTACATCTAGCCACCTAGCCATCTCTTTCTGTCCATCAAGCCATATTATTTCTAATGCATTTCATCAAGCCATATTATTTCTAATGTATTTCAAGAAAAGTGGTAGATGTCAGTGCTTGCTACCTTTAAAAACAGGTATATGATTAGAGCTCAATATCTGTTTTCAAGCTCTTAGGTAAAATTTACATACGGGGAAATGCAGGGTACCTTTCAATGAGTTTTGACAAATGGATGCCCTTGTGTAACCTAAACTCCTATTAAGACACAGACCATCTCCATCAGCCCAGAAAATTCCCTATGCCTTTTCCAGTCACAGGCCCCAAAGGTAACCACTGTTCATGTGTTTTTCCACTAAAACAAATTGAATGGGCTGGAACCGATTTGGCTCAGTGGATAGAGCGTCGGCCTGTGGACTGAAGGGTCCCGGGTTTGATTCTGGTCAAGGGCATGTACCTTGGTTGGGGGCACATCCCCATTGGGGGGTGTGCAGGAGGCAGCTGATTGATGTATCTCTCTCATCAATGTTTCTAGCTCTCTATCCCTCTCCCTCCCTGTAAAAAAATCAATAAAATATATTTTTAAAAATAAAATAAATAAAACAAATTGATTGTGATAACATGGTATGCACTCTTGTGAAAGTAGGCATTCTTCACTCAGCACAGATTTTGAGATTCATCCATGCCATTGCATATGTCAGTGTTCCTTTCGCTTGACTGCTGAGTAACATTTTGACACCCCACAGTTTGTTCACCTCGTCTCTTATGAATGGGAACCCGGGCTGTTTTCAGTTTTTGCTATTACAAATGAATTTACTATCCATATTCTTATGCAAATGTGGTTGTGGACTTGTATTTTCATTCCTTTCCTGTACACATCTAAGAGCAAGAGCTGAATCACAGGATATCTGCAGTGATCACATTTACCTCGTGGTTGTTGTGGGGATTAGATGGCACGATGCATAGAAAGAACTTGGCATGGTGCCTGGCATGGAGAAATCCCCGTGATGATATGCTAGCAAGTGCGTTTTCTGGTATTTGTGATATACAATAAAGTAGGATTGTTTTACTGCAGTTTCATGTTTCAGAGTATTTTATGATTACTCTTTTTCATAACCATGCTCACCCACCCTCTCTGTTTCATAGCTTGAGGAAATTACACACAGGCACAGTAATTTGCCCACTTCTAGATAGAATGTCAACATCAAAGTAGTAGTGCTTCTTGTTTTAACAGATCAATTATGTGACCTTTTTTAAAAAAAAGATAGAAGAATTGGCCCTGCTAGCATTGACCTATGAACCAGGAAGTCATGGATCAATTCCCAGTTGGGGGCGCATGCCTGGGTTTCAGGCTCTATTCCTAGGAGGCAGCCAATCAATTATTTCCCTCATCACTGATGTTTCTATGTCTCTCCTTCCCTCCCTTCCTCTCTGAAATCAGTAAAAATATATTTAAAAAAGAAAAGATAGCAGAATTGCTCCACAAATGTCTTCCCCCTCTCATAAGCAAGTGTTACCCAGGCCTGCATGTACAGAAGGTAGCCCAGCACCGCGTTTCATTAGTGGAGAATAATAGGAAGATGGAGAGCTGGGGACCTAGGCTGCCCTCATCCGAATCCTGATCTGCCACTTGATAGCATATTACCTCAGAGTCTTAGACAATTTAGTTAACCTTTCTGAGCCTCAGTTGCCCAACCAGCAAAATGGGTGCCCCAGTAGGATTATTCTGATTATTAGAAATTATTAATGCAGAGCCTGGCAAATGGTAGGACCTCGATCAACAGCTGCTACCAATGGGTATCAGGGACAGGTGGGGGTAAATGGAAGTCTTTACATTCACAACAATGACCCATCACACAAACTAACTCCCAAGTGGCATCAACTCAGCAGTGACAAGAAGTACCACAGCCCTATGGCATAGAGCAGTGTTTCCCAAACTTTTGACATATGTGTACCCCTTCTATAATTTTCATAACACTGAGTACCCCTCGCTTAAAAAATGGATGTATTTTAATAACTATCAAAAAAATTTTATTTTTTTATTTTTTGGTACATACACAAAATAATAATAAACAAAAAATAAAATCATTCATAATAAAATATAATTATTTTTTATTATATATAAAATTATATTTTTATTAAATATAAAAAAGTTATATTACAAATAACATTTATTTGCACACCGGACCACCTCACGCCTCACAAGACTGTCTTGACTTAACTCATGAGAACGTAGAATTAGACGCAGCTAAACATGGTGCAGTGCATATCCCACCAAACTCCGGTGCAACTCGTCCCCCCACCAAACTCTTCCTGTACCCCTGGGGATACGCGTACCACACTTTGGGAAACACTGGCATAGAGGAAAGGGATGTGGTGCTTCATTGTCATCCTTTTGTCGACTGTCTCACAAAGAAATTCACTTTCATTTCACTCTTACCCCTTCCTTTTCTCACATGAAAATCCAGTGACATAGCAATCTACATTCATTCAGCAGACACTGCATGAAGCTCCCCTTACTCCAGGGCTGTGTTGTGTGGAGTCAGGCACAACTAAATAAATAACTACCAATAAGGTTCCCCTCCCTTGAGGTGGAAGGTATTTGGAGAAATTCTGATTCTGCTTCTCAGAAAGAATGCCCAACTCATCTGGTAAGGCAAGAAGCCCGGAGAGACCCTGATGCTGAGGTTCCAGCTCTTCTTAGCCACATAATTAGGGCACGTTGGGATAAGCGATGCAGTAAAGGCCTACATCAATCACTTCGAGAGGACGGTGTTAACTAACCTACAAGTCAAAGGTAGATTTTCCTTGCAACAAGCAACACAAGCAAACCCACGGCCTCTAGCTTTTCACGTGAGACATACTTGAGTAGAAAATGTGCCCCCAAAAGAAAAAGGAAGGCAGAGAGAATGAGGGAAGAGCTGTGCAGGAACAAGGAAGATGAGCAAAAGTAAGGAGAGGAGAAAAGGAAGGGACAGTAATATGAGTGAAGAAAGAAAAAGAAAAGAGGAAAATGGGATGTGAGAACCCACAGGAAGGAAAAACTCTGCCTACAGATGTTACAGACTAAGGGACATTTGGGCGTGGCGCTGAAGGCTGAAGAAGTGTTTAAGAGAGTAAAGATATTCCAGACAGAATCAACAGGGTATATGAAGGTATATATTCAGCATGTGAAAGTGTTTGCTGAGACTGAATATGGTATGTTTGTATTAGGTCATAAACAAGGATGGGAAATATTGTCAAAATGAATTAAAATTATGATCTGATTGTAAACAGCCTTGAATGTTGAGGTAAGGGTTTGGTCCTTCTGTGGCCAATGGAAAACCACAGAAGACTTTTACATTATTCAATTCATGTTTCAGTAAAACAGAATCAATCTTATTGCAGAATGGAGGTGGGGTGGATGGTGCCATATGCCACCCAGACCCCACTTCAAGAATAAAGGACTTGGATGGGGTTGCCAGAAAAACTATCAGTCCCTTTTGAGGGCTGCCTCAGCCAATGAGAGAGCCTCTCCCAAGGTCATGGCCTTTTATTTCTTTTTTTTTAAAATATATTTTTATTGATTTTTCACAGAGAGGAAGAGAAAGGGATAGTTAGAAACATTGATAAGAGAAAATCATCGATCAGCTGCCTTCTGCACACCTCCCACTAGGGATGTGCCCTCAACCAAGGTACATACCCTTGACCAGAATCAAACCTGGGACCTTTCAGTCCACAGGCTGACACTCTATCCACTGAGCCAAACCGGTTTCGGCCATGCCCTTTGCTTGAGGTGACCAGGTTCAGGGTCTAATTGCTGAGGGGTATAAAGGTCCAGTCCAGAGCCTAGAATAGCTCTGCCAGGCTGTTACCTCTTCTTCACACCCCCCTGCCAGGTCTGCAGAGGCTTCCACTGAGACTGCATGCATCCCAGTCTCGTTCTCCCTCCACCCAGTCCCACTCCCTCCCCTTCTCACTGCCCTCTCCTGCCTTCCCCGACCCTCTTCTTCCTTCCCTTCTCATGATCTACCCTCCTCTCTCTTCTTTCTCTCCTTCTCTCCCCTCTCCTTTCCTTTACCTCTTTTTAAACTCCTGGGCCAGTCTCCTGGCTCCTGGATTCACCAGCATGCTCCAGTGACCTAATTAAGTGTTCATCATTTTTGGAAAGGAGTCTTCCATAAACAATGAAAACATGAAGAGAAGAAAGCAGTGCTGCCGTGGGCAGCAGAGAATGCTCCCATGGACCAACCACCCACACTGGAAATGGGAGGAATGAAATAAACCCACAGAAAAGCTGCCTGAAAACCAATCTGCTTTCCAGGAAACAAATCATTAAAGAGATTCCCCTTTTTAAAAATACTTTAATGGAGACCTTTCAAGCCTTTTAAAACTGTGCTCCCAAACAAAATGTTTGACAGTATCTATCAGATTGAAACTGTGTGTGTAGTTTGGTATCCTGCCTTTTTTTCCCTCCAACTTATATCATTTCATTCCTATATCCCATGTGAGAAGAGAAATAAAATTTTGATTATACAGGGGTGCCTAGAGTTAGTTTATACACTTGGGTTTTTATTCTAAACATAAATCCATTGCTGATATGGGGTTCTTGCTGACTCATAGTAAACCGATCAAACATCCTTCCTTCAAATATATGGGCATCAGACACACTCTTACTTTTCTCCCCACACACATCCTACCCCTTATTGAAGAGTTCAGTTCCACTGTTTTAGTAAATATGGCAGATATAAGTTATATTCATAAAATAAATGTAACATATAAAGAAAAACCATATAATGACCACCTCTTCTCACTGCTCATTTTTTTTAAAAGAGAGAACATTATCATCACCTTGAAATCCCCTATAGGTAGATGCCCCAACAATCCTGAACATTCCTTCTCTCCCAAAATTAGTTATAAACTTTACAAAGTCTCAGTTTCTCATTTCCTTGCTTCTTTTAGAGCTGTACACATATGTTTGCATCTTCATATTTTTAAATATGTTTTTTAATATATTTTATTGATTTTTTACAGAGAGGAAGGGAGTGGGATAGAGAGCTAGAAACATCGATGAGAGAGAAACATCAGCCAGCTGCCTCCTGCATACCCCCCCACTGGGGATGTGCCCCCAACTAATGTACATGCCCTTGACCGGAATCGAACCCGGGACCCCTGAGTCCACAGGCTGACACTCTATCCACTGAGCCAAACCGGTTTTGGCTTAAATATGTTTTTATTGACTTTTTATAGAGAAAGGAAGGGAGAGGGATGGAGATAGAAACATCGATGATGAGAGAATCATCGATTGGCAGCCTCCTACACACCCTCTCCTACATGCCCCCTACATACATGTGTTCTGTGCCCTGTGCCCTGACTTGGAATCAATTCAGTGGTCTCTTGGCTCTTGGGTCCACCCTCAATGGCTGAGCTACACCAGCCAGGCTATTTGCATCTTTAGACCACACACACATACATACACATTTAGTTGTATATGTTTTGAACTTTATGAAATGAAATCATACTGCCGATATTCCTCCATGTCTCCCCCCCCCCACTCAATGCTATAATCCTGACATTAACCCGCATGCACTTCAACTGGAGGCAGATTGACTTAATCAGCTCTGAATCACAAAGGCCTTGGTGTCCGACGTTCATAAAAGTAGCAGGTAGTCAGAGAAAACAGACGTTTGCAAATCAGTGTCAGGGTTTCCATAATGTCATGCTCCTGCCGGAAAACATTGTTCTTTTCCATTCCTCTCACCACCCCATTTCCCACAGGGACACTCATGGGGCACTGCTGCCAATGTCACCGTGGAAAAATGTGTCCACTCAAACACCCCTCTCAGTGAGCCAGGCAATTCACACCCCTCTGTACGGGGGTAGCGGGGGTCAGCATACAGTCCTGTTCCTCTCCTCTCTGCTCAGCTCCTGCCAAATGGGCCTGCCCAGTCTCTGCAACCGATCAATCAGGCAGCTCCCTCCATCTCATGCCCAAACCATCCTATGCATCACTGCCCAGGGCTGAACCCCTGCCTACACCTTCTCAGAGAACACACGTGAAGAATGGTCT
Source organism: Vespertilio murinus (assembly GCA_963924515.1). Lineage (NCBI taxonomy): Eukaryota > Metazoa > Chordata > Mammalia > Chiroptera > Vespertilionidae > Vespertilio > Vespertilio murinus. Next base: position 166,938,465 of record OZ004708.1, read on the forward strand.
CGGGCAGTGGTCGGTAAACTGCGGCTCATGAGTCACATGCGGCTCTTTGGCCCCTTGAGTGTGGCTCTTCCACAAAATACCACGGCCTGGGTGAGTCTATTTTGAAGAAGTGGCATTAGAAGAAGTTTAAGTTTAAAACATGTGGCTCTCAAAAGAGATTTCAATCGTTGTACTGCTGATTATTTGGCTCCATTGACTAATGAGTTTGCCGACCACTGATCTAGGGGGAACCTTTTTACCTGCTGGTATTCTGGATTCATCATTCCCCTGAGTATTTTGTTTCTGAGGCAGTTTTTCCAAATCTAAAAGGCAAAGAAGGTCATATCAAGTGCCACTTCCTCCTCATTTCGGCAGATAAAACGAGCGTTGTTCTGTCGGCCTCTGCATTCAGCATTTCCACTGCAGTGCCGCTGGGAATTTCCCCCTTCTGAAGGCGGCTGAATTAGACCCTCGGCCAGTTGGCCAGCCACAGCACTCTAGATCCCAAATGTCAACGATTTCCTTCCAAGAGTCTCCAATCTTTTTCTCACATCACTCTATCTGTCAAAGCATAACACTGACTCTTCCCAGAGGATCTACTCCCCATCTCAAGGTGGAACTTTGGTTCTGTATGAGGGGGCATTCTCTCTCCACATGGGACAGCCTTGAGGACTCAGCACCTTATCTCTGAAGCCTTCCCCACCCATCCCCAGAAGCCCGGCACAACCGACTTGTCCCATGGCTCTGTCTCCCACTCACTCCACATGGATTTCTCTCATAGCACCCACAATATTGTACCACCTTCTTTTATTAGACAGTTTTCTTCCCTACTAGGCTGCAACAGGCTCTGGGTTCTAAGGCAGGAGAGTGTCTAGTCCATCTCCATCTCCCTAGCTTTTCCCAAAACCTGGAAAGGAGGATGTCCCCAGGGAATTTATGACAGTTGTCCTGTATCCCCTTCTCCAGGCCCACCACAACAGGTACATAGAAGGACAAGCAACCTGGATCCAGGAGGTAAGTTCCAAGGGTATCTTTCTCTAGGAAAGAAGCTAAAGAACATGAGGGAAACCCTAGGTCAAATCCTTGATCAAAGGCAAGAGCCTATACTGGAAATACCGAGTCCTCAGATTGAATCTGGAATGTTAGGGTGAGATAATTGCAAAGACAGAGCTAGGTGTCAGCTAGGTACCAGAGTAAATCACAGACGATCAAGAACAGGCTAGGAACCTGAAGGAGACTGATACAGTGTTGAGGCAAACAGGCTGTGACTAAAGTTTGAACACCCTCAAATGCCATGCTGCAGTTTGGATATTATTCTGTGGTACAATGACAAAGCCATCCCGTGGCACCTGAGGTCAACTGGCTTCCCCCAGATGGAGCCTGATGTGAAGCAAGGCTGTTTGAGAAGACCAATGGCATGTCTTAAACTAAGAGGAAAGTAACTTGAATTCTGTCTCTGACTCTCATACGAGGGAAGGCACTGTGTGGCTCAGAGTCTTGGTGCAATGCTGGATTAGCTCCATGAACTTAACTCAAAATGGCAGGTTTCCAATGGGGCCAGAGAGATGGAGTCGGGTCATCGCAGCTCACTCATTCTCTGGACCTTCTCCTCCTCCTCATTAAATGAGGACATGATGTTTCCCTCAGAGAATTCATCATCTATGAAACTGAACGGCTTTTTAAAGAAACAACCAGATAGAAAGTCTGCAGGCCAACCTGCTGACAGTTAGTTACTAAGAGTTGTGTGATACATTGAAGGCACCCATATTCCCTCAGTGTCAAACAGGGACACTGAGCAGCACAGGAGCCTATGGGCTCTGAGACGGTGTCTGCAGGGATGTGGAGCTGAGAGGGCTTTGCCTGGACAATTTCTGAGGAGACCGGACACCATATGGAGATTATCCCAGGTGGAGACCACCCTGGTCAGACCTGCCTCATTCTCATACCCTTTCATCTAAAACAAGATATTCAAATTCTGCTAAAACCAAATTCTGCCCTAGACCAAAAGGCCTGTTTATCCACTTCAGTACAGAGAAGTCAGTGTTGATAAAAACAGAAATAAAAATGCAAATAAAAAGAGAGCATTCCAGAGCAGAAAGAGCCCTTAAAGGTCCCTCTAGTCCCACACTCTCAGATTGCAAGTAAAGAAATTACAGCCCACAGCAGGGACTAGACTTAGCCAAGGCCATGAATCTGGAGAGAGGAAGAACCGGGACAAGATCATATCTTCCAACCTCAGATGCCATGTCTTAAAAACTGATTCAAACGTGGTTTCAATTTTCAAATGATGGAATAATAAAAGTATGATAAAATTGGAATCAAATGGGGGAAAAATTCAATTCAAATCCTAAGGGCAAAAAAAAAAAGTACAAATAACCAAGAAAATAAACTCTTCCAATGGCTGATGCCAAGGCCCTAGTTAATTTCATGTATTTTATGGAACTGAAATGAGGATGACCAACCTGGTGATGAGCCAACCTCCCAGCTCATCCGGACAACGAATGTTGAGCACACACAAGCTGAAACAATTAGGTGTGCTACACTGAGAGGAGATGAGGGAAGGGTTGGATAGGATTTCGGATGGACCCAAAACAGGGGCTTCAAATGGGAATGTAGTCAGTGGAACTAAGGGGAGCCCCCGGTTCTATTGCCACCGAGATCTCTCACACTAAGCTTGCAGACAATCTGCCCAAATGCTCAGAACACTAAGTTCCCTTCCTAAGCCTCAGTTTCCACGGCCCTGACATGGAGATCATAGACCCATTTCGCAGAGCTTAAGAGTTCAGCATCAAAATCCCTTGGTAAACCATGTCTTCTGCAAGTGATGGGACCAGGCAGATTTGCTTGCCACTTTATAATTTTACATAACCAATGTGTGTGGGTTTTTTTGCAACAAATGACCAAAACACTCCACAGAGGAATGGCCAAAAAGTCTCCTCAGGAGGCTGTGGAGAGAGAGGTACTTAAAAACCTAGCAAAATGACCATAAATATTCCTGCCTGCCAGACCAGTAACCAAACCATAATTTTAAATGGCAAAAGCAGAAAAATGAATATGCAACTTTTTTAAAAAATGAAATCCCAATGAGCCATTCATCTTCTGTGTAATGATACAAGCAGTGTCTTGAGGACACCGGTCACGGGCAGCTGCTAACTTGAATTGCTTCGTTTCACAGTGTCCCCAAAGGTGTTACCTCAAGAGGGACACTAACCTGGAGAGCAAGAGAGCCGAGTTCGCCTCTCAGTTGCTTCTGACTTTACTGAGTGGCCGTGGCACATCCCAGCCCTTCTCTGTACAATGAAGGTTTAATCCAGAGATAATAGCCTTGCACCCTGCCATCTTTAATGCTGAGTCTCTCAGTCTCACTGGTGAGTTTGGCTTGCCGGCTCCCTAACACACCTGTGCATGAAATCCCCTTGCATGGGCGAGGCTGGCTGCCCAGTATGGCACTGAAGAGCAGATGCCGAGGCTGCCTCCTGTTCTTTGGACCCTCCAGGAGACATGATATGAAAAGGCAACTGACCAAGCGTCCAGTCTAGGATCTTTCCTTTCTGTCATCGGCCTTCCTTCTTTAGTTCCCTTTCTGCACCACCTCCCACCCCCACGCTCACCACTACCTACCTACTGCCACTCTCAGAACTAGATGCAGAGAACTGGACAGTTACATGAGACTCTTGAAATACAATACTAACGGAAACTGAAATGCAGCTATTACCTCGGTTCAGGAGAAGACCCAGGAACCATTTCTACTCTCTGACAATCAATCACTGAGACATATTCTGAGTAGCCCCAGGGAAAGAGAGCTGGGACCAATTATTTGTGGGAAGATGGTTTTAACATAATACACACCAGTCCATTTTACTTGAGCCCCAAATAGCACCAATTTCAAAAATATTTTTGTCTCTAATATATTTTCTAAAAATAAATATATGTGCAACTATCAAATAGTATCTGTGTGTGTATTTTTCACATGTGCTATGTGCTGTTATATGCTTGCATCCAACAAGAGCAGGCTGTATCAAAGGGAACTCTACCCACAAATTTGCATTGAGTGAGCTCTGCCACGTGTGTAGTTGGTTTATCTACCATGACCTCTTTTTAGGGGTGTGTGTGTGTGTGTGTGTGTGTATACGCACTCTGCCATCAATTTGACCCACAATGGAATGCAAAAGCTATCTAAGAACAGGTCTAAACTTTCCAAATGTATTTTTACATGTTGGCTATTAAATTGCAAATTTTGCCGAAACTGGTTTGGCTCAGTGGATAGAGCATCAGCCTACGGACTAAAGGGTCCAGGTTCGATTCCAGTCAAGGGCATGTACCTTGGTTGTGGGCGCATCCCCGGTGGGAGTGTGCAGGAGGCAGCTGATTGATGATTCTCTCTCATTGAAGTTTCTAACTCTCTGTCCCTCTCTCTTCCTCCCTGTAAAAATCAATAAAATATATTTAAAAATAAAATAAAATAAATGGCAAATTTTCCCACATTTTACTATTCCTTTAAGAAAATGGATAAGGAAACCCCAGGTGGAGATTAGCAGATAATCAGGGAGATTTTAGTTGGATTGGCTTGCCTGGACTATATGCTGATAGGTGCCATTCCTGCTCTCCTCTCCATGGCTCACCACCCAGATCAGCTATGGTCACCCATTTTGCCCCAGAGGAGCTATCAGCTGGGACCTATTGTGACAAGCTGGAAGTAGGCTAAGGTGAGCTTCGATGCAGAAAATACAGAGCAGTGCACTGACCTGACCACACCCCTGACAGGTGTCCAGAGTCTTGCCAGTACTAACCTGTCCCCTGCCATATAGCCCAGCTACAGGGGCTCCTCCTGTTGCCTAGCAGTTCCCTGAAGTCCCGCCCCCAAATTTCCAAGCAGGGAAAGTCTCTCTGTTCATCCTGTCGCCTCCCAGGAGCCTTTACTTGTCCATGGCTGAGTGCCCTTTCTTACATAGTTAAGTTTGTACTTATACCTTGGTTTTTTCATTGCTTTTTGTCTGTACCTACATGAACATAATCATTGATAAAGCAATGAAACATCTGGTTGGGGAAAAGATGACAAGTTAGCCATGAGAGACTGGTGGAAGACTCTGATACTGTGTGATGTTGTTGCCATCATAAATGGCCTGCAGCTGGGAGGATTGAGCAACCCACACTGTAATGAAGGAAGTCATAACGGGAAGCATGGAGTGGTGACTGTAGAGAATGTGTGGAGAACAGCACAATCCCGGGACCGACTGTCACAGACTCGCTATCATGTGGATTCTGGTAAATGTTCCAGTTCTATCATGATACCCCAGCAAGGACTGCTGTGGGTCGATCAGTGGTGAGGGTGAGGTGGGGTAGTATTTCCTAACATTGGAGGTTTCCAGAGACCAGCTGGGTGTGAAAAACATGCCAGTACAAAAAAAATGTTCATTTAACATATTTATAAGAGCAACAAAACCCCCAAAATAACCTAAGATCCAAAAATAGATAATTACAAAACATATGATAAACCCACACAATGGAATACTATCAAAGTCAAATATAGCTCTGTGTTTGTTTATATGAAAAAAAAAAGCTCCCAATATATTGCAAAGTAAAAAGTTGGATATAGTACAATCTCCTTCACAGATAAGACTCTGCTTAGTGATGCCTCTAACCCAGGGGTAGGAAAACTTTTTGACTCGAGAGCCACAATGGGTTCTTAAACTGGACCGGAGGGCCAGAACAAAAGCAACCTGACCATGCTGGCACTCTCATCTTGGGCTGCTGGTGAAGGAGCGGAGGGGAGAGCAAGAGAATCCTCTGCTCTTTTAGCTCTGCGGGCTGGATAGAACAGCCGAACGGGCCGGATCTGGCCCGTGGGCTGTAGTTTGCCCACGGCTGCTCTAACCCCTAAGTACGTATTCCCAGAGTGCTGAAATCATAGCTGCTATCGCTGCTGTTTCCATTTTGCTTGTATGTGATACACACACACACACACACACACACACACACACGTATGTATTTTTATTTCAGAGAGGAAGGTAGAGGGACAGAGAGATAGAAACATCAATGATGAGAGAGAATCATTGATTGGCTGCTTCCTGCATGCCCCACAATGGGCATCAGCCCCGAAATCTGGGCATGTGCACTGACCAGGAATCGAACCATGACCTTCTGATTCATAGGTCAATGCTCAACCACTGAGCTGCACCGGCCAGGCTATGTTTTCTAATTTAAAAAAAAAAATCTATAGTTTGTGTATCTCAAGGCAAAAATAAAAATAAAGCCAAAACCGGTTTGGCTCAGTGGTAGAGCCTTGGTCTGCGGACTGAAAGGTCCCGGGTTCGATTCCGGCCAAGGGCATGTACATTGGTTGCAGGCACATCCCTAGTGGGGGGTGTGTAAGAGGCAGCTGGTTGATGTTTCTCTCTCATCGACGTTTCTAGCTCTCTATCTCTCTCCCTTCCTCTCTGTAAAATATCAATAAAATATATTTTTTTAAAAAAATAAAAATAAAAAGGGTGATTGGTCTTGGTGGAATTTAAACACTCCTCCAACCCTGAAACCACGAAATTAATTGCCTGAAACTATAAATAACTAATGTCCTAATCCAGTGGTCGGCAAATTCATTAGTCAACAGAGCCAAATATCAACAGTACGACAATTGAAATTTCTGTTGAGAGCCAAATTTTTTAACTTAAACTTCTTCTAATGCCACTTCTTCAAAATAGACTTGCCCAGGCAGTGGTATTTGTGGAAGAGCCACACTCAAGGGGCCAAAGAGCCGCATGTGGCTCATGAGCCGCAGTTTGCCGACCACGATCCTAGTCCCTTCTTGGTCCCTCTGACTAGCCACACACACATAAATACACACATGCACAGGCGCGCATACGTGTGCACACACAGCTAATGTGAAGGCTCTTTTACATCCCCTGGATAGGTCACTAACCATGTTCAGAGAGCCCATCCCCGGGACATGGAGTCACTGTGGCCAGTCCCTCAGCGATGGCAGGAATTTCAGAGGCCACAGTAGCACTGCCACCTCATAGTCAAAATGACAGTGTGGCTGAAATAACACCAGCGCTCTGTGAACACTAAACAGGAAGGAGCGCTGTTTGGCTCAGGTGAACCCTGCAGTTTATTTTCTTTCTGTTGTGTTTCCCCTTCCACAAAACAAGGCCCCGCCTGCCCGGGGCCCTCGCGGGCTCAGCGATGCTGTTATTTTGACAGTTGTTCGCTGGCTCTGCCGAGGATGAAAGGGCACTTGTTAGCCCGCCAGCTGAACGCGCCGCCCACCGCAGGCAGCACAAACACGATCCTTCCGAGTTGGTGGATGAGATTTGCAGATATGTGCGTGGAGAGCAAGTTGAAAATTAGCAAGGTGACATCGAGAAGTTCAATGATTATAATAATACAGTGCATTTTGTCTACAAAACCGGCCAAAAACTGCATGTACTTTACAATGAAGTTGTGAAAGGGTAAATGCATTTTAATTGGAGGCTGACATCTCCAATGTCAGGTCAAAATTAAGGTTAACAACAAATGCTACTCTTCATTCCTCTCAGGAGTGGTAAGGACTGAGTCCTAAGAACATAATGGTCCTGAAAGTCCTTTGTGCCTTTTGTGGGGAGTTGTTATTGTTGTGTGAGTAATAGTAAGAAAACAACGTTTACGTATCCTCTGATTTCTTAAGAATACGAACTTTCACCCCAAGCCTGTCCTTGCCTGCCGAGTGTAGAGACACAAAACCAGCTTAGGAACGCTGTTGTTTTCTTTGTTCAAAACCCTGAATGCAACATTTAGAACCTCACAGAAACATGGAAAACATCCCTGTGTGACTTGCCATATCAAGCTTTGCGTTAATTGTTTAAAAAAAAAGAAACTGCATCTGAAGGGGAACTGTAATTCAAAATGTTACCTGCACCAAGCCACTTCTGAAACAAATATTAAAAATGTGAGCCTCAAAAAAGTCCTTTTGTTATACAAAGTTATACTTTCGGAGGCTGTGTGTGAGCACTTCCATATGTTTCCCACTGTTGGCCTATGAAAGGGATACCAGAGCCACGCTTTCCTGATGGGAAGTGAGAAGCTAAGAGTGATGAGGTGACCTGCCCCCGGCTCCACAGGCAGAAACTTCCAGGGTCAGGATTCTAATTCACATCTTCTGATTCCAAGACTCATGCCCTTTGGACTTTACATGAGCTGCCTCTCTTTCCCTGCCCATTTGGCAGCACCGTGCTACATGGTATCGGTTTATTCTTTAAAAATCCTAGTGTCTACAGAGGAGCAGCCGATGGAAAATGCTTTGTGCTAGGCAAGTCGCCCCATGCCCCACATATGACCTCCTGGTTGCCTAACTCATGATTGCAATGAAGTCACGGTTATCCTAATTGCCCATCATCATATGACCAAGCCATGCAGGAAAGGTGTTTCCTCCCAAACCCTAAGCATTGGATCATTGTTTATGACGGAAATAGGAGCTGACCCAGGTTAAAACAGAAGGGCATGTAATTTAAAGTCATATTCTAGTAACAGAAAGGTGTGTGTGTGTGACTGATGCATAGTATGATGCTACACTGCCATTCTTATTCAGGCTCCATCTGAGATGGGGGGAAAAGGGAAATAATGAACTAAGGACCACATTTGGGTACTTTGTTAGAACAGAAAAGTGTCACACACACACACACACACACACACACACACACACACCCTGCAAAAACCACCTGATAGAAAACATGTGAGTAGTATTTGGGGCAGTGGACAAAGCCCAAATCCTATAATCCCTCAACCCTGGGGTTTAATACCTACTGAGGTACAAGATCTTAGGCCAATTATTCAACTTCTTTGATATTTAATTTCTTCACGTGATAATCAGTTTCTACATATCTCAACAGCAAGGTCCTTAATAGAGCCGGGACTCACACTCAGATTCCACCCAAGGGAGGCCTCTTGCACATTCCTATGCACATAAATTTCAGAGGACAGGTGAGTGCACACATGGAGGGTGTGCCAATGCAGAGCAGGGAGCCTGACCTTCCCCTGGGGATCACCTGAGACCCAGCACTGGGGTGCGGGAGTGGGGAAGGACACAAGAGAAGCTGTTTTAGAAAAAGAAAATGTTGATGGAAAGGTAGGTGCCCACGTGAGGAATTCCAAACCAAAACTATTAAACCCAGAGGTAGTTGACAAGGCCAGTGAAGGTTCTGAGGGCACAGGTCTCCAAAGAGAACTGGTCCACCGAATTGTAGAAAACGCAAATCCTGGAAGCTCCTTCACCACATGTCAATCAAACAAGTTCTTATGCTGTCTGGTGGGTTTGTCCACAGGAAAATTTAGAATCTAGAAGGAGAAACAGACATGCAGAACACATGTTCAGCTTTAAGCTACATGGGATAGAAAGCTTAAACGTGTGAATGAGAGCTAAAGAGAAAACTTGCCAGACTTAAGCTTCCAAGCTGGGTCTCCAGAGTTAGGTAAGCTTGATCCCCTTTGCTTCTTCCACATCATTTCTCCTCTCTATTTCCCAATTCCTACCCCTCCCTCCCAAAAAATACAACACAAAACTCAGCTTCTTTGGAGAATATGGGACCCACCTCACTGGTGGTTTCCTCATTCACTGAAGAGTCAGAACTTGGTGACATTTTTCTCTCTCCACGTCTCTCATAATGTGTCTTGATGACTTCATGATCCATGCAAGTTAATCATCCATTGCCTGGCTTCTCACTGACATCCTTGGTTACACCTTGGGCCTTATCGATCAATACGACACCAGTCTAACATTTACCTTCTGCACACCCTACTCTTGGCTGCCCACCTCCCATCCTACCAGCTTGCATCCTCTACCATGCCCACATCAATAGCTCCTTGGCCTAATAAAGAGTCCACTGGGTCCACAGAATTTGTTATTTCCCATCGCCTGCCTCATAGCCTCACTTGCTTCTTCCCCAGGTGAGTTTTCATGATATATTTCATAATCACTCGCTTAGCCCTCTCCACCAAACTCCCCTGGAGAAACTCCAACCCTGGCCTACAGTGCTGTCTGGGAGCCATCACCCCAAACTCTCCACATTTGTGAGAAGGTGTGGCTCTAGGAAAATGGGAGCTTGGGCAGATTCTCTCTGGGTGTGGCAATCCCCTCTAGCCAATAAACTGCCTGGTTCTTGTATACATGCTGCTATATGCAAATAAGAGAAATTAAAGTATTATTGATTTACATAGATTAGGGGGAGGAAACTGAGGGGAAAGAGGAGGACAGTTTAAATTTATACCTGAAAAACAGTTCTCTGACTTCAAAATAAATTAAATAATAAAGTAATTGGGGCAGCTAAAGAATCGCCAGGCTGAGGCCAGAACTATTAAATTAAATAATATGGGAAGCTTTCTCATTTGCACTCACCAAATTGCCTGATGACTTGTAAATGGAGGATGCTAAATTTCTTATCAGAATTGGTGTCCTAGTCAAACATTAATCACTATCACCTTGTTAACCCTCAAGATTTAGTTAACAAGCTTGTGTGTAGAAAACAGAAAGAAAAACTTCAAAAGGTAAAATGTATTTGCAGTCCTATGAGCTTAAACTTAATAAATGTTCATCTCAGAATATTTGAAAAACACAGATAAGAAATGTCTGGAATAAATGAGCACCCAATAATTATTTTCCCACAACATTAAACATTGTTTGTAGATACCATAATGACTGTACCCTATTCATACTCGCTACCTAAGATTGAATCATTTTCCCAGTTTTGGACATTAAAATTGCTTCTTTAAAAATTATTTTTTTAAAAACATGGCTAAGAATAACATTCTAAAAAATGAATATACAGAATTCTTATTGTTGGTTTTTGTAACATCAGACTGAAAAAAAAGTAGAATAAAGGGGTTCAAGGATATGAAGTTTTAAGGCTTTTGATCTGCAGAGACAACCTGCCTTCTAGAAAGTTTGTACTCTTTAGTGGTTTTTAATTCCCACAGTGAAAAATTTTGGAAAACAGACAAACACAGAAGTTTGAAAAAAAGTGAAGAGTTCAGACCCCACCAATACTGGGCCCCTAGAAAAAAGGTGCAGCTCACGCTCCCTCAGCAGAGTAACTGCAAGAATCACCTGGTTCTGCAAGGGGCACAGAGCCTATAGGATGCCAGCATGAGAAGCCTTTCCAACATCCACAACAAAGATCCCAGCCTGATGCAGACTCCAGATCCCCATTTATGCAACCATCTCCCACCAGTGGTTCCCAGACTCAAAGGCACATCTGAATCCTCAGAACATGTTCAAGTTCAAGTTCAAGACACACACACACACACACACACACACACACACACACACACCACAGAGCTATTTCCCCTACATTCCTGGATCTGCCCCCTGGAAGAGTGTGGCTCATTGTGTCTTGGATTGGGGGGAGGAGTTTTTATTTTTAGCACTGTCCCTTGGCAATTCAGGTACAGGTGAGCCTCTTACCAGAGCTAAGTTCTAAAAATTTATCAGGCATGAATCTTCATAAAACTCTCATGACAGTGTTATCACTGCTTTTAAAGTCTGAGGAGGGGAGGTTCTAAAAGAATGTTTTAAGAGAGGAGGTGTTTTATTTTTAAAGTTGTTATGGTTCTTTGGTCCTCAAACAAACTCTAATACTAGTTTCCTTCAAAGGTCTGTCAAATGTGCCTATCCACTTATTCTCATAAGCCTGTGGTTTTGTAATCAAAACTACTTATTTGTTGGCCTTTTCTTCTTTAGATTTATGTGAATATATAGCTTAATATACAGGGGGTTTATTTAGACTTCCTTATCTATGCTAACATTGTAATTCCCACCTCCAGCCTCTGGCCCAAGGTATTAACAATTAGCTTAACTCTGTCTCCACCACTAGATACAAAGGCATCACATTGAGCTGTCCTCCCTTCCCACTTGCCTTTCCATCAGCAATGACAGTGACAGCAAGACACTTGTTGAGCACACACCAGTAGAAGACAATGTACAGAGTACTTTTATGTTGTTCCCTCATGTCAATGCTACCTTGCAGTTCACTGGATGCGACTAAATTTATTAATTCCACCAATATGCATAAACACAAGAATGTTTCCTTTTAAAATACAGGACATCACACATACTGTCAGATTCCAATAAATATAAAACAAATGTGTGTCAAAGACTTCATTCAACTCATTTTTCCCACCAAAAAGGAATTATTTTCTTTCTACTAGATGAAAATTTGCAAGTTATCCTAGTGTCCCTACAAAGCTGTAGAAGAGTCCAATAGAAAGTCTTCTGAATGGTGCTGACAGAACCAATTTATATAGCTTCCTTATTTGCCTATGTCCAAGTTTGGGGAGTTTTCATGACAACCTGAAGTTAGTGAAAATATCACAGCTGATGAGCCAGTGCCATCAACCAGTGATTGTGTGAAAAATCTTTTCTTATAAATGTGGCGCAGTTTTCTAGGACCAACCACCAAAAAATAAAAGAAGAAAAAAGTAATTTTAAAAAATGAAGACAGAGGGAAGAAGAAAGGAGAGGAAGGAAGGAAAGAACTAAGATTTCAAGTTGTATCCCTCATATTTAATGCCTGAAACTTGGATTCACTCAAAATATGCCATTTACTTTGAGATTTTATCAACAGTGTTTATAGCTCTGTCAAAATCCAGGCAATTTGAATTGCTTACTAACAATGTTTGAATAAATACAGCATTGCACTGGAAGAACTAGAGGAAAGCTAAGGTCTTGGCTTGCTTGTCTAACAGTTTTCATGTGCCCTGATGGTAAATACTCCGTGGTTAAATCAGATGTGCTACATGTTTGTTGTAAGAAACTTGTTTAGATTCCTTCATTTTGGTTTTGATGTATATATTGCTATTTGGATTTTTTTATTCCTTTAGGGGGAAGGGCATGACAACTTTTGGGGGGAAATATTTTTCATAAATATTTCATATACAAATGTCCATGTTTTCAAAAAATATTCAAGAAGTACAGGAGAGTCTGGGATATATCAACAATCCTTCTGCCCTGAAAGTGATCTCTTTAGATTGAAGCTAACCAGAAAAAGAAATAACCTTATGGTTTTCCTACTATCTGAAACTAAAAATATTCAGACTTTTTAAATAATTCTAGACCTTGGGCTATTTTTTTCCTTCCTGCTTTAAGCTTTCAGTTCATATTAAATAAAGAAAATATCAGAATAAAGCATTTTTCAGGGATGACCAAAGCCTTGGTGGGTTGGAACAATTGGGAAGATCCAGACAAGCATTTGGATGAAAATCCCTTATAAAAATTTACCTTCCAGTCTCCTGAGGAAAAGAGACTTTTGAGATATTCCCTGTACTCTTTGATTTACTTGACCAAAAATACCTTCAAAAGAGTCTTTATAATAGTATCATGGAATCCCTAATTTGGGTTTTCAGTTGAATCCCAAATAACAATGCCAATAACAAATGGAAACAAAATTAGGTATGTTTTTCAACTTTCCCAATGTCAGTGAACATTTCAATCATCCAACACTCAGTGTTAAGAACTAACTAACTCTTCCTCAAAACATGTCAGCCTTGAGAGAGACAAAACATAGCACCCCATCCAGACCCACATTCTAGGTGCTGGGGTTGACCCAAGTTGGGTATCCTGTACCTTTCATGAAAGGCTGGCTTCATGTGTGTTAAGACTTGCAAAGAAGAGAGGAAATTTTACTAAATCCATCTCTTCTACTCCAAATACTAGAGAAAGGCTACAAAAGGAACTGACCATTAGTGGACACGATGATGGCCAGACACTTCACAAACTTCTGTCCCTGTACGGTACAAGTCATCCTCTTCTCTTTTACAAGGGAGGCAACCAAGTCTCAGAGAACTTACGAAACTTGTCCAGGGTGACAGAGGACCACACACCCGGAACTTTGCCTGGCAAAATTCACTTCAGTTACAACCATTCCCTTCTGCCAGCATAGTCAGCCTATTAAACCCTGTGCCAAAGAAGTCTGCTAGCTGACAGGAAAGCAAAGATGCCTCTCACAAAATCAATTTTCAACAAGATAAATGAGAAAAGTGATTTGGACTCTGGAGTTAGGACCCTAAGACCAGACTCTTTCTCCTCCCCTTTAGCGACCTGCAAATGGGCCAGAGGCTCTCTAAGCACCATGGATGTCCTCACACCCCTTGCCCTTGTGCAGTCTGGGTTCAAGAAGGAAGGCTTGTTTCTCTGAACACTTCATATTCTGGGAGTGCCCACAGAGGAATGTCTAGCTCCACCGCGTCTGCACTGCCCCACTTAAATCACACGTAAGCCTCTAAGCTTGAAATGCCCACACCAGTTTTGGAGAGAGCCTGGAACATGTGTCCATTGTTTTCCTAAGAACTGCTACATTCTGAATATGACGCTAATGGGATGTAATGAGAAAACTCATAAAACAATTGCTGTTTCCCATTCACTGAAATTTCATATTTTAAATCTTTGTAATTAATCATTCGACAGGTGCATTACCCATGAGACTTGCCAAATTATAAACAATGACCTGTCAAAGTCCAAAGCTATGATAGACAGAAAAAATTTATCCAGCTCTCCAAAGGCAACAAAACAGATCCAAATAACTCTTGAGAAAACTGACAGGCTAAATGTTACTCAAATGCATTTAGATGGAATGGTCTTGAGATGTGTGATTCATCCTGATGATCTACTCTTGCCAGCAGCAAGAAGCATTGCATGAGTTAGTCTGAAAAACAGTTGTTGTACTTGGTAGGTTTTCATCAGGGTTTAAATAGTCAATCTAAACATCTTGACCAATAGCTTAATATGTCGCAGCTACTCTGAAATACAATTTGCAGATAAATCAACCTGACATGCCTCACAGCGCCCAGTTTCTCAAAGTTAAACTCCATACAGGAACTGGAGTGCTATATTTGAATGAGTGTGATGGGCAACCCATCATTCTCGGCTTTTTCCCAGGCTGAACTCTCAGTCATGCTTACGTCATTCTCCTCCCTTCAATTAGCACTTGTTTGCAGTCAGGCCCCGTGAACAGCACTGAGGATGCAGAAATAATCAAGATACAGTCCTTTCCTCCAAGAAGCACAAAGTCCACTTTTGGCCCCAATCAAGTAAACCATCAATTGCAGGTTAGTCTGATGGTATGAGTTCAGAGAACTATTAAAACCATCTTCAGCCAAATTCAGGGAAGGTTTTCAAGAAAATATGAAGTTCGGTCTGTCTTGAAGGACAAATAGAAGTATACCAGATAGAGAAGGAAGAAGAAAATAAAAGATAAATAGAATAGCATGTTTGAATGAGGCATGGTGCAAAATCCCCTAGCAAACACACAACAGACAAACAGCATGAGCAAGAATATTGCACAGAGATTCTGGAATTCTTGTTACTGCAGCATAACACATACAGTCCTAGCTAACACAACAGCCTCATGCCCTAGGCACAGAATTCTGAGCCTCAATTTTTTCATATGTAAAAAAATGAGAATAATGATACCACTCTCACTGGACTATTATAATAAAAATCAGCTAAAAACTGATTTTTAGGGACACTTCTAGGATGACCCATCTTCTCCCCTGCTGACACAATATAAAAAGACCTCCAGTAGGCCTGGGCCTCCTCCGATGAGCCTTTCTAAAATACATACATACCTACGTCAGCATTGGCTAAAATAAAATTTCATCTAAAATGTGACTCTAACTCCCACCAGTACTCCCATTTTACCAAACTTCGACTTTGTTTACTTATCCAATTAGCAATCACGAGAATATATTGAGCTCCTTCTCTAAGTACATGCATTGCTATGGTCAAAGTATTTATATTTTTGAAACTTAAATTAGGACAGACAGATGTCCAGACAACCAAAGAATGTACAGGCAATAACATAATGCTTAAAAATAAGCCCATTTGTAATTTGTAAGCCCATCTAACATCTATAGCTAGGGATTATTCATTCACTAAAAACTATTGACTATTATTTGCTGGGAATGCAAATCACAAACAAAAATAAAAACCACTCCTTCCTTCAAGTTACTTACCATCTGGATTGGGAGATCGATATGAGATAAATAATCACAGATACAAGTAAACTGGCAATTGTGATAAATGATACAACAGCAACAATATCAAAAAGTCTCAAGGTATTTAATTAGTCCAGGAGGCCAAAGAAACTCTCCTCAGGAAGCAATGCTTCAGCTGAGATTTGAAGGTAATGAGTAGAGAGGAGAGGGAGGATATTCCATGCAGAGGAAAGTATAAGAGAACTGGAATAGAGAATACTAAGAGGAAAATTATATGAAGGAATGTTGGGTCCATAGAAAATCTAGTAGGGGACACTCAGTACTGAGTGCCAAGAGCATAAAAAACCATGAAGGGATGAATAAATGTAGAGATTACATCAACCTGACTTCGAGTGGCATACTGTCTGTGAGGAAGACTAGACATGTCCACGATTAGCAATAAATTAAATATAATAACAGAAGGTAAACTTGCCAAAGTCAGAGATCTTTGTTTGCTCACTGAGGTACCGCAAATACCTACAGTAGTACTTAGTTCATGGGAGGAACCATGAGACAGGACTTGGAGGGGCCAGAAGAGCATCACCTCCAGAGATCAAACAGGGTTTTAGGAGGCCACATGCGAACTGCATTTGGAAGACCAGGTTGGAA
Source organism: Vespertilio murinus (assembly GCA_963924515.1). Lineage (NCBI taxonomy): Eukaryota > Metazoa > Chordata > Mammalia > Chiroptera > Vespertilionidae > Vespertilio > Vespertilio murinus. The sequence goes on from OZ004708.1 coordinate 166,955,046, forward strand.
CAGGCTAGTAGATAGGAAGAGTTAAGTTCTTCCATGGAGACATTCTAGGGAGCATGAGCTCCCTGAATAAAGGCAGAGAGGCCCCCAGGGCACAGACAGCATGAGCAGCTCACTTTGGCTGGAGCACAGGGTACAGGAAGGGATGCTGTGCAAGCTCAATTGCAAGAGAAGGCCAAGGTTAAATCCTAGAGGGCCACCTTCAATGCCAAAGTGATTTTCCAAGCTTCTCCATATGTCCTCTCTCAGAGTTCCCAAGTCATGGGGATGCTGTGTACTGCAGCTGGGGAAGACCGGCTCCAGGAAATCCAAGTTTTAAGAAGTAAAAACTCTACACCCATGTGATGATTGATATTTTTGTTTGGAAATTCCGGCACATGAGCCAGCCCTCCTCAGCATACTCTCCAGGGAGCCACTGGGACCATCTTCCCTCTATCTGACACATGGATCTCACCTCCCCAGCCTGCATCTGCTCTACTCTTCGGGAGGTAGAGAAGGGGATGTGAAGCTGAACGAATGTAATCTGGAATTCTGGCATCGTCCAGGGGGAGCATGTGCAGCAGCTCAGTCGTGCAGAACTTCTAAAGAACTGCTTCTCCCATGGCGACTCCAGACTGTGTCTACTTGCCACTATTAATACTTGTTGAGCTGCACTGGAGAAATCAGAACTGTGGGAATGAATTATTGATCACAAGAATTATGAATGTTAGTTGGAGGCAGGAGTGAAATTCAAGATACACTGTTTTTGCTCTGTGTGGGGGTGAATGTCATTCCTTTCTTAATTTTCAGATGTTAGGCTCATTCAAATAGTAGCAGTCTAGAAGTCAGGAGCCCTAGATGGTAATTCTGGGTTGTCACAAACTAGGTTATGACATTTACTTAAGCTTCCTGGGTTTCCTCATCTATTAAAAACAAATAATGCCCGGAGGTGGACAATATGGGGTAATAAGAGGTCCACTGTGGTTGGAATATGGCAAAGTCTTCTGTAATGAAAGTAGTCCGCCTAGCTACAGTCACAGGACAGCCCTCTGCCTCCAAGATGTGATTCCCATTTTTATTTGCATGGTCACCAGCCATCTGGGAAAGCAAACTGAACACCCAGTACACCAGCATGTGACCGGCCAGGGTTGACTGCCACTGGGACCATGGGGAGTAACAACTATCAGGCCTCTACATGTTAAAGATGGGTAGGTGGCCTTGGTCCAAGGGGGTACTGAGGACCCAGCACTGAGAGTCTGCTCAGGTGTGTGTCCCTGAAGAGAACTGTGGACACAAAGCTGTGGTCTGGTGCAGAGGCCTGAGCCAGTTCTCCCCACAACCAAAAAGGCCAACGTGGTGCGGTTTAGACAACCAAGTCTTTGTAGCCAGATGGATGGAGGTGTTCTGTGCCTCACCAGGCCATGTATCAGCTTTATGTCTGTTGGCAAGCAACTTACCAATCAGCATCCACATCTGTAAAATGAGGACAGTCATGCCGGCCTCACAGGGTGGCTACGAGGACTGGCTGAGGTAACGGGGATAGCAGGTGCCCAATCAGCGCTCCTTTATCTCCTCTTCCCTGCTGAGGAAAAAGGCCACCCCTCTAACACTTGGCCTCAAGCAGAACATAAGAGGGTGACCTGAGAGACCTAAGAGAAAATACCAGCTTCCTCGTGGCCCACATCCGCTGTTTAATACTTGTTTACTCACTTATTCATTCATTCAGCAAAGATTTACTGAGCACCCACTGTGTTCGGAGCACTCCATTAAGCCCTTAGGAGGAATCAGACATGGAACCTTGCCACTACCATCCCCACCACCCCCATCCATATCCTATTGCCCTCTGCTAAGCCACACAGGCAGAGAAGAGAGATGGAAGGAAACCTCTCCCTCTTCACAGGCAGTTGGCCACAGAGCAGAGACATTATTCTAGTGCCAGGGTCGGCAAACTGCGGCTCTTTGGCCCCTTGTGTGTGGCTCTTCCACAAAATACCACGGCCAGGGCGAGTCCATTTTGAAGAAGTGGCCTTAGAAGAAATTTAAGTTTTAAAAATTTGGCTCTCAAAAGAAATTTCAATCATTGTCCTATTGATATGGGGCTCCGTTGGTTAATGAGTTTGCCAACCACTAGTCTAGTGAATCCCTGGTGCAATTGCAGCCAGGAAGGGCAGGAGTGTCTAGGTAGGAGGTGCTCAGGAAATGCTCTATATGGAGAGGGAGGGAGCAAAAACCACTCCCTTAATTCCTCCCCCAGCTCCAACCCTGCAACCACACTGGTTATGCTTGTCAGGAAGACTGACCAGAAGCTAAGGCAAAGCAGAATGGGGAACATTGTAGGTGATGCATTTGGGGCCTAAAGCAAAGATTTAAAAGTCTGTAATCCCCACTTGAGGAGAGAGTCCCAAAGGAACACAGAGCATGCTCAAAACAGCCCCTTGGAAAATGATCACTGACTTTTAAGTCACTTATAAAAGGTCTTGAAGGAGTTGGAATGAGAGGGTGTCAGACTGGTGGGGAGGAATAGAGGTTTCTTTCTGATATTTTTTTGTAGGTGCCCCAAATTTAGTTCTATCTGTAATCAATACTGTGAGCTGCACTCCGTTCTATGCCTGGCTAAGGTACCATCTCCTTGTAGGGCTGCATTAACACCTCTTCTATCCCTGGTGTGTTCCCCTCTGGATGGAAAATTCAGGAGGATATGGACAAAGAGGAACAAGAGCAGAGCACCAGATGCAGGGTGTTAAATCCACAGCAAAGAAGACGTAGGCCTGTGGGCATGAGCCCTGTTGTCAAATATTAGCATAGTTGTAGAGGGAGGAGGAAGTTGGGCGGTGGCATTTGGACACCAAGGGGTAGATGTCTTGGGAAATCATGGCCATATCCCCATGGCCTGGCCCACAGGAGATACTCAGGACATGTTTGTTGGATTATGCTGAACTGAATGGAGAACTTTCAGAGTCAGGCTGCTGATAGGATGGGATAGGATGGGAACGGTGAGGAGGAGGGACCAAGTGGAGCACTCCCTATCTCTAGAGGTATGCAGACCAGATGTTCCACGGTGGGCCATGGAGGCTGGACAGACAGCCATCAAGGCTTCTCTCAGCCCTGACCTCCTCACCTGAGCTCCAACAGAGAAAAGATTTCTAACCTCCCAGTGCTTTGAGCCTCGCTAATATTATTCTTTCTTTCCCCACAAGCCAATCCAAGAACACACTTGACTTGGGATCAAAGCTGCTGGGAGGTTTCCTGCAGCACTCTGCTTAGCTGCTAAGGGATCCCTTGAACTGCCAGGGAGGTCTGTGGAGTGACTCCCAGTTCCTGGCTCCAGCTACATGGTGGGGCTCAGGCCCTCCATCCACAGGAGGGCACCTGAGGGGATAGGGGCCTCCTGGCAACACAGCCTGGCTGCAGGCTTGGGCCCCCTAAAACTGTCTCCTCTCCTTGAAAGCAAGTCAGGCCTGAGAGGAGAGATGACCTCAACCTTTGAGCTCTCATTAGCAGATGCAGTCCAGAGTCCTGAGGAGGGAGTGGGAGGATTCTCTGCAGCTTCCAAGGGTCTGTATGAACCCCTGATTTCACCCACAAAACTGCCTTAGGGAAATAACCTCAGAGACCTCTCTAAAGTTTCTCATGAGAGCCCCTTGGGATGAAGGCAGTGAACATGGAAAAGGTTTATAACTGTTCTTCCAGGTCTGCAACCCCAAAGCCAGTGCAGAATCTGGCGGGGGGCGGGGGGGCTCTGAAAGAGGGAGCCTCTCATTTTGGGGATCCCAGGTAGACATTTCACGCTGGGTGGTCAGGTCGGGTCGGTTTAGCTCATGATCAGGACATTCAGAGGTAATAATGTCAGGTAACAAGCATGAGCATGACATGAGGATCTGACAAATGCCTTAAGAAATCCCAGAATTATAATGTGCTATAACCGCTTTGCTCTGCCGTGTTTACTCAAGTATTTGATCTTTCCCTCCTCCCAATCTTCTGAATTTGAAGGAGAAAATTCTTTCATATTTTATTTTTACAGTGTATCCTCCTGCCGAGATTCCAGGGCTGTCATCAGCCTTAGCTAACGCAGGAAGGCTTGGGAAGAACACCTGAGGATGCAGGAACAGTTGCTAAGGGAAGAGAAGAGAGTGTGACTGCATTGTCGTCATTATGATAATAACCACTTCCTTTGCAGTTTAAAGGACACTAGCAATTTTCCTTTTGGTGGATTTCTGGAAAGCAGCTTATTTGCCTATTGAAGAACACTAGCCACTGAGAGGGAAAATTAGGAACGAGTCCCTTTTATTATTACATGAATATCAATAACCACCCTTGACTTAGGTGAGGCAGTCAATGGAGCCCGGCCTTGGGAGAAAGGGAAGTGGAGACTCAGCTATCGGCGCACCTGCAGAGTTGAGCAGGGCAGGCGGCCAGCCTCCCTGAGCCTCGGTGCTTTGTCTCCAAGTGGAGTATTGGTTCCTTCGTAGCCTAAGGGTTATGTGAAAACCACTTTGAAACCCTGGATGTGAAATGCCTTTGTCATCTAAACTGCACCTTCTCCAATGTTTGACAAACATAGACAACAGGGTGGCCCTTGGCTTATTATAAATAATGAAGAAACTGGTCTCTTTTATGTAACAGTTCATTCTAATTTAAAAATTAAAATGTAGTCCTGGCTGGTGTTCTAAATGGTTAGAGCACTAGCCTGCATACTAAAGAGTTGTGGGTTCAATTCCAGGTCCAGGGCATGGACCTCAGTTGCAGGTTCATTATTTCCCAGCCCCAGTCAGGGCTCATGAGAGAGACAATCAATCCATGTGTTTCTCTCACATCAATGTTTCTCTCTCTCTCTCTCCTCTCTCTTCTCCCTCTCTCCCTTCCCCTCTCTCTAAAAATCAATGGAAAATAATCCTTGGGTGAGGATTAGCAACAACAAATTAAAATGTAGTCATTCTAATAAATGAATGTAATGAGTGGTAATAATGATACTGAACCTAGAAATCTGGGCCTAAATGCTACTGAAATGTTAAAATAAGTAAGTTCCTTCACTCATTGGGCACTTTTTTAGAGACGGACTGGAGAAGCTAAGGCATAGGCCCTCAATGTGAAAGTGAGCCCACAGTCTGGTGAAGTGACTAGAAGAAGGGGGCAAGGTGCTTACAGCATGAGCTGGGGTGTGGGTTAAGCCCTGAGGAGGGCACCTGACGTACACTGGGCGGCCTGAGTTGACTGGAATCCAAGGTGCACTCCCCAGAAACAGAGAACGCCCCCCCTCCCCCTTGGTTTGCTCCAGAGTGCTCAAGTCCACCTTTCCTTTTGACCCTTCAACTCGTCTTTGCACTTGTCTCTCAGGGCACTTGCCATCCTTATGTGCTTGCTGTGGTGATATTGTTATGCAAGGCTACCAGCCTGAAGGCACAGGGACCCAGTTCGAAAGATGCTGTGGTGGATGCTCCTGCTAGAAGCAGGCTTGAGCTCTCAGGCCAATTCCACTGGCAGATCCGCCCACCTCCCAGGGCGGCACCTGGGAGTGTCTGAGTGGAAGAGTCAAGTCCAAAGAACGGCCTCCACTATTGTCGGGGCTGCTCCTCCCGGCTGCTCCCTGTGTCATTTGGACAAAGAGGATTAGGGCGTGCCTGCAGGTTAGCCTGGGGAATGCCCCGTTTGCCCAAACATAGCACACAATTAGAACAGAGGGAGGTCACAGGGCATGATCTTGTGAGCAAATAACGCTGTTTCTGGAGAAAAGAAAGCTAATGATTTATGTTGTTTTCCTCTTAGCCCTTACTTCCACAAAGCCCCATTACTCAGACCTAGAACAAAAAAAGGTCTGAGTAAGCTGGGGCCTCTCTCACATACAAGACAAGACATGACGAATTGTTCCGAGCCTTGTGCCTTCTGTGGCAAGTTCCCTTCCTCTGTTTCTGTGCTTCATGGAAGCTCCTTCTCATCCCATAAGGCTCCGCTCAAACATCACCTCCCGCCTGAAGTTAGCCTTAAGCAGAGCTGAGTTCCTGCATCAAGCCCTCAACTGCCAGAGGCCAATAGGAAAGGGGCTGGGCCTAGCCAATGCCACAAGCAACAGGAGTTCTTAGAGCAAAGAAAATGGGAAGGGATGTCAAGGAGGCAGTAATCAGTGCCAGTGCAGAAATAATACATTTGCCCACCACCCTACCCTTTTGGTGATCATATCTTAACATATTAAAGGTTTGAGAATTGCGTGCATTTTGTTCAATTTAAACTTTTCCACACTCATATAGCCACAGGGCAGATGTTTCCTTCACCTTCTAGTAACACCCACCAAAAATCTGTGGAACATACAATGAGAAACACTGGAATGGCCCATTTGAGCTTCATAACATTCCTGTGAGATAAGCATCATTATTCCCACTTTATTGATTATAAAACTGAGGCATCAAAAGATCAAGTGGGTTGAAAAAGCTTACACAGTCAGGCAATGGCAGATTAGAACCCAAGGCCTCCAACTCCAAATCTAGATATTTTTCTAAGAAAACTAGATGGGTAAAGAAACTAAGAGAAAAAGAGACAGGTAGATTATATTGAAAATATAAACAAGAACGATGTGCAAAATTGAGAGAAAGTGAAGGAAGAGACCCTCTTCTGTGAAGGACAAGTCTAAGTCAGAAGCTGAAGAGCAAAGAGCAAAGGTCATCAGTGCCCCCATCCCCATTAAGCTCACAAGTACTGATTAAAGTGAGTGGTCCAGGGAAGTGCATAGGTCTTTCCATGATTTGTCTCTTTCCTTCATTTGTTCAGCCACCAAGGCATCCATGCTACAGATTATGACTGAGCGCCCACTCTGGTTCAGCCCTGGATGGATACTCCAGAGATGACACAGCCTGTGGACTCAAGCAGCATCTAGTCTCCCCTGGCACCCTGACTTCCAGCCACATGAATCTACTGACTACTGCCCTGAACACTCAGGTCTCTCTCAGGTTGCCATGCTCTGTGCATGCCATTCCCTCCCTGAGGAATGTCTCTCCTACCTTCACTTCCTGCAAAGATCTAGCTCAACTCTCCAACCCAGCCACATGGCCCAGTTCAGGTGCAGCCAGCCCTGATCCCCCAGGAATGGTGTGGCTGTGGAGCCCCTCAGAGTCCCTTCTCCTGCTGCCCTCACCTTGGCCACCACTCCATTCATTGTAGCAATAGAGAGGAATTATCATTCAGAGTTTATCGCCCCTGAAAGAGTGAACCAGGAAAGTCCCCACAGCATGAAGAGACCACTATCTTCCCAAGCCAACTCAAAGCAGGGAGAGCAAAACACGACCATGCAAAGATGGGGAAAGATGGCCCTCGCTGGTTTGGCTCAATGGACGGAGCATCAGCCTACAGACTGAAGGATGCCAGGTTCAATTCCAGTCAAGGGCACATGCCTAGGGTGTTGGCTCAATCCCCAGTAGGGGGCATGCAGGAGGCAGCTGATGAATGATTCTCAAACATCGTTGATGTTTCTATCTTTCTCTTCTCCCTTCCTCTCTCTGAAATCAATAAAAATATTTCTTAAAAAATTAAAAAAAAAAGATGAGGAAAGTTGGAAACCAACCCACAATCCACAGTAAGTAGTTTTTATAGAAGAGAAGCTCATGGTGAAAACCAGGGAGGCGGTACGTATGCCTTTATAACTCAAAAGCCCCCCGACGGTATCATATGGCCTAGATTCTGTCCATAAAGGACAATTGTTTCAGCTCCATTTGTTGAGTTGGAAATTAACATTCTGACGCTCTGATCATCTGACCCAGTGCTCACATCTGAAGGACAGGTGCTAGTCTAGAAAAGCAGGCCCTAAAAGAAGAACTTGTCAGAGCTTGTGCAGCTCCACTCAGGTGGCCAACACAGAACTGAGGTGACAACAGCCTCTGGTTACTGGCGAGGAGGCTCTATAGTGGAGCAGGGATCACGGTGGTTCCAGCTCACCTAACCCCATTTCTTTGCTTCCGTGTTTACCAAGGCATTTCAAGGATTACCTCTCTCTCCTTGCTTGGCTGGCAGAACAACATGAGAGAAGGATGGCTGATGGCACCAAAACTCCACAGGATCCAAAACCCAACACCACCATTTTCTTGGAGACCTTAGGCGACTAACAATCTCTTTGAGGCCCAGGTTCCTCATCTCTGAAACTGTAACGCAGAGACAAGTGCCAGCATGACAAGGTGCTTGTGGGATTAGATGACATAAGGGCATATGCTTGGTACACAGGAGCCTTCCATACATGGCAGTTAATATTAGTGACCTATTTTTATTGTTACTTCCTTATTACAGTGTCTGGAAGACATTTTTCTATCTTAAAAATTCAGGAATTGACCTTCAGCTTCCACTACTGTGCGAGGTAAGAGTTCACTTAGCATGGGAGTGAGATAGCTAAGGTCTAGAGACACAGAAACTAGTTTATGTACTTAGACCTGAAAGCCTTGGGTCAGTCCTCCATGACATACTGCCCTGGCAGCAACTTCCACTCCACCCTGCAGCACCTGCCACCACCCGCCCCTACTCCTTTGGCCTCTGCAAGTTCGATATTGTTTTCTTTACGTCCATGAACTGCAAAATCCTTTTCGGTGAATGCTCCCCTACCAGAATGTCAGCTGCTGGAGGCCAATGCACGTGTCTTTCCTCTCTCTATAGCTCAGAACCTGGCCCAGAACAGATTTTACTGTGCGTGGAATGGACAGATGACTTTGGCGGGGAGATAAGAGTGAATCAATAAAGGGCTCGTTGTTTGTTCCATAAATGACCGTGTTTGCTGGGACCAGATTGGAAAACTTCAGTCCCTTATCTTGTTTTCCCAATCTAATTACTTTAGAGCATTTATTATTTCCAGTGTCCTATTCTCTCCCCTTTTTCCCACTCCTCTTTTTAATCTCTACCTCTCTCTTTGCATCCTATCCTCAAAGTGGAAGATTAGTGAGGGAGATGAATATCAGATGAGTTGTTAGCAGCATTCACCAGCCCAGAATTCATGCAGCACCCCTCTTGCATTCAGTGAGAACCATGCCAAGCCTACACTATCCATGAAGCACTTATGTGTATAAATAAAGAACAGGTAAGCATGGGATTAAGTCTTTAAAAAGATTCAAGATCAGAGAAAGGAGTGGGCCAGTCAGGTAGCTGCCCAGGTCAGGATGACAAATCTGAGAGAGATAGCACTACAAAAGTTCCTTTCTTGGTCATGGGACATGTCTAATGTAGGTCAGCAATGGGCTCAGTTCCATCTAGTCATTCAGGGACCCAGCCTGGCAGTGGAACAAGCCATCATGTTGTGACACTTCTACCTTAACACATGGCTTCAGGGTTCAACACTGCCAGGGAAGAGAGGAAGCAGGGGATTCACCCTCGATTTTAAACCTCCTGGCCAGAAATGCCACGTATCACTTCTACTCCATACCCATTGGCCAGACTAGACAGTGACCCATCTAACTGCAAGAAGACTTGAATTTGAGGTTCTCCTATGTGCTCTGAAGTATAGAAGAGAAAAATACGAAACTCCCAGAAGTCTTCACGAAGAATTTATAAACATCATGGAATAAATCAAAATATTGCCTCAGGTTTTCCCTTATGTAACTGGTACAACTGGACTCAGTTCTGCTCTTACTGAAATAGGGAGCACCCTCAACTGACAGCCACTGCTCACTGGGGTCTCCCTACCTCTGATGGTCGCTCTACGTAACAATAGCCAGGCCGTGTAGTCTGAGACCAGCCAGCTGAGTGTATATGGAAGCCAGGAGAAAATCTGAAAGCAAATCATACCTGGGGTCATGCCATCTACTGGCAACCTGGGCCCATGCCACTTACTGGCAACAAGCGTTTCTGTGTAATATTTAAATTTTAATCCCTTTAATAGGCTTCCCAGGAACTTGTATGGTTTAAAAATCATACAAAAAAAGCTGAAGAGAGAATGAGAATGAGAAACAGGAAAGTGGAAAACATTTGTTGAAAGACAAAACTGGAAAAGCAAATTTTAAACTCCTTTTGAATGAGACAGTGTAACTATATTCTTGAAACCTATCTTTATCCTCCAGAGTGTGACTTACACTATCGGATTAAGAGTGAGGGAACCCTGTGAATGGGACAGCTACACCCAATACATTAAAATGCTATATTACCATGTAATTCATTCCTAATTTAAACACAAAGAAAAAGAAATTCAGTTTAATAGAAAATCAGTTTCTCTTCTTTCTCACTAAAATAAATAGTGAGCAAATATATTTTAAACATTGATGTAGATAAATGCCAAATTAGCTGCCTGAAGTACCACCCCATATCTCAACCCAGGCCTGGACACAATATAGCTTGGACAGAATCAGAGCCAACTCTCTTTATATAAATATATATAAAAGAAGGCATCTTGATGTAGATAAAGACATTGGACATGGATACAATAGTATGTGAGTGACAGGGCAAGTTACTAGTCAATTTGGATTATCCATTTAAACTAGCAAATGGTAATAATAATGCTATGTTGGTGAAATAAATAAACTACCATATAGAGGTGTCCAACATATGTATACACACACTTTGAATAATTATCAAGGCAGTGTTTATTAAAATATATTTCATTTTCAAAATTGAGATATTAACTTTTCAAGTGTGTATACATTTTGGAGGGACACTCTGTCTATAGTGTCTAGCATGAGCCTGTTTGGTAGATAATAGGTCTCCAGTAACTAGTCTAAGTCAATTCATGACTGTTGGATCAAGCAGTAAACTTGAACTTGAGCTAAGAAACATCAACATGAAGTGGGTCAACTAACAAAATGTGCCCGAGCTTTCCTTTCTCTAAAACAGGTAAGATAACACCTGCTTCAGCCTTCACAACAGAGCTACAGAGATGACCAAGATACATTAAGAGAGACCTTTGAATACTTAGAGAAGACATACTAGAGAAATCCAAACTATTATTACCTTTCTTTATTGAGCAATACTGGGGGATTTTTCTCACCAGGAAACAACTCCTCACTTTTGAGAAAGCATATTGCTGTAGCAAACAAACGCTACGGTACTGACCTATTTGCCAACGTCAAATAGAATCCTGGCAATGCTTTGGGTTAACGAAGTTCATTATGCTCAAGGACAAGGCATTGGGTCAATAGGAAAATACCATGAGGGCCTCCTGCACTGTGCGTGTCAGAGTGACAGAACGGGTTTGGGGTGCTGACTCGTCAGCAACAGAAGAGACTCAAACCAAACCTTCTTGTTTACTCTGCATGCGAGTCTGACCTTCCTGGGATTTCCCATGTTCTGTTCCACCACGGGTGGTAGAGCCCTTTTCCCCTAGAGAGCACAAATTGGAAACCATGTTTCTTGATGACTTACATTTGGTAGATGGCCAACAAGCGTTCCAATAGCTACCTTTTTACAGCCCACAAATGAGATCTCACAGATAAAACCCAGCAATTTTATTTCTACAATGGGAGGGAAACACCCATGAAAACTTGGGTTTGAACTGATTCAGAGCCCACTTTGACAAAAGGGTTAAATACGTTTTCACAGCTCTCAGGAGCAAACCCTCACACAGGCCCGCAGCCTGACAGAGGCAGCTCGTAAAGCCTGCTTAGAAACCTTGTCAAGACAACAAGCTTATTTCTCTGGGGCCCGTCCCTCCTGAAAACAGCACATGAGAATGCCAGATCCTTGCTGGAATTGTGAACAGCGAGCACCCCGCTGGGAAAAACAGGGGCCCCTGACTTCCAAGAAACTGGAGTCTTTGAGCATGCACTGTTTCATGAATCCTCGGGCCATGTCTATAAGGAAGTCAAAGACAGTCATTATCTTTCACCCATTCTGCAGATTTACGGGTTCCAACCCTTGCCTGGGGTACATGGCACGTTTGTGGCAGAGCCCAACCTCCAGGGCTGGCCAGACTCCTGGGAAATCACTGCTTTCCAGTAGGTTCTTGCATCATTATATGGTCACTCCATTTGTTCACACGCTGGGCAAACACTCACTGAATGCTGACTCTTCGCCAGGCACTGAGCTGTGTGCCAGGATAGGGACTGATTAGGGAAAGGTCCTGCCTCTACGGTTTGGGAGGAGGAGGAGTCTTGGACGTACACAGAGAATTACAAGAAGATACAAGAACCAGGGCAGCATAACTGAGTGATGAAGAGCATACCAAGTGTACGGGAGATCTGCGCTCAAATTTCTGCTCAGCCTCACATTTGCAAATTTCCATAGCACTTGCCTCCTACCATACTATATAACATACATGTTCATTGTTTAAACAGGTAACACACACACATAGAATATAAATTCTATGATGACAAAGAGGGTTTTTTTGGGGGGAGGGGCTATTTGTTCAGGGATGTGTCTCAGGGCCTAAAAGAGTGCCTGGCATATAATAGGTGTTGAATAAACATTTGTTGAATAAATGAATTCACTATATGTCCCTGGGAAATGTACTGCTCTCTTTGAGCCTCATTTTCCTCATTTCTAATATACATGGGTTGTTGAGAGAATAGGATGAGATGACATAGGCAAGTGCTCAGTACAGAGCCTGGACCATGATAAACAAATAAGTAGCCATCATTGTTAAATACTGATGATATATAGTGGTGTCCAGTGCTAAGGGGGCATTAAAAAACATCAACGATCTCTGAGGATGTCTGGGAAGCCTGCGATGTTGATTCCTGAAGAATGAGTGTAGAATATTGCTGGGAAAACAAAGGAAAGGGACAGGACTAAAGTCAGCAAGAAGGACAAGTCCAAGGCTGAGAAGCCTTCCCTGGAAGCGACCCTGGAGCCCTAGTGTTCAAAAGCAACATCCCCCATGTGTGTTCACAGCCCTTTGTCCCTGTGCCCCAAACATCTGTACATCAGAGGTACCTCTTTACTTTCAGGGCCAGCATAGAGCGAAAATTCCCCAATTCCTCCCCCGCACAGGCCTTTCCTTTGCGGCCCTGTCGTGGACTGGATTCTGTGTGTTCAGAACAAACGCACCGTGATGAGGCTGGCCGCGTAGTGACTGCAACAAGTCAAACAAGAGGCTTCCCGCGGATGACACACCTCTGATTCAGTCTGCCCCGACAAAGCTGGAGATTAAGTTTCCTTGCCTACAGCTGCAAGGAGAAACATGACACCCTTTACTAGCTACAGTGGGACACGCTTTATTAACCCGGCTTTAATTATATTCCATTCTGAGATTCAATAGTTTCGATTGCAACACCACATGAAACCAGGGTGAGCTGCACCTCATGGGACTCTGGCCACAAACTAGATTGGAAAAGTGCCTCCGAGGCAGTGACCCGCTTCTGCCAGCCAGACAGCCGGCAGTGTACAGCTCGGAGCCCGTGGTGCCCAGCTCTGGGGGAGCCCCACAAGTAGCCGAATCAGGGCAGGGCGAAGATGGCAGTCAGCTGGGGAGCGTGAACCTCACTGTAGTTATGAAAGAAACTTTGAAAAGTAAAAGGGAAACGTGGCAGGATCCACACATGACCTGCACTTACCAGGAAAACAGTAAACACGCATAGCCACACGGATGAAATTCTTTCCATCTGATCATTGCAATGCCGCCCTTCTTCTCACCCTCAGTTCTTGAAAGAGGCAGAAAATTACCTTTTACTTTTTAGCTGACAGATGACAATCAGCTTTATCTGAGGCAAGGGAGCTAACCTTGCACTATTTTTTTTTATTTTTCCGTCAGATTCTCTCCCAATATTTTGCCTGCCATCCTGCACATTTCACTTAGGGTTACTGGGGCAGCTGATTGGTCCGGGGACTGAGTGTCTCCATGATAGGACTGGTAACTGCAAATTATTGAGCATTTATTAGGTACAAGGTATTATGTGAAGGGCTTTACATGAATTATCTCATTATATCTTCACAACAGCTTTATGAGGCCACCGTATGCGTTTCCTTTTCCTACGTCCCACAATCAGAAAAGGGAAGAGGTGCAGCTCATACCCAACTCTATAGGAAGCCTAAGGCAGCGTCATTTCAGCTACACTTGGTCTCCAACCAGATGGCAGGATGGGAAAAGTCAGGGAGCATGCCCAGTCCCCTGAGTCCCCTGATGCCGGGTAAGCCTCAATGATGTTTGGTTAATGAAGTAATTATTTAATTGGGTACTTTTAAAGAATCTCAGGCTGGAAACCAAGGGGCTCCTTGGCAGCCAGTTCTCCCAGCAATAAGCCACGTGGCTGTGAGGCAGTCACTTGCCCCTGGCCTTCCCACCTGAACAATGAAGCACCTCTGAGTCAGGTGACCTCTGATGCCATCTGATGCCGGGTCCTGCCCCAAGTTCACCTTGCCATCAAGCATCCAGAGCCTGCGTCCGAATCTGATCCCCCACTTCCCTGTCTCCCACCCTGAACCCACATTCACACAAATGGGGCCTCAGCCAGACAGCACCTTGGCCTGAGCCCCGGGGAGTCACTCTCGGGCCAGGCAGGTATGTGGGTGCACACAGGACTGACTGCTCAAGTCATCAGGCTGCCCCGCTGTCTCCCTAAAGGAAGAACAGTTAGCACAGCCAGGAACCAGGATTCTCTTCATCCACTCAGATTGGAAGGATGAGGCTCCGTGACATGCAAATGTCCAAACAACCTTCCTGAATGTCACTGAGGTCTTTGAAATGAAAGCATTATCATTTAATCATGATCATTTTGCCACATTAAGCAAATTGGTTTCTTAGTCAGTATAAGATAAGGTGAACAAACTCTAAAGAGGGGCCGAAACTGGTTTGGCTCAGTGGTAGAGCGTCAGTCTGCGGACTGAAAGGTCCAGGATTCGATTCTGGTCAAGGGCATGCACATTGGTTGTGGGCACATCTCCGGTAGGAGGTGTGCCAGAGGCAGCTGGTCAATGTTTCTCTCTCATCGACGTTTCTAGCTCTCTGTCTCTCTCCCTTCCTCGCTGTAAAATATCAATAGAATATATTTTTTTAAAAAAAAACTCTAAAGAGGGGAAAAATAATTATTTTTACCTCAAGAGCCCACAATCTTGTGACATTCAACTAGCCTCTCGTAGGAGAGAACAAAGAAAGTACTAATTCTGATGGGGTAACGGGATAGGCGGGAGGGTGGCTGGAAATTGGGCCTGGTTTCTCAAAGGACATGACACTTGATTTCAACTTTGATAAGGGAATGGGCTTTGACAGGTGGAAGTGAAGGAAGAATATTTTATCAAAGGCGAATGATTAGTAAGTGTTAGTTGTCTCGCCATGACATGCACATATGTACGCATGCCTACGTGGTATCCATATTCGGAACGGGCCCTCTACACACACCTGCACCCACTCAACAGGTTTCCGTGGGCTCAGCCCCAGGAGTGCTCGCCAAGCCAGGAGGACCACTGGCCACACGTCTCAGGACGGCAGGATTGAAACACATGTCTCTGTTAAATACAATTTAAACCATATGCTTCTGCCTGATTTCTGCCTAGTTCATCAAAATATGTCTTTCACATGTGAGTTCGGATAGCCAGAAGCCTTCCAAGATTTTTTTTTTTTTTGCTTTTGATGTGTAGGAAGTTGTCTTTTCCAAAGGGAAACACATTGAAATTGCAGAAGATTTCGGGCTGCTCTTGGAAGGAATTAGATGTGGTTAGATTCACATGCAAAGTCTGAATAGGCAGAGGTGCTTCCAAGTTGGGTTTATCGGTTCGGCACGGCCCCAAGGGGCTCTGTGTTTTCCTCTTCGGTATGTGAATGTGTAACTTCATCTTGTAATGCAGGGCCCTGGTCAGGGTTCCCCAAAACTAAAGTCTGTGGGCTAACCCTGGCTGGCCACCTATTGACCTATGACCTGCAAGTGTAGACAAGTTTTTACATTTTTTAATAGTTGAGAAGAAATTTTAATAATACTCTTTTATGACATGTGAAAACTATAAGAAATTCAAATTTTGGGTTCTTAAAGTTTTATGGGAACACAGCCATGCTCTTCTATTTACATTTGTCTGCGGCCACTTCGGCACCACGGCGGCAGGGGTGAGTGGTGCGGCAGGGACCACGTGGCGTGCGAAGCCTAAAATATTTGCCATCGGGCCCTTTACAGAAAATGTTTGCCAACACCTGCTCCAAGGCAGCAGGATGTTCTCACTGAGTGGACACTAACACTTTTTAATGTAGGCCTTGATACTGGGGAAAAACAAAACAAAACACAAAGCCATCTTACAGATCTCAGTAGTTTTTATCTTTGAGGACCTAAAGAACTGAATTTACCTTTGGGTCATACCACACTTTGTCCTTTGTTCTTGAGAAATGAATCCAGTGGGCCCTTTAATTACTCAGATGTAAAGCAATATACCCTGCCATTATATTTGAGGGGGAAAATGAAGTCACCATTAATCCGAAAGTAAATGTTTATACTAAGAATAAAGAATGCTCTTTGACTTATATGTTAGATGTTTGCTTTACCATAGCTATGTCTCTGTAAACTTTGTAGCTTCTCTAGAGAAGGCATTTCTTTAGTTTTAATCTTCCTTATGATTTTATATTGTTGCTTGTTCTTGTGGAAGTGTGTGTGTGTGTGTGTGTGTGTGTGTGTGTGTGTGTGTGTGTGTTTTCCTGGGATTTGTTCACATGAGATTGACAGTACAGACCCAAAAGACTTCAGGAAAAATGGGGACGACTACCTTTACTTTAACCTAGAGCTGAGATTAGAGTGACTATGTTTAAGTCATCTGGAACTAGACTATGATGTTATTCAATACCGTAGGCTTTGTGAAATGATGATGAAATATCGCATTCAGATGTGATGGTCTTTCGGCGACCCTGGGCCCATGGGCAGAGTTTCCCCTGAGAAGAATGGATGTCCTTGCTGTACATTATCCCTAAGAGAAGGACAACAAATGAGGACTAAGGATATAGGGCTAATAGGTGAGAGGGGGACAGAGAAATACAACTCTTTTTCTCACTCTGAGCTTTCATAAGATGAGGCCTACACTCTGGTGGAGGATATACTGTAGGTCAGAGAGGCTCCCACAGATAAAGTAAAGTGGCCTTTTGAACTAGACAGAATGAGAAGTGATCATTCAGAGGCCTATGGATCGTGAATCTGGACCTATGATCCTTGAAAGCAGACATAGGAAACTGCAGCTTTTAAATATTTTCTGCCTGTATTTACTTCCTATCATACCCAACATTCAATACAGTTGTGTTCAAAATGTACAACCTAGGCTCAAGTGTGAGTGATAAATTAAGGGAAAAGTTTGCTCCATATTCCAGTGAAATAATAAAGAGAAGAGTAGGGCCCCCTCCTGAGACCAGGCAGCAGCAGTGAGAGTCAGCTGGGGATGCCACACCCAATTCGACAGTGACTGGCAGCAACAGTAGCTCCACAGTGTGGCAGAGAGGTGATAGCACTGGGGGCCTATTTATTTACACAATTAAGCCCGTGTGTAAAGGAACTGTGAGGACCAACTGAGAATGCTTCAAGGCAGAGACATGTTGGTCGTCAAAGCTGATGAAGGCTCAAGCCAATGGCAACAGGCATTAAAGGGATGTGACCCCGTTTTAAAGTCACAGGTTGAAAGAGCCTAGTTGTACTAGTTATTCTTCTGAGAGCCTCCACAAATCTGGAAGCTCCTTGAGAGCGGGTAATCTTTCCACCACCACCATTAGATCTCATGACTCAGAGTAGGATTGGAATACAATCAATTATTCAGCAGAAAAGAGCAGGGTTCCCAAGCATTCCCATTACAGAGAGCCCCTACTCAATCAAGCTCAACCTAGGCATTGGAAATTTTTCAGACAAATCACCTTATAGCTATTTCGCTGAAAAACAAATACTTCTGCCACCAAAACTTATCCTGAGAAATCTGCTAAACAAACACGAATAATTACTGATGTATTGTAACAGCATGTAGTCATATCTTAAGAGAACATCTTAATTACCAAGGAAGTATTAAGGATTACCAAAAAAAAATATTCCGCAAACATGGCCTGTCTGCTTATGATTATTAAATTGATCACTTTTGAGATTTGCAAGTTTTATCAATACCTAATCAACACCCAATAGATTAACCATTAAACGCAATAGCTAATTGCCTTCAGCTAGGTCAGTGGTCAGCAAACTCATTAGTCAACAGAGCCAAATATCAACAGTACAACGATTGAAATTTCTTTTGAGAGCCAAATTTTTAAAACTTAATCTTCTTCTAATGCCACTTCTTCAAAATAGACTCGCCCAGGCCGTGGTATTTTGTGGAAGAGCCACACTCAAGGGGCCAAAGAGCCACATGTGGCTCGCGAGCTGCAGTTTGCCGACCACGGATAGGTAGATATAGCTTATATGCATACTGCACATGGAATCTCAGAATGTCCACTTGGTGATGCAGACCATTCTAGCCCAATATAAAGCCCACATTCTGCTGCTCCCCTTTCCCATGCCCATGGCAGATACCAGCCAGGTATCTTTCTTGCTGAATATGACTATGACTTCACGATCCCTATCAGCAGAGCCCTCTGAGTCATACGTTTCAGGCAGTACAGCACCCTAGGGGCCAAAACCTGGTTCTAGAAAGATAAACAAAATTTAGATATTACAGCTGTTTGTGGTGTTCCAAAGGGTCAGGGTACATAAACAGATATTCAGTGGCATTAAAATTATATGGGCAGTGGGATGACTAGGAAAGTGTGCAAAAATTCATTTTTGAGGTTAAGAAGCCCCACTTTGGACAATTCCCATCAACCCCCTGAAGTCGACACGCAAAAGGAAAGCTATCTGTCATCCTGGGTAGCGCAGGTATCCATTTTACTGATGAAGAGAGTGAACCTCAGGCAGGAAAAGTGAATTATCCCAGATGACATATAAAGGAATGGCCCAGCCAAGTCTTAAACCCTAACTTCGATTAAGTTCCCAATTCATTTTATATTGCATCATGTTACCATTACCAAGAGAGAACTTACTTTTCAATTTGTTTGGTTAAAATTGCATTTCTTTATAAAGTAGACAGAAAGGAATAATACAAACCATTAAAGGAAAACTAAACTCATTCACAGAATGGTGTAGGGCCGTGGTTGGCAAATTGTGGCTCGTGAGCCACATGCAGCTCTTTGTCCCCTTGAGTATGGCTCTTCCACAAAATACCATGGTCTGCGTGAGTCTGTTTTGAAGAAGTGGTGTTAGAAGAAGTTTTAAAAATTTGGCTCTCAAAAGAAATTTCCATCGTTGTACTGTTGATATGTGGCTCTGTTGACTAATGAGTTTGCCTACCATTGGTGTAGGGGAAATGGCACCACTGCTGCAGAATACCTGTGATCCTTTCCTGAGCATCTTCTGTGACCAAGGACCTGCCATGTCTCAGGCCTGTGTGAAAGTTGGCTAGATAATTATGTATATCTCCTTGTTCTGTCATGCTGTGTACATCTTATGTGTACATCAGTGAGTTGGGGGAGTTGCAAAGAAACACACAATAGATAAAATCAGTCCCTAATCACTTAAGTTATTCAAAGTTAAAAGTAAGATAATCTATTCATTAATAGCTTATTTGTGAAATGGATGCTGTTGGGTTTTTTTCTGAGTCACACTTCAAACAGCCCACATGGACTAGACCACTTTTACAAAGTAGTTCTACTATGGTAAAAAGCCCAGGGCAACTCTGCCAAGGCCAAAGCAACATGTCCTCCATCCAGAGCACCATCCATCCTTGGCCAGATTGGTGGCTGCCAAAATGCTTCACAAGAACAAGGAAAGCTAATGAATAGAATTTGCATGGAATAACTTAAACTAATATTGGCATTCCAAGGAGATATCTATGCTGACATCTCCCTCTTTCCTTTCTCATCTCTCCTCACTATTACCAAAATGACCTCTCTGAAATGCATTGTCTGAGCATGTCATTCCCCTGCTTACATATTCTGGATGGCTCCCTATTGTCTACAGGGCCAGTCCAAACTTTCTGGCAAGGTGCACAGAGCTGTTCTCAGATTGGCTGGGGTCTACCACTCCTGCCTCCTTTTCTGACACTTCCCTACCACATCTACCTCTCCCTCCTTTGATTCTACTTTAACCAAAACACTAGTTGTCCTCAAGACAACCATGTCTTCCCTCTATTATTTCTTTGTAGAAGTTGCACTCCTTCTGGGAGATCTACAGCTGATAAACCCTTACCCTTCAATACCCAGATCAGATATCACCACAGGTCTGGACCCTTCCACCCTTAGGCAAGGTTGATGACATATACCTCATATCGCAGAACTTAGAAGTTCACACCATTGCTAATGCTAATGGGCTCACAAACTTCCTTTAGGGATGAGATTGTGTCTTACTCATCTTTGCTTGGTCAGCACATAGTAGGTGTGCATTAGCTGTTACTGAGTGGGTGACGAGGTAAATGTTGAGTTATAGAAATGAACTAGCAGAACTATTACTGATATCCATGTGGTCTACCAGAACTACCCAACTTACAGTCAATATTTACTCCTTAATTATGTAACTATGTATTCTTTGTCTGGGTTACATGTAGTGTTTCACACAGGGTGGGAAACGACTTGAAAAATTTTAAATTATGTGTGGGAAAATTTTGCAGGGACACAGTATTAAATAACATTGATTTGCAGATTGGAAAAGTTACTCCTTTTCCAATTCTGGATTAGTGCTTCTGGTGATACAAAAAAGAAAGGGTCAGTTTGATGCCCTATGACTTCAATGCCTCCCTAAAAACATGCTAAATTTTCTCTTTCTAACAGGGAGAGAATAGGATTGGGCTTAGGGACTTCAATGGGAAACAACCACCTAAACTATAAAGGGACTGCTTCATTCTCATTGTTCTTATCTTCATGGTTACTTTCCAGTTATAAAAAGTGAAATTAGTTTTTTTTATTTATTGTGAATTTTTCTTGTTAAATATATTGATTTTATTTAAGTTTAAAAAATGAGTCAGTTTAAAGAAAAACAATGAGGTAATGTTATTACAGGTATGTGTGAGTATTGCAGAAATAGAGGATGGCATCCAAGTGCCTAGATTAAGTGGATAAAGTCTTAGAAGGCAAAAGAACTGAAGGGCTCCTCAGCCTTCTACTTTGGGGTAAGTTGCTAACTCTTTTGGAAATTTTTCTATAATTTAACAGAATATAGGTAAATAACTGCAACATTTTCTATGCAATTCTGTGTCGTAAAAATAAAATGAAATAATGTTTGCTGAAATGCTTTGGACATATACAGAGAGCAACATTCTGATCATTACAACAATCAGCCTGAGCACAGTACACCATTCCTTCCCACCCTGCCTCACCCAGTGTAGTTGAAATGGAACTTTGAATAGATCTAGTTCGAGATACTCATTTGTTCATGAATTATATCCTCCTCATTCCCAAATTCATGTGACATGACCAAGGACATTTTAAAAATAAGAAAACATCTGAGGAATGGTGCCATTAATTGACCAAAACATATGAGGATTTTCTGCCAGATATAGGGCATATATGGCCATTTGAGGACACTGCTGATCACCCACCACCCAAGACTAACCCAGAACACAAGGCCTTTAACAGAAGAGATCCTCAAACCCACAAATTACTTCTGGGAACTACAATGGTCCAAGCGATCAAGATGGGGCTAAGTTGGCAGGGGATTGGGTGGGGGGGACGAATCTATTGGGAGTCACCAGAGTTACTCTGACCTCCAATCATACACAAATAATTCTTTGCTTAGTATTTTGTCTTTTTCAAGTAACTGGACCTTAAATTTAACAAAATAAAACTATAGGAATCTAACCTTTCTCCCTCATACCTGTTCCAGAAAACTTCAACCAGGAATCTGTAAATTGGTGATTCTATAGGATCTATGCCACCTCAAACCCAGGTCCTAGAGAAGCTCTGGAAGACTTCTCATGGGACGTTTACTATGACAACTGGAATGGCTCCAAAGCCAAGGACGTTGGGAGCTCTGTTACTAGAGGTGGAATGTGAAGAAGACAGGAGCTGGGGGCGGGGGGTGCTGCTCTGCATAGATCAAGTTTCACTTCAAATCATTTATTCTGTCAAATTCTAAATCCATACATACAAAAAAAAATTTTTTTAATTATGTGTCTGCAACCCCTCCCATCTATCTTCCCCTCCCCCTACTCTCCCACCCCAAGAACATGATTTGGGAAGCTCCCTCTGAATTTTGACAGAGGAAGATGAAAGACTAAAGGAGAAGCAGAGAGCACTAGAGAGAGGGAAAATGTGCATTTCATGTTTCAATGTGAGTCAAGAAATGAACTCTTTGGGGTTTTCATATAATTTTGCTAAAGATCTCACTCTCTTCCCCATCACTTCTGGTTGCTGACAAGGGATTCTTTGAGTGTGGCATGAGCCCTTCTGCTTTGTCTGGGTTACATGCACTTCAAAAGGGCGTGCTGAAGGGTGTTCAAAGAAGAGTGGCCCGCTGGTGAAAGTCCCGAGGTGGTACTGCAGGAAAACTTAAAGAAATGGCTCTTTGGCTAAAAGAGCACCAGACTCAGGGCTAGGGGCTGAAGGGACTTATTTATTATATGTGGCCCTGAAAGGTAGAATTGAAACAATCTGTAGGAACTACAACAGAGACAGAAGTCTGCTCAGTATTAGGAGAAACTTCTTTCTTAAATAACAGTGCTGGGTAAAGAATGGGCTTCCTAGACTTGAAAGAGGGAGAGAGAGGGGTTGGGGGTAGCCTGCCAAAGAGAGTGTCTAAATTCAGTTTGAAGAACCAATTCACAAGGACAATTCAAGCAAGAGGGAGCCAGAGTATGGGTCTTGATTTATTGATCCTCCTAATAGATACAAAAATTAGGATAAAACAGGGGACGGGGGGAGGGAGAGCATCTAAACTTTAAAGAGCACATAGCTTTAAGGCCAATAGATAACCAACACCAACCTTCAAATGCCAAGGGCATTTTTCCCAATAGAGTCCTCAGCCTTTACCTTCCCTGGAATTCTCTTTTGCGAAATCAAAGATTTCCTCTCTGTCCTCTCAAACGAAAAGTAAGCAAAATTGCAATTATCCCCTGGTCTGTCCTTTCAATTCCCCTGCCTTAACACTTTGTCCCAGACACGGTTTGTCTCTGCCGTGTGACAATCACATTTTCCACAGTCCGCTACATCTCTGGCCCGAGAAAGCTCTGAGGCTTGCCTGGTAGGCCTGGGTTACAGCTGGGAATTCATACTCCCACCCTGGATTAAATAAAGACTCAAAAATGGACAAATTCTCCTCTCCCAAATGTATCTGACTCAGCAGCCTCATCCCAAATGGAGAGCAAGCCTGAGCCCAACTGGAAGGATCTCCAGGGAAGGCTAAGGTCAGGAGTTAAGAAGCAGCAGCTGAAGGGACTGCGGGCAGGAGTCTATGCCTGAACTAACTCAGCATGACTCAGAGGGCCTTTCTGTGCCTGTGAGCGGAGCCTAGGCCTTTGGACTCTGTGATTGTCACATCACATTCACACCAGTGAGCCAACAGGTGAGCTGCTCTGACTAGCACATCAGATTGCTTTCTGGACAAAATCTTTGCAAAATCCGCTCCTCGCACGGAAGGTAAGAAATCTGATTAGACAACAGGAGCAACCACAATGAATCAACAATAGGATGAGTAAATATACACATAAGCATACACCACACCCTTGGCCTTGAGTGGGCTCGGGAGACTCGCAGATGGAGGAGAGATGGCTTTTGCCCTTGAGAAGCTCACAGTGCATTGGGGGAAACAGAGACATAAGCTCCGAGAGCATGATGTGATGATCCCATCATGGAGACGGGTCCGTTGCGGGAGCACAGAGAAGGAAACCGAGAGTGATTTGCGGGGAGCTCTCATGGGCATCGTTGTCATCGGAGCTAGAGCTTCCAGGTTGATCAGAAAGGAAACGGGGTGCCAGTCAAAGGAAAAAGCTTGAGCAAAGGTAGGAGGCCAGACATTTGTTGCAGTTATTTAATAATAGGCTCACTTGTAGAATTAAGTTAAAATAAAACATCTATAAATGATAATCCCCAAACCAAAAGTGGTTTGGGAGGTAAACCTAATGCCTTCTATTAATGTAATACCAGTGAAAACTGATTGCCCTGAAGATGTAAATTTGGTTTTAGAAAAAAATTATATACATCTATCCATGTCTATATGAATACATAAGGGAAATGAATAAGAAATAGAATAAAGCCCGGCGGTGTGGTTCACTGGTTGAGCGTCAACCAATGAACCAGGAGGTCGCAGTTAGACTCCAGGTCAGGGCACATGCCAGGGTTGCAGGCTCGATCCCCAGCAGGAGGCAACCGATCAATTATTCTCTCTCAACATTTATATTTCTCTCTCCTCTCCTCTCCTCTCCTCTCCTCTCCTTTCTTCTCCTCTTCCTTCTTCTCTAAAATAAAAAATAAAAAAATGTGTGTGTTTTTTTTAAAAAAAAAAAAAAGAGAGAGAGAGAGAGAGAGGTCTTTTCTTGGTTAAGGAGTATTTTTTGAAAAGAGTTTGCTGGGCAGAGAATTTCTATGTGGCTATGAAGTAGTAAAAATGGTGGCGTTGGAGGGTAGTCATTTGGAAAATGCTGCGAAAGTAGACAGGTCAGGCTGTTGTATACCAGCATACCTCCTCTTGCTCGCCACGGAAACATTGAATGAACACACAAGAGATAAATATCCATCCAAATTCAGCCGTCTCACTTCTCCTTTGACCACGTTTTGGACAAAGATGCTTGACAAGACGAAGCTGCTTACGCTTCAGGCCAGCAGGCCTTGCTGCTGGCTTCTGTCCAGGATAAACACTGTCAGTAAAACTATCCCTTCACACCCTCCCGGGAGACCGCTGGATGGGACTACCAGCATTCCCTAACTCTTTCTCCTTCTGAAGCTCAGAGAGGAAATCCCATCATGGGTCACTAAATGAGCTGCCGTGGCTTGGCCAAAGGGAAAACGGTAAGTAGAATAATGTTGTCCATCAAACACAGGGGGCACTGCTCTCCTGTTTTACCACCAGTTTTACCCGAGGGGCAACCAGATGAGCATCTTCCATTTCATTTCATTTCTGAAGGTACTGAGGATGGGTATCTCTCTCTCTGAAGGTCACACGAAATGTTTTTAGGGTAATAGAATGAGCTCTAGACCAAGAGTGAAAAATAACCGAGCTGAACTCAGAGCTATTAGATTTTTGTGTCATCTCAAGCAGGTCACTCTGCCTTTCTGGGTCTAATGCCCAGAAGATCTCCCCATTTATTCCCATTTATTTTAACAGACTGTGCCCTTTAGGTTGATTGATAGGTTTCTTGAAACATTGAATTCAATCTTGAGGTTCAGATAAACATATCATTCATTCATCGACTCAATATTTTGTGCTCCTACCAGGCACCAGGAATTGTCCCTGACATTGTCGGAGACTTAATGAGTTTCCCCATTCCTTGTTCCAAAGAGACTTTGAGGAAGATTGCAAAAATAACTCAGTACAACTCTTAGAAAAATAAAGCAAAGCCAGGCATCAAATAATTATATATAATCATTTAATTGATATAACCACATACATTACATACGGTCTTGTTATATAATCGCATATAACCATCTAATTGATCTTATAACCGCATGTGTAGCATAAGGTCTTTCTTAATTATTTGCTAGAGGTGGGCCACTAACATGTCTCTGAGCTTCTTGGTAACCAGCGCAAAAAGGCAAAAACAATCTATTTCATAATTTTCTGTGTATAAGACACAAATAGCGTCAAAGCTATTTCTGATGCTCAGATCTGAATATTTAATATCAGCTTGACATAGTGAAATACTTCAAACTACGAAACCTCCCTTCAACAAACACTCACTCACATTTACTCTGTCCCAGGCTTTGTGCCAGGTATTAAAATGAGTAAGATGAGCAAGATCTAGTCTGTGTTCCTCAAGTCTTTCTTAAGCATAAACTACAGATCAGGACTCGCAGGCTATCACAGTTGATTCATCCCAATTCCTAAATAGGCCCCATTAACCCTCCATGAAAGGGAGAGATTATGAAGCAAACTCCTAAAGGTCATCCTAGGAGAAATCCCAGCCGTGTGTTAAAGCTAGGAATAGAGATGGGGAAATGAGAGTAGGAATGGGGGAGAGGGGTTCTCTATGGTTTGAGATGCCCTCTCCTATCCCCAGTCCCAGCTGGCCTGGAACATATACCGTAGCTGGAAAGCAAGCACATGGAACTTCTTGTGTTTTTAAATGCCTTATCCTTGACAACTAATTTCTTCTGCAATGAACTAAAATGCCACCACTGGCAAATAAGAACACTCAGTTCCAAAAGCAGCCACTCTGCCCTGCCTGGATGCTGAGTTTAGGCCAACATGAGAGGCTCCATCCCTCTCCAAAGCAGCCAGATTACTCCAGATTACACACAAAACTTGACTGAGGAGAGACACTGCCCTTAGCAGCATAGCTCCATGGATCCTCGAAGGCACCTGGCTCATCATGCTCATTTTCCCAATGAGGAATTCCTTCAAACCCATGGATGACAGTGAGCCGTGGGGTGGCCAAGTGACTTAGAATCAGGATGGGCAGACCAGGGACTGCACTGCAGGATTATTTTCCCACACACCTGGGTTCTAGACGACATTTTAAATCTCAGTCCCCTTGGAATTATGGCTTCTTGAGTATAGAGACCACGTTTTACTATTTCATTTGTTTCTGTAGCCTCTGTGGCCTGCCCCGGACCCAGAACATCATGAAGGGGCATACACTGTGCTGCTTTCATTGGGTTCTTAAATCCCAGGGGCAGGTGGACTCCATCTAGCATGGATTATTGACCCTGGGGCACACTGGGGTTTCTGGGGAACATGAACAACAAAAAAAATACCCATGCCTGATCCCCCAGCCCAGACCAAGTGCAATCAGAATGCCAGAGGATTCTAATGTGCATGTTGGGCTGAGAACTGCTCACCTAACTTCTCACAGAACCAAAGCACAGCCATCCTGCCTCGGGCTGGAGCCCAAAGGCACAATGATCTTCGAATTCATTGTTCTTGGAAGGCGAGTTGCAATAAGATATCCCTGCCAAGGCTTTCCCCATGGCAGTCCCAAGGTATTCATACTCAGAGTGGTATCCTTTCTTCCTGTTAATGTTCACAT
Organism: Vespertilio murinus; assembly: GCA_963924515.1. Classification (NCBI taxonomy): domain Eukaryota; kingdom Metazoa; phylum Chordata; class Mammalia; order Chiroptera; family Vespertilionidae; genus Vespertilio; species Vespertilio murinus. Next base: position 166,981,995 of record OZ004708.1, read on the forward strand.
ACTGCCATCTAGTGGTTTCCTTGGCTTTTTCCAGAGGTGTGTCCCAATCATGCCTCAGCTGTAGCCCAGAGATTTGACAGGGTGCCAGAATTCCAAGACGTTTTATTATTTGGGCCAACTTAACTTGCAAAATGTCCTATGATTTCTTCTCCCAGGGTGTCTACAAGTCCTTGACTTAATTTGGATAGAGAGTCCAGGCCCAAACTGAGAAGTGGGAAAATGGCTTTGCAGGGAGCCTGGTTCAGCAGGGTGGCAGCCATATGCCCTTGGAAACATCATTGCACTTCCTGGTGCCTCAGCCTGCTCGTTTGGAAGACATAAAGAATAAATAACCTGCCCTCTCCATGTCCAGGAAATGTTTACAATTAAGGAGAAAGGTTATTAATGTGCAAGTGGGTTGAAAATATCCAAAATCACTAAAATAGATGTGCATACATACATATGTACACACACAAATACAGATGTAGTCATTGTTATGCAGGCTGTGACACCTGTCATACATGAATAATCAATAATCAATCATTGATTAAATATCTGGGAGCTAATCCTATAATCTCAAAGGTAACAGTATTACCTTTCAAATGGGTGGCTAAACCTTTTTTAACGTGATGAATACAATTCACATCCCACTGAATTCTAGTGGAGGCACATTAGCTGGACTGAAAGGTCACCTAAGCAGAGAACCCCTGAGATGAGGTCATCAGAGGCTCCCTGGGGGTGCTAACCAGGAAATCTGCGCATGACAGTTCCAATCAGGAAAATCCAAGGTGAAATCTCCGTCCCAGGGAGAGCACATGTGAAAGCATCTCAGAATTTGGAAAGAGAAGTCTCACAGGAGCTTTCTAACCAGGGAAGCTCTGTGGGCAGCTTCTACCTGGGACGCACGGGCTGATTGATAAGCGGCACCTTCAAAGACTCCTGCAACTCAGATCCACATGGACGGAAACTTATTTGTTGTACAATTATTTTTAAAATAAATTTTATGGAGGAAAAGCTAGGCAAGCTAGTGGTTGACTTAACTTCCTATCTTTTTCCAGTTATACTGGATTCAAAGAGCTAAGCATTTGACTAAAGAAAGTTTATAAAGGGAGGGCTTGGAAAAATAATTTTTTTAATGTTTTGGTTAGAACAGCAGATCTCCAAATCTGATGTTGTACAAATCACTTGGATACTAGTTAAAATGGGCCCTCAAGCAGAGATCCTGATTCCAGACCTCTAGGCCGGGCCAAGACACCCCATTTTAATGGCCGCTGTCCAGGTGCTCCATAGATAGCACCTGAGAGATCCGGGTCAAGAAGATCCTTTTCTTCCAGACTTCAGATGTTAGAGTGATACTGATCTTTATTCACTGCAGTGGGGCATGAAGTACTATGATAGGTTCAAGTTCAGAATGGGAGCAAATTGCCCTAAACATATGAACAGGAAGTCCAGTTCAGCAAAGCAGAGTAGCCAAGAGTTGTGGCATCAAACAGTTGGTGGAGGTCAGTATCAAAAGATGTCCCTATAAGATCATGAGACATAGCTGAGCACTGGGTATGTGACATGCAATTTCTCTGATTCTATCTATAGGAAAAAGGTTGCCATTGACTCCATTTTACCATGAAGATACTAGTACACAATACACCCCTTGTTGTGTCTGCTGTACCATCACCAGGGAACACTGCAGCAGTGTCCAGGGTCCCCTTCAGGGACATCAAGGCCTTCATGAGTGCTCTTGCCCAGACTGACTATTCCCTTTATATCCCTGCCTCCATGTGCCTCCCCTGTAAGAGAGACTCAAATCTAAAGACAACTCAACCATCATTTTTCTTGTAAGACACCAAACCAGAACTAATCACTGCCGACATTTATGAGCATTTATTTAACAACTAATCATGGGCTGGGCATGATGCAAAGGTATCTCATATAATACAATGATTATACAAGCTAGGAATCATCATCTAGAACAGAAGTTGACACAGGGCCAGCCAGCCAGTCATTGGTTTTTATAAATAAAGCTTTATTAGAATACAGCTACATCCACTTGTTTACCTATTGCCTTTGACTGTGGCATACTTGAGAAGCTACAGAAACTGTATAGCCCACAAAGCTGAATATTTCCTATCTGGCTCTTTGCAGAAACTTTGTCAACCTGGTCTAGAAAGATGAGTGACACACCTAAGATAGTACAGCAGGCATTTTGAATTCTTCTTAAAGAAATAATTAGAAGTCAGGCTCTCTGACCCCTGAGCAAATACACAATCATGCTTCCACTCTTTCTGCCCTTGGCATCTTGTTTGTATCTCATTTAAGCATTTATCATTATTTCTATCATAATCACTTATTCAAAAATTTTTATTGAGCTCCTACAAATATGATAGGGTTCATGGCCTCCAACATCTAACTTTTCAGATTATTAACCCCTATCAGTAAAACAACTTTTGAACATACAACCATGATGTAAGTATATTATTTAATCATGAAGTTTATAGGTATCCTACTGTACCAACACTTCAGGCACATTACATTACAAAGCATACAAAACACAAAGATGGGAGTTCTGTTCTTTCCCTTTCCAACTTTGGAAACCACTGGAATAGAAGATTTGGGAAACACTATGGAAAGAGCTAAGGAGAAAAGTGAACATAGTTTAGAAAACAAAAAAAAAGAGGAACTAAATGTTGAAAAGGGACATCAGAGGAAGGGATTTTGACCTGAGTCTTGAAAAATGAGCAGAAGATCATCAGACAAAGAAAGGGAAGGGGGCATTCTACACAAGAAAGATAGCTTATCCAAGACACAGAGAGAGGGTGCTGTGTTCAGACGAAAAGGTATTGTTACTGTAAAAGAAGACCATGAGGCAGTTCAGCATGATGGAAACCCAGTTCTGAAGGGCCTTGTGTGTCAGGTTAACTCTGAAGTTTATCCTGGAAGCAAAGACGAGATATTTAAGCACAGAGTTGGCATTACTGGGTTTAAGTTAGAAAGATCTCTCTGGAAGCCAGGTGAAAGGAAGAGTGAAGAGGGAGACTGGAGGCAGGAAGGTTAGTGCAAAGCATTCAATGAACACTTATTTATATACTGTTCTAGTTATATACTGTAAGCAGGTCTCTCAGTTAAAAGTTGAGAACTAGCCGAAACCAGTTTGGCTCAGTGGATAGAGCGTCGGCCTGAGGACTGAAAGGTCAAGAGCATGTACCTTGGTTGCGGGCACATCCCCAATGGGAGGTGTGCAGGAGGCAGCTGGTCAATGTTTCTCTCTCATTGATGTTTCTAGCTCTACATCCCTCTCCCTTCCTCTCTATAAAAAAAATCAATAAAATATATTTTAAATAAATAAATAAAAAGTATGAAAAACTAAAAGTTGAGAACTTATCAAAAGCAATGGTGACCATATTCCCCCTTTTACCTTCCCCCTCTGCACCCAACATTGAACTGATACATAAAGCTAATGACTATTGGTTGAATTATACTGAACTGGCACTTTCTCCCATTGTAAGAATGACATTTCCCAGGGTATCGTTTTGCTGCCTCTGGAAAACCATCATGGCCCCAGGTTCCATACATGAGATGGGGAGATAGAAGGACTTGAGGAGACTTGACTCCACACCAAAGGATCACGGGCCTCACGGAAGACCAGCACCTGGGCTGAGTCGGCACTCGGCGAAACTGCTGAGGGCGCATGTCAGACCAGCCTGGTGGCTGAGTCCACATCTCCAGGCTGAGCTGGATGAATCAGTGGGTGCCCCAGGCAGCGTTGGGAGCCTGGGTGCTGATGACTGACGGGCGGTAAGGTAAACTGATCAGGCACATGTGTAAAGCTGCTATGGAGCACCTCCTGCCAGGGAAGTCAGGACGAAGCCCAGCAGCTCTGGGTTGACAGAAACTGGAATTCAAGAAGTGGCTCTTCACCCTCCACCTCGTTTAACTGAGTATTGAAGAGACAAGGGTTTGCGAAAGGCCACAGAAAATGAATTGCTCTAGGAGGAGAAATCACACTTAAGCCACACATGTGGCTTGACCGAAAGGTCCCATTTAGGGGCATTTAGAAACCTCAGAGTTGAAAGAGCAAAAAATAATATAACCACAGAGACATAACTCTGGATAATCCACCTTCTGAGCCTCAAAGAAAGCTAGCTGGTAGTACAGGGAAAATGGCACTGAGGCATGAGTGGGGTGGGGGGATGAGGGGATGGTAATGGGGGGATAAGGACAAATAGGTAATACCTCAATCAATAAAGAAATTAAAATTTAAAAAAAGAAAATTACATTGAGGTTTGTAGGGGAAATCTTTCACATACTAGGTATCAGGAAGATGATTTCAAATATTCATAGTTTAACATAAGCTATCATAATAACAAGTCAAAAGAGAAAAACCATGTTTTTCTGATTCTTATGAATACTGGACAGGTGTTTGAAAAATTCAAAATCCATTCTTGATTACTTGTTAACAGAATATTCTTTCTTTAATGTATTGGGAGGTGGCACTGGTTCTCAAAAATATACAGGTTTCAAGTGTACAACTCAATAAAGCATCATCTGCACACTGCATCGTGCACCCATCACCCCAAGCAAAGTCTCTTTTCATCCCCATTTCCCCTCCTTTGCCCACCTCCACCTACCCCCACCCCCAACTCCCCTTTCCCTCTGGCCATCACCACACAGAAGGCTGCTCAGACAACATTAGAAAATACCTGTTTAACCAAAAATCCATCATGCTTATCAGTAAACTAGTACAAGAAGCTTTTCCATTAAAGTTGGAAGACAAGCAAGTTCTTTGTCACCACTGATATTTAAATTTATTTAGAAAATACTAGCCAACACGATAGGTAAAATAAAGAAGTAATAAGTATAAAACTTGGAAAAGTGGTGATAGAGTTAGGAGTACTTGCAGATAGTATTATGATTTGCTTAGAAAATCCAAGAAAAACAATTGACAAATATTTAGAAAGGAAAGAAATTCATGGATACAAGATCAATATAATAAAACTAATAGCTTTTGTTTATATATACAAACAATAGTAAATTGAAAAATACATGGAAAAACATTTACAATAGATACAAGGAGATAAAAGACCTAGAAATCAATATGATCTAACATAAAGAAAATGGGTTTATAACATCTATATACGGAAAACTTTAAAATGATACTCAGAGACCAAAAAAGTAAACAAATGGAAGGCATGCTTTGTTCTTTGATAAGAACACTGAGTATCATAAAAAAAACATCAGTTATTTCAAATCAATCAATAAATTTAGCACACTTCCAATAAAATTACCAATCGGATTCTTTTTTAACCAAGCAAGCATAAACAAGCATGCTCTAAAATTTTACTTAATAAATAAACAAGTAAGAGTAATAAAAAGAAAATGTTAGGGCAGATGGGTGGGTAGTGAAAAAGAGAAGAGATACTTAATGTTTGAAAGCTATTAAAAATTAAAATAGTTTGAATTCAGGACAGGTGGCTCAGTTGGTTTGGAGCATCATCACATAACACCAAAAGGTTGCTGCTTCAGTTTCCAATCAAGGCATATATCTGTTTGCAGGTTCAATCCCCAGGCCCTGTATTGAACATGCCAAAGGCAACCAAGCAATGTGTCTCTCTCACATGTATGTCTCTCTCTCTCTCTCTCTCTCTCTCTCTCTCTCTCTCTCTCTCTCTCTCTCTCTCTCTCAAAATCTCAATCTCTCCCTCTCCCTTTTCCTCCTCTCCTCTCTCCCCCTTTCTTCTCTCCCCTCCACTCTCTCTAAACAATCAATTGGGAAAATATCCTCAGATGAGGATCTTTATAAAAAATATTTGAGATAGGTTCAAGAACAGATAGATCAATGGAATGGAGTAGAAATTTCAGTAATAGATACAAATGTACATTATAATACATATAGGAACAAGTAGCATTTTAAATCGATAAATAGGAGGAAAATTATTCAATAAATAATATTTTGTCAACTGGGTAGCCATCTGGAAAGAAAATAAAGCTGATTCCATACTCCACACCTTACATAAAGATAAATTCTAGACATATCAAAGATTTAAACATGAAAGAATAAAACTTAACAGTAGAATTGTCCTTTGTATTTTCAAGTGGAGGATGAGAGTGATTCGAAGTATGACAGAAAACAAAAATTTAACAAAAACCTGATGTAAGAGTTTCATAAAACTGGTTATATCTGGTGGTTGTTTTTTGTGTTGTTTTTTTTTAACATCAAAAGAAAAATAATGTGGAGAAGCTGGGTGGAACTCATGTCACAAATAAATGACTAATTTCCTTCAGTTTATAAAGAGCTACTAGAAATCAGTAAGAAAGAAGATGAATGCACAGGTCTTGGAAAGGAAATGTGAATGCCTCGTATACAATTGTGAGGATGTCTCAATATCACTCATGATATGCAATGCAAATTAAAACCACAATGAGATATCATTTGTCACCTATCATTTCGGCAAAGATCAAAACGTTTGGCAGCATAACCTGCGGGCCAGCATGTGGGAGAAGCAGCTTTGTGTATGTGGCTGGTGGGGCCGTGGACTGCCAAGGTACCCATGGAGAACAATGCGGCACTATCCACCGAAACTTTAAACACATAAGCCCTTTGATCAAGCCGCTCCACATCTAAGAATTTATTCCGCTTGGCTGAAGTGAGATGTGTTCACTGCAACATTGTTTGTGCTAGCAAAATTTTGGAAACAATACCGATCAAATAAGAGATTAAATTCTAGTATATCCACATGCTGTTATTTTTAGTTACAGGAGTCTCATCTGTATTAATATCAAATAATTTATATGGTATACTTTGAGTAAAAAGCCAGGTTTAAAAAGTAATAGGAAAAAGTTATATATATACACATGTGTATGTGTATGTGTGTGTGTGTGTGTGTGTGTGTGTGTGTGCATAAATTAACTCTAGGGAAAAAATACACACAAAAACTGGCAATAATGAGTGCTTCTGTAAGAAACTGTCAGGGTGGCTAAGAAAAAAGAGTTTTGTAGCATAAACACCATCTATAAAAAATAACGCCAATGTCGTTTTTAAAGATATGCACCACCTCTCCCTGGTGATGTTCCAATTTGTGAAACTGTGAATGGTCTGGGTAGGCACAGATTCAAAAGATCTGGAGACCAAAAGGGGTCTTACATCATCTAGTCCAGCCTCCACTGTAGCTCTTGAATCCTCCCTACAGTCATGTCACTGAAACATATGGACCGGCAGCAACAGCATCACCTGGGAGCTTGTCAGAGATGCAGAACCTCAGATCCCACCCCAGACCTATTGAATCAAGAACTGCAGGAACAAGAACCCCGGGTGATTTCTGTGCACACTCGGGCCTGAGAAAGGCTTCCCTGCTATGCTCCTGAAACATCACCAGAAAATGAGAAAGGAGGGGGCAACCGCCTCCTTCTGAATTTACCTAATCATCTTTAATAATTATCATATACTGAGCACCAATAATGTGCCAGAAGGTCACATAAGTAATTAATCTTCATTAACCCTCACAATTACTCTCTGAGCCACCCCGTCTCCCCAGGTGAGGAACAGGTACTAGCAGCAGTTAGAGGGACGATTTGAGGCGGATCACTTAAACTGCATCCCATATTCTTAGAGTAGGAATATTACTCCCTTTGCAAATATTTTTTCATATTCTTAATTATTCAAAAGGAAAGTCATAGTTTGGTGTTATTGTGTCTTTCATGGCTCTTTACATTTTTTTTATAATCCCCCCCTCCTCTTTTCCCCTTACCAACTCTGTTATGAAGTCGATTCAACAGGGTGGGTGGAAAACACAAGGATATGGGGACTCCTGGCATGAATAAGACAAAAGCTCACATTCAGAACATGTGGGAGGGAGGCCAAAGGAGTTCCCTTGATGTGTACTCAGAGTGCTGTGGAACCTTTAAAACTGGAGGAGATTTCTAGGTTATTGCATTAAATACTTTAGTTAGACTCTGATCTTGCAGAGGCTTCTGTTGCTCCAGCTACATGGGAAATGCTGACCTGGTCCTTCACTGGTCAACATCCTTGGGGACAGGATGGAACCTTGGGGATAGGAAGGAAAGTAGATGTCAGGGTCGTGCACTAATGGAACCACCCTGCTCCATGAGGTGGCCAAGTAGCCTGGATATGTATTATAAACATTCACTTTCCTAATATATGCAGTGTTAAACATGGTAGACTCAGCCCCTGACATCACCTTCTCTGGTTCCTCTGCCTCTTCTCTAAAGCACTTGTCTCTGCTCAGACATGGAACAGAGTTAAAGGTTTTCTGGGACAACATTTTTCCAGGACCTAGCACCCAAGGGTGATAGTGATCCAAGTGTATCCTACAAAGAACCAGAGTGCCTATGGGAGCATCGGACACAGTGGTCATGTCCATGATGCTATGGCCATGGGGGCAACCATTCAATTTCCCTTGAGTTCCAGCTCAGTTCCGATGGGATTGGGACACTCCCCTGCAACCAGCCTCACAATTACTCACTCATTGACAGGTAGGTGGAAGGGAGTGTGCCACCACAGTGTTTTCATGTGCTTTGGCATGCAAGGACATTCCATTAAACCCAAAGGGCAAAGCACTCCTTTAAGAAATGAGGCATCCAATTCTGAAGAGAGCCTACTGATGGGTGGGTGTGAAACAGTTAAATTGCAAAATCCCAAAAGAATACCAAGTAGGCAATTTTCACTCCCAGCTTCTGTAGCTTAGAGAGACATTTGCAAGTGAGAGATGGGACTTACCCACTAAGGAAAGAGCTTGATTGTGATGGGAGACGTGTCATATAACCCTAAAACCAGAAGATAGTTTTCCTCCAGTAAAATCAGAGGTGTTAGTAATAGCCCTCCAATCACCAAAGCATAAGAATTTGCATAGTCGGGGCAGGAGCAGGGTTAATGCTCACCTCCTAAGTATTATTAGCTCACACTAATCCATGTGGTGGAAATATAGTTCACAGTGGCTACAATTCCTCAGTGTGCATCAGAAATCACCTGGGGTGAATCTAAAAATTGCAGATAACCAAACCCCCAAAATTTTAATTTAACTGGTCTAGGACTAGGGCTAGGTACTGGTACTTCCAAGTAATTGCGACGAATGGCTTGGGTGCAAACCACTAAGATAGGGCAATAGAAATGTGATGGGTGAAAGCTGGACACAAACAGAATTTGAGCAACTTTGAGCAGAGAGGTTGAGACCAAGATTGGACCCTACAATCTGCTTCCACTCAGTTGCCAGAGGAGTCATTCTAAAAGGGGAATGTCACTCCACGCCCCTGTTTAGAACCCTTGAGATAAAAGCCTCCTTATCCAGCCTTTGCCTTCCCTCTTCCTGCTTATTTTCTATGTTACACTATTTCTTTTTTCCTAAAGTTTCATGTCATGTTTCCCTACTTCCCTCATCTCACACTAGACTCACACACTTGTCTTTCAAGGCTCAGGTCAAAAGGCTCATACTTCCCATCACTCCAGTAGAACTGATCTCTCTTCACTCTATGACTTAGGTACAGACCTCTCAGTATCTGTTACTAAGATGTTCAGAATAGTGTTACTGTGATTAGACATTTGTTGTATCCCTAACGAACAGACCCCCTTGAGGCTTAGGGTTTCATTCATCTAAATCAATGTGCATCCCAGAGACACCACACTCAGTCATGTGATCAGGCCAGCAGGGCCCAAGTCAAGCATACAAAGAGTCCCAAGTAGTAGATGTCTCAACTATTGAAAAGATTAAGTCAAGCCAGCTTCCTGTTAAATAAAATATCCTCAGACCTTGAAAAATATGCCCTTAACGATCTGGAAGGCCAAATTCAGGTGTAGACTTCTAGGACTCCTCAGGGATCTGCACTAGAGGTAGGAGGCCAGGGGAAAGCAGACCCTTTCCTCATGCACACTAGTGGCTGCCCCAGCCCTCATGTCCAAACACTGTCCATTCCCTCCACACAAAAAACCACTCTCTGACTGCCATTCAGACCTAGGAGTTCACTTAGTGATGCAGTAAGCTCAAGGGAGAATGGCCTGAGAGAGGAGAGACACAGAATCTAGAGGCAGGCTCTGGGTTGTTTAGGCATAAAATTCAGAATTCAGAATAGCCATGGGGAGCTGAAAGGAGGCCAGAGAGGGGCCTTCTAAAGCCTAGAACCCAGGGCAGGGGCCCTTCTTGCACAAATCCAAGAGCAGTTCTGCTTAAGACTCATTTCAAGCATCATCACCTCCCTTAAAAAGCTTTCCCAGATTGCCCAGGTTAGACATTGTCCCTCTACTCTTCAAGCAACTGGTAAGTATATCAACCTCTGCACTTAGTCCAGTATATCACAATTGCCTATACTTAGTATGTCACTATCACCACATGAGGAGCTTCTTGAGAATGTGGACTGTGCCTTATTCACCACTGTGGACCCCCAGGCTTCTAGAGCATGGCATAGAGCATCACTCTAACCCTATGGTCGGCAAACTACGGCTCACAAGCCACATGCGGTTCTTTGGCCCCTTGAGTGTGGCTCTTCCACAAAATACCATGGCCTGGATGAGTCTATTCTGAAGAAGTGGTGTTAGAAGAAATTTAAGTTTAAAAAGTTTGGCTCTCAAAAGAAATTTCAATCATTGTTCGGTTGATATTTGGCTCTATTGACTAATGAGTTTGCTGACCACTGCCCTAACCAATGGCCAATGAGTGAATTCATGAAACAGATGATGAAATGAGAGGATACTCACCAGATCCAGATACTAAATCACTTTACCTCTCCAGCCTAAGAGTTTTACTAAAGACCTTTTAACGGCAAAGTAGCCATTATTATTGGCAATGAAAATAAACTCTTGCCCCACTTAATTGATCACTTATTCCAAATATATTATTCATGGGGAAACTAAATTGCTTCATTTCATATTGGAATTTCAGTTCACAAATGGTCCTTTTGCTATACTGATTATGTGACTTCTCCCCACCCTGATGACACGCTAAGGACTTGTTAAGAAGAACCTAAACAGTGAGCACATGGAGTTATCTCTCAGCAAGCTGTGTGAACCACACCTCTCATCGACAGGACTGAAACTGAACTACTTCTGATACTGAGAGGGGCCCTTTCTCCTACTCACATCCCTTATTCCAAAGGGCATTCCAAGTCCCTGTTGATAGAACCACCTGGGAGAAAGTATTTCCCTCTAGTGGGGAATGCCTCCGCTGAGTTTCCAGATGATGACAGAGCAATTTGCAGATGAGATTAGAGCAGCTTTAATACGTAGAATGCCTTTTGATTCACAGAGCAGTGGCTGAGTCCTCGGTCTGTTGGATTTCTTTTTACATCCTCTACTTCATGCAGAGATGTTGTGCAATGGGCAGATTGTAATCGCCTGCACCCAGGGAGAGGCAGAGAAGTGAGCGCAGTGAGTCAGAGACCACAACAAAGCCCTTCCTGGCATGTCGGGCTCACTTGGCAAACCCAGAGGATGTAAAATTGACAGCAAGACAAGGCGCATCTTTGTTATTTGTCAACAAATGTCAGAGACCATTGCAGAGTCTTGGCAACCTGACACGGGAGAGCCTCGGGGGAAGGATTGGGGATGCAAATAAGTAAGATGGTGGAAAACCCCATTCTGCGATGACCCACTGTCAGGCAGGTGTGTCAACAGGATTTTTTTTTATCTGACCCCAATGACCCATTTATCATGTTCAAGGAAACAGGAGGGTGCTCCTTGCAGTGTGACCCCCAAATAGATGTCAACTGACCTTTAAATAAGACTTAAATATCTGGCTCTGTTTACTGCCAGCTGTGTGACTTTGGACAAGTCATATGACATCTGAACATCTGGTTCCATATGTTTATCCAATGGGAGTAATATCTGCCTTTCCAAACCCATGGGACGGTTGTAAATATCAAACAAGAAAATGTAAGTAGAACAGTTTGTAGTTACAAAGTTCAGGACAAATAATAATTTATCACCATTATTTTTTGGTACTAAGACGTTATCCAAAAATCAAACCCAGAGAGACTGGACAGAAGCTGATTTGATTGTTTTGGCCTCATAGAAAAAAAAGGTATTTATAAACTAATGGGGAGCCATCAGAATGTCTGCTGCTTGAGCTATGTATTCTGTTTCTAACATGAAAAAAGTTATAGAAAAATATCACCTAGAGCCTCTCACAAGGGGTTTAGCACCACATCTGCACAGCTTCACTCCTTGGAACAACTCATTTAATGGGCACCTACTGAAGAACAAGCCCTGTGCTGGTCACTGGACATACAAACACAATCAAGATGATCATGTTTCCTGCTAATGGTGAAATGGAGGAGAGAGACAGGTACATAATTCAAAGCACTACATGTTTCAGGTACTTGTATACAAGGCACAGAAAATGGAAAAAGACAGGAATTACCATTTCTAGTGATACAACCAGGAAAGCTTCAGAGAAGAGGCAATTCGTGGTGTTTTTTTTTCAAGTATTCATTTTTTTTATTATTATTGGAGAGACAGACAGACAGACAGACAGACATCTGAGAGAGAAACTCCGGGAATTGGGCTTGCCACCTTCTGGTACACAGGACAATGCTCCAACTGACTGAGCCACCCAGCCAGGTCAAGAGGCAATTTTTGAATCAAGTCTTAAAAGAGAAGCTGGCACTTACCAGGTCAATGGCAGCTGGATGGAATTTTCAAAAGAGGAAATTGTGAGTGAGAGCAAATGCTTGAAAATTCTGGGGGACTTGAAAATTATCTGTGAGAGGGAAGGGGCGGGTTTAAGAGAAAAGTGAAAAATAGGCAAGGGTCACGTCATACAAGTCCCAATATGGAAGCTGATCTTTACCCTGTAGGCAGTGGGGATTCAAGGAAATATCTAAATATCGAATAGGACATGGTCAGATTTTTCACTTTGGAAAGACCTCTTGGGTGTGTTTGGAATATGGCACAAAAGGAAAAAAGCATAGAAGCTGGAAAGCCAGGAAAAAAAGTGCTTTTAATCCTAATTTTTTATTCAGAAGAATCTCTCAATGTGGGGTCTTATTAAATGGAACAGGTAAAAGCAGAGCTGCTTTGGTAGAAGTAAGAGTCTGGGATCAGGAGCTGTGTCTGTTTTGCCTTCTCTCAGCCCCACAATGGTATCTGAGGCCCTTTTATAAAATCTTAAGGCTCAGAGGAAAATGCTCTGTGGCATGGTATTAGGAAGACAACAAGGAAAGTGCAGGTGAGAGATGACTAAGAGCAGAATGGCAGACAGAATCAAATCCTGGTGATGGACCAGCTGAAGAGGCATCCAGGAACAACTACAGGGTCTGACTGGGACAGCTTAAGAGGTTTACAATTACCTGACATTAATAAAAATGATGATAATCGCCGAAACCGGTTTGGCTCAGTGGTAGAGCATCGGTCTGCGGACTGTAGGGTCCCGGGTTCGATTCCGGTCAAAGGGCATGTACATTGGTTGCGGGCACATCCCCAGTGGGGGGTGTGCAAGAGGCAGCTAGTCGATGTTTCTCTCTCATCGACGTTTCTAGCTCTCTATCTCTCTCCCTTCCTCTCTGTAAAATATCAATAAAATATATTTTTTTAAAAAATGATGATAATGTGTAGCATATGACAGTGCCTAATAAATGTGGCCCCACTTAATCCTCACAAAGTCATATGAAGTAGGCAGTAGTAGACTTATAATACCCTATGTCAGATGAAAGTTTGAGGCTCCAAGAAGTGAAGTGAATGGAACCCAGGGCTTCTGAGTATGACACTGGTCATCTTTCCATCTTGCCTCCACATTGGGTCACAATTGATGTCACAAATCTGACAGTTCTTCCTCATGACTGTATTGTCTGAGGATTAGAAAAAGCCCCTTGCTTTGGGATAAAAGGCTCATGACCTGGTTAATTTTGATGTCACAGGGAAGTACCTTCATTGTGCTGGGCATAAGGTTAATGCTCAGTGAACTTAACTTTCCCTCTCATTGCTATCTCACACCAAGAAAATCTTCTTGTTAATGCTATAAAAATGATCTCTTATCATTGTTCTTGGTTTTCAGGTCAAAGATATTTGACTTCCTTTAGCTGAGTTTTCTGGATCTTTATAACTACCACTGGTTTCACCACATTGATTTAACCCTTGATAAAGAGAACTTAAACTTGAAACTTTAAAATCTAGGTGGAGAAAAATTAAAGAGTAGGAAACCACTGGATAGATCAGGGGTGGGCAAACTTTAAAAAAAAAAATATATATATATATATATATATATATATATATATATATATATATAATTGAGATTTTACAGAGAGGAAGTGAGAGAGATAGAGAGCTAGAAACATTGATGAGAGAGAAACATCGACCAGCTGCCTCTTGCACACCCCCTACCGGGGAATGTGCCTGCAACCAAGGTACATGCCCTTGACCGGAATCGAACCCGGGTGTCAGTCTACAGACCCACGCTCTACCACTGAGCCAAACTGGTTTCGGCAGGGGTGGGCAAACTTTTTGACTCGAGGGCCACAATGGGTTCTTAAACTGGACTGGAGGGCCGGAACAAAAGCAACCTGACCATGCTGGCACTCTCATCTTGGGCTGCTGGTGAAAAAGCAGAGGGGAGAGCAAGAGAACCCTCCGCTCTTTCGGCTTCGAGGGCCGGATAGAACAGCAGAAAGGGCCAGATCTGGCCCTTGGGCCGTAGTTTGCCCACAGCTGGGCTAGATGCTTATCATCCTATCTAATAAAGAAGGAATATTCAAATTGACTGTCACTCCATCACAAAGGTGGCAGGGTCCAATCCCTTCAGCACTGCCAGGGGGAGTGGCAGGCAAACAGTACAGCGGGACCCACCCCCAGGAGTCCACCAGTCCTTTCAGTCCTGCCAGCAGCGAGCAGAAAAGTGGGCCCCTCAGAGAGCAGACAGCAGAGCCTGCTTGCCCATCGCCACAGCTTGAGCAAGCCAGCCCTGAAGAGAACAGAGAACTATGGGAAGTGGGCCTAAGCCGTCCGTAGGACATCCCCTGAGAGCTCCCAGAATGGAGAGGGTGCAGGTTGGGCTGAGGGAACACTCCTCCCGTGTACAAATTTCATGCACTAGGTCTCTAGTATTTATTATTGTCAAAACTAAGCCTATTTATGGTGATCTGACAAACTATCAGGTTCTCTATGAAATCCACTGGCCCCCATCACCTACCAAAATCTGCAAGGATGAAATGCAACAAATGCCAGTCATGGGAGCCTGCCAGAGTTTGGGGTCAACCCAAGCTGCCAACGCCAGACTTTGATTGGAAAGAAACAAAGAATCCTCCTCAATGATGCCAACATATAACACTAATTATTACAACAACAACTGACATTTAGAAGTGTTCACATCCCTAATCTCATTTAATTCCCAGTTTACAGATTTGGAAATTAAGATGTTACAAATCTTGTAGAACAAGCCCCACAACACAGGCTACTAGGTCGGTTGGAAATTGTTGTGTGTTTTTTGTTTGTTTTGTTTTGTTTTTTGTCAGTTTATTTTTTCCTTCAGTTTCAAAGTTTTAACAGTAAAAGTAAATGTTTGACTTCTATAACAGAAAATTCAATAAACAGTGCTGGATTCAAGGTAGCTTGATGAGACAATAATGTGGCCAAGAGTCTGACTTCTCCTATCTTTGCCCTCTTCCATCTGCATGGTCAACTTTGTGCTAAGGCCAGCCTCCATCATAGTTGCAAGATGTCTGTCTACAACACCCAAGGCTAAATGTTTTTTTTATCCACATTTATTGGACATGAATTAGGGAGTCAGTTCACATATAGGGATTTTCCTTCTCTTAGGTGTGCTAAGTTGAGTAGGTTAAAAGTTACTTAAAAGATTTGCTTCCTAGCCCTGGCTGGTGTGGCTCAGTTGGCTGAGCATTGTCCAGTGTGCCAAAAGGTTGCCATTTTGGTTTCTGATAAGGGCACATGCCCACGTTACAGTCTCAATACCCCTTCAGGGTGCATGGGGAATGCAGCCAATTGATTTTCTCTCATATGCTCTCTTCCCCTTTCCTTTCTTCTTTATTTGCTTCCTAAAGCACTTGGTTATCCTGAGTTCCTGAAGCAAAAGGAGACCAAGAGACACATATCAACATTAAAACTTGTTCAATAATCGTGCAAGAGACCTTGTTCCCTGGTCCCTATGCATAACCAGAGCTAGGTCACATTGATATCTTGACCACAGATTGCACTAATAACTAAAGGGATGACTATTGCCTAATACTGGGATCAAACATTTTGTACTCATTTAATGCACACACACACACACACACACACACACACACACACACAAACTATATGAAGATGAGACTAATTATCTTCCCCATTTCTCAGATGAGGAAACTGCAGATCAGAGAAATTAAATTATTTGCCCAAGCTCACCTAGCATAGTAATTCAGCTCCATTCCAGAATCCATGCTCTTAAACACTATGCCATTTGTTTTAGGTGGGCAACAGCAAATGTTGCTTCTGTCTGGCTCTCTTGGAGACTCAAGCCATTTACAGATAGGTTCTTTAAAATCAAAACCTTGCTCTCATCATAATGCACTCCTTATAAAAAAATAAAATTTATATATCCAAAGAGCCTCTAGAATCTGCTTTTAGACTTTTCCACTGTTTTAATGCTTTCAAGAAAGTAGCAGGGTTCTGGTATCCCAACACAGACCTGTGTTCAAATTCTAACTTTGCTACTGTTAAAAAGCCAATTTACTCATGTGAGCCTCATCTTCTTATCTATAAGATGTATATGTTACCTTCCCTCAGGATTATCTAAGATATAAACAGGATCACACACTGGCACATAGAAAAGTGAAGTATTTATTATCTGCTTTTTCCTTCCCTCCCATTATGTCTTTCATTTTTCTACTTCCTTTGAATATGGTTGTACATGTTTAAGGATGGGAAGCTCAGAACATGTTTGCAAGTTCTTTCTTAACATGCATTCTTTCCCAGAACTCTGGATGGCTCTATACATCAAGTAGAATAGTTTATTTTAAAGTTTTCACTCTTTCTTGCTGAAGTCCTAAAAATCTTTTTCCTATCACTGGAATGATAGAGATTTTTTTTTCCATTGAACCCCTAAGGCTTGTTTTTAAAATGAATTCACATGCTCTTTTGTGGGAAAGGAATATAGCCCATTTAAAGGGGGCCCTTTAGAGTGAGTGGCAAGGCCAGTGGCCAACTCGGGCCTTAATGAGTTAGCTTAAAAGTATGGAAGCTAATTAGTAAACCCAAGTTTCCAGGGCAAGGAGTTAAGATAAAGAGAGGTAGCCAGGAAAAAATACATCATTGGGAAGTCATGCTATTGATAGACCTTAATCACTTTCTCTTCTAGTTTCTGCCCAATTTTGGAGAGTAGAAAATAGTTTCATTTTGTTTTGCTATGTTTCTCCTGAGCTAAGATGTGAGAAGAAACTGGGCAGATAGCTCACCCGATCCATGAGCATTAGTATGTAGGGAAACCCACAGATGTCAATGACCTTGCACCAGAGGAGAGAACCCCACCAGCAGAACAACAGGATAGTGGATGGGGTCACTCCTAGAGTTGAAAGCATGGTCCACTGGTGGCAACTTCCGCATATTGTGAGAAGAGTACTCAGAGCTTCCAAAAAAAAAGGGATGAGCATCACCACCAGCCCTAAGGACGTGGATGAGAAGGGTTGAGTCCCTACATCTGTATTCCAATGGCTAAGTGCTATTTGTGGAGGAAGCTGGGCCCTTGTGGTGGCCTTGATGTGATGCCAACCTGACAGTGAATATGCAACAAAGGCAGAACTGGAAAACAGTTTAGAAACTCTTACTATGCGAGTTTTCTTCTGGAGAATTTATTAAGTGGGAAATGTGCATTTAGAAATCTTAATACGAGCGAATAAGCTTAAGTCTGCCCTTTTAGGAAGACAGAATTCTAATTCAGCTACTGACTTGAACCAAATGAAATTGTGACTCATAGGTAAATATGATTCAAAATTGGCAATTTCCTGTGGTTTAAACTAAATCACTTAAGGGTTTTATAAAGGGGAAATTGGTGGGCACTGATCTTTTTGAGCGCTATTCCACTGCAATATGTCAGGAGCCTTGATAACATCCTCGGTTATATATAAATATGTATGTATATGTGAGATATATATATATATATATATATATATATATATATATATATATATATAATTTCATTTAATGGTTATTACTCTGTAAGATCAGTACTATTATCTTCATTTTCAGAAGATAAGCTAAGGAGAAGAGAAGGTGAATAAATTATTCTAGGTCATGCAGAGTTGGGGTTCAGACAAACTGGCTATATGTTGCCAAAAACCAATGGTCAATTCTCAGTAGCACTGGACACAGCAAATCACTCCCTCCTCTTTGAAAGAGCTTCGTATTTTAGTCTCTCTTGGCCATCCTATCTCACTGGCTACACATTTGCTAGAATCTCATCTTCACAACCTGTGAACATACAAGGCTATGGCCTGAGATGAGAGAGAGCTCATCATTGATGTTTCTATCCCTCACTTCCTCTCCCTTCCTCTCTGAAATCAATAAAAATATATTTTTCAAAAGAAAATGGTAATCCCAGTCTTCCCTCCAAATAGACCAAAACAACCAGAGAAGAAGTATTTTTTGACTCCCCTATTTCTCTCATCATTCACAACTAATCTACCAGATCCTGGTGTTTCTATCTTTAGATTATATGCCGAATTGGATCCCACTACCTGTGTTGCCCCGAAAATAAGACATCCTCCAAAAATAAGACCTACTTTATGGAAACATAATACATCCCCTGAAAATAAGACCTAGCGCATCTTTGGGAGCAAAAATTAACATAAGACACTGTCTTATTTTTGGGGAAACAGGGTATATCCGGATCCAAGCCACCATTCTCTCTCACTGGACTCTTGCAAAAGCTTCTTAACTGGCCTCCTTATTTCCACTTTCATTGTTCTATAGCCTGGTCTCTGCATAGCAGCCAAAGTGATACATGTAAAACCCAAATTAGGTCTTGTGATTCTTTCCTCAGGACCCTTCAGTGGCTTCCTAGCACACACAGAGAAGCATCTTCCACAATCCTCCCCATGGCCGGCAAAGCCCAATATGATAGGACCTGTTTTTCTAATCTCTTCTATGATGGATGAAAACTGGCCACTTTGATACACCTCACATTGAGAGGTGGAATCTATTTTCCCTGCCCTGGAATCTGACTACGTTATGACCAAGAGCGTGATGGAGGTCACACTATCCCAGTTGACTGGCAGAATAGTGTCTGGAAGTTCTAAGCCACCATGTAAGAAGCCCAATGCCCTCAAGCCACATGCAGTTAGAAACCCAAACAACATGGCAGCAACATGGCCATGAGCAGGCCCTCCAGTCAATAAAAATAACCGAGTCCCCAGTTAATATTATCAAGCACAGCCACGTAAGAAAGTCCTCTTGTACTCCCCAGTCCAGTAAGTATTCAGATATCTCCATCCCCAACTATTTGAGTATAGCCACATGACAGATCCCAAGGAAAGACCAGTCAGCCAATCCCAGTCAATCTACTTCATTATAGTTTGTTACACAGCCACAGCTAACTGCAACATCATTTTCTGCCATGCTCTCCCTTGTCCCCTCTACTCCAGTCACACAGACCTATGACTGTTCCTCTAACATACGAGACACATTACTACCTCCAGGTATTCATACCTACTTTCCCTGCCCATGGCATGTTCTTGCTCCAGATACCCACATGGATTCTTCTAGGGCTGTGCTTAAACATCAAAGAGTGCTTCCCTGATGAATTTATCTAAAATCACCTCATCACTCTGTCTCTTATCAAACTTTATTTTGCTTCTAAACATTTATCATCACCTAACATATCTTCGACTCATTAATTATTCATCTCCTGCTAACAAATAAAAATTCTGCAAAAAAACCCCGATAATATTATCTTTCATTTGCAGCTCTTTCTCTATTGCTTGGAACAAATCCTAGTATGCCATAGGTATTCAATATGCGATGGATGGATGGATGGATGGATGGATGGATGGATGGATGGATTTGGATGGATGGATGGATGGATGGATTAGATCCACAGCCCAAGCATTTTTATCTGCAGTATGGAAAGGGGGGAAAATAGAAGGAAAAACATGTAGCGGGGGTAGGGGAGGACTCTAAAATTATAGCAATAATACTGGTTTTATTATTTGCACTGCATTAAACAAAAGTGGATGGCAGAGACCATGAATCAGTAAAATATAGTCAAGCTACAAGCACCAGCACAGCAGTCCTATACATCACCAGAGTTGGTTTCTCCCTTTCAGAAACTGTCCTAGTCATATCCCTATTCAAAAGATTTGAACTTAAGTGCATCCTTCTCTCTGCTCAATTAATACATTCCCATTTGGATCCATGTCTCACATTACAAGCCCCTGCATGCATCATCCAACCAGGGTCAGCGTGAACCTTACCTAATTAACAGTGCATAATGAAAACAAATATTGTTTCATTTCCCCGTGACATGATTAATTCCCATAGGCATTCAAGGTTGGGCCTGCTCTTGATGAGTAACCAGAGAACAAATCGCAATCGCCAACCATTTGAGCCGGAAAACAATTGCGGGCTCCCCTTAACCACTTTGCAGATAAGGAGTTTGACTTGCCCTCTAATAATAGATGGCACTGCATCATGAATTGTTTGCAATTTGTAAGAGACAGATGACGCAAAGATGGCAACTAAAGACTTAGGAACATCCCCCCACCCCATCCCTCAATAACCAAGACCTAAACCATGACCTCTCCCATTGCCACTGCTGGGTTTCAGTGCCTCCAGTTATATACCACAGACCTTGTAAGATTTAATGGTGTCGGCTATTCTCTAATGGAACCACTATATTTCATTAAGTTCAACAGTTGCAGGTCTCATCATTCCTTAGGCCTCCCCACACTTCTTTTGATGACTCTCCGGGCTTCATTCTGTAGCTCCCTCTTAGAGAATCCTAATACATATTACAGGCTCTAAGAAGTCCCTACAGAACAGACATCTTTTAAAAGTTTTTATTGCCGAAACCGGTTTGGCTCAGTGGTAGAGCGTCGGGCTGCGGACTGAAGGGTCCCGGGTTCGATTCCGGCCAAGGGCATGTACATTGGTTGATGTGGGCACATTCCCGGTAGGGGGTGTGCAAGAGGCAGCTGGTCGATGTTTCTCTCTCATGGACGTTTCTAGCTCTCTATCTCTCTCCCTTCCTCTCTGTAAAATATCAATAAAATATATTTTTTAAAGTTTTTATTAATCAAATGTTTATTTTTAATTAGCCCAATGTTTCCCAAGATTTTTTTTATTACAGAACAGTGTGTGTTGAAGTAATACTGAATCTAAATATTGACAGTTTTTAGAGACCACTTTTATGACCTAAAAAAAAAACAATGCTTGACACAGATAATGCAAAAAAAAAAGTTATGCCAGATAGGAAAGGGGTTGGGGGACTGGGTAAAAAAGTTTTGGCTCAATGGATGGAGTGTCAGCCTGCACACTGGAGGGTTGCAGGTTCAATTCTGGTCAAGGGCACATACCTGGGTTGTTGGCTTAATCCCCAGTAGAGAGTGTGCAGGAGACAGCCGATCAATGATTCTCTCTCATCATTGATGTTTCTATCTCTCCCTTCCTCTCTGAAATCAATAAAAATATTAATAAGTACAAATTGGCAGTTACAAGAGTCACAGGCATGTAAAGTGCAGCATAGGGAATATAGGTAATAATATTTTAATAACTATGTGTGGTGTCAGGTGTGTTTAGACTTATCAGAAGGATCACTTCATGAATTATATAAACATCTAACCTCTATGGTGTACACCTGAAACTTAACTAATATTGAATGTTGACAATAACTGAAAAATTGAAAAATACATATATATAGTGTATAGTATATAATGTGAGACATGTAAAAAACAGATCCAAGGGTGTCTAGTAGCCTGCACAATGTCTAGCACATAATAAGTTCTCAACAAATAATAGTTGACTAATCTATACTGATACATAAAGAAAGCAGATTTGTTCATGTATTAATAAGTATATATTAAATGCCAACTATGTGCTTGCACACATGGGCACAGCAGTGAATAAACAAAGACCCTGGCTTCATGACACTTCCATTTACATCAGGTGGGACAAAATCCCAGCCTGTCACAGTCAGTTACCCTACAGCTCAACCCTCTCACTGTTTAGGTAGGGAAATTCAGATCCAGAGAAGAGAAATTCTCCTAAGGTCACCCAACAAGTTAATAGCAAAGCTGGGATTTAAGCGAGGTTTTCTGACCATGAAGTCAGTGCTTATCCACCCACACCGGATTGACTAGGTTAAGGAAGCTCCAAAATGTATCATATCATGATTTTAAAGAGAAGTCGTGTTGAATCACAGAGAAAATGCCATAATTCTGATCCCAGTTCAGCATCTAAATGTCTGAATTTAGCATCTGAATGATTAAGAATCTCGGGTCTTGGCCAATGTTTTTTTTATTAGAGTAAATTAATTACTATTAATTTAAGAAACCAATCTGAGTTAATCAGAGCTCGAGGCTTACCAAGAATAGCAAAGAAGGAAAAAAGACTGCCATTCTGTGCTCTTTCCAAATAGGTGACAGGAAATAGGAACTGGAAAGAGCATGTGTTTTTGGAATCAAACTGTTCTGAATCCCAGTTCTGCCTCCTATTAGTTGTACAACCATAGGACACTCCCACTCAATGAGGAGACTCACACCCAACTTCCCCACTTGCAAAACCTTCACAAACCTTTATGAGGATTCTATGAAATAATATATGTAGAAGAATATTATATATTATTCTATGAAATAATATATAATATTGCTTTAAAAAAAGTGGTCATTCCGTATGCCTCCCCACACTTCTTTTGATGACCAATTTCCTTCCTTTAAGACCTGTCAATGAACTAGAAAATGTTCAAATACTCAAGTTTGGTGAAACATAAAAATGTAATAACCTTTAAAAAAAAATCTGAGAAAAATGCCCCTAAACTCATGGTGTGCACAACAGGCCTGGAATTTGGGTTCTTTCATTTGGTGGAGTTTTCATTCTTTCCGCCTTTGGTCAGACTTGAATTCCCGGGGGACTACCTCTCCTGATATTTTGGCACTTGCCCTAGTCACAGTTGGAAGTATAGAAACGAGTGAAATGGGAAAATAATGAAAAACAAAAGTCAATCAAAATCTCTTCCACTTTTTCTTTTTCCTTTAGTGAATTTTTAAGCAGATGTGTTGGACTTTCAGTCAAAGCTTAGGATAGAGTTTTAGCTGTGAATCTTTTTCCCATTCTCTCACTTAACAGGGTTCTTCCTACCCCCATGCGGGGCACATTTTTGAAACCTAAGAGCTCCTTTTGCAGGTAATATCTTATCAAGGCAGTGATTCTTGAGACTAATTCTCTGGTTGCGTTCTTTGGAAAACATTAGATGCACACAGGTCTCACTGGACCTGAGAGAAAAGCAGCCTTTTGTTTGTTGTCAATGTCACATACTTCAGCGTTGGTATCAACACAATCATGGGAGAGAGGCAGCCATCCGAATCCACATTGCAGTTAGCATCAAGATTTTGGAAGGCCCCTCAATTAAACTGTATACCTTCAGTTTAGTCCTTTCCAATTCAGCAGAGCGGACCAGCCTCTCCCATCACCCATTACTCCAACCCCATCCCATGCCTGAAAGAAATCACATTTTCTTTTTGCCAGAATACAGGCAGAGATGTCAATGCAGGTCATGCACAGAATTCCCCAAAGATGAAGTGACAAAACCCTGACAGGGATGCTCACTCCCTGTGGAAATCATCAGAGGTTGACATTAACAAGAGAATAATAATAAACCTAAAGTCAGGAAAAGTAGAAAGAATACTAATAGCAGTAGTGTGAGGCTTGGGACGAGGAGGAAATACCCACTGATGGCTGTGCTCTATTCCCCCATGAACCTTGTAGGAGTCTCCCTCCCATCCAGGCTTCACTGAGCTATCTCTAGGAAATGGGGAGCACTGGACTGATAGCCTTCAGGGGCCCTCCCCGTCTGGATATTCTATGAGTGCACAAAACACCATTCCCATGGCGCGACTCTGAGAGCTGAATGACACTGATGAGTCAGGTGATACTTAAAGACCATCCATGCAGAGATCAGCAGCGATAGTGATAGTGGACAAGCCAAGAAGTAATGTTATACCTACCTAATTTGCATAATGGCCAGAGAAGAGAACAGGCAGCATTGGAGCCACTCAAAGCATTGCCACTTTGGAATGTTTCATTCAGTATGGAATGTATGTTCTCCAACTTGTTCCAAATACTCATCAGGATGCATAATTGAAGGTTGTTTTATATGTGTGTGTGTGTGTGTGTGCACGCACACACACACACACACACACACACACACACACTAGTGGCCTAGTGCATGAAATTTGTGCACATTAAAAGGAAATCACTTAGAGAAAATATTTTAATATTATTTGCCCTTTCTCTATAATAGAAATGTCAGAGATGAAAGAAAATTAGTAAAATGTATGTGAAAATCTTCCTCCTGTCAGAGTCTGAGGCATGCTGCAAGACCCAGAATCAAGTCCCTGCCCACCCAAACGGGCCTTGAAATCACAGGAGACCCAGATTGCCCACCCCCATTGGGCAAGATCCAAACCTGGCCATCCCCACCACCATCAAGCCCTGCCAGGCAGGGGGGGAGGGGTACAACCTAGGGTCTCATGGCCTGGCGCCAGGCAGGGGTCCCCCATCCTATGCCAGTTGGGGGGTACAGCCTCAGGTCCCCAGTGCACATCGAGCCCCACTGGACCGGGGGCACGGCCTGAGGTCCTCTTGCCTAGTGCCAGGAGAGAGGGTGTGGCCTGAGGTCCCCCAGCCCAGACTGGGGGCGGGGGGAGCACCTTGAGGTTCCCCATCAAGCCTTGCAAGGCGAGGAGGGCGGGGGAGGGAAACCCATTAGGTTCTCCGCCCCAGCCCAGCACCATGCAGCCTCAGGTCCCTGCTGATCGCTCATTATGGAAACCCCACCTCCACTGTGGGTACAACCATCTTGTGTTACAGGAACCCCACCTCCACTGTGGGCACAGCCATCTTGTGATGGTGTGAGGGTTGATTTGCATATTATCTCTTTATTCTATAGGATATTTTTAATTGATTTCAGGGAGGAAGGGAGAGGGAGAGAAATATCAATGATCAAAGAGAATCATTGGTTGGCTGCCTCCTGCACACCCCCTACTGGGAATTGAGCCTGCAACCTGGATATGTGCCCTTGCTAAAAATTGAACCTGGAACCCTTTAGTCCACAGGCCAACGTCCATTCACTGAGCCAAACCAACTAGGGCTAGGATTTTTCTTTTTTTAAAAAAATATTTGTAATTGATTTCAGGGAGAACAGGAAAGAGAGATATAGGAACATCAATGACGAGAATCATTAATCAGCTGCCTCCTGCATGCCCCTTACTGGGGATTGAGGTTGCAACCTGAGCATGTGACCTCCTGGTTCATAGGTTGATGCTCAACCACTGAGCCATGCTAGCTGGCTTGAAGGGTTTTTCCAAGTCTGGTCATGAGCAGATTTAAAATCCTAGAAGCTAACTTGAAAAAAAAAATATTTTAAATTAGAAGCCCAACAAAGGGGGCAGGTGAATCATCTCTGGAAGAAAGAGACACAGTACACAGCACTTAATATGTGTCAGACACTAACATTCACAAATGAAAATCAAGAGGGATCAGCACAGCCCACACCCTCACAGAGAGGTACATAGTTCCTAAAGATCAGAGGTCATAAAGCACCAGGAAGTCATCTTTATTTCCTGGAAGTGACACTATCAGGAGAGTGACGTGCGATGGTCATTTGATGGACTTCTGGCTATGGTAAAAGTCAATGCTACAAGTGGAAAAATGAAAAATAATTCTTTATCTACAAAGAATAAGATCTTAGAAAATTGAATTCAACTTCAATTCCATCATCCCTAGCTAGGAATAAGATTATTCACTTCTTTGAAGGAACAGAGCTTTGCAATTTAGTGAAAGTTTAGGAAGCACCTTCCTAAAATAGAGACTAAGCTTTTTGATGTGACATATGTGGTAATACAATGGTAAGATTCAAAAGAGAAAGGGGGGGGGGGGGGAATGACATTGTGGCCCCACCACCATGAGAACAATGATCAACCAAGAAACTATGGAATCTTAATTAAGGTTGTCTAATTAAGTATCTGCTAACTTACTTCAGGGGACCATAAAATGCTCCCTCTGTAAAACTTTCTCAATATAATTCCTATGGAGGTAGAAGAGAAATAGAGAAGGTATTGTAGTTCTTCCTGAATAAACTGAGCCTCATCCAGCGTAAAGATTATATGGATGCCCTCTCTTCACCCAAGCCATCTCCAGCCAGTTTCAGTTTTAAACATCATGAACCTCCTTGGGACTCATCAGCCTCCAAGCATCTATCTGTTAATACACTCTATCCTGTGCATCCGCCCAATACCAATTGCATGCCAGGCCCAGAGCTCACCTCAAGTAGAGATTGGTGTGCAGGTCTTTAATTCTTTGTGATCAAGGAAAATTCAATATGCAATGTTCTACAGCAGCTCCTCTGGAGCGATCAGTGTTTCAGAGGGAGCGTCATTTAGGTTAGAAAGCAGAGAAGAGGGTAAGAACGTGTCAGCAAGAAGTAATATCTTGAGTAAAGGTGCAGTGGGATAAAGAAAAATGGGAATCTACTCAGTTTCTAGCTTGAAAGAAAGCAAAACAGTGAGTTGTGTGGAGGCAGAGACTCTGAGGGCTGCGGCTAAAGGTGTGGGTGAGAGCTGTCAAAAAAGAGGTCCCCTGTGTGCCAAGGCGAGGAGCTTGGACTTTATCCCATAGCCATGGGGAGCCACTGAGCGCTTTCAGACAGAGGAGTGACGTGGACTTTAAGAGGGCTCCCTCTGGGGCACTGAGAAGGCAGATTGTCGGGGAACAGACTGGAGCAAGTTCGGAGGAGTTTTATTGCTCTTTTTGTGCAGCGCATCTGTTCTAGGAGGAACAATAGAGGATTAAATCATGTGGCTTAATAAACTTCCACATGCACTACTGTGGAGGCTGTTTACCACCAGGGAAGTGGAGGCACATTGTAGAATCAGGACACAGTGCTGAGTGAGGGGCAGGCAGCACCGAATGGCCTCAGAGGGAGAAAAATCGAGCAACAACCTCAGCTCTGCAACTCATCAGTTGTGTGACACTGGGAAACTCAGCCACCTCGTGGAGCCATCTGGTGTAAGATGGCAGTCGAAATGTGAACAAGGGATATGCACAGGTCCTCCTGGCAGAGCACTGAGCACTGAGTAGGTCCACTATAAGTGGTAGCCACCATGACTACAGTGAGAAAGCCTTCTTTTGCCAAGAATGCTCTCAGAAAAATCCATTCACCATGACAGAGGCTTCCTCCGCTGAGCACCAGTAACCAAAGCAAACAGAATGGGGACAAACCCAGAGTTATTACCTACAGAGAGGCTCAGGTGTCCCTTTGAAAGAAAGCAAAAACCAGCCCGAGTCTAACAAGCCCATACACACCGATCAGAGCTGCCTATTCTCAGCAGCCCTGGGCACATTCCCACATAACCTGGTTTGACAAGCTGCGCTGGCCCAGTGCCCAGCTTCCAGTTGGAATCTACAAGGCCCCAGGATTCTTTGACAACTTTTCTTTCTCTAGGAGGGCGATTGTGGTGCAGAATAGAGGCATTGATGTACGTTGTATGCACCTATGCATCAACCTTTTACTTCCTATCTTACCTCGAGGCCAAATTTCTTCTTCAAGATACCAACACACAACCTTTGTGGGCCAAAGCTCTGAATCTATATAGCTTCACAGACAGCATAACTCATGTACTGTGTGGGATCCGTTTTTGGTTCTAGAATTAGGGTTCATGGTTTCAAATGTTCTGATAGCCCCAGTTCAGAAAGGATTGAGATTCCTGCTCCAAACTACTTGCTTGGAAAATGAGGGTAATTGTGGATGAAGATTTTGTTCAGTACCAACTATTATCTCTCCTCTTATCTTTTGACTTTCATCCTCTCACTTGCAAACATTCTGGAAAGTTCTCATGGTCCAATTCACAAACCAACAGCCTCCTTCCTTCCACCACTGTATGTTGCTCAGAATACCCCATCCCGCTACTGCTTCTCCCCTGGTAGTTACCCTTCGCACCTGGAAATCTCTTTCTGCTGCCCCCATAAGACTGAACGGTTCTGAGCAAGTCACTAGTGGCCTTTTCAGATCTAACAGGGTCTCCCCTATCTGCCCCACTTTGGCATTCTCCACTTTGATCACTTGCCACCTCTGGAAAGCTGCCTCTTTCTTGGCTTCCTGAGACTCTCCGTCCCCTTGGCACCACAAAGATGACCCCTCTCCTGACCCCCGCTAGATGGCCACTCTTCCTCTATCTATGCATGTAGGCCTTCTGGAGCTTTGTTTCTATGGCCTCTTTTCTTTCCATAAGCCTCCTTCTGGGAGATACCACAGCTGCCCTCCCTGGTTCCAGAGACCCCCTAATCCCACAAGAATACAGACCTTCTCCAGCTAGCTCAACTAACTAACTCTCTCTCTCTCTCTCTCTCTCTCTCTCTCTCTCTCTCTCCCTCTCCCTCTCCCTCTCCCTCTCCCTCTCTCTCTCTCTCTCCCCTAAGTCTAAAATAGCAAAGTCAGCCTCCTAATTGGTACCCATACCTGCTTGCTCTACACTGACCACAAGCACAGCTGTCCAAATCCAAGCCATCCACTTCGCCATCAGAACCTACTCATCGGCTTACGCTTGCTGCCTCGGTTGGTGGCACCACCATCCTCTCCACCTGAAGTGGAAAGCTCAAGCATTCTGATCCTTCTTCTATTTCATCCCATATTTATAATTTGAATCCGTTCCTTCCCTCTACCCTCCCTGCCCCAGCTCCTGACCAAACGCTCGCCTGAGCATTTGCCATCACTTCATAACCAGTCTTCCTGATTGCTTCTCTCGCCTTGTCAAAGGCTCCTCCTCATTACTGTATTTCTACAGCACTGAGAATAATACCTTCAGATCAAAAGCCCTGTCTGTACCCACACTATCTTCTTAGCATGGCACCCCCACTCCACAATGGAGGGGAACATGCCCTGGAGTCTGAAACTCCCACTGGATCCTAGGTTCCTCAGTGACTGCAGCTGTTCCTCAGGGGCCGTGTGTCACACAGAAGGCACTCAACACACAGCATATCCAGCCCTGCTCTCTGAAACGAAATGCCCTTCTGTGATTGTCTGAGGGTGAAAAGCTCCTTCAGAGCAGTTATGTAAGTCTACCAAAGCATTCCAACATGTTTAGTAATGATGAATGCCCTATGTTAGGTTCTATGGCACTGAGCTGCTTCTAACTGGTTATTTATTCCCATTAGGCAGAAAGTCTTTTCACCATGTACTGTGGATAACAAAAATAATTTCAAATCTTTTTACTTTGATTTAGCTTGTTTTATAAGTCAGGGTCCAACTAGAAACACAAGAAATCACTCTACTTAATACAGATGAAATTCAATAAAAAATAATAATAATTGATAGTTTAGTAATCCAAGTGATGGAGGGGCTGTGATATTTAAGCAGATGATGGAGAGGTGACCCAGGGAGCAGAAAGCTGCTACCACTTCCAGGCCGGAAGGACAAAGGAGGGACCAGCGACCTGGTAAAGACTAGAACCTTGTTGGCAGGGAGATATACCATCAAGCTAGTGAGATTTAAGCTTTGGGGCTCCTTGCCTTCCTGGGCCTCTTCTAATGCCTTAGATCTAATTTTGTATTCTCTTTCCTTTAAAGGGACCCCCAAATCATATAAGCTTTAGTCTTCATAAATCCTGGGTCCTCCACAAACCGTGGAGAAAACACGACCGGTGCTGCAGATGTCGCCAAAGCTAAGATGAGGAGAAATCCCCAGGCTTCTCCCTTCTGTCCACCTTCCAATTTACTGCCAGTACTTCCCACTGGCCAATGCCAGGCACAAGCCAGCTGGCATGAGAGCCAGGGAAACACAGACTTCAGGGTCAGCCTCCTGTGATGCTGAGCAGAGCAGGGGAGGGACAGGACTAGATCTGAGAGCAAGCAGATGAGCCAAGGTTTGGCATATCGGCCTCACTGAATCTTCCTGGGGTAGCCACTGTTAGTGCTAATGAAAGTATGCAGAGTTGCAAGGCTGTTACCAGGAAAAGGCCATGGGGCCCTCCCTCTCCCAAGATATCCCACAGGCAGCACTGTCCCAATGGACATACAGCATAGTTGTATCTTCCTCTCAGTCTTGCAGACTCTGAAACTCAATCTTGTCACTGTCCTCAAAGCAATCAGATTTGGGGAGGATAACTCATACCAACCAAGCTTATAGAACCTTGAAGCAACAGACTGAAAACCAATATGCTCATTTATAAGAAGAAACATCCCTGTAATGTGGAGTAACATGTTTGTGCTGACAAAATCCATTCAATTCTTTTGCTCACAGTTACTTTCAAGCAATGTGAATACAAATATATAATACCCAGCTCCTGTTCCACAGGTGCCTAGTGATGCATTTACAGTAACATTATAATAAGATTTAGACTTAAAAATATGAAAATACCTATTGAGCACAGACCCACAGCCAGCATAGTAAACGTGACCTGAATGTTTAATAACGCCGAGCCCTGACAGATACAGATGTTGGTCTCTATCTGAGAGACAGGCCAGGCAGGAAGACTGTAAAGAGCTGTTTGCTTGTCAGAACACAGATTCCCTGGAAAGAGCCCAAGTTTGCCTCCCTGACTTGGTTTTCCTATGCCCCACACTGACCACCACCTCCTCCTCTCTTGGGCACATACATGCAGTGCCAGCCATTTCACTGTAGCCAAATTTTACAGGCCTGGAAGCCATTTGTTCACATGAGGGCAGGCTCTTTGAAAATTTCACAGAAGCTCAGACCCTCTCTGAAATCCATGTACATACAAATTTTGTACACACGTTCAGGGGTTCTTAGACTTCATTCAATTTTTTCTCTAGAGTAGGATTCTTCAACCTCAGCAATCCTGGCATTTTGAACTAGTATTTGTTGTGGGGATCTGCTCTGTGTATGTAAGGATGTTCAGCAGCATCCCTCGCCTCCGCACATGAGGTGCCAGTGGCCCACCCACCGTCCACCAGTTGTGAGGACGGCAAACATCCCCAGATGCTGTTACCACTGCCCCAGGTGAGAACCACTGATGTGGAGAGCCACTCATTGGCTGCTTTGTTCTCACTCTAGGAGCGAGGTAGAGGGTCTGGCCCTTCGCCTGCCCTGCCCAGACTTCAGGCTATCAGTCAGGTCAGCAGATGAGTTAGCTTAAAGACTTCTGACAAGTTTCTGGATTCTGATCTCTCCAGTGTATAAAACAAATGTCTACATGTGGATCAGGGTTGGGAATGAACCTGAAAACACGCGGTCGGTGATTGATCAGGGAAAAGGAATTGTAAGTTTGTTCTTTGGGTTGGTTATTTGTTTCCATCATTTGGGAGAAAGAAAAAAACACCCCTGCTGGTGTATGGTAAAGGACAAGACAGGTGACTCCAGCCATGAGCCAGCTAACCTGGAATCTACCTGCGGCTGCTCCTGCTCCATAGCCACCTGGAGCCTGTCAGCCTCTCCTACAGGATTAAAGACCCGCAGCCCATTCCCGCCTCAAGGCCACCTGTAGGCCTTGAGAGATGGCAAAGAGGGCATCACCCTTCCACCCTACTCCCCCGCAACACACACTGAGGATCCACTGTAGGCCAAGCACTGTTGTTTACATACATTAAATCGTTTAAATCTCACAAGCTAGAATAATAGGTACTACTGACCCAACTTTGAAGAGAAAAGAACTGAGTCTCGGATAAGTTTAGTGGGTTGCTTAGAGCAGTGGTCAGCAAACTGCAGCTCGTGAGCCACATGTGGCTTTTGGCCCCTTGAGTGTGGCTCTTCCACAAAATACCACGGACCCTAATTAAGTTAAGAACAATGTACCAACTTATATAGTTTAAGTTTAAAAAATATGACTTTCAAAAGAAATGTCAGTTGTTGTACTGTTGATATATGACTCTGTTGACTAATGAGTTAGCCGACCACAAGCTCAGAGTCACATGGCAAGTAAGTGACAGACTGGAATTCGAACCCAACTCCCCTGAGACGAAGCCCAGAGCCCTTTTCCCATCACTGCCATGTGGCTGGTGCGGTAGCACATTTTAGTTAAGGTTAGTTAAGACAGGGAGAAGTGACCTCTAATATGAAAATCAAGGCAAAATACTTGACTATTTCACTTCAATGGGGGAAACGTATCAAAGTAGATACTTGACATCAAACCAGCATAACATTTTTAAAAATACATGAACCTATTTAGAGCAGTATCTGGCCATGATCTTCAAATTCCCAGTCTTCCCGTAGCACAGGCAGCTACACGCAGAGCTGAGAGTAAGGCAGAAGCCCAAGAATTCTGACTTGAAAAATTTTCCTCCTCGTCTCATCAGCAACTGCAAGTCACAGGCTCCAAGCAGGAAAACATTCATTAGCCTTGAGTTACCAATTCAGACCAGGGACCTTCTCCTCCTGCCCACACAACTCCAGGGGAAGTCTGGGACCGGGACGGAGAGCGCAGATTGAGGGGGCTGGTCCAAAAACACAAATAATGCATTTCCTCCCAGATATAAAAACAACACTTGAAGCCAGGGTTTAATAATAGGTTTTCCCAGTATGGTTGCTTTCATAGTACGTTCTGAGTGTCCCTTGATTATACTTGTAAGAATACCAAGTCTGGATTTGTTCCTTCCTTTCCTTCTTCTCCCATCTTGCCTTCCTTCCTTCTTTCCTCTTCCCACAGTCACGTGCTGACCTCCTCCTTTGCACCAGCCCCTGGGCTGAGACCAGGGATATTGGCCTGATCTCACCTTAGAGCGAGTGGAGACTAGCGGATGATGCCGAGAGAGTATGACAGGCAGGGGAACAGACTGGTGCTATGGCCCCCTCAAAAAAAGATGAAAACATTCAGTCATGTGGGGAAATCATTCATTCACTTGAAACATTGGAGGTCCGGGTCAAAAGAGGCATCTCAACACGTATGACATTTTATGTCAGCACTGCAAATCCAGGCCTCGAAACTCATCAGGCAAACAGGCCTTGGAAGGGATTCTTGCAATCTACAATATGAAATCTTAATAAAAAGAGATGGGAACAAGGCTATTTTCTTTTTCCCTCAGACAGCAGAGTGGGGAGGGATAAAGGAATACGATTCATGAATGCTGCCTTTCTTAGTCTTCATTAAATCCATTAAATTTTTATTGTGTTTTACTTTTCAAATTACCTTGGCATGCATTATCTTCATTTTGCTTTACAACATCTCTAGGGAGTGGGTCCTGTTATCTCCATTGTACTGGTGAGAAAATGGAGGCTCAGAAGGGTAAGTGGGTCTCTGAAGGGCTCACAACCAGCCCGGGGAGGAATGGGCTTCTCCAACCCACCACCGTCTGCCTGCACAGCCCATGTCCCTCCCTCCAGCCTGCAGCGCCTCTGTGCGTGCCAGGAGTCCTGGGAAACGAGTCGTGTTGTTCAACTGCAGTCTCCCAGGCATCGCACGTGGAGGAGAGGTGTGTTCAAGAGGCTCCGGGGTGTTGAGAAGAGAGTTAAAGTGGGTTTTAATGGAAAAGATTGTTCTACTTATAGTGGCTCCAAAAAAATAAAAATAAAAAAAGTGATTCACTCTTCAGGCCTGACATGTTTTGAGAGACAGACATGCCTGTAAATTTGGCCAGACTCGTGGGTGCCAGATGATAATTGACAAAGACCCTAGGGCTTGGCGATCCAGCCAGGACTTCCTCATGTTCCTCGCTGGGCTCTCCAGGGGCCGAGCACAGTGCATAATTAAGTCAGATGGCTGCAGAGGGGAAGAGATGGGTCATTTTCTCTACGGAGAGGGTTTCTTCTTGGCAAGATGTAGAATGACACACTTCAGGCAGCAGGAAGATCATTTCC
The DNA here is from genome assembly GCA_963924515.1 of Vespertilio murinus. Taxonomy (NCBI): domain Eukaryota; kingdom Metazoa; phylum Chordata; class Mammalia; order Chiroptera; family Vespertilionidae; genus Vespertilio; species Vespertilio murinus. Next base: position 167,015,912 of record OZ004708.1, read on the forward strand.
ATAAAAGTCGGGAGGGAGGGAGGGAGAGAGGGAGATCACGGTTACTGAAAGACAAACAAAGCCTGAATACCATAAACAGAGTATGGAGTTCCCAACCAGAGGCACAATTATCTCTTACCTCAAACTTGGAAAGGACTCAAGTGAGCATTATAAGAGATTTTCTCATGCACATGAGTAATTGCCCCACTCATTAAAATGTTATAGATGAGCCTCACTTGGAAAGCAGCAAAGTGTGAATTCCTACGCAGGACCTGGAGGGTGCTTAAAGGGCCCCAGGACGTTCTAGCAGAGCGCTCCAGGCAGAGCCCAGCAATCTTCCTGGAGGCACGATGTCCACAGTGAGAAGAAGGATCCAAAGATAAAATGGTATCACTTATATGAACACCACTACCATACACCCACAGATGCGTTCCATTGTCCTACCTTCCATTTAATGAAAACACAAGTCCACAATTATGCATGGGATTATTTATGTCCAGAATATAGAGAGGAAAACGCTTTTTATTCAATCTCCCTTATAATTTAACCACTTAGGACTCTTCCTTCTTGGACCGAAGTCAGTACCTGTGAAGAAGAAAGAACTGATGGAATTGATAACGATGTAATTAATGAAGGTGTGATTCACATGGGATTTAATGGCATGACAGAGAACCACACCGATATCCTTAACCCACTAGTTTTGGGGTGTCATCTTTTCATTAGAGAGGATTTCATGATATGTAAGGCTGCTGAGCCACCCAAGAAGAGCACAAATATAAGTGTCAAGCCTTAGAAGTTCTAGTTCAGTGCCTTGAGAGGTCAACCATCTAAGCGAACTCCGGAATTTGAACTAATTAGATTTGTGTTTTTAACTCTGTGGATCATCCTGAAAGCATTGTGACATGGTTGATAACAGTAACATTCACCAAGATAGAGAAAGAGCAACAATGGAAACAAAAACTAATCTGTTTGATAGAAGACCTGCTCAACACGAGGCACCTACTGGGCATGTCTAGGTGAGGGTGCATCCCATAAACAATTGATTACCAACATTTCAAAAGAGCAGAAATAGAAAGAACACACTCAAACACTAAAAATGGTAATTTATTTTTCTCTGCTTTTATATGGAAATGTGTCCCTTGGCTCCTGCTTCCTTGTTGTTATTTATGCTATTTGTCATCCAATGTGGTAACGTTGCTCCTTTGTACTACAGCGCAAAGACTGAGTTAGGGCAAGCATTTTCCCTGGGAAATTTTAGGCTTGTCACACGTTCAAACTCACTTTATCTTAAAGGGCTGAACAAGATAAATATTATAGGAAGATAACATGTCTCCTTTGGATTTGATGGGAGAAGGGACATCCATCCAGTCACTTCGACCGACAGTGATGACTCACATGAATGTACACAAAGTACACTACTACAACCCTTAAAATATGACATTACCCCCAGGTAGTTCTCTTATGCTTATTTTTATAATGTTTCTTCTGAGTATAAAGGAATACATTTCCATTGTAGTATGTTTTTAAAAATGTAAAAAAAAAGAACAAAATAAAATATTACCTTCAACTGTACCAGAGATCACCACTTTTAATAATTGCCTATATTTTATCCCTGTTGATTTCTACTTGTTATAAATCTATGTGTTTTGGAGTATATGACACCATTATGTACTTACCATTTTATACCAGTTTTTCTCTTTAACATTGTATATTGACTATTATCTCCTGGCATTAAATATTTTAATAGCATTATTTTTATTGGCTAAATAACACCTTATGATATGAATATATCATAACTAATTTAACTAATCCACCATCAATGGAAATTTGGTTTGTTTCCAGTTTTTTGTTAGTATAAGTAACAAAACTAAAAAGTCCTCGTACTTAAATCTGGTTACGCCCCTGCATTAGTCAGATCAGGGAAAGGATGGCAGATGCAAAAGCAGTTCATGAAGAGCATTTACAAAAGTAGCAGTAGATTTAAGAGAAACCAACCAAGATGGTGAGATAAAAAGGGATGAAGCCAGAAACAGCAGGGAAGCCACAGTTAACCAGGCAAAGGGCTACCTGAACCCAGTGAGGGCTATGGTAGAAAGAGGAGAACTGGTACAGGGAATGTGGCCTTGAGTGAGGAAGACAGCTACTCCCAAACCATGGCACAGTAGGAAGACAGCCAAAGGGGGGAGGGGAGAACTGAACCTCTCTTTCCACCTGCTCTCTGATTGCTCTGGCTTCCCAACAGCAGAACCCAGCCAGCAGGCAGAGGGCAAGGCAGCTGGGTTGATATGGTCCATTGAGTTCAGCTTCCCGAGCACAGAGCAGGGTGGAGAAGGTGTTCGCTGTATCGAGACACACAAAGAGAGAATAATATCCAGCTCGCCTCCCTCCCATATGCCCTTCTCTACATTAGAGCCATGAGTGCTAGGTTTAAAATACAGACTGTGTGGCCAATACCTCCAATACCTCCGAGTCCCACTGCCCGAGCTGCAGGTGGGTACAAAGCAGCCCATCTTGTCTAGGCCTGTCTGTGCCAAGTCTAGGAGTGGGGCAACCACCACTCCCACCCCCACCCCCACCCCCACGCAGCTTAGCATGCAACAGCCACTGAAGAGCCTACTTGGTCACTGAGCCAGTGCTAACTCAGAAAGTTCCGGAATTAGGCTAGCTACCTAGGTCAATTATATAATAGGAGATGCTCCCTTTCACAATTCTTACATAATTATTAAGCCTAGCTAGCGGAGCTTCTTCTCTGGGTACCAATTTTTAGTTCATACTCACTGTTAAAAAGTGGAGTCCTGCTCATAGCCCTAACTAGTGGTCTGTGGCCTTGACACCCTGCCTAACGTCGGCCAGCTTTGCCTTGCTGTCAAGCTCTGCCACCAGGCTGAACACATTTGGCTGTCAATCCGAGCCCAGATGGAAGCTAAAGTATTTTTAGGGACTGTTTTGGGTCAATCCTACAGTCTAGTTATGATTCAAACCACAGCCTGAATCTTCTACCCATTGAGATTCCATTTATGTATTGGAGTAAATTGTGCAATAACTGGTTAAGCAGAAAGGTTTACTAACTGTGAGAAAAGGCAATAAAAATCCAGGTAATTTGGCTGTGCCTTTTAGTAATGACATCACCTCCCTTCTATGGCCTCTGACCCTCAGGTCTAGCATCTGGGTTTAAATGTTCTGCTTAGGACAATTGGAAAATTGTCTTCTATAATGCAGAGGAATCGCTCATTTTCCTTGTCTGATCTATGTCAATGATCTCTTTTGCTGGGTCCCTGGCCATGAAGTATGCCTCCCAACAGCACTGTGGGAAGATCTGCCTCTTTAGGGTCTGTATCCTGATTGCCTTTGAAGTCAGCAACATCAGAAGTTAATTCCAAGCAGGTCTTCTAGGTCCTGTGCATGCTTTGGTGCTTTATAAATTGCACTAAAGCTTAACTTAAGCTCTTGCAGCCCAATAGACATTGCTCTGTGTGCCTCTATTTCGCCTCTTTATTTCCAACAGTACAAGTTCAAGTCCTGTCTTTGTTTTGTCAGGTGGGTCCCATTAAAATCTTGTATTAAACTTTGCCTCTTTTGAAGTCCCAGACCTCATCCATCTGTTTTGTTTTTTAATGACTTTGTTTAGAATTTTTTCAAAGTTAATGGAAATATTTGAGGGATGAAGAGTCTGGTTAATTGATCTTTTAGTTAACTGAGGGTTACTGTCAACCAATATCTTTAGATTTTTGTTTTTCATTTCATCTCACTTTGAATATCCCTTCTGTTCATTTCAGCTGCCCATCTTCCATTTAGAACATTTTCCCTTTCTTCACTCCTATTTTAGTCCCTTCTCCTCTCAAACTTTGTATTGGATGCCCAGAAATTATAAGAACCCTAGATAGAACATGGCAAACCTGATAACCATGGACCAAATACAAGTATCAAATCTGATCATAAAGAAGCAGCAAGAATGTAAGCCTAAAGAGCACTGGACCACAGAGGAGGTTGAGTATAAATGAGCGGAGGATTACAGAATGTGGCACCCAACACTGACAGGTGTTTGGCCTTCCTTACCATGGTGCTTCCCAAATGTGTACCAAAAAAATATAATAATAACAACAACAACACTCATGCTTGCTGAATGTACAATGAAATATCCCTTTCCCTGCAGATTTCAACCAATGCTCTCTACCACTGGTATATACCGGTACTTTATCTAGATCATGTCAGTATCATCATTGCTGTTTATGTTTTATCCATCATTGCTATTTAAATAGAAATTTTAAGCTATCCATAAAGAAAGCATTCCTGGTTTGTGCCTATTGTATGGATTTATAAAGTTAGGGTATATCTCCTATGTTTTCCCTTATTTCTCAAGTGAGTTCATTATTTGGAGTCTTCAGGTGTCACGTAGTAAAAGAAGTAATGGCTAAGAACAAAATGATCTGTCCCTTTGCTTCCTTCACATACTTGAGCATCATATTTCATGACCAGGATAAAAATGACAGGACACAAAGTTCCTAAACAGATGAGGTAGGTGAACCAGAACTAGTTCCAGCATTTGGAAGTTGGGTGGTATAAACGATTATGCCCAGTTCATGAAGATAATTTACCAAGCAAAATGGGACCTCTAAATCAATACTAAACATGAATAAAGATACATCCTGTCCTTAATTTCAGAATGGAAGGTAAGTCATTATCAACAAATATTTTTGTTTTCTCCCTAAAGCACCTCTTTGTTATGAATAAAACATACCTAGCTATAATCATCAAAATTCCAGTGCTCAGAAAGGAATAAAACTAAAAAGAGAACTCATTATAAAACACCCTCATGAGAAAACTCTTATTTTTAAATTAGTCCAATAGATTCTGTTTCAGGAAGGAAAATCAAGTGGCATAAATATCCCTTATTTCAGATGCTACAAGCAGTGTGACGTTTACATTCTCTCCTCTGTTCTTTCTAGATTGCTGGAAAATGTATCAGATGAGCCTAATAAATGCATGTACCCGTGTGTGCTTATCCACAAGCTTTGGCACAAATGTAGTCACATTGTATGTCCCTAGTTAATTGCTTGAGTCCATGTTAATTGGTTGGTACTAGGTCTAAAACCCACCACCGTAAGAGCCCACACCCATCATCCCATTTCCCAGAGATCAACCCCACGGAAGCAGGCAGCCTTTTCATTAAATACTAAAAAATAAAGGAAATCACATTAAATTCTCTTTCCCCAGAAACCTTTATGAGGAAGGCTACCTCCTTCTAAGCAATATTTCCTTAGTAATTCCAGCATCAACTCTTCTAAAGGGACTACTTGCAATGACTCACTAGAGGGGAAAAAAAAATACAAACTTACAAATCCAATCTCAAAAACAAAAACAAACAAAAAAAAAAAAACCCTTTACACGCAATTCTGATTGTACCACTCATGGTCTCCCAATTATCTACAGATTTGGGTTCAAGATCTGTGACTTGACCTACAAATCTTTTTACAGCCTAGCCCCTGACTATATTTCTAACAACAAATTCTGCCACTCAACCATAAGTTATCACTTCACCATGCCAAACTTCCTGCAGGTCCTCAGAGAAGGAGACTTTCCCATGCCTCTGGTTTTTCTACTCAGTGCTTCTTTTGAATAAGATGCCTTTCACAACCACCACCTTTGCCACCACTACTACCATCTCCAGCCTCTCTTTCATCTGGAAAATATCTACTCATCCTTTGAGGCTGAGCTAAACATAAGCTTAAGTCTTTCCTTGTCATTGGAGGAAGAGTCAGTAGCTACATCTCATCCAGCTTATTATACAACTCAGCATCATGCTGGTTTCACTTGTAAGCACTGCAGGTTTCTAATCTTGTGTAATTGGAGCCTCACGGGATGTCTGATAGCAAAAGCTTTGATGAGAAATTATTCTGGAAGTTATGACATTTGAAACAGAGGTAAAGGAAATGGGTCTGAAGAAAACTCAAGGAAGATATAATAGTTCTTAATAATACAAACAATAATCTCAGCTAGGTTACTATTTGGGTGTTTTGTGTGTGATAGGCACAATACTATGCTCATATAATTCCCCACAAGTCCTCTATGAAAGAGGTATGTTTATCATCTTCATCCCATCTCAGTGAGGTAAAGAAAACTACTCAGATCACAGAGCTTATCAGCAGCACGGCCAGTGGTCAAAGCTGGCCGGCCTATTGCCAAAGTCTAGTCTGTTGGCGTTGCAGCACCCTGACCAGATCTGACTTCAAGATCATTGGTCTCCATCTCTTTCTTTAGCTACGAATTTTCTAGTTATGTGGTCGCAAGCAAGTCATTTCCCCTCTTTCCTGCCCTAAAACCCTCTCTTAGACTAGATATCCAATCCACCACAAGTTTTACTTCTTCTACCTCTTGAGTTTGCCTCAAATAGAACACTCCTCTCTCCATCTCCACTACTAAATCCCTAGTTCAATCCATGTCTGACCTGACCTTGTGCAGTAAGTTCTAAACTCAGCACCAGTGTTCTCATACCCACTCATACTGGCATCCAATCCAAGATTTGCACTACAACCAAATTGAGCCTCTCTCTCTCTCTCTCTCTCTCTCTCTCTCTCTCTCTCTCTCTCTCTCTCACACACACACACACACACACACACACACACTCATCATTTATTTTTAGGATAAAAAAAAACAATTTCTTAACACGCACACAATACCTCTGCCCCCACTCCAGTTATACCACACTTCTCTCCCCACTATTCCCTGAGAGCCAACCTTTCAATTTCTCAAACTCCTTCCCTCCTCATAGCCTTTTCAGATGTTGTTCCTCAGCCTAAAAGGCTCTTCCCTTACTTTATCAACTCTTCAACTCTTCCTCACCCTTATGACCACCTCAGGGATTGCTTTGTTGGGGATGCCTTCCCTGTTCCCTAGATACGACAGACTCCCATTGGACATTCTCATTGCCCACTCTTTCATATTTCCCCACAGCATTAATTGGTACCTGACAATGACATACTTCTGTGATGATTTCACCAGTATTTATTTGTCTCCCTCACAGGCTATAACCTCCAGGACAGCAGATACCAGGTCCACTTTTGTCCCTATGTAAATGTACTATAAGTATTTGTTAAATGTTGAAAGAATGTACATCAGTTTCCTCATCTGAACAATGAAGGGATTCAACCATGTGATCTGACCTCTGAGGTCCCACCAGCCAGGACAGCCAGCTCCTTAAGAACTAAATCACTTCCTTGTTATGGAAGCCTTAACCAGACCAAGACTGGGGAAGATTGTAGCTCAGGAGAAGCTTTCTAATAAGAGGGAAGCCAGCAATGAAAGTGTTTCCCTCAAGAAATGGAACTAATCAATCAATAGTTGCGTGACCTTCTGTCAGGAAGGTGGTAGTAATAATTCCTGTGTCCAGTGAGAATGAGAAAAAACAAACTCCACATCCCTCTCAACTCAGTCTGTGATCCTATACCTGTGTGAAATAACCTGACTCAGCTCTAAATCCCAACCAGGTGATTAAATAGTAAGATATCTTATAGCAAGATCCACATATGTTAAAGTAAAATTTTAATCCCAAAGGTAAATTGACACATTATATTTTAATTATATTGATCCATCTTAGGCACTTGGTGAAAATACAATTCTCAGACTCACAGTCTTGAAATTTTGATTCAGAAAGTCTGGCTATTTTTAACAAGAGATTCCAGCCGAAACCGGTTTGGCTCAGGGGATAGAGCGTCGGCCTGCAGACTGAAAGGTCCTGGGTTCGATTCCGGTCAAGGGCATGTACCTTAGTTGCGAGCACATCCCCAGTGGGGGATGTGCAAGAGGCAGCTGGTCGATGATTCTCTCTCATCGATGTTTCTAACTCTCTAACCCTCTCAATTCCTCTCTGTGTAAAATCAATAAAATATATATTTTAAAAAAAGAGAGATTCCAGGTGATTCAGAAAACTTTTACTATAATGAAAAAAAGCCTTGGACTTGGAATAAGAAAACTGGCATTCCAACCAGACTCTATGGCCAATCAGCTCTAGGACCCTGGTGAGTTGTGTGATATAAGTTCCATGACTTTGGCATCATCTTAGAGAGAGGACCAACACATTTAAATGGCCTATCTGAGCTTACATGAAACCTGGTTCTTAAAGATAGCATGTGCTACATCGATCCTAATCTCACTACCTCTGCAAAGGATTTCTAAAGCTCTTGTCTCAAAAGCTTACAATGAATTCGTTTAATGTTTTCTTCCCCTCAGGGAATGAAGGCATATTTCACTTTCCTCAAAAATGATGAGAATGTTGGCAAAGATAACTCAGCCACCTCAGTGACCAACTGTCAAAACAAGGTTTCGGGATTTCAAAAGCTTCTCCCCACAAATGCGCCTTTTAGAACAGATGTGGGATTACACATGACATCCATCTAAGGTAAAAACCTGCCTTCATTTTCCTTCCTATCACTCCTATTTTGTCCAAGATTCTATCACCTTTTGGAAATGAATTTAAGAAGCATATGAAAGTCGGATCTTGCCAAATCACTTTTTTCTGCTTCTGCACTGAAAATTTATAGAATTGATACATTTTGGGATGTTGGAAGGGAATTGGAAGTTGCTATTTTTCTTGAAAAGCCCATGAACTAGGATTCAACCCGACTAGTCAGAGCCCACAGTTTCAACTAAGTTTCATTTATTGTCTAAAGCCTTCTCTAAACTCCACATTTTGCTTGTTTCTGCAATGGAGAAGAAAATTTGACACAGTTCCTACCCTCAGGGAGCACATACTCAATCACAACTTCATTCAGTGTAACTTGGTGCAGTAATGGAAATACTCACACTAACATGGTAGCCACTAGCTACATGTGGCTATTGAATATTTGAAATGTGGTTGGGGAATGGAAGCTTTTAACTGTATTTAATTTTAATTAACTTAAGGTCAAATAGCCATATATGATTCCCATACAGCACAGCTCTAGAATAAAAGATATTTTTAAAAGAAAAATATCAAGTAAAGGAGAGACAGGAGGGAGAACAGAATGTGGCGAGTATGATTATAAGTGCATATATAATAAGCTATCAATTGTAAATCATGTGAATTCAAACTTTTCATTCAATTGTTTTAGGGTCAGGGTGAAGATGTTTAGAAAATGATGCAGAGTAAAGATTTCATTTAAAGAGGGGTGTTCACCAGAGGGAAAATGGGGGGAAGGAAACTTTGGGATAAAATTCTCAACCTCATGGAAGCTTGAAAGCACACAGTGGGTTTTTAGGATAATGGATTGGATTGGTTTGGCTTGGTTTGGTTTGGTTTGGTTTGGTTTGGTTTAATTTGAATTGGTTTGGTTTGGTTTGGTTTGGCTTGGCTTGGCTTATTTTAGTTTGGTTTGATTCCATTTGATTTAGTTTGGATTGGATTAGATTGGTTTGGTTGAAGCACTGTGTACTTGGGAAGGAGGTAGAGTGAGGAGGGAGGGCTAGTAATGAACAGAACCAGGGCTAGGGCCAAACCCTAAAGGAGCCTGATGTGCAGTTCTGAGGCGGGTGGGCTTTTATCCATAGGCAACTATTTCTCTTGGGTACACTCTAGAACTTTCCAGTGGTGGTTGAGATGTTTGTCGCTTGTTTGTTTTCCCAGCGATGGGAACGAGAAATGGTGTTTTCATTGTCTTTAACTTCCTGCTTCAGCTTCATGCTTACATTTTCTCGTTGCACAACATTCTTGGTTTCTATATTCACCCTGCCTCAGAGAAGCATAAATAGCAAAGTTTCATTCAGCTGCAGCCTTTCTTTACTCGCCCAAAAAAGTACTTCAGCCTAACCTTTCCAGGCAACAGGTAGCTCTGGTTTTCTGGTAGGTACTATCATACTTGAAGATCTGTCAAGGGGCACCAGGAAGGCTCCAGTGGCTCAAAAAGTAAGAAGGGTTCCAGATCTTTGCAAAGTGTAGAACAGGAGATCTATGCATAGGTCAGTCAAAAACAGTGTACAACTCTGAAAGTAAAGTGATGGAGAGGGACAATGGTCTGTGGTCCACTGAAACACTGAAGTCTCTCACTGTTAACATAAAGTCCCTTCCTTTTAGGTCATCTCTAAGACACTGTGTTGTTTATTAATTACAAAAAAGATCACCCTTTATTGAACATCTATTCTGTGCCAAGGCAGTGTGCTGAACATTTTACCTACATTGCTGACATTCAGTCCTACAACACTGTACACAAGTGGTATTCCTATCTTTAGTTTACATGTAGCTTAAGTGAAGCTCAGAAACACTATACAGCTTGTTACTTGCCCACGTCACACAGCTAGTAACTGACAGTGCCAGGTTCAAACCCAGAGTAAGCTACTGAGAGATGTCTTGCTAAAAGACACTGGTGTGGCAATTAACACAGAAGGCATTCCACCTCCTCTACTTACCCTGCCTAGTGATCTTGGGTAATTCTCTTAATACTTCAGTCTCTGTTACTTTACCTGTAATTCTGGAATAATTAGAACCTTCACTCCAATTCTGAAAGGTATGGAAATAGCTTAGAAAATTTCATTAAAGCAGGAGATATTTGGAAGTCACTCAGTTATCAAACCAATATGTGACAAGAACCTACAATTGAAAGAGCCTTCACTTAGGAGCTAAGAATATAAGAGGAATATTAAGGCCCCAAGAAACTTTCCACTTAGCATTTAAAAATCATAATTATTATAACACACCACTCACCCAGAGAGGTATAATCCCCATTCACATATAATTCTATAAGGTGGTAGGAGGTCTTCATCCAGATTGCCCACTCTAGGGACCATTATCTTTAATGTTTTAGGCAAAGGAACATCTCAAGTATAGAGAACTATATGCCTGCCCTGAGACCCTCCATCTAACCTTCTTGCTGAGTTCATCACATACTCCAATCTTTCTGTCAGACATATGGACAGAAACCCAAAGCACACAGAACACACAGCAGGTTACTCCCCAGAACAGTACACCAGTCTGCTGTTGGCTTACTGAGAGTCACCTACATTCAATCCAAATGCGTTTATTCCAATTGTACTTACTAGTAAAATGACATAATTTATGTATTTTTGAAATCCAATAAAATATGAATGCAGTACTAGTTATGTCTATGAGAAATAATTTCAATACTTTGAAAAGACTCCATAAAGAGGAATCACTAAGTAAATGCTTTGGAAATAGTTGTGTGTGAGATGACACTCAATAATGGGGGCGGGTCATGCAGGTCCAGGATTCTACGCCCATGTTGCTTCACAAAAGTTTTTATATTCTTACTAGAGGCCCGATGCACGAAATTAGTGCAAGAGTAGACCTTCCCTCCCCTGGCTGCCGGCGCCATCTTCCCTCCAGCACCTGGGACCTGGGCTTTCCTCGCAGCCCCAGCTTCGTCTGAAAAGTCTTCCAAAAGGACATCTGGTGTAATTAGCATATTATGCTTTTAGTATTATAGATTCCATGTTAAAGGAAGCAGAAATAGAAACTCGATTGTGCATCATGGTTGTGGTTTATGAAAGAAGAATGACTATAGTCAGTGAACCATCCCCAAAGAAAAGCTTTGGCCTGACAGCAAAATACTGGCAGGAGAATATACATGTATATCCCCTACATTAAAATAAAATGGCTTATGGCATGTGTGTATCATTTTACCCCCACTTTAACCAACCTCTCTTTAAAAAAAAAAACAACCATGGCATTTTTAAAAAATCTATGTTTTTTAATTGAGAGAGATAGAGGGAGGGGGAAGAGAGAGCAAAAGAGAGAGATTATAACCTGGGCATGTGCCCTGATGGGGAATTGAACCAGTGACCTTTCAGTACATGGAATGAATGATGCTCAACCAATGGAGCCACACCGGCTAGGGCTAACCAACTTTTCAAAAAGCTATCCAGCTGGTCCCATCATATCTGATAAGAGGATATCTACTGTATTAAGAGAGCAGAGTTATTTTGGTATTTTTAAGATTATAATTTCATGAAGATGGCAAAATATTTGCTGAACATGGCCAAGCCCATGATCTGAAAGAAAGCTATATTTGGCTACACTGTCCCTTATAGAACATATTATAGGTTCTAATCTCAATCCTCAAGCCTTTGCATAGAACCTGGAGAAGACCCACACTCAGACTGGCTACAGGGATATCGCTATCTATGCCCTGCAGGTCCAGATGTGCTTTTGTGTGCCTAACCCTTATTCTATCTCTACACCATTTAATCAGATTGGGTGAGTTTTGTTGGTTGTTGTTGTTGTTCTTGTTGTTTTTATCAATATCTAGGACTCTGATTCTTGGTGTAGTCTTTGCTTATACTCTTGATCAAATGATTGATTCTTCACAATTCATTTCCGTGGAGGCAGTACTTGCCTCTAACTTGCTGTAAAAAATGCTTTAGCAGGTTTCACTCCAAAGTGGCTCCTAATGAGTAATGAACTGTTTCTACTTGGCAAATACTAAGAAAGTCCACAAATTTTCATATCCATGTATATCTACTTATTGGTTACCTACTGAGCTATGAATGATTACTAAAATTGGGGATTAAAATATGTTAAAATTAGCACATTGCTAAAATGTGCTGAACTCTAATTCAGTGGTTACCAAACAAGGCAGGCTATTTCTGCAAGACAGAGTTCTTTCTGTGTGCAGAAAAACTCAAATGGTTGGAATTTTAGCAATTTTCAGAAAGAAACCATTGTTTCTACAGCTTTAGCATTATAGTCTTAAGTTGACTCTGATCTTGAATTGCCTCTGCTCTTGATTTACCAAGAAGATCTATAGAATCACAGTTAGGTTTTATTTCTGCCGTTTGTTTGGTTCCTGAGAAACCAACTGCATTGCTACCATTTTGACTATTATCATGACGTTCTCATGTGCAAATTTTTTGAGAGCCACTGTTCTGCTGTCAATCAGAATGGCTGTCTCTTTGTCCTGACAATTCTATTTTCATGCTCCCTTTAGCAGCTGCCATCTCTTTGCCCTGATTGCTGTCCTCTATGCTGTGGATGATGTTGGGAGCTTAATCCCCTTTTTGGCTCAAAAAGTGCCTTCTTACTTTGAGTCTGAATTGGAAAAGCTCCTCATTTACAGCTCTACGATATTTCCTGGGTCTCTCCACTAAGCATCTTTCCAGCAGCCAATACACTTTTAAGCATGCCTTGTCTAAAATTTCATATCCATGTGTCTAAAAACAAAATTATAATATCTTGAAAAATATTGGAATTGGGTTAATTTTATCATTCTCTTCTGTAGATAGCTTTTCTTGTATAGACAACATAGTTAATGGTATCTATACCTTTGGCCTTCCTTAACCTGGATCCATCTCTACTGAACTACCAGATTTGATCATTTCACCCTTCTGCTTCAAAATAGATAGAGCAACAAATCTACCTTATATATCCACCACGAACAGACTAAAATTTAAACATTTCTAGTCCAGAATGCATACCGCCCATGGTATAAACCCAGCCAAACTTTCTGATGCACACACCCCACCTCCCTTTTCTATAGTCTGCATTTTGACAAAATGAAGCTGTTCCTGGCACCTGATTTTAAGATCCCCTGCCTTGCATTTGGTGATACATCTGCATGACAGCCCTTTCCCTTACTTTGTGGGATTCACATCCTACCATATCTTCAAAGTTAGCCCTAAGACTATCTCCTAAATAACTTTCCCAAATTACCCTGTGCTGAAAGTGGTCTCTCTCCAAATCCCAGTGAAACATGTCCTGACTATTCCCTTAAACTCTGCACTTTTAGCCGTGCATCTGAGTCCACTGCATCTGCCATTAGGATTGTAAGCTTCTGATGATAAGATTTGTATTGTGTTCATCTTCCTATCCTCCCACTCTCGTACCTGCTGTTAAGAGCCTGACAAGTAGCAAACAATCAGCATATGAGTAAATGAATGAAGTATATGGATGGATGGATGGATGGATGGATGGATGGATGGATGAATCCCACATACATATAACCAAGTGGTTTCTTCTTCCCATAGTTCTATTTCTTAACCTTTATTCTAAGATATCCTGGTCTTGCTAGAGTATCCCAGGCAGGGCTCAATCAGTGGATTAACAGGGAGTCTCTCTCTTGCTTTTAAGGCAGAAAAGTGCAGCCTTTTTGCAGGGCAGAAATAGAGCACAAAAAAATTGTGCTGAGGAAATTCCTCTCACCCACCTCTAGAGAAAGAAAAGACAGGACTTTACCCAGTCTCAGACCCCATCCTCACATAGGGTGATCATATAATTTGTATTCCAAATTTTTGAGATTGAAAGAGTGGTTTATTAATGGTTACTCTGGGACAACAGATAGGACCCAGGGAGGGTTACGCCAAGCAAAAAGGGACAAGGGGTTTCCTCACCCTTGGATATGTTTCATCCTCTGTAAAGTGGAGATAAATAATGCTACTCTCTTTGTTTTCCACAGGATGAAACATGACCATAAAAACAAAACACCTAGTGAGCGCACAAAGAGCTTGGCACACAAATGGTATTCAATACATAGTAGTTCCTTCCCCTACTTCTTAATTAAAGCCCTTATCTATCACATTTTATATTCACTGACCTATGGATTCTTCTCAACAAGCCATTGTTGATACCACAGGAGCCATTATCATCTCCTTTTATTGGGAAGCATGCTGACACTCCAAGAAATCATATGTGAAGTCATATTAATGTATGTGACCGAGCCAGGACTTCAACCCAGACCATCTGTCTCCAAACTGAAACCCTAATGCAACACCCACGCTTTGTGAGCCTCGCAGTGGGACCTTAAATCTGACTGGACACACTGTGACATGTGGCTGGAATCATGTGACAGCAGGGCAGAGGACTCAGAAAAAGACACCTTTGGTTCACACTCTTCTCCTTCCCAGGGGGAGACAGAGAATTCAGCCTACACACCTCAGTTTCACCAGCCTTTTCCAGGAGGTGACAATTTCCTGGCTCTGTCATAATCAGTTTCACGCTCCATCTCAGAGTGGCTGCATTTCAGCAGAGGGTGGGAAGAGAGCCAGAACTCACTGCAGTGGTCTAGACTGATTAGAAGCCCAGGGTTGGTCAGGGAATGGGAATGGTCTGGCAGGAGGCAGTTTCCGTTTTCTGGAAGGTTTAACAAGCATGCAAAAACATCAGTTAGGTGTACACATCTATAAGCATCCTGGCGAAAGATCAACTGCCTGCTTCTGTTCCCAAATGAGACAAAACAATTAGCAAAGCCAGGCGCTATCCCTTCTGTTCATGCTTCATTTCCAAAAGACAAATGGTAATTTGTCTAACTCATACGTTATTCCTTTATCTTTCTGTTCTTAAGGGAAAGTGTTAGCTGATCTTGACTCTCCTCTGAGTGATGCAAACCTATTAAAGTCCAACCCAATTTATCCATGAATAGTTTCTACTTTACAGAGAATATGACTTTCAACACTGGTACCATATCGCCTTCCTCCTCTAAATTTAAATATAACACCACTCAAGCCTTATAATTTCTTACTTTTCCATTTCCTTCCTCTCCTCTAGAGCTAGCCCATTGCTCTGTGGACCTGATTTCTTCCCCCCCATCATCTTCCAAGACTGCGCTCCTTTGGCCATCCCTTCTACTACCTGTCTGGTTTCTTCCCCTCAGCCTGAAAGAAGCTCAAGTCTTGAAAATCCTTAAAAAACAAACATATTTTCCCCTTCCAGTTCCCATCTTACTCCTCGGTTTTTCCCTTCACAGATCATATTGAAAGTGTAATCTGTATAGTTGTCTCTACCACTCAATTCCCTTCTGCCCTCAATCCTTTACAATATGGCTGCCCACAGACTCCAATGAAGCTTCATCATTGTGTCACCAATAGTACAACAGCAAACCAAACTTACTAGTCGCATGAGTAAACTTGTCAAACACGACACCCTGGCTTATTTCTTTCCCTCCTTCCCCCAACATTACAGCCAGAAGCATGGGGGTCATCCCCAGGGCATTCTCTCCACAGTTTACCAGTCATGAATCTTGCATAAAAAGAGCCTTAGGCAGAAAATGAAGAGCCTGGACCCTAGGCTTGGTCTTGCTACTGAAATGCTTTATGACTTCACATTGACCACTGTTGTATTGAAGTCAGCATCCTCACCTGCAGGATTGAGGGTTAATAAAAGAGCGAGGGAGCTCAACCCTCCCTTTGGGCACAATCCACCTAAGTCGTTGCCTTCCAGGCCCTTTATCTACCGAGTGCCAAAGGATTGTTTATTTTAGGTTTACAGTCTCGTTCCCCTCCAAACGCTGTCTATCCCACCTCTCCTCGTTTTAATTGTTGCTAACACAGCTGAATTCATCCAGCATGTTCCCCATATCCCTGGTTCTGAATGTTCCCAACTGGCAAGGAACTGAGATTTCATCTCATCAAAGCCTGTTTTCATTAACAATTCAATTATCATTGCACTATTGAGCCCTTCTTCTGCTATGGACAATCGAAATCATAACATTGAGCAGTATCCCAATGAAGGGCCAAAGAAACTGCGAAGGAAGTGATATCTGAGGATATCCAGTGATGGAGAAGAAACTAAACAACTTTAGGAACTACATTTAATAGAGACCTGGCACCACGCTGCAGCTGAGCCAAGGTCCAGGCTTCTAAACACGCATCTCCTTACCTGCCTACAAGGAAGGGAGATGGCCAATAAGAGGCCAGTTCCATTCGTTTCCGCTCGCATTTATCATGCCAGACACTGGGCTTGGTGCCAGGCACTTTGGCTGGGGAATATAAATGTGAGGACACAATCTTCGTTACCAAAGCCCTCACTGCCAAGGATCGAACGATCCTTCTTTTTTCCTGGAAGATGGTCGGTGTAAAGAGGACAGGGTTCTTGTCTCAAACAGACCTGGTTTGAATTCTGATCACTCCATTCATTATGGTACCCAAGGCAAATTATTTAACCCCTGTGGGCCTCTCTTTTGTCACCTGGAAAATGGGAATAATACCTACAGTACTAATACCAGTGGGAAAGTGCATTGGGCTCTGTCACTTGCTTGATGTGTGAAATTAAACAAATCACTTTGCCTCTCTGATCCTCAGCATCTTCATCTTAAGAAGGAGCTAAGAGGACCCAATTCTGTTTGACAAAGAATATAATGCATGTAAAATTATTCAGTAAGCTATAAAAATACATAGGTCCTAGAAAATGTTATAATCAGTACCCAAAAGGGATAGAGAAAGGAAATTCCAGTCTCACAGACCCGTGAATCATTCTGTTCTAATAAAAGTTTATTTTTATTTTTAAACAACCGTTGATATGCCATTTAATATGTGCCTGTTACCATCCTAACTGGTTCATAATAGTAATCCCTCCTATCTTACACAATCTGTTTAGGGCAGGCACTTTTGTTAAATTGTGTTTTTATTGATTTAAGAGAGAGAGAAGAATGGTGAAGGAGAGAGAAACATCTATGTGAGAGAAATGATTGGATGCCTCCTGCACAATCCCCCACTAGAGATCAAGCCTGAAACCTGTACATGTGCCCTGACCAGGAATTAAACCAGTGACCTATTGGTATATGGTACGATGCTCAACCATCTGAGCCACACCAGTCAGGGTTTTGACAGATAGTTTTATCATCTCCATTTTAAGATGAGAAACTAGAGGGTTAACAAATCTAATCACCCAAGTCACATGGATGGTGGACACTTTTATGTACTCGGCTTCACTGACCACGGAACTGTCTCTAAAACCTAAACTGTGCCTATAGTGACATGTTCAGATTCAGGGGTCCTAAGCAAACTTCCCCCAAATGACGAGCTAGCTACATAGCCCTGCTCTGTGGCTCTGTTTCCTTCCCTTTAAAATGATGGAGAAATACTAGATGGTTCTGTCTTTGGTACAGTGATCCTTGAAGATTAAATGACACGAAAACATTTCCAAAAGAGTTTCATTATTTTAGTGAAGCAATTTCTTACATGATTCCCTCTTCAGTGCTATTGAGTTTTACTGGTGGGAACAGAGAGCATTTTACAAGTGTAATGCTATCTGAGAGAAAAATGCCATAGACACAGGCAGGGGGTACAAGTTCCTTTAATGCTGACAAAGGGCACAGCAATGTAGCTGATGGAGGCAGCTGTGTGATGCTGGAGGCTCAGCTTCATCACCCCCAATGGAGGCTTCCCCAGCCTTCAAGTCCCCGGAAAGCCACCTGCTATTGATAATAGACCTAACTGAGCTGTTCTTCAAGAAATCTCCACTGGCATTCCTACACAGAGGTGAGCACCCTCAGCTCTTTTTTTTTTGGGGGGGGGGGGTTCTGATTACATGTCCTCCTGCCCACATGTATAGATAATTGGCACACATTCTCTATACTTATCCCAAGTCTGGAGCAAAGAAAGGTTCATTTCCATGAGCTTCAATTTTAATTGAAGTTTCTTCCTGAAATAGGTAGGAAATGAGTCCTCTTTGGCAACTGAAGAAACCAAGCATCCTCAGAATGGAGTGAACAGGAAGATGGACCAGCAGGTTATGGTGGGAACGTATAGCCTGGATCAGGATCAGATTCTGCCTGCACACTGCCTGAGTGGGGGAACTAGAGAGGTGGCTGGTGAAGGTAAGCTTCCGGACCCTGCACCGCCACTTGCAAAATATAAAGATCAATCTCCTCACAGTGTTGCTGTGAAGCTTGAAATAAAATAATGTACACTGAAGCACTGTATCCATCACATGATAAGTCCCCAAAACGTGTTATTTTCCTCATTTGTTTTCCCAAATCATGTTATTCAGGGAACAGCAGAAGAAATGTAAGGGTTTTTTTGTCTGGAAAAAATAAAGCCTCAGAGGAGAACAGAAAGATGGTGAGTAGAGAAGAGGAGAGAGCCAAGAGATGTTTTAGGTGGTTCTCAAAAGACAGAACTAAAATGAGATGGATAAAGTGTTCTGATGGGGGGGTAAGGGTAAGGATCTGGGTGGTATAAAGCTGGCTCATCACAGCGGGAAATTCTCTAACATTCAGGGCTTGGTCTTGCCAGCAGAAAGATATCTCTAGGAATCAGTGTAGAGTCCAGAGTCACACTTTTATCCCAGAACTGGCTCACACAGGTGCTTGCCAAATGGTGAGTGAATGAATGAGATGAGATGAATGGTAACTACTTCTATCACTTGTGATTTATGTTCTGTGCAGCCGCTTCTGTCCATTTTCAAAATCAATTGTGGACATCCTTAGAAAAGAGCTAGTCACTTCCCAAGTCACTTCTTCTCCTGCCCCCTTAGTAACAAAACCCTGAATTCCCAAACTTACTTAGAACAACCACATACTCATCAAAGGAATATATTTCCTTGCCTTCCTTAAAGGTAGGTGTAGCTTTGTGATCAAGGCTGACCAATGATATTTAAGAACTGTAAGGTACTTCTACAAAATGTCCTTAAAAAGAAAAGGATTTTGTCCTCCTTCCCACTGACTGAAATGTAACAGGTGGCACTCCTGCCATCTTCAACGATGAGCACCAACGTCACACCCTAGGGATGGAAATGCTGAGAGTCAGGAGTAGTCCAAGTCCCAAAGCCCTGATGATTCTGTGGGGCTGCCATATCAGTGCTTGATAGCCTACTCCCAGACCCCCAGACTTCATTTATATAAGAAAGTCAACCCTTGGTATTTACACTATTTTTTAAAATATATTTTTATTTATTGTAGAGCAGTGTTTCCCAAACTTTTGACATACGTGTACCCTTCTATAATTTTCATAACCCTGAGTACCCCTCGTCAAAAAAACAAATGGATGGCCAAAGCCGGTTTGGCTCAGTGGATAGAGCATCAGCCTGTGGACTGAAAGGTCCCAGGTTCGATTCCGGTCAAGGGCATGTACCTTGGTTGCGGGCACATCCCCAGTGGGGGGTGTGCAGGAGGCAGCTGATCGATGATTCTTTCTCATCGATGTTTCTCTCTATCCCTCTCTCTTCCTCTCTGTAAAAAAATCAATAAAATATATTTAAAAAACAAATGGATGCATTTTAATAACAATCAAAATATATTTTTGGTACATACACAAAATAATAATAAATGAAAAATAAAATTATTCATAATAAAATATAATTAAATTTATATTATAAATAACATTTATTTGCACACCGAACCATCTCATGCCTCACAAGGCTGTTTTGACTTGACTCATGAGAACGTAGAATTAGGCGCAGCTAAGCACGGTGCAGTGCATATCCCCACCAAACTCCGGTGCAACGCGTACCCCCTCCAAACTCTTCCTGTACCCCTGGGGGTACACGTACCACACTTTGGGAAACACTGTTAGAGAGAGAGTAAGGGAGAGTGAGAAATATCCATCAGCTTCCTCCTACTGGGGATTAAGCCAACAATCTGGGCATGTGCCCTGACATGGAATCGTATCGGCAACCTTTTGGCACACTGGACAACATGCAACCAACTGAGCCACACTGTCCAGGGTGGTGTTTAAGCTATTTTTAGGAGGGTCTCTGCTAATCCTAAAGGAATCTGCTCCTAGAACCCTGGAACCATTCTGGTTTTTCTGGTTGTGACTACCAAATCCCCCATGATTTACAGTGTTACCTCTAACACGTAACTCTGGACAAAGAGTCAACCTTCCACTGCATAATTAGTAGATTTATACCTTAATCACAATGCTGATTCTTTTTATAAGGCTGCCTTTTGACCTTTGTGGCTTTTTTAAAGATTTTTTTTCTGACAAATTGTACCCATGAGTCCTCCTCTAACCCCTACTTCATTTTCAGAACCCAGCTCGGTGTTGTTCTGCCATTCCGCCCAGTGTTGTCTCTTGTCCAAATCCTCTCTTCTCTCTGTTTCCCCACCTCAGACATTGTTTCTCATTAGAAAATCTCACAGATTCCAGTTCATACTTTCTTCTGACTCTGCAGCCCCAAAAATTCCACAGTTCTTGATGGAGAGTCATCACAACAGTGACTCAACCCAAAGTCGAAAGCAAACTTCACCTCCACAGGACCCAACTTGATGGGAATTAGGGAGTTGGCCTGACATACCAACCCCAGGAACGTGACTTTTTACTCAGGCCTAATCACTAAAATCACACATAAGACAGCCCAATAATTTAATGATGTTCCAGCTATTTCTATAGAGTGACATTTCAGAAAATGCCTGTCCTATGTCTCAGTGCTTGAGTGTTTTTAAATTGAAGCCATTTCTCGTGTTGGGGCAGCTCACGTGCCCGCAGATCCCCACGTGATTATGGGTATGATTTCTCACCAGGATATAAATCCATACACGGTCTTCTTGGTTTCCTAAATGTTAAGAAATTCTGTCTTATTCACAGAAGCTCTGAAAAACAGTCCTGATCTAGTTACCACCCTCCCTCTGATATGTGTGTACCTATGTGTTGGCCGCCCTCAACTTTGTCCTCACCCGCCATTCTGCCACCCATCCCCACACTTCCAGACCACAGAGCCCTCAGAAGAGGAGCTCACCTTTTCCCATCTCTACCATGTGTGTGCACATAGTAGGAGTTCAACTCACATCAATTAATTTATTGAAATACTTCAAGCCCTTCATTTACAAAGAATATAAAGAGCACAAGATTGGTTATAAATTATATATAATATACATATATCATAATGTCATATATATTAATATAAAGTTAGTCTAAAGTACTAGGAAATCTCTGATGTAAAATCTTTCAGAAAATCTCACCTCATTTTAGGTAAAAATAATACGCACACACACACAAATAAATCCTTCCACAGATTTAATCTTTTTGTCTTTTAACATTTCCCTTCATCTCATTTTTGCTTCCAGAATTCACATCACTAGAAATGTGAATGTCAAGCAACGATCAACTTAAACAAAAATAAGTCCTCCTTGGCCACATCACTGTACTGTCCAATTCTTTTTCACCAAACTGCTTTGGCCAAAATACTTTCAACCATATCACCCAGAATCCTGAAGTATGACTTCCACCCTCATTTTGAGAAGGAACACAGAGACCAAGATAAAGGAGCAAGAAGAGGGAAAGAAGAGAGAGACATACTGAGGCCATTTTTGCTTTAAAGCTGTCCAGATCTACTAAGAGCATTCTGGAGGGTGTGAGGGCCCACGGCCAATACAGAGAAATCTCCACCTTCTTACTCCTCCACCTCTCTCTCCCTAAACCTCCTCTTTCCAGACAGCACCCAGATTAAGTTCCCCAACCTCTCACACACTTAGAATATCTCCTCATTGTTATGTTACATTTATAAGTCTCCATATTATAGTGCTTGTTCTATCTTCTTTAGGCTAAGAAGCTCTCAGCTGCCTGTGACCCTGACTCAAGCTGGCTCAAGTGACATGGAAATTGGTGATCACACTAACAATGTCCAGTTGTCCAACAGGCTGCAGAGGTTCTTGGTTCAATGATGTCATCAGGAGCTTCCTCCCATCTTCCCTGCTCTGCAACTTCAATTTATCAGCTTTCAGCACAGAGTGCCTGTTTACACATCTCCATGCTCATGCCTAAGAAGAGGAAGTCGCTCTCCCACCATGGAGTACAGGCTTCCTTCCATTTATTCTGGTATGACCAATTCAGAACACACAGTCTATCCAGAACCGATAAGTTACTAGGAAAATGCTGTGTGCTGACAGACAAACTCAGAGCAGCTAAGTTTCACTCAGAGCTGGGAAGGTGAAATGGTATCTGAATAAAGCCATGAAAGAGCAATGGGGAAGGCATGCTGAGCAGGGAACCAACCGGATCCAAAACTCATATGCTGCTCTTTCATTTTAATATTCCTTCATTCTACCTTGACTCAGTTACCCGGCCAGCTGCTGCCTCCCCATGGCTCTGGCTTGTAGTTGAATTATAGTTGAAGGTGAGGAGGTCTAGAACCCCATGGTCATGATTCACCACCCACCCCCGTTCTACCACTGTCTTCCTTTGTGAGGAACTTCAGGAGTTTTAGTCCGTTATTTGATCTCTCTCTGCTGAGAGGGATGGGGTAATCCATGGAGCTGTTCTATGGATTCCATAAGAGTCCATGCAATAACGGACATACAGTAATGGCTTAGCATATGTTATTCTTATTAATATTAGGAAGTTAATTGGATACAAAATGGTAATGGATCTTTCCAGTAATGGATCTTTGATTCTCAAAGCATGATCCCCAGAGAAGCAGCATTGGCATCGCCTGGGAACTCACTAGAAATGCAAATGCTCAGGCCTCACAGAAGACGAACTGAATCATTAACTCTGGGTGAGTCCCGGCAATCTGGGTTGTAACAAGGCCTCCTGGTGACTCGGAAGCACACGCAAGTGTGAGAATGACGGCTCTACACCAATTCCACCTCCAGGCAAAGTGCAACAGTCACCATTCCCAGAAAGTGCTTCATTAGTCAACATACTCTGGCTTGGTTTTCCTTCTCCATGCTGTGTTCCTTCTTCTGTATCTCTATCTTCCAGGCCCAGCCCAAATGTTACCTTACACTGATGCCTCTCTGCCTCAAATGCTCACCCTCTAAATCTTTGCAGGGCTGAGGTCTCATTTCCGAGGTCTCAGATCAAATGGCACCTATTCAAAGAGACTTTCCCAAAACACCGAGTCTCTCTCTGTCGCACTACAGGCTTTATTGTTTCCATTGCACTTATCACTACCTGAATTTGTTATTTACTTCGTCATTTGTTTATTGCCTGCTTCTACCCACTAACATATAAGAGCCATAAAGTCAGGGACCTTATCTGCTCACCACTATATAGATCCTTAGCACCTAGAACAGTGCCTAGAAAGTAGTAGCCACTCGATAAACATTTGTTGCATGGAAGAACAGACAAAGTGACAGTGAGCTTTTTATAACACTAACATAAGGGCTGACCGAGCTATGCCCTGCTTCTCACATGATTCAAGTCATCCCATTCCAATGTTAGGGTACGGAGGGCAGATAGGGAACCAGCCAAGCAGTTGCACTCACTCTTATCTGGAAATCTATTCCACCAGTTCCCATGGTTCTCATAGTATATTTGTTTAATTGCCCTGGCAACTCCGAAAGAGCTTCTGCCTAGTTAAGCCCTATTTCCTGACATCTGAAGTTACTGGGGATGGAGAGCAATGTGTCCTGTCCATCTTTACCTCACAATGACTCCTTGTAGCTGGAAGGTGAGTCATGAAGTCAACCCTCAGCTTTCTCTTTGCCAAAGTGAGTGACTCCAAGTCCCTTCAGCACTCCTCCGAGGGCTCGTTTAAAGTGTCTGGTGCTTCCAATGGACCCTCCCCAGACCTTCCCCTTTATTTATGCAATGAGGACATTCAGACTGAGAGCAATGAGGAGAAAGATTCAGAACATTTATTATCCATTAAATTAGAGGCGTTTGTAAATGCGGGGCTGCGGTGACAAAAGCTGGAAACACGATGACACTCAGTTTCCAACAAACTCAGTTATTTACGAGCCCTGTAACTCAGGCACATCATTTAACCTCTGACACTCGCTGTGCTGCCTCTAAAATGAGTTTTGCACCTCCAGATTTGTGTAACAATCACATGAGAAAATATATATGGATGTGTATAAACTGTGAAGTAATGGTGTAGAGAGTGCTTTTCATTTCTGTTTAAAAAGTCAATGGCTGCAAAGGTCATTATTCATAAACTCTATTTTGTATCAAGAAACAAAAGGCACCATCTCTAAGGAAGAACAGTAACACCATTCCCATTAGCTCTTTCAGGAATGCACTTATGTGTTGTCCATCAGCAGATGAGTTGATTTTTAGAAGGAAAAACAAAAAAAAAACCAAAAGGATGTGGTACCTACATATAATGGAATACTACTCAGCCATAAAAAGATGAAATCTTGTCATTTGTAACAACATGGATAAACCTTGGAGGTACTATGCTCTGTGAAATAAACCAACAGAGCACAACAACTATTATTTCATTCATGTGGAATATAAAACAAAAAAATGAACAGATAAAGCAAAAACACACTCACAGATATAGACAACAAGTTGATGATTACTAGAAGGGAAGGGGATTGAGGGAGGACAAAATGTCTAAAGGGGTCAACTGTTTGGTAAAAGAGGAAACTATATCATGGTGATGTGCATACTATAGTGTGTGTATATATATTTAAGTGTTGTACATCTAAAACTTACATAATGTCAAAAAATCAAATAAATAAATAAATAAATAAATAAATAAAATAAAACATACATAATGTTATAAACCAATGTTACCTCAAAAAAAGAAGGACCCACTTTCGATAAAAGCAGTGCTCATGTTCACAAGTTCCTTGAGCTCATCGTCAGAGCACTGCATGCTATTTGTTGGCCTGCACTGGAAGAACAATGACATTGGACATTCTGAGAAGAGTTCTCTTACACATCAAGGGGATTCAGAATAAGTAGTTTGGGTTGCAAAAAGTGTATGGCACTACTAAAATAGATTTTCATCACAATAAATGTGGTAGTGATGAGAATATACCAACTATAGGGAGTAAAATTGACCAATGGACCCAGATGCTGCTCTGAAATCCATCACTTCTTTATTCTAAGGCCAAACCTCCCACGAGCTCTTCAGAGCCAATTACTGAGCTCGGCAGGGAGAGCTTGGGTGCCCCATTCCTGAAATATGGGGCGTGCAGAAAACCTCTATTGGGTGGTTTTGGTTCAAGTTTATCTCTCCTTGCCACGTCTTCAAACAATGTCACATCCATCTAAGATGCTGCCACCCATTGTCCATCCCTCTCTCCTCCCTCCAGGTCAGACCTCCATTAAGGTCTGCCAGATCTATACGCTTCTTCAGCTCCTAACCCATTTTCTCTCACAAGTATTTCCCCTAATAAAATCCTTAGCATCTCTTTCTTGGCGGATTCAGACTATTATAAATAAAAAAATAAATAAATAAAACACTCAGTCTCCAAAGAACATTTGCATCTATAATCACATCCATTCCTTATAAATATCCAATAAATTACACAAAAGGAAAATTGGATGAAGAAATGGGTTTAAGTGACACAGCCAAGATTAATTAGCTCTTTTTGTTTCAGTAGCTTTTCCATTTCTTGGTCTTCCATGAGCAGTGTTTAGGAAATAAAACTTTGAATTTGCTTTTTTGTTCGATTATTACTTTCCTATTATGAATAATAAGAGCACCTACAATTTATTAAACAGGCACTATGTAAGCATTTTGTATATATTCAAGTTTTCATGTAATCCTCTCAACAGCTCAAGAAGGTAGGTCCTTTCTTCTTTATATATGTGAGGGAAGCACTTCAGGAAGTTAAACAACCTGTTCAATATCACTCACCAACTAAGGAGAAGATCCAGAACCAGCGCCTGACTCTAAATGAGTGCTCTTAGCACAAATCATAATACCTCCACTCTGTGGAGCAGTCCACTAAGCACTTCCACATGCATTAGGAAGGAGGATGGGCACTCACCAGCAGCCCCCTGCCGAGGTCTGGAGAAGACAAGAGCTAGAGAAAGAAACAGAGGGTGATAGTAGCAGCCAAGGTTCAGGCAAGAAAGAGGATGACTAACCTTCTCCCAACGGCATTAGCTTAGGTTGCAGAAGAGTCGCTTGTGGCCATCTGTACTCCAAAGGTCCTATTTAAAAAAAAAAAAAGTCTTTTTTAAAGTGAGGTTTTTTATTTAAGATATCGACAGCAAATATTTTCCCAAGTAATTATTCTGTAAGTATTAAGAAATGAAACCCATCTCCTTACCACCTAACACTAAGGAATGGGAAAGAAGATGTTAGGCACCCAAGGTTCTCCATGATCCCATTCTCAGCTTCCTTCCTAGCTCCAGCTCCCTCCATGCTCCATTTTACTTGATGTTTAAATACAACAGCATCCTTGCTGTGCTGTCACACGGCTCTGTACATTCAGTCATGCAGTTCATGATCTAGTTCACCCTTCCTTCCTCTGGCTGACTCTTCTTCATTCCTCAACCACTGAGCTCAGCCACCACGTACTTCAGGAAGCTCTCTCAACACCCAGCCTGAGAGCCCCTCCTTTGTGCACTACAGTCCTAATCCCAGTGCTCACCTCACCCCAGCATCTCTCTTATTACGATATTATCTCACAATAGACATACAAATAAAATTGTCTCCTCAAAGCATCATCCATACCACATCACTCTGGCCCACAAAGTGCTTCAAGAGGCATCCTATAAAGAGAGTAGGAAGTAGGTTCTATGCTTTGACCTTCAAGGCCCTCACTGGTCTGGTACCTAACTCTCTAAATATCTCCTTTTGCCCTTGCTTACTGTCACAGTATGTGATCAGATCCATTATCGTGCTAAACCCTTTCATGCCTTAAGACTTATTTCCTCAGCTGTTAGCAGAGTTGTTCCTTTTATTCCCCAAGTCTCTGCTTGAAGGTTGCCTTCTTAGAGGTGCCTTCCATCTCCACTCTAGAGCAACCATTACTCTCTCCCACTGTACATATTTCTCTGCTTGCTCACAACCTCAGAATTGTATGATTAAAGTAGTTGTATATCCATTTGTTTGTTTGTTATCTAAATCTTGATTTTAGTGGAAAGTACATCCTCAACAACTCATGCTACTTGACCAAAGATGCAGGCTGATTAAATTGTACCCTTCCACTGTGTTTGGCGCACCAGTATCTCCTCAAATGTGAATAAATGAATGAACAAGCAAACTTCGGGAAGGATATAAAGAGAGTAGGAAGTACAAAACAGCAGAGTCATAGAAATTAAACATTCACTGTTAGTTTCCATAATGACTTGTGTTAAGGAAACTCTACGTGCTTCATACTAATTTACACCCTGATCACAGGAAGAAGTCATTGTCTCTAACTTACAAGCCAAGAAAAGAAAGCCAAATGACATGACGTTTTCAAAAACAATATAATGAGTTAAATAGGGAGCTTGGGTCTTGACTCCGAATAGCTTGATTTTATACCCCGTCTTGCTCCCCAAGGATTTGAGGTGGCTTTGAAGGACACAGACGGTTACACAATGTAGAGTGTCCACAAAAACAAAACAAGCCAGTTGCCCAGGAGAAGCACGACTATTCCTGGTACGAGATCTGAAAGAAACTTCTCCCTGGGGTCCTCACAAAGGGTAGCAAACCACATCCTCAATCACATCCTCGGGGACCGGCAGCAGCGGGGTGCAGAGGGAGGTTTGCTAGCACTCCTCAGTGTGGGCCGATGGCACGAGGCCAAGGCTTAGATCCAGGGAGCAATTCTCCAAGGAGCCAAATCAAGACAGCCCAGGTGTGTGATTCTCTGATCGCCTGTTTTAATCCAAAAAGGACATCTGGAGATTCTGGAGGAATTCCTTAACAGCGCACCCTTCACATGCTGGGCTCTGTGAATGTTAGTTCCCACACAAAAAAACGTCTAATGAGTATTAAGAAACAGAGAATTGAAAAGCAACAAGCATTGGATTTCAGTCAATGCTGTGGCACTGTGCAGAGTTCCATATGATTTATCAGTCAGATGACCTGGGGAAGGGTATATTAGCTAAAGTGTAGGGTAAGCTGCTGTAACAAAGAGACCTCACAATACAGAGACCTAGGTAAAACCAAAGTTTATTTCTGCTCATATAACAGTCCAGGTGTAGGAGGGTTATTCAGGGCAGGTGGGCAGCTCAGTCCCATAGTCATCTAGGGACCCAGGCTGGCAGCAAGCCCTGCCATCTTCAACAAGCAATTTCCCCTGAGTCGAGGTAGCTTCCCTGGTGGGCTCCATTTTACAGAGGAGGGAGGGAGGGAGGGAAACAGCTTCCTCATAAAAAAGAAAGTGATCTAAAAGTTGTAATATCAATTCCGTTTGCATCCTCATTGCCCAAAATCTAGTAATATGGGGGGAAAAAGACTGGGGAATGAAATCTCTTCCTGTCAGTCTCATATCTACCTAAAACTCAAGATTATATTACTTTCAGGAAGAATGGAACAGTGGGTAAAGGAGACCGTCAGAATCTACAGGAAATGGATGTCTTCTTACATAGAATTATCCCTGGATTAAAGGCCAACCCACTATAAGCCCGAGGTAAATAAAGGTAGACACTATTACCGGTTCAAGTTTCTACACTCATGTGTCTGTCCCGTTCACAGACAACGAAGGATTAAGATGCCCAAGTTCTATGCCATTTGCCAAGAAAAAGCTCATAAATTGTTGTTCTGAAATGCCAACTGTGACCCTAAAAGAATCAATAGAGCCTCCAAATGACATCAGGTGTTAGGAAGTATCCTTATATGATTCTTCACTCTAAGCTAGTTAACAGTGAGAAGACGTTCACCCAAATTCAGGAAACTGGTTTTGGATTAGCTGATCTTAGGCGACCTCTTTCTGGCAGCCATTAGATGACAGCATTGGTTTGTCCATTGAGGTATTATTCTTAGTTTGAAACAATAAAAATCAGGATGAGGTCAGCATATTGTTATTCTCTCTGTCAAATGACACGGGAAGCATATGACCATCTCATCCAAATGCAAATGATGCATTATTACTATACAAGTTTATAAAAATGGGGCAGTGGATGTATGCCTTACCCTGATGAAAAACACCTCTTCCCTCAGGGTCTCTATGAGCATTAGTCTATACAAGACACAGATTTTCCTCTCATTAGCAATTCCTTTCTGTGGAGTGAAAGTTTAAGAAAAAGTCAATAGAAGCTAAAACCCTTTAGTTTGTTCTCTCTAACTTTCTCCATAGTTTGTAAAGAATATAACAATGATCACAGTGTTTAAAGCCAATCTACTCCTCATGGAATTAACTAACTTGGCCTAAGGAGTTCACATGTGCACTTTGTCCGTAGCAAACAGGAACTTAGTCTTTCACTGAAACCCTGTGAGGCAGACACTGTTATCACCATTTTAGAGATGGGGAACCTAAATCATAGAGATGTGAAATGGCCATGGTCACACAGCTCATGCGCAGAGAAGCTGGATTTCAACCCAGTTTGACTGTACTGGACATGTTCTTTCAAATGAACCACACTGATGCTCTGGGATTCCACTTATTTCCCACTTGCTTCGAGCACCACAATATTAC
Source organism: Vespertilio murinus (assembly GCA_963924515.1). Taxonomy (NCBI): domain Eukaryota; kingdom Metazoa; phylum Chordata; class Mammalia; order Chiroptera; family Vespertilionidae; genus Vespertilio; species Vespertilio murinus. The sequence goes on from OZ004708.1 coordinate 167,045,779, forward strand.
CCATATATAAAGCTTGGGTCTATACAGTTCAAGTAATGATACCTAAAGGGGCATAGCATTCCCCTAAAATTCCACTAGTAGGCTCCTTGAGAATAAAGACCTTGTCTGTCTTATTTAATGCCATAGATAGATAGATAGATAGATAGATAGATAGATGATAGATAGATATAGATAGATATATGTATGTATATATGTATATGTATATATGCATATGTATATTGTATATATCACCTAAAATGATGCCTGTGTTAAACCACCCCAAAAAGTTTTGGTTTTTATATGAATGAATGAATCAATTAATGAGACTAGTTACTTCCTTGTAACAAGGATGGTAGATTATTTCCAGTGAATTCTCAAAGTTTCTAATTGTTTGAATGTCAGCTTGGACCCTCTTTTTTAAAAATATTTTTTATTGATTTCTGAGAGGAAGGGAGAGGGAAAGAAAGATAGAGACATCAATAATAAGAAAGAACGACTGTGAAAACATTTCCTGAGCCCCCACCCCACACCCTGACTCCCTGCTCCCACAGCACCCCAAGGTGCTTCTTCAGGCATTCTGTGCCCTGCCTTGCAATCACCGATTATCTTTTCAAAATATATTTTTTATTTATTTCAGAAAAGAAGGGAGAGGGAGAGATATATAGAAACATCTATGATGAGAGAGAATTATTGATTAGCTGCCTCCTGCATGCCCCAACTGGGGATGGAGCCTGCAACCTAGTCTTATGCTCTAACCAGGAATCAAACCATGACCTTTTGGTTCATAGGTCAATGCTCAACCACTGAGCCACTCCAGTTGGGCTTGGATCTCTTTAATATACAAAGCCTGTCTGCAATGGATTTCAAAACAATTCAACAACTATTTCTAGTATTATTACTAAATTGTCATTTCTTGAGCATTCACTCTGTTCCTGATATTATAGTAGATACATATATGCATTATTTCACTTACTCTCACAATAACTCTACAAAGGAGATACTTATTTCATTCATGAGAAAGCCAAAGTTTAGAATGATTCTGACTCAGAGGATTTGACCCAAACAAAGCTGCCCAATTCTAAAGACAGTGGTGGAACTATAAAATTTCACACCTAAAACACCATTTTTAAAATTGTTCACTTGTATACTACAGAATTATTTTCAGTAATTATCTTAAAATAATCATGATTTCCTTTATTCTTTAATTTCAAAACAATTAATTCAAAGAAGAATACATTTCCATTTTAAACACGTCATTCAAGGTCAGCAGAATATTTCACATGCACGGAGACTTGCACTAACCAAACAAAAGATCATCCTCATGGTTCATATGTGGGCTCTCTGTTTTAAATGTTAAGCACAGATAACCTCTAAGTGGTCATCTGGACTCACAGAACGGTTTCACTTAAATCCTGTTTCTTTGTATCCTTAATCAGTGTGCTGTCATTGTCTATTTCAAATCTTCAGCCGAAACACAGGAATAGGTGGGGCATGAGAACTGGAGACGAAAAGTACATATAAAATGAGAAGTAGATTCCAAGTCAGTATGAACTTCCTCTCAAAACCAACATACGAAGTTGAGTCCGTGTGTGCAGAGCACCAACTACTTACTTAACTTAGAGTTTTCTGAATTAACTTCCATGTAGAATACTCATTAAGCCTAAAATATAAAAATGTGCTACTGTGAAGCTTACATGTATATTACTAACATCTACCCTAGTAATCATTTAAAACTCAGAACAAAAGGTCTTCTCAAGGTGTACGTATCACTGATATTGTTGAGAATTGAAAGTGCGGGTGATAATAAAATACAAACCAACTTTCAGTTAATTTTATTTTTAAAATTTCTATGAACCATCTGCCTCTTATCATTGTATCCAAGGCTGACACCTCCCTTGGCAAGTCAGTGCCCAAGAGGGCTCTCAATCTTGTCACCTTTGTGCTCGCTCTATTATTTGAGCTCACTCACACTGTTTCCACCTTGTTCTTTAAACCTGTGCCAGTCTCCACATGGTAGAAAAAGCAGTTCACCAACATGCAGCCCCATGAAGACCTCCCTGCTTTGAGGAGGAAGCAGAGGTTCCTGGCCTCGGGTCCCTTGCAGACCCACCTGTTACGCAATAACCCTGGCTTTAAGGTGGCTTCCTGTGCTCCAATGAGCAAAAGCTGCTTGGACAAGCTACCTTCTTCCTGTCCATGTTAGTTCTGTTACTTGTTTCATGCCCTCTTACTTGTAAATTATGTGCATAAACAAGCATTGTCTGGTAAAGTAGGGAAATCATGAGTCACTGTTTACTTAGTGAAAAGCAAAGCCATCTTTAATATCTTTTTCCAATTGTTGAACATACCCAAGAACCCCTCTGAAAATACAGCCTAAAATAAAATACTAAATGGCTATCAATTGGAGAGGAGATGGGGAAAACTGGAATAAGAAGAGATTTTAAATAACTCTATGTCAGGAAGATTGGAGGAGATGGGACACAATTGTGCTTAAATTATTTTTGTGCATGATTCAGTACCATAGGTGTATGCCATGTAAGTTAGAGAAAATGTCTAGTGTTGATATGGGCCCAATAAATATTTCAGGAATGAATGTGTTTGCAAAATATTAAGTATTCTTTAGACTGAGTCAGAGTATTTTGTCATCTGGAGCTCTTTCTCCTAAAATGATTCACCTAAATTGCAGCCAAGTGATAATATTTTATCCTTAGGGAAATTTAATCTCCTGACAATTCTTTACTAATCTTTATTAATCCCCGCGGTAAACTGAGCCAGTTAATAGGTCATTAACTTCCCCACTTTGGAAGTGGTGACAGAGTAATTCCCTTGAGTACCTCAGGGTGAGTGACAAGAAAGGAAGTGAGGGTGGATCCGAGACTGACTGTCACCAACTGAGCTCCAGGAAGAGTCACAGGATCTCGGGATAAAAGACACATCAAAGATGAGTCCTACTTTCTGTGCCCCAGCCCCTGCCAATGCCCTGTCCCCACGGCAGCCCTCACTGGCAATGCCTCCAAGAATGGTGAGCTCACCACCTCCTGAGCTGAGCCATCCTATTTTGGGACATCTGTTGACTATTTTAAAAATTCTCCCTCATGATGAGCTGAACTCTGTGAAGCTCCTCCAAGCAAGTCTAGTCTCTCTTTCGCCTGACCTTCCTTCAGAACTATGCAGCAAGCATTTTGTAGTCGATTGGCCCAGTTCTTAACCAGTCCTCATGTGATGTAGTTTCTCACCATCCTAGTTACCGCCTTGTCATGTAACTTGTCCGTGCAGAAGAGAAGGCTTGTGGTCAAAGGCATACTTCTATAAAACTGGACTTTGCTAACTCGTCCTTGCTTTTCTCTGCTTCTTTCTTTGCGAAGAAAACACAAGACAGAGAATTTCTGCTCTTGATCTTCCCAAATATGCCAACTTTCAAGTCATTTTCTAACAACCAAAATGATCTTGTTAGGGTTGTGCTGACTTAGACAATGTCCTTCAGAGCATAAAATATAAGGTGGTTCTTCAGGAAGTAAAGAGTAAAGCTCAGTCAGAGGTCACCACCTTATTGAAGAGAAAAGAAAGATTTTCTTACTCTAAAACAACATTTTAGCCCTGGCCAAATGGCTCAGTTGGTTGAAGCATCGTCTCATACTCCAAGAGGTTTTGAGTTTGATTCCCATTCAGGACTCATACTCAGGTTGTGGGTTCTATACAGGAGGCAATCAATCAATGTTTCTCACTCACATCAATGTTTTTCTCTCCCTTCCTCCTCTCTCTCTAAAATCAATAAAAACAATATCCTCGGTGAAGATGTTTTTTAAAAGCTATTAAAAAAAAAAAAAAGAAGCATTGCTGAAACCGGTTTGGCTCAATGGATAGAGCATCGGCCTGTGGGCTGAAAGGTCCCAGGTTCGATTCCGGTCAAGGACATGTACCTTGGTTTCGGGCACATCCCCAGTAGGGGATATGCAAGAGGCAGCTGATCAATGATTCTCTCTCATCGATGTTTCTAACTCTCTATCCCTCTCTCTTCCTCTCTGTAAAAATTCAATTAAAAAAAATATATATAACAATTGTCTGTAACTATTTGTTACATAAGTAATCCTAGAGTGATGGTAACAAAAATTTAAAAATACACCCAGAATTTCACTAGTCACCAAAAAGTTCTTTACATTTTTTCTGTTTTACCTACCAGTTCTTACCCAGAGTATAATATATTTATGTTTTTTTTTTAATATATTTTACTGATATTTTCACAGAGAGAAAGGGAGAGAGATAGAGAGCTAGAAACGTCGATGAGAGAGAAACATCGACCAGCTGCCTCCTGCACACCCCCTACTAGGGATGTGCCCGCAACCAATGTACATGCCCCCGACCGGAATCGAACCTGGGACCCTTCAGTCCCCAGGCCAATGCTCTATCCACTGAGCCAAACCAGTTTTGGCTGAGCCAAACCGGTTTTGGCTGAGCCAGTCTGAGAGGGAGACACACACCATTCAAGAACATCTTGGAGAAGTGTCCTACAAAATTCATGTGGATTCTTAGCCAAGGCTTCTTGATTTATTACCACCAAAAAGCAGTTTGGTTTGGGTGATTACATTGAAAATCATAATGCACTAAAATCTTCTATGGGCTTTCTAATGACCAGAAGAAATCTCAAAATATCAACCACAGTTTCTGGGCTATGACATATGTAAATCCTTCTACTGTGCTGCCAACAAAGTGCCCAAGATAATATACCTAGTGCCTTCCACAACACAATTTCACTTCCTCCTTTTAAAAAAGCACTCCATAAATAACCCTCCTTGACAGTTTACTACTCCCTTGGAGGAGAAAAAAAATAGCAGCATGGTATTTGGAGATTAGGACCTAGTTTGAGACTCTGTTATTTCCTGGGTGAGTCATCTTCTATAATCTACTTAACCTCTTTGAGACTCTGTTTCCTCGTCTGCAAAATGGGGAGAATAATACCTATCATTCAGCACTTTTGTGAGGATTAAATAAAGGAATGTATGCATTTTCACACCTCATAAAGGGCAAAAACATCATATAACTGGTTATGGTTATTTCTGGGGAGCTCCTGCTACCATCAGGATAAAATAAGACGTTTGTCAATCATACGTTCATTTCTCACCCATCCTTAAACATCATACACTCATCCAATAGGTGTATCCTGAACTCGGCCGCTGTGCAGGAGGGAGGCAGGTAAACCAGTCAGTGATTGCAGTACACTGTGATGAGTATTGCAACAATACAAATTAGCCTGCTGACCTGGCTCTGGTTGTAAGCAGCAGATACCAGCTCGCTTATTTAGGCAGAAAAGGAATTTATTGGGGGGTGGAGGAGACTGCTCACAGAATTTCTGGCAAGCTTGGAGAACTAGATGCCAAAAATGGGCACAAACTAAGAGTGGCCACACAGCAGGACCACGGCCAAAATCCCACCACAGGGAAGATCTGGTGAGGACATTGTGTCTGGTCCTGTTTCCACAGCTACTGTAGAAAACAGGCTATTGGCCGAAACCAGTTTGGCTCAATGGATAGAGCAGCAGACTGAATGATCCCAGGTTCGATTCTAGTCAAGGGCATGTACCTTGGTTGCGGGCAAATCCCCAGTGGGGGACGTGCAGGATGACTCTCTCTCATCGATGTTTCTAGCTCTCTATCTCTCTCCCTTCCTCTCTGTAAAAAAATCAATGAAATATATATTTTTTAAGAAAAAAAGGAAACAAGCTGTTCTTGCTGCCACCAAGACCAACAGGAGCTATATCCACCCCCACCCCACGTAGCACAGGGACACAGGACACAGACTCTGAGGCAGGGGCATCTGATGAGTGGAGCCCAAGCCCCGCATCTCAACAGGACTGGGAAGTTGCAGGCAGCCTTTCAGCTCTGAAGGTGGGTGCAGTCCTTCCAGCACTCAACCCAAGGGAACCTCCAAGGATAAGGATGTGATGTGAGACCTTGTCAGATGACAGGAAGCCAAACGTATGCTAAGGTCTTCCCACGTTCCAGACACCGAGCTGAGCGACTTACCTGCACTGTCTCACTGACCTTCCCAGCAGCCCTGCAGAACAGGGACATGACCATCAGCCTTTACTGAGAAACTGAGATTTGGCAAGAGGAGGAAACTTGCTAAGGTTGTTCACATGGCAAGTGGCAAAGCCCTGACTCAAACTCGGTTTCTGGCGACTGCTCTACACGCTACAAAGAAAGCAAGCAGTACAAAGGTTCTCAGGACCACAGGCAAGAAGCACCTGAATCAGACTGGGACAGGAAGAAAGGTGCCCCCCAAAGGAAGAGAGGTCGCAAAGAGGTTTAACAGATGAGAAGTCAGTCACATACTGCAGGGAGGTCTGAGGGAACCAAAGGTCAGGGCAAAGGAGGTTAGAAGACCCCAAGTAGAGGGAACAACTGTGAAAAGAAAAAGTGGCATGAGACAAGCTCAGATTTCTTGGAACCAAAGGTATTTTGTTCACACGGTGCAACTGGAGAGAAGAGCAAAATAGCAGGTGGGGCCAAAACCGGTTTGGATCAGTGGATAGAGCATCAGCCTGTGAACTAAAGGGTCCCTGGTTGGATTCTGGTCAAGGGCATGTACCTTGGTTGCAGGCACATCCCCAGTAGGGGGAGTGCAAGAGGCAGCTGATGGATGACTCTCATGGATATTTCTAACTCTCTATTTCTCTTCCTTCCTCTCTGTAAAAAATCAATAAAATATTTATTTTTAAAAAGGCATGTGGGTGGGAAATATACCCCAACCTCTAGTACATGATTGCTCTTACAACAGAATCCCAGGAGAGATTCCAGCTTATTCCATTATTAAAGAGTGCTGTATCTAATCTCAGGTACCAGAGAGTGATATTGAAATTGTTAAATTCCTTCATATTCACTGGGAAAGTAGAGGGAATGAAGTAGACAGAATATACAGACAACTCTGAGCACCATTTTCCTAAGCTGACACCATCATCCCAACCAAGAGTCCATGGAGTGGGAAATTTGCTAGAAGCAGTAGGAATTCCAAACAGAGCATGCTCGACTTTGAGTGATACCGAGTACTGAAACCTCCCCTTGGGAAAGATCAGCAAGCAGCAATGCTGAATGACATTCCTTCATTCCAGGTCAGTGCACCAAGGTCTCACATCACATTAGTATTCACATCAACTCAATGAGTAGGCATGACTGGGTCAAGGATGCCTTGTCAGATGAAATTTTCAAGCATGCCACTTTTTTTCCTTTTATATATATTTTTTATAGATTTCAGAAAAAAGGCAGAGGGGAGAGATAGAAACATCAATGATGAGAATCATTGATTGGCTGCCTCCTGCATGACTGGAGTCCACAACCTTGACTGGAATCGAACCCGGGATCCTTTAGTCTGCAGGGCGATGCTCTATCTGCTGAACTAAATCAGCTAGGACCAAGCATGTCACTTTCTTCTAAATAGGGAAAGTTGTTTTAAATTATATTAAATATCCCCCGAAATCCATCCTCACCTTTTCCTACTTAGTATTAGAACACACACCTCTGCTAAAACCCTGAGACTAGCAGAACACATTCCACCAAAAACACATTTTCCCAGACTGCTTTGCTGCTAGGAGTGGCCATGTGACTACATTTCCCCAATGGTGTTTATGTCGAAAGTTATGTGTACAATTTCTGGTCATTTTCTTCACAATAAATTACTTGCTTTCCAATCACTTTCTTTCTCCCCTCCCAAAGGCGAGAACATGGCCTCATTGTTGGCAAGAAACTAACCATGCATCTGAGAAAACCATTCTAGGAGATGGTGGAGCAGCAATAAAGGAGGGGCCGACCTAGGTCCCTGAGTGACCTCACAGAGCTGCCCAGCCATCCTAGGCCACCATCTCCAACAGGACTGCGCTGTGAAAGAGAAAGAAGCTTCTGTCTTAGAGAGCCCACTTTGCATTGGGTGGTTGTGTTAAGCTGAGCCTTCCCTAACTCTACCAGTTCCATCTGAAGGTAAGACAGAAAGCATGCTTTTTTAAAAAAAAGATATACAGACCTAAGTTCTAATTCTAGCTTTACCAGTAACTAGCATGTACAGTCAGTTAAGTGCCCTAGGCCTCATTTTTCTCACATCAAAAAAGAGCAAATAATATCAAATTTTAAGTTTGTTTAAAAGATCATAAAGGCCCTTAGGTGTTGCAGGTGCACAATGAGTGCTATAATTGCTACTTTTTATTGTTATCTTATTTCAGGCCGCTGATAAGACCCGCTACAAGTACCACAATACCCTGAGCCATCCAACTCAGCACTCTAAATCTTAGAATCCTCAGGCTGTAACACCCTATGAGTAGTCAGGTTCATCTGATGGAACATGATCTGAGGTCTGTTAGTTGGTCCTGGACTTCATCTCGCTTTTGAACACCCACAGCCTTTCAGTTTAGCACTTTGCGTGCCAAATCTGCAGCTGGAATGGGACGGGAGGCCTGCACAATGAGTAATGGAGCCACAGTGAGTCTGCACCCACTGCTGCCCTGCGGTCTGTGCTTCGGTTAGAAGCTGCTCCTTTCACATCTGTGGTATAAAGATGGCTTTTCGGGACCAATTTCAGTAGCAAACCAGGCTCAGAAAAGGAGACCCGTGGAAGGAGGTTATCACTGGTTCTACTGCCCTCTAACATCTTACCTAAGAAGGTTCCAGATTTGCGACAAGGAGGCAACAGTCACACCCTGCCATACCAGCAGGACACTCTAGCCAGGGTGTCAATTCTGTTCATGAACATCAAAGCCAGCGCTGCTGAGAAGCGAGCGCACAGCCAGTCCTTCAGAGCTCCTCAGGTCTCCTCACACGTGGGAACCACGGGCAGGGCAAGTCCGCTTGTGGAGCCGCACCGCCCCACTCGCAGACAGGCAACGGGCTCTCCCATCCGGAGCCTTCTGCCAGCTGTCTGTGCTGGCTGCTTTACTGAGGTATGATAGACGTACAAAAAGCCATGCATATGTAACGCGTGCAACTTGGTGCGTGTGGAGGGATGCACACGGGCATGACATCAGCTTTAAGAAGGAACGATTCTCCTCAGCTCATAAATCCCAGGCAACGTCCTCCCTGAAAGCACCGCTTCCTTCAGGCCCCAGAGGAGCCTGCTGTCTCGGCTCCGATGCCAGGGTGGCTGCCATTGGTTCTTCAGAGTCCACTGATGCTGCCTACCGCTGGCCAGCATGGTAAGCAAAACTTCCTTGGGCTCGTGGCTAGAAAAGGTTGCTCTGGGCATCAAAACCCAGGCAAGCCGAAGCCGGTTTGGCTCAGTGGTAGAGCATCGGTCTGCGGACTGAAAGGTCCTGGGTTCGATTCCAGTCAAAAGCATGTACATTGGTTGCGGGCACATCCCCGGTAGGGGGTGTGCAAGAGGCGGCTGGTCGACGTTTCTCTCTCATCGACGTTTCTAGCTCTCTAGCTCTCTCCCTTCCTCTCTGTGAAATATCAATAAAATATATTTAAAAAAAAAAAAAAAACCCAGGCAAGGCTATGAGCAAGCTTTCAACAAAAACTCAACAGACCTCTACTGCTCAAGACACTCTTCTAACTTTGCATGCGGAAGCATGAAAGAATTCAAAACCCCTCGTGCCAACCCACTGTCCCCTCTGTCCCTCACAGCTGCCATTGCCTTCCTGCTTCTAGTTCTCTTTTCCCCATAACGAGATCCCTGATGCCGGGTCACCCGAAGGTCATTCAGCTTTAAGGCAGGAAGGAGGCCCCCGTGCTGACAGTGACAAAAGGCAGTTCCCAGCACTGCCCAAGGTCACCTCGGGGGTCAGGGTGAAACCACGGCCTCCCAGTTTCCCATCCAAAGTGTCCGGCATGCAGTGTTTTCACCAGCCTGCCTGGCAGGTCACCTGTCATGCGTCCCTGTGGCTTGTGCATTTCCAAGGGCCGGGCCAGGCCAGCATCCAGGGGGCAGCCCTCACTGATGGTGGCAAGCACCCTGTAAGGCCTTCTATGAGAGGAGAAACTTACTGCCCCAAACCCTGCCGGCCCCAGAGCCCTGCATGGCGTGAGGTCAGAGGCCAGGAGGGTCCCCTCGAAGGCACGCAGTCCGCGGGGAGTGGCTCAGCCTGCCGGCCTCAGGGAAGCTGGACTTCTCCCAAGGAGAGTTCTGCCCAGACTCTTGATAACTGTCGGCACGTTTCACAGAGACAGGAACTCCCGGCATGGAGATGCCAAGCAGCCGGGAACCATTAAGGAGAAAAACCCGAGCTGCTGAAGGAAACTGCAGAATGAGTGATTCATCTTCCTGGGCCGGAACCATGGGCTTTGAGAACGAGGTGCCTGCACTGAGGGCCTGCTCCGGACCCGGCTCTCCACACAGGAAATTTCATTGCGGCAGGCAGGCAATGCAGTGCAAGCTTTCTGATCCAGGGCACCGCTGGCATTCTGGACCAGATCATGGGGGGTTGGGGGGGGGAGGCTGCCCAGTGCACTGAGAGGTTCAGCAGCATCCCTGGCCTCCACACACCAGATGCCAGCGGCACCTCCCCTTGCCACCTGTGACATCCCAGATTGTCTCCAGACATTGCCAGATGTCCCTGCAGAGGCTGAATCACCCCAAGTTATGAACCACTATTATACCCCTGACCATTGTGGCTCAGCCGGTAGGAGTATCCTCCAGTGTACCAAAGGGTCGCAGGTTAGATCCCCGGCAGGGCACATATCTAGGTTACAGGTTCAATTCCCAGTCCTGGTCAGAGCAAGTCCAGGAAGCAGTTGATTGATATTTCTTATCTCTCTCTCTCTTATCTCTCTCTCTCTCTCTCTCTCTCTCTCTCTCTCTCTCTCTCTCTTCCTACCTCTCTCTCTAAAAAACAAATAAAAAAATAATGATAGTGTATTCAGGTGAGGATTTATTTAAGAAAGAAAAAAAAGGAAGGGAGGGAGGGAGGGAGGGAGGAAGGGAGGGAGGGAGGGAGGGAGGAAGGAAGGAAGGAAGGAAGGAAGGAAGGAAGGAAGGAAGGAAGGAAGGAAGGAAGGGAGGACGGACCACTACTATAGTGGCTAATTTTGGAGGTTCTGGAATCAGACAGCCAGAAATCAAATCCTGAACCCATGAATCAGGTAGCCCGAGAAAATTCCCTAACTTCTCTGCTCCTCAATGTTCTTAACTGAAAACAGAGTTAATATCAGTACCCACTCTCAGGGCGGTCAGGAGGATGAAAGGAGACATCATGAAGGAAGCATGCAGAATCAGGCCCGGCTCAGGAATGACAACGTTCAGATACCTAGTCTCCTCCTCGTTTCTCAGAAAAGGAAAGTAAGGCTCAGAGCAGTGGCCGCGAGATCACACCGGCTTGGCAAGCAGCCCAGGCGGATGTGGACGAGGCCCCCATGGGCCCTCCGGCTCTCAGCAGCCACGAGTGAGCTGCTCCGGCGCAGAAGGCCCTGTGGCCGAAGAGGAAGCAAGAAACATCCCTGGGTACAGCTCCTCTGCACCCTCTCCAATCTGGGACCCCTTGGGGGATGTCTGACTGCCGGTTTAGGCCCAATCCCTGTGGACATCCCTCTCACAATCTGGCTCAAGGAACTCCAAACCCAGTGGCAGAGGCAAGCACGTGGCCTGGCAGTCAGTAATCCCCGCGGTGGGCCATGGGAGAGGTGACTGAGGCGCCTGAGTCAACCCACGTCAGGGAAGGCAATACCCGAATGGACGCTGAAAGACTCCAAAGCCCTCCTCACCTCGCCACATTGCTTATTTCAGCAAACAAAAGACACGCAGCTTTGGACAGGGGCTGCAGAGGTACCTCTGAAGCAAGAGGTCTCCAGTCAGTACCCGCTGGTCTACCATGTTTGTGGAAAGGGAAGAAACCGCGTGTCTCAGTGGGACTGAGTCAGGCCTCTTCACTGGGAAGCGCACAGTGGGTTCCTTGGAAGCCGCCCCCTGCCTGGAGCAGTTTGGCAAGAGAGGTCACCAGCACCGGGCTCTTTGCTCAATTTGAAAGACAATGAAAACTTACTCAGCATGAACTGGCAGTGAGGATGAGTAAGTCAAAACCAAGAGCGGGTCCTTTTCCTTGAAGAAGCTGATTGCACAAGAAGAGACCGTGATCCTCACGACAGACAAAAGGGTTTCACAAGCAGTATTTTAATAGCCCCGTATTTCACTTAACGAGCTCACTGCTGAAGGCACGCATTCATATCCCACTGGCCGGCTCAGCACCTGCATCACTCTGTGTCATCGTGCACCTGTCAGAACCTCAACTGCTTGGACCTGTCCCGCGTGACAGCCCCCAGGCCCCTGCTTAGAATGTGGGGAGGATCAAACCCCATACCAATCCTTTGAGAATAAGCATCCAGTGCCACTTCCTGTCTGCGATCTCCGGGAGGAAAGAGTACACCATAGGCCAGCGCTGTGCACAGTGTGGCAGCAATAGCAGCATCGCCGGGAAGCCTGTTAGAAATGCCATGCTCTACTCTAGACCCATGGTTGGCAAACTGCGGCTCACGAGCCACATGCGGCTCTTTGGCCCCTTGAGTGTGGCTCTTCCACAAAATACCACGGCCTGGTTGAGTCTATTTTGAAGAAGTGGTGTTAGAAGAAGTTTAAGTTTTAAAAATGTGGCTCTCAAAAGAAATTTCAATCATGGTACTGTAGATATTTGGCTCTGTTGACTAATGAGTTTGCCAACCATTGCCCTAGACCAGCCATGGGCAAACTACAGCCCGCGGGAAGGATCCAGCCCGTTCAGCTGTTCTATCTGGCCCTCGGAGCCGAAAGAGTGGAGGGTTCTCTTGCTCTCCCCTCCGCTCCTTCACCAGCAGCCCAAGATGAGAGTGCCAGCATGGTCAGATTGCTTTTGTTCCGGCCCTCCAGTCCAGTTTAAGAACCCATGTGGCCCTGGAGTCAAAAAGTTTGCCCAGCCCTGCTCTAGACCTACGAGATCACAGACCGGCTCTTCACATGATTCTTCTGTTAAAGTTTGAGAACCAGTATCATAGACCCTCTTCCCTTCACCTTCCCTTTTATTAATTCCTTCAAATATTGATTGAATGAATATTCAAAAAATAAACTTTGTAAGATAGGAACTATCATTATTTATTTAACTTACCTTTTCATAAACTTGCTACTAGATGCTGGGTGTACAGTAGTGAATACAACTGATTTTTGCTTTTGCAGAATTTAAATTCTTTTCTGGGGAGCAATAGGAATGGGGGACACTTTTGATGAGAAACTCATGAAAGAATTAAAAGCCTACGCTGGACAGATACGTAAGTAGAGTCATATCACATCATAAGTGTGAGAAGGCTAACCCAGAACAAACGTGTAGTAGGCATCGCATGAAAATGACAGAAACAATGAGTGAGAACTGGGCACTTCCTGCTCTGTCCTTTTACAGCCCCTGCCTCCCTGCCTCGGGACTCTGCGCTCAGTTGCTTATTTCCACTCCTATTTCCCCTTGCTGAGCCCCTTGGGAAGGGCTCAGCGTGGTACCTGGAACTTCCTCAGTATCTGCTGAATGAATAAGGAGGGGTTAAGCCCCCATTAGCCTGGTGGTTTCCCAGTGCCCTCTGGGTCCTAGGAACCCCCAACAGCCTGCTGCCTGCGCCCAGGCCAGGAAAGGGTCCCCCTGCAGAGCAATAACTTGCATGTCTATAAAAATTCTGCACACAGGACCCTGTCTTCACAAGCCGGGTCCCCATCTAGAGGGCTGTGGAGCAGAGCTCCCTTCAAGGAAATGAAATCTTTCTGGAAGCCCCTGCAGCAGTGGGTGAGATGGGCCTCCTGGAGAGTCCCTCCTTCCCCAGGGAGCAGTTAGAACTGAGCCTGGGGTGGGGTGGGGTGGGGTGGGGTGGGGGGAACAGAGGGAAGTGCTGTCCCCTGCCCAGCCTTCCTAGCAAGAACCTGGAAGGACACATATAGTCAGCAAGGTGGGCATTGGCCCTGCCCTCCAAGGGACAATGTGTCCCTTGGATGTGAGACCTAGAGAAAGTTAAATGACTCTGAATGTCTTTTAAACTCCAGTCAACAGATAGCTGCTGCATGCTCACCCTGGGTCCTGCATGCAGACCCTGTATCTGGCAGCACAGAAGAAGGAAGGGGACACTGGGCTCTCCAGTGGCTTAACCACCACCTGCACAGTCCCCGGTCAATGCAGTGAGTTCCACACGCAGAGCAGGAGAAAAGCTTATGGAAGCACCGGTTTTGCCTGGGCAGAAAGTGACATTTGAGCTGATCTTGGAGGATGAGCTCAAGTGTCCCCGGTAAGGGGCACCACATAAGTGCAGGCCTGGAAGTGTGGAAATGCAAGGAACCTTCTAGAAAGTTGTTAGAAGTCCAGAACTACAGACCTGTACAGAGGACCAGTAGCGAGAAATAACCCAAATGACAAATGTGAAGATCTGACTGGGAAGGGTCTCGACTGCCCCTTTAAGGCAGGTGCACTGTGAGCCTTTGAGGTCAGGGGCACTGTGAGAGAAGCTGGTCAGCTCTGGACCCACTCACATACACACACATCCAAAATTCTGCATTTGTTCCAAAACCGGTTTGGCTCAGTGGTAGAGCGTCGGTCTGCAGACTGAAGGGTCCCGGGTTCAATTCCGGTCAAGAGCATGTACATTGGTTGCAGGCTCATCCCTGGTGGGGGGTGTGCAAGAGGCAGCTGGTCGATGTTTCTCTCTCATCGATGTTTCTAGCTCTCTCTCTCTCCTTTTCTCTCTGTGAAATATCAATAAAATATATTAAGTAAAAAAATAAAAAAACAAATTCTTCATTTGTGTCAGGGAGTTCTCAGATCTCTAGGCACCGATATAAGCGCTCTCACTGGAGGCAATAGGGAGCTAGAGATGTTTTTTAATAAGAGAGTGGTATGATCAGATCCATGCGTGAAGAGATGGCAGTTCTTACTAACTGTAAGACCTCAGGCAAGTTGGTTAAGATTCAGCAATTCCTGTTTCTCGTTATAAAATGGTCATAATGATAGTTCCTATCTCACAAGGCTATAGCAAAGATTAAATGGGACAAAAACCCTTCAGATTCTTAGCACAGCAGCTGGAGTACACAGAGAGCAATGGCTCCATGGACGCTGTTTAAACAATGTGCCCAGATCTGGTGGGTAGTGAGGGGAGGGGGAGACCACAGAGTAATCCCAGGAGATCTGGCTCACCTACAGTCCCAGGAAGTGCTCGGTCCCTGCTCATCCTGGCTATGCCCTGTGCATTTAAATGGGAAATAAAGTCAATAATATTGCAATAACTATGTTCGGTGCCAGGTGGTTACTTCAAATATTGGGGGAGGACCACTTTGTAAAGTATATAAGATTGTCTAACCACCATGCTGAACACCTGAAACGAATACAAAATAGCATAGAATGTACACTGCGGCTGGAAAATTCAAAATACGATTAAAAAAACTAGAAGGAGGCCTAGGTATGAACAAAGTAGGCCCGCCTGTAGGTGTGTGCTACTACTTCCTTTACAACAGACGGCACCTGAGCCTCCTGGAGCCACAAACGTAGGATTGGAGAGTGGCGGGCTGAACAGCTTACTCACAGTATTTCCAAACACATTTCATAACCAGATTATGCCTAAGATTTAAATTTGGCAGCCACGGGTCTATTCTTCAGATTGTGAAACCAATATTCAAATAGCTGATGAGGCAGATCGAATCGAATAACACGGTTCCATTGAAGATGCCGACCACAGATACGTCATGGACACTTCACTATGTCTCATTCAGCCGGAGGGCACAGGCCATTTGAGAGAACTCTGCTTACAGAACGTAACTCTAAGGGCCTGGCACATAGTACCCAATAAATAATTGTTAAACAAATGAAGGAAAAGAAAGTTACCGCTGGACTTTCCAAAATGAAAAAGAACTAATTATAAAGATGGCCTCATGCCCTAGCTGGTTTGGCTCAGTGGATAGAGTATCAACCTTTGGACCGAAGGGTCTCGGGTTCAATTCCAATCAAGGGCACATCCTGAGGTTACAGGCTTGATCCCCAGTGTGGGGTATGTAGGATCCAGCCTATCAATGGTTCTCTCTCATTACTGAAGTTTCTATATCTTTCTCACTCTCCTTTTCTTTCTGAAATATATATATATATATATATATATATATATATATATATATATATATATATATATCAGAGTTTACCCAGCTAGTCTGGTCTCCCCTTCTGCAGGTGTGGATAGGGGCACTCTAAGACACATGGTTATATTCCCAAAAACTTGAATTTGTTATGAGTTTAATTGTGTCCAACAAAAAATCCTATGTTGAAGTCCTAACCCTCAATACCGCATGTGACCTTATTTGGAGATAGGGTCTGTAGAGAGGTAATCAAGTTAAAATGAGGTCATTAGAAGGTGGGCTCTAATCCAGTAGGATCAGCATCCTATAAAAAGGGAAAATTTGGACACAGACACACATGGAGAACACCATGTGAAGAAGATGAAGGCAGAAATGAAGGTGATGCTTCTACAGGCCACGGAATGCACAGGTTGCAAGAAAACCACTAGAACCAACCCTGCCACCGTCTTTGTCTCCAGAACTGTGAGGCAATACATTTCTGTTCATTAAGCTGACCAGTTTGTGATGCTTTGTTACAGCATCCTTGGCAAACTAATACAGTGCTCTCTCTACTAGATACCCAATAGCTCTGGCCAGTTGCGGGGGGGGGCGGGGGGGGGGATTGGGGACTGCTGAGGCTGACTTTTTTAAAATTATTTTAAATTTTATTGGGTGACATTCATCAACATGAACATAAACATTCGGTTACATGTGTGGATTACTAATTTACAAAATCTGTATGTAGGACCATGTGCCCACCACCCAAATCGGCTGGCTTTTCATGGGCACTTTGAGGGATGGTCAGAAGGTCAGTGAATTGTAGGCTATGAAACCTGGTTATTCATCCATTTGACTAGTATTTCCTGGGCACACACAAAACGCCACCATAAGCATGGCCTCGTCCGTGCCATTGGTGAGCACTCTCCTCCCTGCGTCCAGGTTCCAAGGTTCTCTGATCTGCAAACCCACCCTCCAACAGAGATCTCTTGATTTCAGCCTTTCTTCTTCCAGCAAAGCACAGGCCCCAAGGCTGGAATCCTCAGAGCCCTAGTGTTCACTTGGCCTCCCTGAACGGCCAGTCTAGCACCTTTCCCTTCCTCCCCCCTCCCCCAGCCAAATACACCTGTCCTGGACCCCGAGCCACCTGCTTTTCTGTTACAAGACAAGAGGAAACTGTTAAATGTGCCCCCATTTACACCTGGGTTGTCCCTCCCCACTTCCATCTCAGGGAATACATGTTTATTTGAGCAATGGTCTCCTGTAGGGTGTATTTGAACCCGAAGAGGAAACAATGATTTTTAGTCAGAAGGGCCTTAGGACACCCCCCAAATTATGCATTTTCAATAGCATTAGAATCATGCACTGAGCTCCTCACAGCTTCCCATACCCATTTCTCATGTGATGCTCCCAGTGAGGTAGAAATTACAGTAATTACCCCCCCCCCTTTTTTTTTTTTACAAAGAAACTGAGACTCAGAGAGGATGCATATTTGCTTAAGGCTACACAGCTTTCAAATCCTCTTATCATACCAAATCCCCAGCTCAAACCACTGTACCACACTGCCCCCCAGTGTTCCAGAGGAGGGACTTTAGCCCATCATGAAGGCAGCAAAAGCAGCTGCTGTCCCCACATTCTCAACAAACAAGGGCTCTTTTGAGTTTTTATTGACTGCCTGGATTGTGACGTGGGTGGTTAGGCTCAGAATGATTCTCAGAGCTCACATCTGCCCCTGACGGAGTCAAGCAGTTTCCTCATATGCCTATTCATGTGGCTGATACCTAGCTGTGTCCTAGGTTGATTCTAAATGGAATTACATAAGCGAAAGGGTCTGGCATACAGTAGGGGCTTGATAACTGCATGCTGAGTTTGCTGACACGCCTCACTTTCCTATCAGAGAGCCTAGTTTAAAAAGGTGATTTCCTAAGGGTTGAACTGATAAACTTAACCGGAACCAAACCCTCAGGTTAGCAGACAATGTGTTTCCATTTGAAACCTATGTGCATGCTTCTTCTTGCTTGGGGCCTACAGGAATTTTGTAAAATGAATCGTTTCAGCAAAACGCATCTTCATTTTGGGAAGGCAGAAACACCAGGAATTTGGGGGTGGGGGGATAAATTGAAAACTATTAAATTTCAAGGACTCTTGGTGCAAAAGGTGTCTTCAGCCCCTTTATAGCATGTGCACCGGATGTTCCACAATGGTCCTCACTTCCGGGGCGCTTGTGCCTTGCTTAGACCACGTGGTGGACACGTGACTCATTGGGATTAGGAAAAGATGGTCAGCGTAAGGGTGTAGCCTGTAGGTGCTCCCAGTCTGACAGAGAAGGCCATGAGCAAGGCAGGACCAGTGTGTGAGATGAAATGGGGAGGAAGAGATGGGAGGATGTTAGCCATTTGGAGCACACCAGCAAAGTCAGAGAAGGCTTCACAAGGAAGGGGTGCTCAGGTTGGATACTGAAAGTTGACTAGGAACCTCCCATGGAGAAGACGTAAAATGTCCCCATTGCCGGAACCGGTTTGGCTCAGTGGTAGAGCATCAGCCTGCGGACTGAAAGGTTCCATGTTTGATTCCAGTCAAGGGCATGTACATTGGTTGCGGGCACATCCCCGCTAGGGGGTGTGCAAGAGGCAGCTGGTCGATGTTTGTCTCTCATCGACCTTTCTAGCTCTCTCTCTCTCTCTCTCCCTCTCTCTCTCTCTCTCCCTTACTCTCTGTAAAATATCAATAAAATATATATATTTTTAAATGTCCCCATTATGTCCCCACTCAGCCTGCAATTCCTCGCCCACCTGCTACGAACCTTCCACTCCTTATCTGAGTCTGTGGCTCACCTTCCCACCCATCCCTGTAAGATGGCACAACCTTCCTTTCTTCCCCTCAGATTCCCACCCCAGCCCATGCCTCCTCCACTTCTTCCTTTCACCATGAGTCACGAGGCCCATTCAGATCATCCTTGGCTCTGAAAGACTCAAAATGGCTTATTTACCTAAGACTCTCCCTCCACCCCCAGTCCTCTGTCCTCAGAGGACAGCAAAGTGGAGAAAACACCAGACCCAACAGACGGCAGAGCGTGGAGGTGCTGCCGGCTTGTGATTCATGATTCAACAAAGATGAGTGAGAGGCAGCAGTGGGCGTGGGAGCCGTGAAGCCACAAAGAGAAGGAGAGGGATTAATTGAATTAAGCCAAGCTCAACCTTAAAGATCCTCGTTTGGTTTGTTCCCGAAATAGGGTTGAGCTTATGGCTGGTTCTTACTTGTTAGTAACCAGTTCACCCATCCCTTCTCTTAAGTCCTTGTTCATTAATCTTCTTAAAGAAAGCAACCTGACTCTGTCAGGTTTGCTGGCTGTGTGTCCAAAACCTGTTCTTCTACTAAGAGATTTCAGAGGTGAAGCGCATATAGAAATCTTCACACACAACTTCCATATGGAATAGGGAAGTCATTCTCCCAGCCCACTGGTGTGAGGTACATACTGGCAAAGCTCCATATACTTAAGCGCCTAGATAGAAGCTGCATTTACTTACCCATTCACTCATTCATTTATTAGTTAATTTTAAAATATATGTGTTGACTGGGATCCAGACATGAGCTGGGTGAACATGAGCTATTGTGAACATGAGCAACAATGAAAAAGTCAGGTGTGGTGTCTGCCCTCCCAGAACGATGAGGAAGTTAGACACACACAAGTAACTGCAACATATTGTAATCAACCGGTGTTATAAGAGACCCTAAGAGCATGCTTTGGGAATTACCAAAGGGATTAAAGATATTTTCACAGAAAAAAGTAATGCTGTAGTCTCTTGGAGGTCGGGGACGTGTCCTATTCATCGCTGAGGCCCCCCAGGCATATGAGCATAGGGTTTTGCTCATCGGAGGTGCTCTTAGATGTCTGGCAAATAAACAATCAAGACCTCAAAGACTGAGTAGGAGTCGCCAGACAAAAAAGAGAAAGGAGGCGATTTATCGGAAGAGGGAGCCACGATGACAAACTCGATGAATGGGCCTTTGGGGGAAGGACAAGTGTTGCAGTCTGGGTGCGGCATTACTAACAGCAGCAGATAAGGCTGGAGAAGGAAGCTGGGTTCGTATTGGGAAACGCTCAGGATGCCACACAGATAAGTGGGAACTCCATCCTGGGAACAAAGGGTGGATTGATTAGTGTGGGCTTGCCATGGGTAGATCCATGGAGACATACTTTCTCAATTAAACACATTGTCTCTTAGATTTCCCTAAGTTGAGACTTCTCTTTCTAACAGAAAATGTGTTCACCATGGTAGTTTGTGGCCTCAGCCAGGGAGTAAATGCACTGAGAATGTCAATCAAAGTCTAGCTGGGTAGCTCTCTGCTTAGAGTCCTGATATCTCCTACCCAGAGGCCCCATTTACACTGAGAGCTCAAATCCTCCACCTTATCCTTCAAATAAATTATCAATGTCCCAACTGCTGCTCCTCTGAATCTTCAAGTAGGTGGCAGATGCACAGAGCAAGAAGCAGAGCCTCTAGCACCAGAGGGACATGTGGATATTCCCAGACACCTAAAGAGATTGAAACAGTAACTCAAAGTCAACATTTTCTAAAACTTAACCCACAAAACCCACAAGATTGCTCAGTTTTCTTTTTTTCTCTTTTTAGACAACATTCAACATCTAAATATAGAAAGAGTACACTAGTATGTCTATCAAAAAACCTAGGTACAATCCTACTCTCCAACTCACAAAGAGACATGGATCAAGTCATTTAAAGTCTGCAACTCACAGTGACACCATCTAGAGATGATAATGCATCCACAAAACTATTATGGGAACTAAGGGACAGGAGGTCTCCAAGCCACTGTCAGCTGGATTGATTCACTCATCCTTCAAGTCTTTTCTTTTTTTAAAATATATTTTTATTGATTTCAAGAGGAAGAGAGAGGAAGAGAGAGATAAAACACAATAAGAGATAATCAATGATCAGCTGCCTCCTGCACATCACCTACTGGGGATCAAGCCCACAACCCAGGCATGTGT
Organism: Vespertilio murinus; assembly: GCA_963924515.1. NCBI lineage: Eukaryota > Metazoa > Chordata > Mammalia > Chiroptera > Vespertilionidae > Vespertilio > Vespertilio murinus. Next base: position 167,066,774 of record OZ004708.1, read on the forward strand.
CCTAATTGGGAATTGAACCATGACCTCCAGGTTCATAGGTCAATATTCAACTACTGAGCCACACCAGCAGGGCGAGTCTTTTTTTAATATATTGATTTTTAAAATATATTAACTTATTGATTTCAAAGAGGTGCTAAACATCCTACAGGGCGCAGGACAACCCCCCAAAAAGAGTGGCCCAAAATGTCAATAGTTCTGAGGTTGAGAAATCCTGCCCTAAGGGAAGCCAGATGCCATGTAAGGAGTCCTACTCCCCTGTGACTGCCAAGTGACAAGAAAGTCCAAGCTAGTCATGTGAGAGAGGAACTGGCTAGCCAATGACTATTCCAGCCATGCAGCTGGGGTACCAGATGTATGTGTGAGAGGTCAGCTCAGAAGCTGGCCACTCATGCATTCAGCCCACTCCAGCCCCAGTGCTATCAAACAGCAGCCACATGAGATACCAAGTGAGTTCTCGCTGGTTTTGCTCAGTGGATAGAGCATGAGCCTGCTGACTGAAGGGTCATGGGCTCGATTCCCAATCAAGCGCACATACCTCAGTTGCAGGCTCGATCCCCAGCCCCAGTCAGGGCATGTGCAGGAGGAGGAGGAGGAGGAGGAGGAGAAAGAGAAGGAGGAGGAGGAAGATGAGGAGGAGGAAAAGGAGAAGATGAAGAAGAAGAAGAATCATCATCATCATCATCATCTTCTTTCTGGAAAAGGAGAAGAAATCCAGCATTTGCAACTTTTTAATTCTTATCTGTATTTCTGTATTCCTCATTGGTCAAAATGTATGGTTCTTAACAAGATGCCAGAGGCCACTTTCAAACAGAGTATGGGCTTCCCCTGGGAATTCTGAGACACTAAAGGGGATGAGAAGAGTGTTGGTCAGGATGGGGGTGTCATAAGCAATGATGAGCAGCCCTGAGCGCTCAGTGGCTAGTAACAACAGCATGCACTTGTTCACCTAGCCCAGTGGTCGCAGTTTGCTACTCTGTTGACTAATGAGTTTGCCAACCACTGTCATATACTACCCTTTACCTATTTGCACACAATATGCCACAATTGCCTAATCCTCACAGCTTCCAGCTACGTGGTAACATTTAGTCTAGTCCAGTGGTTGGCAAACTCATTAGTCAACAGAGAGACATACCGCGGCTCACGAGCCACATGTGGCTCGCAAGCCATGGTTTGCCGACCACTGGCCTAGCCCACCCAGCCCAGCCCAGCCCCAGCTCATCAGATGGAGGCTTCCTCTCAGCCCAAGCTTCTATCTCACCACAGCAAGGCAGCGTGGCCAACTGCGCACTGGCCAGACTGATGAGCTTCCCTTGGCCAAGTTAATCACGTGATCACACCTGCTTTAGGTGGACAGGAACATGAACCCTACTATGTGCCTGAAAGGAGGATAAACCAGAAATACTTTGTGACTAGGGCTAATGGCTAGCATAAGGAGACAAAAATTCAGAGGAACGCCTTCCCAACCCATCGGTTCTACTTGAAGATTAACAATATAAAAAACACTAACTAAATATGAAAGCTCACATAAATATATAATGGGCTCTTCTTAAGACTATAATCTCCAAATCCCCCTCAGTCACTACACTTGGCCATTCTTAGTGGTTCCATGAAAAAATTAAATCTAGTTTAGTAAAAATATTACATTTGAAGGAAATGAAAGAAATAGATCCTTGATGGCACTCAAAATAAGCAATGAGTGATATTCTAGATTTCCTTTTCCTGGCAGTGAAGGTAGAAAACATAACACAGTAACTCCACTTATTTTTGGTCAACAGAATACAAACCTATTCATGGACACAGTCAGGTGTCTTTCTGAGAACACACTATATGGATAATGACACCAAGTGCTACTTATAAAAGAACAGAAATGCTAGTCTTGCATCAACTGCTACCAACTCAAGGGAGCACATTAAAGCTGGTCAGGAAAAGCTGGTTGCTTTCTGTAGGTCGGGCCTAGCTCACAGGTGGGCTTGAGGGGAGCTTGAAAGATTGATAATAGCTGCACACACTGAGTGCTTATAATGTGCCAGGCACTGTTCTGAACCATTTCCATGTGTTCGCTAATTAAATCCTCAAAAAGCACCCTACATGGGAGGTGGAGTGATTATCCCCCTTTTTCAGGTAAGGAAGCTGAAGGACAGAGACATTAACATGCCTGAAGTCTTGGAGCTTAAAAGTTCGGAGTCAGGATTCCAGCCCCACCTGACTTTGAATCCTCACTCATACACAGGGCTACTCCACCTAAACATGATCCATTACAGCACATGGGGCACCTTACATATTGGGTGAGCTCTGAGCACACGCTAGAACTCACCCAACTCCTGACTAGTCACCCAAGTGGGAACAGGGCAGACAGGCTGTGTGATCAACACAGCACAGTCAGGGGGCTCCCTTCTTCCTGATCCCAGGAGGCCTTGCCTCCTCCGAGGATACTTCCAGGCCAGATTCCGCCCCTGCCCATGCCGCCAAGGCAATCTGAGGAGCACCTAGCAGGGGCACCCAAGGCTAGTGTGATTTTTCTGGAAGGAAATGTACATTTTCTCCAGCGCACTTCCCAGTGATTGATGGAGACCCCAAAGCTGCACAACCTACATGAAGTAGAAAAGATGACCTCAGCGTGGAAACATTTTAGGGGATGTAATACCAGCTGCCTGCCCTTTCCGTGAGAAAACTGAGAAAAGCGAACCGAATACAGTGCTAGGAATGCTCCTGTGTTTTCCAAGGAGAAAAGGAAAACTTGTTTAATTGGGGCTATTGGAAGAGGCCAACCTCAGATTATTTTCCGTTTATTTTGGGAATCGCTGACCAAGCATCTAGTATGTGCCAAGTCTGTGCTGTACCGTGTCCCACTACCATCATCCCTGTCCCACTACCATCATCCCTGTCCCCAAAAAGGCCAAGAGCTACACAAAACTCTGTGCTTGCCACCAGTGATTTGAGTCTTTTCATCCAGAACTGAGGGCCATTCCGCGAGGCTGAACCAACTGTGCCTGGGTAGTGGTGGCCATCAATGCTGACAGACAGAGCCAGAGGGTTCGGTGGCACAGGCGTAGGCCCCGCTGGAGGCAGGCAGCATCCCCTGCCTGGGCACACTGCATCCTGCCCGGAGGCCCTGGGAAGAGCCCTGGCTGCGGAAACGGTGGGTCTGAGCTGGGATTGCGCACTCAGCTGCCCGCAGGGTGGGCCTCAGCAGTAGAGGGACCACCGAACTGGGAAGCACGTGCCTCGTCCAAACGATTCCCACTCCGTAGGTCTTCCTCTGCAAACAAAGAGGCAACCCACACAAAACAGTGTGCGAGGCCACACCAGGCTGCGAGCTGACCTTGGATGCTAAGCTAGCTGCACATGAGGTGCCCACTCTGAAGGCTGTAGCACGGGGTCAGGCTCTGAAGTTTGACTTCCTTATTGCTCAACGAAGAGACACCGCCTCTGCCTCCAAGGGGTTAGCCAGAGAACTCAGGGATGATAAGGAATCCCTGCATCCACTCAATTCCGAGCTCCTTGAGGGCAGTGACTGCTCCACCTCTAGCTCATAGCGTCAGGACGGTGCGTTGTAGGTTGCTGCATTGATGCTGAATGAATGAAACGTATGTCTAATGTGGACCACACAGTGCTCTGGGTACTCTACAACTATCCCATTAGAAAGGAGGGCTCACATGCAACCCCACCGGTCATGACCCAAGTCTCGAAAATTCATTCCTTGTCCCTTTGCACCATGCAGTCAATTCTTCCCCCCGCCCCTTAAATATTTTTATTGATTTTTAAAGAGAGAGGAAGGGAGGGGGAGAAAGAGAAACATCAATATAGGCGAGTGGAACATGGATCGCATGTAGCCAATTCTTTTAAATGCTGGTATGTTTTTAGGCAGGAGTTGGCTAAGGAGGGGGGGGGGGGTAGAGATCGTGGCTTATTCTAATTAGTTTCATCTAAAGGGCCTTTTCTCCCCTGGCACCGATTTAATTGCTAGCCTCCCCAGCTTATTCCTTTCTTCTCCTCAGTTCCCTGACCCCCTTCCTCTGCACCGGGCCCCACGCCGGCCCTGAGCTCTGCCCCAGGGGGCTCACCTCTCAGGGCACTGCATCTGCGGGGCTCTCCACAAGCACCCCGCAGCCTGCGCCAAACTTCCAAATCACAGCACCGCTCCATGGAGCAGCTGCGGTTTTATTTTTCATTTCCTCAGCACACCCGTCTCTCCACATTTAGTTGATATGTTCTAAAGCGCAGACCCTGACACCTGGGGGTAGGTTTTTTGAAAAATGTGTGGACCATATGCATACCTAACATGCAACGGGGCCGTGGAGAAATCGGTACAATGCGGCTTGGCATCAGCCAGCCATTTTTTTATATTTATATATAATTCCTTAACATCTTGCCTACAAATTGCATCCTCAAGCACTTCAGAGGCCTGAAGAACGCCCAAATGCTTACAGCTTCTTTCGTTATGCTTTATGTGGGGCTGCAGAGAGGACCAGAGGGTTTCAGGAACAGTTTAGCAGCATCAGGACCGATCAGGTTGAAGAGGATTCAAAGAAGTTTCTGGATTCCTTTTGTTACCGATATCATGTGTTTCGCTGAAAGCAATATTGTGAAGGCCTCACAAGTATATTTCCTAACCTCTCATGAACCCATTAGCCATTACTTGGTTGCCTTTCATTAATTTTTTTACAAAGAAAAGGGGGGATGGGGGGAGTGGGACGGGGGCAGGACCACAGAGCACTCTTAAGGATCAGCCGGGCTGGAACAGGCCCTGTTCTGAGAATGGGAAACCTGGCTTCTAGACCAGCCATGGGCAAACTACGGCCCGCGGGCCAGATCCGGCCCATTCGGCTGTTCTATCCGGAGCCGAAAGAGCGGAGGGTTCTCTTGCTCTCCCCTCCGCTCGTTCACCAGCAGCCCAAGATGAGAGTGCCAGTGTGGTCAGGTTGCTTTTGTTCCGGCCCTCTGGTCCAGTTTAAGAACCCATTGTGGCCCTCGAGTCAGAAAGTTTGCCCACCCCTATTCTAGACCCCTCGCTGGATTCCAAGCTGTGTAGGCTTCAGCAAACCAATACACTGCTCTAGGCTTCAGCTGCCTTCTTTGTTTAAATGCTACAGAAGTAATGCTATCCATCTCCGTGAGATTCCACTGCTTACAAAGCCCTGCCGCATGAATTGGCTCCGGGCTTGGCATGGAACCTCAGCTCTAACCTGTGAGGCTGTGTGGCCTTATACCAGTTAATGAGCCTTTCTGAATTTCAGTTTTCTTGCAAAACTGTAAAGGAATGGAAGAGGTGTGAGGCTCCGGAGAAACCCAGGATCCGAAGCTCCTGATTAAAAAGTTATATAAACATTTAGACTCAACTCCCCTGCCCCAGCTCCTCATCCCTGATCTTCACTGCCATTCCCCCAGATGCCTCAAGTGAACAAATGCATGCTATAAGTAAAAATAGTGCATGTGGTCCTAGGTTTGACTCAGTGGATGGAGCATCGTTCTGCAGACTGAAGGGTCCTGGGTTCGATTCCAGTCAAGAGCACATGCCCAGGTTGCGGGCTCGATCCCCAGTGTGGGGCATGCAGGAGGCAGCCAGTCAATGATTCTCTCTCATCATTGATGTTGCTAACTCTCTCTTCCTCTCCCTTCCTCTCTAAAATCAATAAAAATATATATTAAAAAGAAAGTGCATGTGCTATGCAAGGGAAGCTTCTAAACAGGCTCTCAGCACCCACTTCCAGCCAAACTGGTTTCTTCAATTCCTCCTATATGGCGGCTGTCACTTCGAGTTATGCAAACGTTGTCACCCTCCTCATCATCATCACCATCATCCACTGTATGCTGCACACAATTATTCTGAATTTTCGTGACTTTCTGATTTAGAGACTGCCTTTCCGTGATAACCATAGGGAGTCTCTAACTCAGTGGGTTGTAACAGACACAGTGATTCAATACATAGCGAACTTCTACAGGGTCATTTACAAGAAGCTTTCGCGTGCGTTCATTATTCTGTTTGAGCCTCACAACAGTCCTGTGTTAGCATGTATTTTGTTACACCCATTTTGCAGACAGTGAAACTAAGGTTAGGAGGGATGAAGAGGCTTATCCCCCATCACGTAGTAAGTAAGTAATCAATTGCAGAGGGGAGCCCAGGTTTTCAGATCTGGTAACTTTCCACATCCCACGCAGTCCCCACAGCACCCAGGCGGTCACATTGTAGTTATTAGCCCTCGCTCTGCCTCCAATGGCTGTTCTCCCTGGAGGAGAGGGATCCCACAGGACTAGCGTGTTGCTTCCCTTTCTAGGCAAAGTAAGAGACATGAGGTGGGAAGGTTCTAGCTAGAAGGCTTCTGCCTACCGTTTCCCCTTAGTTGTCTTTCCTGTGACTTAAAGAAGCTCGGTGGCCCCCACTGGCAGGATGGCCCTAACATGTATGCATATAAAGGCTTTTGCTTGCTACCTGATTTTTTAAGAGTGGGGTGTTTCCCTTTAGGCCAACTTCTGCAATGAGAGCCAAGACTATTTATTCTCCACAGTTAGACATGGTCATCTGCATTTCTCACTGTCCAGAATTAAATGGCCACACCCTGGGCAAACATGTGTAAACCCTCGTGCATTTTTTTATATATTGCTATCAGGAACCAAAATTGCTATTATAGAATGGCTGAAAAAGCTATTTTATTTACTTTCTTTTCTTTTTTCTTTTTTTCTTTTTTGGAAAAGCCATTTTAAACAACATCATATACAAGGGAAGGAAGGAGCCAGCTTATAGAGCCCATCCCATGTGCCAGCCCTGTCAGTCCTCACAGCACAAGGAAGAGAGATGCTTACCCCGTTTTAACGATGAGGGGAGTCAGACTCAGAGAGGATGGGTCACACAGGAAGAGCAGCACAGGACTGGCTGCCAGACCTGCTTCCAAAACCTAAGCGTTAATCTGCAGCACATGCATGTGCGCTAGCTCTATAACCAGGTCACGTGCTTTCCCCAAGGCCTCTCCATTTTAGGCTGGTAATCACTAAGGGTGGAAGGAAGAACTGTTTCCTGGTAAAGGTATGGGAAGGCTGAAAGAGGTGAGGGAACTCGAGGAAACCATTGACATTTCACTAGATCTGGCCATCAATCCCACTGGAAGCACAGTGGAGGTTAAACTGGAGAAGGGCGTGATGAGAAGGCACCAAGAATGGCTTCTCCGGCCCCTCTGGGAAGCAAGGTCTCTACCCGACTGAATCTTCTGCTGCTGAACCGATGTTTCAATAGGCCCTATCCCTCCAACTTCCCAATGCCCTGCTCTCCTTCCCAATGCCCTGTCCACCCACATCCTTGCCCAGCCCTCCATGGGCATGTGTCACAAGAAGATGTTGACTTAGTTGGTCTTTTTAATGTCCTTGTCCATAGAGGTGCCCCGGAAAAAGTCCTGTGTTCCCTACATCCCTTGTACGACTGAGAGATCACCTTGTAATCTCTAATGAGATTTATGAAGGATGCATTTCATGGTAATGCAGTCTCTCGATTCATAAAAAGTATCACTGCTTTACTATGTCTTGCAAAATATCAACACAATGTTTTTTAATCACTCTGTTTTAGGCACTACACTGTAAGGCACAATTTCAGTTGAACGCTACCATAAATGTATTATTAGTAGCATTGTTCCCATTGTACAGATGAGATAAATGAGCCTCAGAAAGACTGTGACTTGCCCAAGGTCATCCAGAACAATACCAAGATCTTCCAGATGTGATGTCCACATACTTTCCACCCCCCCACACACACACACACCATTGCTGGAGGCAGCTGAGAGGGTGGGACCTTATTCAATAATATAGCACTGAATGATACTGTAGACTTGTGCAAACGATAGTGACTGTGTTAGTCTGCATCATCTGAGATGTAGATATCAAAATGAGAATAAACATGCCAGATATGTATCCTGAGAAATAGCTGTGAGAGAAACACACACACACACACACACACACACACACACACACACACACACAGGCAAGGAAGTCTGGGGAGGCTGGGAGAGCTATCTGGCCATGATGCAGGTCTGACTCTGCGTGAAGAACAGCACCGAGAAAGGGACAAAAGAAGACTGAGTAGAAGTATCTCAGACTGCCGTTCCGGCCTAAGGAAAGTTTGGCCAGCCTGCAAGTAGCCCATCAGTGCAGGAGCTGGCCTCCTTCAGTATCTCTCCCAGGCTCCTCGCTGGCTGAGAGGTCCCAGTGGTAAGTCTTGCTTTGACCTGAATGCAGTGATGAGCTTCAGAGCAGCTGTGGCCTTAATCATACCCCTTATAATCAAAGAGGTACACTCTTAAGGCTTCGATGGCAAATTTGTTCAAAATTGGATAAAGACAATTAAAACTTCTGAAAAATTTGTTTCATTTCCATTTTGCAACTTTTCTCTAAATAAAACAAAAATGGCCAATATAATAAAATATAGCTTTTTATAAGAGACACAGACTAAGCATGTAGGATACCTGAAAACTGTATAACTGTATGTGACAAAACACAATTCTCACAAAAATAAGATAGTTCTGTGATAGGCAAGAGTCTCCTCTCCCATCCTAACAAATGCAAATGGATACTCATGTTTTTGGTGCACCTAAATGGCCAGTTTATTGAACAAATTGCAGAAGGTCTTTGTGGTAGAATGACCCTAAAGTAATCTCCAATTTCTAGTATTCACACTCTTGTATAATTCCCTGCCTGAGTGTGAGGTGGATTTGTGATTTGGTTCTCACTAACAGAACATGGAAAAAGTGATGAGATGTCACTCCAATAATTACTTTACATTATATTACACTCTTTCTAGAGTCACTCTTGCTCTCGTTAGCATTGCAGAAGTAAGCTGCTATGTTGTGAACCTCCTATGGAGAGGGCCATGTGGTAGGGAACTATGGATAGCCTGAAAACTGAGGCCCTCAATTCCTACAGGACACAAGAAAAAAAAATTCTGCCAATAACTTCATGATCTTGGAAGCAAATTTTTGTCCAATTGAGCCAGCAGATGAGAATGCAGCCCATCCCATATCTTGATCACAGCTTTATGAGACTCTGAGCAGAGGAACTAGCTAACCCAGGATCAGACTGGTGAGATAGGTATTGTGAGGTAATAAATGTATATTGTTATACTGCTAAAATTGTGCTAATTTGTTGCACAGCAATACCTAATTAATTCAGTCATTAATATGCTTTGTTTTGAGCACTGCTGTAAACATGGTGGTCATATTACCTGGGTTAGGCTATGGAACAAGTCCTATGTGGGGACAGTGGCAGGTAAACTAGCTAAACTACAATATAACTTATAAATTGTTATAATAGATTTATAACCTAATTTCTAAGTGTGTGCAGCCACAGAAGCAATTATTTCTGCCCTAGGGAGTTGGAGAAAGCCATGTAGATACGATATCTGAATTGGCAAGGAAGTTCTAACACAGTAAAATCATTTCAAATTCACAGAAACTTCTATACTTTGGTTTAAAATTATAGCATCCTTGACACTATGGGCATTCACTTTTTAAAATATCTATTTAAACTCTGACTAAGAGAAATAGTTTCTCCATCTTGGAATAATGCCATAATTGAGAATAGTTTTACACTGGACTTTCTCCTCTCCTTCCCTAGCTTACCAAAAGGCACACCTGTACTTCCCTCCCACAAAGGGTATGAAAGAAGTGCTTGCGTGCAAGAACCAAAGGAAGAAAACAGCTGCTGGAAACGTCACTGAGAAGGGTTTCCCTCATCCAACTGCTGGTCTCCATGGCAACTGCCAGCCACAACCTACAAACAGTTACCTCCACTGCATTACACATCCTTGCAGAGCTCCCAGGGAGGGAATCCTTGTTGATCCTTTGGTTGCCATGGTTTCGGTTCCCAGCATGATCATAGATGTTCTCTAAGCGTGTGTGTGCATGCATGTACGTATATTAATGTGTGTACTGAGGCTCAGTGCACGCTGCCCTTTGCTCTTGGTGGAAGTCAAAACATGCTTGAGCAGTGACTAGTGTAATCTCCGAGATGAAAATGACACAGTAAACCTCACCCCAGTGAAAGGTCTGCGGTTGCTCAGAGGATCAGCTGAAATTCCTCCAGATTGACGGATGGGAAGGCAGCATACTGAGTCTCCCCAGAGAAGAGTACGTCTGCAGGCTCTGAAACTACTTTTTAATTTGGTGCTTGTTAGAAAATAACTCATAACGGATGAGTCAGTATTACCCAGATTCCAAAGACAGTCAACTCTGGATTGGAAATTAGTGTGCATATTCATGACATTTGCTCCAAATGACTAACATTGACAGTTTCAGAGTGCAGCCATCTCATCCAGAATATCAGAAATATGAACAAGATAGTCATCGTTGGAATTGTTTCTAATGCTGAGGAATCTGCCCTCTGACAACATGGGAGCTATCAGTGCTTCTCAAACTTGAACATCAGTGTAAACCATCCTATGGGTCTTATAAAAATGCAGATTCTGGTTCAGCGGTGAGGCTGGAGAGTCAGGACTTCTGTGAAGCTCTAGAAGTCCTCACTGTGGCTGTTCTGTGAGGTTTCACAGCAAGGATTCTCAGTAATGAAATTTATGTAACATGCTACTCACAGCACCTTGCATGATGCGTTAACCAACTACAGTGGAACCTCGTTTCCTGAACTTAATTCGTTCCCAAAGGCTGTTTGAGAAGAGATTTGTTAAAAAAAAAAAAATCTAATCACTTTTCCTTTTAGAAATAACATTAATTGAATTAATCTGCTCCAGATGCCCAAATGATTCCCTATTTTAACCTTTCTTGTATACAGTGCATGTCTACCTAGCCTTAACCAAATTTTTCACATATCACTGCCTCAGAAATGCTAACTGCTATTCATTTATCCAATCAACAACAGTTTTCCTATGGATTCCATTGTCTGTGATTGTTGTTTTGTGAGCATTTCACACCCTTATGAACAAACATTAGCACTCCTGATGACCTCTTTATGTTTTAAAATTGGGCTAAATGTTATTTCTGCCAGCTACAAAAGCATTACTCCTTTGTTGCTTTTTGTCGTGCTGAGGTATCAGCATGAAAAGTTTTGGTCAACAACCAAGGCATTTATTTCTCTGTGAACAACTTGATCAAGAACCAAATTGTTGCCAAAACCAGTTTGGCTCATTGGATAGAACATCAGCCTGCAGACTGAAAGGTCCTGGGTTCGATTCCGGTCAAGGGCATGTACCTTGGTTGTGGGCACCAGTAGGGGGTGTGCAGGAGGTGGCTGATTGGCATCTCTCTCATTGATGTTTCTAACTCTCTATCCCTCTCTCTTCCTCTCTGAAAAATCAATAAAACATATTTTTTTTTAAAAAGAACCAAATTGTTCAAGATGGGAAACATTAGAGAACTGAGGTTTGACTGTAAATGTTTCTCTCCTCTGCAAAGTGTTTCAACCCTCATTAGCTTCCTGGACTCTCACAACAACCTGCAAGAGAGCTGGGGCAGAAATCCGCTGTAATCCCCACTTGAAGACAAGGAAACTGAAGTTTAGGGAGGTAGAAATAATTTGTCCAAACTTATAAAGCTAATGGGACGGAGGCAGGGATTGAACCTTGGTCTTCTACCAGTCCTGTGTTCTTCTCATCACACCATTCTGAGGGCCAAAATGCTTATGTTAGAAATGTCCTTTAATTATTTCAAGATGATCATCTTATATGTTTGAAAAACCTTGAAATCAAAACCTGGCACAGATACTCCTCTCAAAAAAACTCTATAAGCCAATCTCAAAAGCATAGAGGCGAAACTCCTAAACAAAATAGTATCAAATCAAATCCAGCCGTGCATTTGAAGAATAATACAGAATGAGTAAGCAGGGTTTATTCCAGGAACATAGGATAGTTCAATTTGAAGAAATCTATTAACATAATTCATCACATCAATAGGTCAAAGGAGAAAAACCATATGATCATTGTAAAGGATGCCAAAAAAGACATTTGATAAAATAGAAGTCATTCAAGATTTTAAAGATAAAACAAACTGGGAACTAAAATTTACTTGTTTAACATGAGAAAGGATAACTATCTGAAAGCACCAGCTAGTAATCTACTTAACTGGGAAACACTTGATATAAGAAAAAAACTGCCAACACTCACACTTACTTTTAACCTTATTTTATAATTTTTAATAAATGCAATAAGACAGGAAAAGTAAATAAGAAGTAAAATATATATATATATATATATATATATATATATATATATATAGTGGGAAAGAGGAAGCAAATTATAATTATTTTCAGATGTTAAGATTTTCCTCCTAGAAAATTATATGATAATTTATTTTAGAATCACTAAGAAGAGTTCAATGGGCTCAATAATGACAGTTGGAAAATAAAATTTTTAAAGAATATTTCATTTAAACTAAGAAACCAAAAATCATTAAAATACCAACTAACAAACTTAAGTCGTATTTGTTAAACTTTAGAATTTTACACTGAGGCATAGACAAAGATTTAAATAAATGGAGAAAAAATGCCATGCTCCCGGATGGAAGTCAGACTTAGTCAACGTGATAAGCAGTCACATCAATTTACAGATTTAATCCTTTTTCAATCAAAATTACAATAACATTCCTGGAACTTTAGAAAGTAATTTCTAAGTTCAGTTTAAAAAATAAATGCATGAGAACCTTCAAAAAAGTATTGAAAAAGAAGAATGTAGATAAACTTGATCTACCAGGTTTTTAAAATATACTATAAACCTATAATAAATGAAATGTTGCTATACAGCTGCCAGAAAAGAAACATAGATCAAAGAAGCAGAATAAAAAGATCAGAAACAGTCCCAAGGATAACTGCGTAAGAATTTATCAAATGACAAAAATAACCTTTATGTTCCATGGGAAATTTTAGTAAACTAATGGATTAACTATGTGAAAGTAAGTTGATCACACTTTTACTTACATCAGTCCAAAATAAACTACAGTTGGATTCAAGAGTTAATGTTTTTAAATAAATCATAAAAAGAAATATATGTATAGATATATATATAGATATTCCTTCTAAACATAACAACAAAGTCAGAAAACTTAAAAGGTAAAAGCAAAAAAACATTTGTAATGTAGAGAACAAGAGCAAATGGCAAACTAGAAAACTTAAATACACCATATATGATTGGTAAGGAATATCTTTAATACATTAAAGAGATTTTATAATATAATGAGGAAAATATTCACCCTGCATTATAAAAATGGATACTACATGGAGTCGGTTTCCAAGAGAATATAGTAGATAAATATATGAACAAATATTCATCTTGACTATTAACCAAAACCATTCAAATTAAAGGTTCATGGTGGGATTTGTTTCCCATAGAATTAGCAAAGACTAACTTGCTAAGAATGTGTGGATATTGACACTCTTCCACACTGCTCAAAACAGAAAATGGTAAATACTCGTAGAAAGGCAATTGCACTATATCTCAGAAATCTTAAAATGTGTGTACTCTTCAACCAAACAGATTCATTACCCTCTCCTAAAAAAAATATAATATATGTGTGTGTGTGTGTGTACAAGATACATGATAGGAATATACTTCATATTTATAATAGAAAACAATGTCTTGCAACATGGAATTAATAAGTCAATTATGTTAAGCCTAGTCAATGGACTGCAATGAAGACATTGATTCCTTGAATTAGTCTAACTAATGACCTGAAAAATTATTCAGAATATATTACTAAGGGGGAAAAACTAGGTATGAAGCAGTATGCACTGTATGGTAGCATTTTTATAAAATACAGAAAAATGAAAATGCTTACAGTGCTTATCTTAAAGTGATGGGATAATAGCAATCTGTTTATTTTTCCATTTGCTTTCGTGTATTTTGCCATGTTGGCACGCTAAGCACAAGGTGCTTTTGTAATAACCACCGAAATTGTGTGTGCACTCATGTGCATCTTATTATGAAGAGGCAACTGGGAGTCAGTGTTTAACTCTGAGCAGCGGAGTGACGCACGCTAAGTGAGGCTTAGGGCAATTTCTTTTCTCTGCTGAGAGGAAGTTAGGTCAAAGGAGTGAGAACCTGAAAAGGAGAAGATGCACATTAAAATGAGCTGACGTAAGATCTTTGGGGCACAGCCTGGAGATGGTGGCCAGGTTGAAACAAGTGAGATCCAGGAAGCCTGTTAGAAGTGAATCATCAGGAAAAAGTGAGGGAGAAATGAAGAGGTGGCCAGCGGTGGGGGGAAGAGGGTGGGGTGAGCCCTGGGGACACGGGGCTGGTGATGAAACGCAGCCACAACCAAGTGCACGAGCACAAATGTTGAGGCAGGTCATCCTAACGAGGAGGCAGTCAGGCAAGCTGGACCCTGAACCAGAGGGGGTTCAGAGCAGAACTTTGCTGGCACAGAGGCTCAGTCTCTCTGAAACTGGTCGCCAATGGGGGCGGTGGTCCGCAGACCACTGGTCCCGAAGGTCCGAAAGGTTGGTGACACTGATTTAAGGAAATCTTTGGAGCAGCGGTCACCAACTGGTGGTCCAAAGATCACTGGTGGTCCGTGAGGTCTGAAAGGTTGGCGGCCGCTGCTCTAAAAACCTCCTCCCGTGTGAATAATCTTTCCAGTTTATAAAAGCTGCTCTCCCGCCGAAACTGGTTTGGCTCAGTGGATAGAGCATCGGCCTGTGGACTGAAGGGTCCCAGGTTCAATTCCGGTCAAGGGCATATACCTTGGTTGCGGGCACATCCCCACTGCGGGTGTGCAGGAGGGAGCTGATCGATGTTTCTCTCTCATCAATGTTTCTAACTCTATAGCTCTCTCCTTTCCTCTCTGTAAAAAAAATCACTAAAATAAATATTTTAAAAACAAAAGTTGCTCTCCCATCTGATTCTACAGGTGACCTGGGGAAACATGCATGGCAGTCACGTGGCTCCAACTGTCCCAGATGCCAGAGCTGAGACTGCAGAAAGCAGTTTACCCCCATGCCTGTGAAGTGGCAGAGTCAGAACCGGAACCCAGGCCTATCTATCTCCAAACTGAGTATTCTCTCACACACAGCATGCTGTTTGCTACAAATATACATAGTAATTAAAATCACATAAGCAAATGAATTTACTAAAAAAAGTAATAATAAAGGGTGAAAAAATAGGGCCCTATACATTAGCAAACTAAAGATAATGTACAAATGAATTATACAAATGAATAAGAACTGAAGAAAAATCTATTAGAATCTACAACGTAGTTGCATTTGTTAGGACTTACAACAGTGAGAATAGAAACTAGGAATGGATTGATCCATTCAGTGAATGATTCTATAGCTGCCAAGGTAGTCTAGATTATATCATGATGACCAAAACATCAGGACCTCCGGGTCTTATAATAATAAATGTTTCCTTTTGCTTCATAGTACAAGTTGATTACATGATGTCAGGAAAGGTCTCCACTCAAATCAAGGACCCACGCTGAAGCAAGAAGCCATAATCTTCTAGAACACTGGCATGGCCATCAAAGCTCCGGAAAGAAGTTCTAGAGACTCTTAGCATTGAAAGGGTTAACTAGCTAGCTGAAGGCAGGAGCAATTAAATGCTGAGACATCAGTAACAAACATCGCTCCCAACAAAAACCATTGGCCAGAACTGGCCACATATCCCACCCAGCCATGGGGGCCGGAAGTTAGAGAACCACAGAGACTTCTGTTGGGGCACTCATGAGCACCAGGGCTACTGAACCCTCCTGCTCAGCAGTGAGAAAGGCGCCACTGTTTACTGAACAAGGCCATCCCAACGAAGAAGCTGACAGCGGGGTGTAGGCAGAAATGTAAGGAATCCATTGGAAAAGGAAGAAATCGTTGCCCTGGTTTCTAATAATGTGTGAAAGAAGACTGCTTCTTAGTTAAGTAGCAGACTTTAAAAAAAAAATCCTGGCTTTCTTCATCTTCCAGCACAGAAGTAAAAAAAAAAAAGGATATCAGAAAAGAATTCAAAATCACAACCCAAATCAAGAGCTGAGCTATAAACAGCCAGTCAGGCAAGGTTCCCTGTAGAGCATCCTGCTAACCCCCAGCTCCCACCCTCAGCTCAGAGCTCTCCGCCATCCATCACACAGAATGTTGAAGAACCAGAATCCTTCCTCTGCCCCAGATGGAACAATTTGGTGTTCTGGGTAAATTCTTTGATGTGCTTGGCTTACGGTGGCAGAAATGCCCTCAGAATCTGTGTCAGAGAGCTAGAGCTAGCTATTTATATGTAAACAGAGGATAACCTTGGCTCACAAGTTGCTATAACGCAGCAATTTTCAACTAAAGTGCTGCAAGAATTTTCAAAACATGCAATCCCTGGGGCACTGACCTCTTCTCCTTAAATTGTCCAATTAAAAAACGACAACAGCCCTGACTAGGTTGCTCATTTGGAGCATCAAAAGGTTGTGGGTTCGATTACAGTCACGGCACATACCTACATGGTAGGTTCAATCCCTGGTCGGCACATATAGGAGGTAACTGGTCAATGTTTCTCACATCAATGTTTTTACTCTCTTTCTCTAGAATCAATAAACATATCCTCAGGTGAGGATTAAGTGGTAAATGAATAAATAAAATGACAATGGGTCTGAATGAATCAAAATTATATCTATGTTTTTATCAGACTGGCAAAAATATTTTTTTTTCTTTTTGGTGTGCCACAGAATTTTAGTAACTAGTTTTTTTGTGCCACGAGATGGAAAGGGGTGAAAATCACTCCTGTAATGAGGTAAAGTGTAAAAAGGCCTGCCACTTAGTAGGTATTCAATAAACACTCTTTTCCTTCCTTTCATATAGCATCTCAAGTTTTATAATATCTATCACATGCAAGATTCCAGATGCGAAAAGCATGCTTATGACCTTAGATTTCATTTTACAAGACTTATAGCTGGACCTTGTGTAGTAACTCCGTAGAGAAGGTGTTAGATTTTTCTCTCACATAATTTCTTTTGCATATTGTACCTCCTTCAAAGGCCAAATTGCTAGCTATAAAGCAGCACCTTCTGGAGGCTTGCCTTGTATCATCTGACAATTAAACAGCCCAAGAATAAAGGTCAAGAGTGTGAGGGACTCGTCAGTTGAGCAAACATGAGCCAGGGAAGCTGACAGCCTGTTGGTGATGCTCCGGCCTCTCCTCTGAGCCAGGTTAGAAACAAAAGCATTGCCGAAACCGGTTTGGGTCAGTGGTAGAGCATCGGTCTGCGGACTGAAAGGTCCCGGGTTCGATTCTGGTCAAGGGCATGTACATTGGTTGCGGGCACATCCCCAGTAGGGTGTGTGCAGGAGGCAGCTGGTCGATGTTTCTCTCTCATCGACGTTTCTAGCTCTCTATCTCTCTCCCTTCCTCTCTGTAAAATATCAATAAAATATATTTTTAAAAAAAAAAGAAACAAAAGCATTTACTGGGAGGACCTGACTTACCACTGGAAAATACCGCAATATGTTAATGAACCAGCAAATCGCTCTCAGTGATTTTCATTTCCTCCTGGGGGCGGTGGGGGGCAGCATAATGTTTTTTCTGAAAATTGTGCCCTTTGGCCAGCTCCTAGGGGAGAGGCTAGAGTACATTTCTCGGCAGGCCTCAGCCCCACTCTGCAAGCAGAGCAGCCGATGCCCCAATGTCTTGCAGTTCAGGCTCCTGTCTATTGGCAGAGAAGTCAATCTGGACTGTGTGGGTCCCCCCAGATTTCACATGTTAAATCCTAATGCCCAATAGACAGGTACTAGAAGTGTGTCAGGAAGGGGCAGAAAGAGACATGAGGCAGGAGACACCTGAAAGCCCAGGCCAGAGCAGGGCTGTGTGACAGAAGTGGCAGGGAGAGGTCACCAGTCCCTACCCCCAGGAGGAAACTGGATCCCAGGTGGACCAAGGTTCCAGACATTTGACTGGAACCACAGTGAAAGACAAAAGGAGATGTCCAAGCAGCTGGGGCTGTTGACTCAAATCCGAAGGGATTGAACACCTGACCAGAGAACAGTCGGAAGGTGGAAGGTCAGTGAGTCTGGCTTGGGAGGAGGTAGCAAAGCTGAGGCGGGGCGGGGACACGGTCTGTTTGGCCTCACAGGGCATTCTCAGCCTGATGACAGCAACCATCCAGCCTCACCTTTTCCCTCTCTGTGAGGAGGCTCTCCTCTCCCTCACAGCCGTTCCCTGACTATGTCTGGGCATGTTAACATTCTGACGTGAGCTATTGGAGACGTAATTCGCTACCTGTACATAACGATATAACAGGAGAACAAACGAGGACACACCATGAGCGTCACACACGAGACTCGGGACCAATGGGCCACTTGTCGTCTTGGCAACCACAATCAAAACAACGATTCCGGCTTTCCCGAAGCCAGAGTTTAATGACGGTGTTTAAGGATGACTGTTGCACAGAGAGTAAGTGATCCCACAGTGCATTATAAACAGAGTTGCTGGTATCCAACATCATCAATGACGGAGAAAAATCACTTGTAACTGGACGAAATGCCTTTCTCAGGGTGGATGTGTAATTCGTGGCAAAAACACAAGGAAATCTCTCTCAAGCTCAGCTTGAAATTATTGCTTTGTCTCAGCCTCCTTATATTGCTCTCCACCCAGGTTTTAGGGAAAGAATCACTTCATGAACTCTTTTATTAAAAAAAAAGATAAATTTGCTTATAAACCCAGATATGCATATCACTAGCACTGCAGATAAATCAGACAAAAATGTAAGGATTACTATGAAATATTCACACTTAGAGTAGATCTAAGAACTTTCTTTCATGTGACCCAGGCAATCTATTACCCAGGTTTCTCTTTTAAAGCAGATCGTTCCCTGCTGAATGCCTGGTGCAAATGTGAAATACAACCTTCCTTCCTCTTTTCCTGCTGCCCCTCGGCCTGGCTGGGACGTAGAGCCTGGACTCGAGGTCCATTGCTGCCACCCCCTGGTTGGGAAACCAAGTCACAGCTTCTCTGGGTTTCAGTTTCCTAAGTTTCTCCAAGGTCACGGCAAAATCATAGAGACTCTGGGATAACATACAAGTTCAACAATCTCTTTTCTCTGTCTCAGGGCCTGTTCTCCTTTCCGTGCCCCAGCCAGGTCTCAGAACAAGAGAGCAGTCTGGACAAGAAGGAAGGAAGTACACAGTGAAGCCAACTTCAGTTTTCTTTTCCACTCTGACTCATCATTTGGGCCAAGGGCCCAAGACCAACTCACTGCAGTTCCCACACTTATTTCAAATTTGCACAGGAAGTCTGATAAGTTACTTATCAGGCAATGAACTGACCACCTGTGGCCAGGTGGCCAGCTCCGGACCAATCAGCTCTGGCCAAGGGTGGGGGTCATCTGGTACCAATGATGGCCCCAGAGGCTATCTTCAAAGAATTGGGGTACAGTAGGGTTCTCAGGAAACCACACTCTTCCTTGGGCTGTGACACAGCCTTCAGCTGTCATTTTCTTTCATTACGTGTGCTACTTCCTTGACTTTACCATGGAAATGGCGTCATGCATAGAGTTGTCATCAAGTGCCTCCCTTTGGTGGCAACACCATTTCCTGGTTGTGCAACCATGAGCAGTGACCTATCTTCTTTGAGTTTTCTTTCTTTCTTTCTTTCTTTTATCTATAAAATGAATCTGCTTCATGGGACTGTATAAGAAATTTTTTAAAAGATCATGTATATAAATGACTTTGCATAAAGCCTGATACATAACAATGCAAGGTTATTATCAGTTGCTATCATCATCATCATCATCATCATCATCATCAATGCCATCATCTTGTCAGGAAGGCCATTTCCAGAGATTCAAGTCAAGTATCAGATTTACTCCCAGCCATGTAGAGCCTCCCTGTCCTGTTTTATTACTCCATCATAATCAGCTGGTCACAAATGAAAACACTTTCTGTTACCACCATGGTGAGCGAAACAGATACAATCAGTTCTGATCAACTTCCCAAAAAAACTGGATAGGCCAGAGATGCCGAAGGCCATTGTGTGACATGAGGAATTCAAGCACCTTCTCCAGCTTTATGATTCCTAGCTGCTGGAGTAGGATTCTTCAATAATGTGAAAGCTAAGTAAGCCAGCAGAGATGGAATGCTAAAGGTAAATCTGATCCCGTGTCAAGAACTCTCTTTGGGAAGAAAATATTCCCTGAAAGTAGGACAATATTTCAAGGCGGTCATCAACAAACTCTCAAAAAGAGAAGAGGCTCCCTGTTTTGATTCTTGTGGGTTTTGGTGACATTGCCAAGCAATCTGGCTATTGGGCTGCTCACATCCTCAAGATCCTAAAGACCAAGTGACCAGGAAAGACATAGACGGCCAGGGTTACTTGGCACCTTCCTTTAGCTGCTTCTTGGGGAAAGAACTTTGCCTGGAGATGCAATTAAACAACACCTCAAAGGAATTTATGATCTAAATCACAGCAGAAACACTGGGGATGGGAATGGGAAGACGGTAGGCAAGGGCACTACCAGGGATCTCAGAGAGCAGAGTCTGCAATATACCAGCTCAGGGACCCTGAGCAAGCAACCCGACATCTATGTATTAGGAGTGAATTTAACAAAATCAATGGTTTCTGAGCATCTCCACCAGTCCTTCATAAATTCAGAGGCCACTGAGGTTTTGGGGAGAAGATATTAAGAGTGCAAATATGGGTTCCACCAGCCTCTGAGTTCCACCACCACCATAACTCCTTCAGGTAGACAATCTCAGCTCTTTTGATGTTCCACATGAGATTTTAAGAGAACTAATCCTTTCTCTCTCCCTCTCTCTCTCTTAATCCTTTATCTTTTTAAAGCAACCAACAAAACAAATTCCATTCCACCTCTGAACATCTAGATTCCAGTTTGAGGGGACAGGATTCCTTCAAGAAGAGGCTGAAAGGGAAGGTTACCAAGAGATCACGAACAGCCCTGCATGTCGCCTGGGCACTGTGCTTTACCTACCCTGTTTTCCCGAAAATAAGACAGTGTCTTATATTAATTTTTGCTCCCAAAGATGCGCTAGGTCTTATTTTCAGGGGATGTCTTATTTTTCCATGAAGAACAACACAGTACACACTTATTGTTAAATGAAAATAAAGGAAATTTATTACCTGTATATGGTATGGTAGTACGGTAGTTGTCAACACAAACCAGACAAACTGTGAATCCTACAGTATCAAGAATTTACTCATTTATTCAATGACAATAATGTCATCATCTTCTGGAACATTATCAGAACAATCCAATTCCTGAATTTCCTGGTTTATTTCTTGAGACTCCATTTCTTTCAGAATCAGTGGACCAAATCTCTCATGTTTAGCAATAGCACTGTCTTTAAATGAGTACTTCTTGTCAAGGTAGCCTGCTCGCAGTGCATTTGCAATGCAACTTGTCAGTGATTTTTCTCCCATGAATTCTTCACCCAAGTCACAACTTCTTGCAGTTTAGGTTTCACAAAGTTTCCACGCTGATTTCTCTCCATTCACACAGCAGTGACGTCAGGACTCCGAGTAAAGTCACTGGTTGCTAGAAGCCAGTCGGGGCGGCACTAGCGACCAGTTTACGGTAAATTAATTTTCATTCTGAGACAGAGCCTGGGGGCCTTATTTTCAGAGGGATGCCTTATATTTCACTCAGAAGGAACCCTGTAAGTAGGTCTTCTTTTCAGAGGATGTCTTATTTTCAGGGAAACGCGGTAGTCAGGACCCATGAAAGTACTGTGCTGGCAACACCTCTAAAAGAACTGCGTGAGTGGAGGATGCCCTGGGAGCTGGGGCATAAAGCCCAAAGACCACGTTATTCCAACCCTCTCCACACAGGAAGCAGTGTGTCAGTGTTTTATCATAGAGGTGAAAAACAAGGAGGGAGAAATTAATGGAGGGCAGCATCCTTCACTAGTATGCAACCCTCCGTTCTGTTTGGGGGTGTTTTATTCACTTGTTTGCTTTGCTTTTGTTTTCTTTATCTCCTAATTTCATTTCACATCCTCACAAAGCAGAGTAAATATAACTCTTTCCACTTATAGTCAATGGTGCTGACTGTTGCCCTTACGTCAGATGAGCACAGTGACACCATGGCAAAGGTTGCGTCTTCAGCTCATTAAAGAAGGCCAGGACACTGCTCTCCAGCCAGAATGTCTCCGCCCAGTGGCTTCCTGGCCCACGGTACCTCCCACCATCATCTGGGTAGAGTAGGGAATTCCCACAGATGTCCCAGTGGACTTGTTAAAGAAGGAAAAGCCACATCGAGGCCTCTGATTTATGAAGATGCATGGACTTGACACTTTTCTCATGTTCTCCAGTCCAACAAATGCCCAAAAGCAGATCCTTAAAGCCGATGCTAATAGGCTGTGCCTTTTAAAGCACCTACATGCCGAAACTGGTTTGGCTCAGTGGTAGAGAATCAGTCTGTGGACTGAAAGGTCCCGGGTTCGATTCCGGTCAAGGGCATGTACCTTGGTTGCGGGCACATTACCCGGTTGGGGGTGTGCAAGAGGCAGCTGGTTGATGTTTCTCTCTCATCGACGTTTCTAGCTCTCTATTTCTCTCCCTTCCTCTGTAAAAATATCAATAAAATATATTTTAAAAATAAAATAAAAGCACCTACATATGACATTCCTTAGCTGCCTGGCACCCTGGGGTATGGAGGGCTCACTGAGAGACAGGGCACCTTTCCTGGGACTGAGGCAATAAACCTGGTTCCGAAAAGAGCTGCTAGCCTACGCCCCCAGCACCCGGTCCCTTATCACTCCCTCCCGGTTGCCCAGCCCTTCCGAGGGGTGTGCACAGAACTAGCCTTCTCCCAGATTCTTTTTCATTGTCTGTGCACTTAAATCATTTTTGAGCTAATTCAGCAGAGAAATGAATGGCTGACAACTGCTTCTTGAAATCGTAGCAACAACATTTTGGAAGCAGAGGGTGGAAATGCAGATTTTCAATAACCATCAAGTCCAACCACAAATATACACTTTGAATTTCAAGGCACAGACCAGAGAGAGGAAATGCCTTCTCTGAAATGATGCAAGAATCACCAGTGCTAACAGTTACTAGGCATTTCATACACACTACGTATCACATCAAATCCCCACAATGACCCTCTGGGGGAAATGCTATTACTAACCTTCTCTTACAGATGACAAAGCTGGAAGGGGATGTGACTAGCCTTAAGTCTATAGGTTGATGGTGTCGGGTAAAATACTAGACAGGTGACACCTCGGTGGGCAGAGAGAAAAGGTGGAGTGGAGGGTTCTCTCCATGAAAAGGAAAATCCCCTCACCTCTCTGAGCATCAGTTGCTACAGCTGGGAATAGAGAAAACACTATACAAATTACAGAGAACGGGTTTGTTTGTTTGTGTGTGTGTGTTTTTTCAAAATTAAAAGGGGATTTGTTATCATTTTCTGTTTAAAAGAATAATACATAGTTATGATCAAAAAGAATAAAATACTACAGGGGGGAAAAAGAAGAAAGTAAACAACTATCCAAATTTCCACTGTCCATAAATTATTAGCATTTCTTGCCAATACTACAAGAAATCTGTTGTTTATATGTGTATGCACATAATCATTAATAACTGTGATCCTCCTACGGTTGCTGTTGTGTGATCTCTTTTTCCACTCAAGTCATACACTATGAAAAAAGTCAAGAAAACTTTACTTTTAGGCGGCCCCTCTTCAGAGCTTAGATCAGCCCTGTGAAAAGAAGCAGGAGGTTTATGCATCCTCCTCTTTATGGCTCCTGAAGCTGGTCCCCGGGGAGAGTGCTGTCACCCGCAGCGGTATAGCTGTGCCCTGCAAGGGCCAGGGAGGCACATGGGAGGGAACGCCAGCCTGTTCCAGGCTCCAGGCTCCAGGCCAATCCTCCTGGCACAGCGACAACCCCCGAGGAAGGAGCTCTTGTGTGATTTGCACGAAAGCGCCCTGTGTGCCGGCCTGTGAGCGGGGCTGATGCTAGCCACAGGGACCCTGGAGCCACAGGGCCTGCTTCTGAGCAACCCTGGAGCCAGCAAGGCCAAGCAGTCCATGCCGCCCATGCCACATCGCTGCCAGATCTGTGCCCCGTGCCCCCAAGCACAGGGTCAGATTATGGCGCGCACAAAGCGGGCTCTGAGGACGGGGGCTAGGTCAGTGCGCTCTGTGCACGGGCGCTTGTGCTGGTTTCATTGTTTTCCTCTAAGCAAAGTTTAGGAAAATGTCCGTGTGATAGGAAATGGAGCACAGCTTTGGCCCACACTCTGCCTGGGGGAACCTGAGACTCTGGGTCCAGCTTTCCATCATTAGGCTGTCTCTGGGTGGGGGTGAGGGGGGGGTCCTCTATTTATCCAGAGTTCACAGAATGCCTCTAATGCAGTTGCAGGGTTAATCTGTTTTCTGTTGCTGCATAACAAACTACCAGCTAAACCTAGCAGCTAAAAACGAAAACCATTTCTTCTACCAACGTTTCTGCAAGTCAGGAATCTCCAGTGCCGGGTTGCAGGATACCTCCAGTTCGAGGTTGCACACGAGGCTGCCCTTTAAGCTGCTGGCCGAGACTGTGGTTGTCTCCAAGGTGCAACTGGGGCTGGAGAATCTGCTTCCAAGGAGAGAGGAAGAGAGGGGAAGAGAAAAGAAAGGAGAGGGAGGAATAGAAATGGAGAAGAGGGGAGAAAGAGGGGCTACAGTCTTGTTGTAACCTAACCTTGGGAGTGACATCACATCCCTTTTGCTGTTTCTGTTCATTAGAAGTAAGTCACTGGTTCAGCCCACCCTCAAGAGGAGGGGATTACAGAAATATGCCAACCTCCCTCCTCTGGTCTGGAACACGGGTATAATTACTAGAGTCCTCCCAACCATCTGGCCGGTGAAGACGAGGGCCATGCCCTGGGAATGGTGGATCAGAAAACAGGAAGCAGTGAGTCCCTGGTGATTTCATCACACCATCTTTGCCTCTTGCTCAAAAAAATAAAACTCTAAGTGTTAAAATTACTCTTGAGTTTCCTTCAGGGGCAGGTGATCTAACCTTGGCTCATGCAGGTTGTTAGCACTACCCCCAATCCAGGGCTCAGATTCACTGGCACTTTTTTCTTTTACGGAGAGGATACTTAAACTCGAGAGACTTAAAGTCATTCGCCCACCATCACTCAGCTATTGGCGGGCAGAGCCAGGGCCCACACGCCTGGTCTCCACATTTACCCAAGCAAGTTCCGAGTGTCCCCAACGTTTTCTGAACACTCCGGGCTCTGTTTGAGATGTTCCTGGCAGCTGGAAATTTTCTGCATCCCTCAGGCTATGTATTTGTACCAGAACATTCCCTGCTCTGCTTCTCTGCTTACCAAGTAAACAAGTTAAATAGAAGAGGGAAAATATTTTGCATGAATCGATGTTTGCCATTCAAAAAAACTTTTGTCTTATGGACACGCGAGCCAGTAGTCATGGAAACCTTCGCTACTTTCCTCCCTGTCTCTTTCCACACCGTTCCTTGTCCTGGAGCCCAGAAGTTAGCAGAAGCTATAGGTTGAATACGTTGCATAGAGCAGCAAGGTGACGGGTTTTACAAAGGACCCCGGTACACACATCCAATACCTGGAAATGATCATGTTTTCATTACAGTCGTCTCAGGTGGCTTGTCTCTTTACAAAAAGCTTTCCACCCCACGTCCCGGAGCTGTCAGCAGAGCCACTGAAGGCAGAACCACCATAGCTGTGTCTATAAGCATTTATGCCGCAGAGACACGCTTGGTGTCCTTGACCTGCCACATCCCTCGCTCCCAGGTCAACTCCACTCAGCACCTGCTGATGCAGCTATATTTGAACTGTGTGGTGCTGGTCTCAGGTTGTTGGACATGGGCCAGTGTAACAGGAAAAAATCTTTCTCTTGAGTTTTGGAAGAACCTTAGAGACTGCCATTAACTGAAAGGTCATGTAGCATTAGGGTTGGAGCTACCCTTTTTTCTTATAATAATAAGGGGGGGGGGGGGAAACAGTCTGGAAAGAGGGTGACCAGCTCAGGAGGGGAAAAAATGAAAAGAACTCATGGGGTCCCAGAGAGAGAAAGAAAGCAAGCAGCCACGTCCATTTCTAATGGCTTCCCAGGTCCTGGCTCTGATTTCCCTGGGCAAGGCTGTGCTCCATGCCTCTGTCTCCCCTAGGGTCCTTTCAGAGCCTAGGGTCTGAACAGCTTTCTCTCCTTGCTGTAACGATGCACTTTACCTTACAAATCTCTTCCACCTACATTAGCTTGTGTGCTCTTTCCCAATTCCTGGAAGTTCAGTAGGCCAGGAAGGATTACCCTCACTCTTTTTTTTTTTTTTTTTTTTTACAGGAAGGAAACTGAGGCCCCAAGAAGAAAGAAAACTTTTCCAAGATTACTTTTCCAGCTAGCTATAAGGGGCAAAACCTAAACTCAGGTCTTCTGACTCAAGGTGTGCTGTTTTACACCCCCCACCATTGCCCCTCCACACACACACACAAACACACACACACACACACACACACACACACACCAGAATTAATTCTCAGTGGAACACTCATAATTCTCTTGGGCATTCAAGGTTTTAGGAAGAGACAAGTATAAGTGGATCCTCAATGGTGAGTAAAACAAGCCACATCCTAAAGCCTATTTTATTTTAATTGTTTTACTTATTGTTTTCTCTCCTGTTAACTCAAATGCCTACAGGGGCCAGGCAGGTAAAGAAAAAGAGAAAAACAATTTTTTATTGGAATAATTCAGATCTCCAAGGTAATTTGAGGCTTCACAAGCTAATAGACTGCTAATGATAATAAGGCACAGTGCGGGAGAGTGAAAAGAACACTGAAGTAGAATTCTGGAGATTGAATCATTTTACCTAATAATAGACAAGCATGTAAATTGATCATACCTCTGCTATGCCACCAGCCAATCAGGAGTGGTATGCAAATTAACCCAACAAAGATAGTGGTTAATTTGCATACACAAGCACCGAGTTATGAGGCAGGAATTCTGCCCCACCCCTGGTCTCTCAGGGCCTCTGGGCAGCATGAGAAGGCAGAGCTGAAGCAGAAAGAGTCTGCTCCCAGAGCGAAAAGAGGCAGCTCAAGGGCCTGAGCGGAAAAGGGCTGGGCCAGAGTGGAAAGGTGGTGCCGCAGCCAGGGTAAGGAAAGCCCATTCTAGCATGAAGCTTCATGCATCGTGCTTCTAATAAAACAATAAAAGCCAAGTAATTGGAAATAAGGGTGAAAGGGAATCAATGGTGAAGAAAAAAATAAAGTGTTTTTTAGCATAAAAGAAAAGAAAAAAATAAAGAAAAAAAATAAGATGGAAACAAGCCAGTGTGTGACAACTGGGAATGGTGAAGACTGGGGCAAACCGAAGTGCTCCTGACCAACTTAAAGGCTCAACTGCTATTCAACTCCAGCCACGTGGAAATGCAGGTAGTATATTACCAGGTTTTCTCAAGTTTTATTAAAAGCAAGAAGTCTGACTTTTTTATATGAAATTTCCTAATCGTAAAATACATCAGCCAAAGAAATTACAACTGCTGGTTAGACACTGCCCTCATACTATCAATTTACCTCTGCAGCTCTGAATTGCAAGCATTGAGGACAAGACCATATATTAGAGGCTCAGTGCACAGATTCATGCACTGGTGGGGTCCCTCACCCTGGCCGGCAGGGGTCAGGCTGAGGAGGGACAGTGAGAGGGCCCCAGGGTGTGTCTGGCCCATCTCACCTAGTCCCACTCAGCCAGACCCCAGCACAAGCTAACCTACTAGTCAGAGCATCTGCCCCCTGGTGGTTAGTGTGCATCATAACGACTGGTTAAATGAATAGTTGGGCACTTAGCATATTAGGCTTTTATTATATAGAATAGCAAGCACAGAGGAGGCACTTAGGTAATTTGATTAAGTGAATGAAAACTTTGTCATTCTGGTTTTTATTAAAATAGTGCCTATCCAGAGAGGTCTTCTCTCACAGACTATGGTTATCCTCTAATAGCAATTCTATCTTTCCTATGAAAAAGACCCCTTACTTTTAGCCAGCTATGTGGCTACCTGGAATAGAGAAAACATCTCCTTGGCCTCTCCTGGAGCTAGGTGTGGCCATGTAACTGAGATATGGCCAAAAGGATGAAAACAGAGGTTATGTATATAACTATCTTCCAAGAGTGGGCCACTTTCCTTTCCCTCTTCCTGCTAGGATGCAGATGTGATGGCTGGAACTGAAGCAGCCATGTGTGGCTATGATATGCAAGCCACACATATTGAGGATGGTAGAACAAAAGGATAAAGAGCTAGACTTGGAAGCCAGCTTGGCAGCAATGGACTGTTTAATTTTGCTTGAAAAAATATACATCTACCTTATCCAATGTTATACTGTTTGGGGCGTTTCTAAAAGAACAAGTCCTCATTCTTTATCCCCTCACCCTGCTTTCTTTTACTTAGTACTTAACATACCTAACATAATAGTATATAATTAATTGGCTTATTATTTTTGTTCCCCATTAGATGGTAAGCTCCTTGAGAGAGGGGGTTTTGTTTTGCTAACAGTCAATTCCCCAGTACTTAGAGGAGAACCTGGCATATGGTAGGCGCTCCAAAAATAATTGCTGAAGTAGACTAGACTGGTTAAAAGTAAAACTGAATTAAATAGCCTAAATCTAGTTTCATAGCAGCCACCATCAGCCAAATTTACCCAATTCCTTTAACAAATTACCCCAAAGGTTCTGAACAAATGCAAAAGAGGGGAGGAAACTTCAGCAATCCAAATTTACAAAGATTATGGAAAAGGAAGAAAAAATTCCAGGAACACGTTTCCACTTTCTAAAGCAGCACTTTCACAGCGGCTGCCCCACTTTTACTGAGGCCCGGGCAGGGCTCCAGGTGGCCACAGCGTGAGAAAGCTCATGCTGCAGTCCGGTGCTGCTGGAGGGAGCCCCGTGGACTGGGCTCAATCTGGCCTCCTAGGTCCTAAATAATATAGCTTAATTGGTTAAGCCACATTTTGACAGGGAGGTGCTGCCTCCCTGGCAAGAAGATACGCCACCAAACAAGGCCTGGCCCAGCCAAGTGTACGCCCAAGAGACTTGACCCAGACCCTACCAGAACCAGCAAGCCCCAAGGCTCTGGTGTGGCTCCTTCTCAAAGGGTAGCAATGACTTTCCTAATTAACAGAGTGAGTCTGGGGAGCTGGAGGACCCCAGAAGAGGTAGAAAGCCCATATCACAAGGCCCCAAACTCACAACACTGGTTCTAAAGCCAGGCCTGAAGCTGGGGCCAGCACCTCTTTCCTGAAAGAACATCTGGGGTGAAGCGGGGAGGGGGTGGCGGAAAACAGGACTGCGTGTGCTAAAAGGGCCAGATTATATCCTCCAAATAAACACCTGGCGGAACACCTCCACATCTGGAGCACGTCACAAGACTCAATTACGTTTGGTCAGGCCAAGTGCCCCACAGCTGTTACAGGGGAAAGGCGGATAATTAAAAACAGCAGGTTGCCATGGCGCAAAATTGGTCGCTGCTGAACAATTTGTGTGTTTGTCTTGGAGCTAAAATACTACAAGTGAGTGATGTCTTTGGGGGGGGACAGGAAGGTGATTTCTCCAGACACCCAAATGAGAGGGACGGAGGGATAAAAGGAGCTAACTTATTGAGCACCACCCCTGTGCCAGCGGCCACGTGTGCACTTTTCCTTTCAATCCCCACCACAATCCTTTAAATAGGAATTAGTATCCCTGTTCTCCAGGCGACAAGACCGAGGCTCGGTGACATGCCCGGATCCCCCAATACAGCCAAGTGGGCCCGCCAACCGTAAATCCAGGCCTGACTCCAGAGCTGTCTTCCAATCCTTCCACCACCGGCTCCTGGTCCAGGCTGGCAAGTGCCAGTGCTGTCAGAGGATGCCTAGGCTCAGGGAGGAAGAATGCCAGCGAGTCGGAGGGCATGGTCCCCCGAGTGACTTGCTACAAGAGGACAATCTCGGAACACACAAATAGTACACTCACACACAAGTACGTGTTATACATTAATCGTCTGGCAAAGATGGGCAGGGCTTGAGGCATCCTGAGGATCAGCAAATGGTTCTTTGATCAACAGGTGAAGAAAGACTTCCGGGGGTGGTACATCATTGAACATTTGCATGAGAAGGGCCAGGCCAAGAGAGGGCTCTGGCATTCAGGATCAATGGTTGTCTGGTAGAAGACGGGGATGATGCATGAGGCCATATGTGGGGTACATGGGGTGGGAGAGAAGGACCATCACCCTCACCCTGCTCTCTCTAGCTGCACCCCATCAGCCAGATCATGCAGCCTCTGACCCTGATCCTCCTCAGGGGGGTGGGTTGGTGGTCTCCAAGAAGTTATGGCCACACCACATCCCTGGAACCTGTAAATGTTGCCTCATTTGGGAAACGGGACTTTGCAGCTATAATCACAGTAAGAATCGTGAGATGAGATCATCCTCAAGATTATCTGGGTGGGCCGGAAACCCAATGACAAGCATCCTTATAAGAAAAGGGTAAAGGGAGACTTAAAAGACTGGGAGGAGAAGGCGCTGGGAAGACGGAAGCAGAGACTGTAGGAAGGCAGCCACAAGGAATGCCGACAACCACCAGAAGCTGGAAGAGGGCAAGAACAAATTGTCCCCCAGAGCCTTTGGAGAAAGCACAGCTCTGCCAACACCTTCATTTCTGACTTCTGGCCTGCAGAACTGTGAAGAATGATCTCCTGTGGCTTTAAGCAACCCAGTTGTGGTAATCTATTACATCAGCCCTAGGAAATTAATGGAAGCCTTTTCTAAGTTGCCGAGTGACCACACATGGGCACAGAAGCGAGTTCTGCCCACTGCCATATAATGTCCACCGTTTCCTTATCTCCTGCTGTGGTGCATCCTTTATAAGCTCCTGGGCCTGTGCTGAGTGGCTAGTCAAGTGAGTGTGCCTCCTGCCCCCCTGCAGCCAGCACCCACCAGCTGGCACAGTGAACCGTGGCAGAGGCTTTGTCCATGATGCTCACAGAGCCACCAGCCCCGCCTCATGCTGCTGCTAATACTGCTGCAACTGTCAGCCCCCGTTAAACCTCCCGATGCTGCCAGCTCAGAAAGCTGCGGGTACCATACCTGCCCCAGGGAACCTCAGGAAAATCCCCCAATGGGGCCAAAAACGCCTGGCACCAGCCTTGACAAGATTGTGTCCCCCCAGGGGCAAAGGGGCAACTAATAAACCCAAGGTAAGCCCCTTTCCTCTAAGACACCTGTGTGTCTGCCCTGAAGAGAAGAGAGTGCTGTCCACTAAGCCCACACACAGACTCCTCTGGTGTCAGAACCGTGTGCGCTCTACTGAACGTTGTTTCCACTACTGAAGAGACACTTGTCCCTATGTCCCCAATGAAGCAGAAGAGGCTGATTGAATTTCACCTTGAGCCCACAATTTCTGCACCAAAGCAAAAAATTAAAAGGGTCAGAGGAGGCCCTTCTCATTACTGAAGGGCAGCCTTGGCCATAAGAGACCTGACCATTAGGGTAACCCTTTAGTCTTGGACCATCCCCGTCAGCTCCGGGGGCCAGGACCATTCAGGCAATTGAACACCTGCAATGTATTGATAGTGAACAACACCTGAATGAGACTCTTTGCCAATCTCTGTCCCTAGTGGCCCCAAAATATCCATTCCATTCATGTTAATAAAACTAGAAGAGTCAACCGCAGAGGAAGAAGGCATCCCGAAGCTGGGGAGGTCCTGAAAAGACGCTACAGTGCTCCAGATGAAGATTCTGACTCCACCCACTGATGTTGCCACTCTGCCAGGACCCTTGCTAAGATACCCAGAGTCCTGTGCAGCTCCCTGCCAAGTGGGCAACTCCTCCCGCCCACCACATGCCACTGCACTGATCCTAAAGCTATATGGTATTGGACTCAGCAACAATCACAGAATTATTGAATTGTATTTTCACAGACTTATTGAAGTATAATTGATATGTAAGAAAAACTGTATGCTTAATGTATACAATTTGGTGTGGTTAGAATATGCATACATCTGTGATATATCTGTCAATATATCAAATAAACATAGCGTAACCTCCAAAAGTTTCCTGTGTCCCTTTCTGTGTGTGTGGCAAGAATGCTTAACATAAGCTCTACTCTCTTAACAAATTTTAAGTGTTCAGTGCTTACTGCTATAGGCAATGTGTTATGTAGAAGATCTCTAGAACTTCTTCATCTTGCATAACTGAAGTTTTATACCCCTGGAGCTATAACTCATCATTTCCTTCGCCCCTTTGCCCCTGGCAACCACCACTCTACTCCCCACTTCTATGACTTGGACTAATGTAGACACCGCATTTAAGTGGAACCATGCAATAACTGTCCTTCTGTGACTGGCTTATTTCACCTCACATAGAGTCCTCTAGGTTCATCCACGTTGTCACCAACGTTAAGATTTCCTTCTTTTTTTAAGGCTGAATAATATTCCACTGTGCGTGTATATCCCACATTTCCTTTATCCTTTCGTCTTTAAATAAATGTTTGGGTTGTTTTCACATTTTTGCTGTTGTGAATAAATGCTGCAATGCATAGGGGATGCAGATATCTCTTTGAGATCCTGATTTCAACATGAAATTATTATAGACCAACAAATACCCTCTCCTCCCAGGGTGAAGGCAGGAATCCACAAGCGCTGGAGCAGGAGAGAAATCTAGGTGGGAGCAGAATTAGAGTTGCCCCTGCCCTAGAGGCCTGGCCCAAGCTTATGCGCCTGCCTCTTTTTCCTATTGATGAACTTTTCACAGGCGGCTCCACGGTGGGTGATGAAAATAGATTACCATTGGGCACACCCGACCAGCTCTCTATCCAGGTTTGAATCCTGGGGGACAAGCTTTAAATTGGGTTCCCAGCTACATAAGTTCTGAACAGTCCCATACAGTCTCTACATGAAAACAGGAAACTCATCCTCAATTCTGAGAGCCCCTTTCTTCCTGCCTACGGATAATAAGAGGTTGCACTTATTAAGCACCTATTACAGGCCATGCACGTCACAGACGTTACCTCATTTTGTCATTGCCAGCCCTGTAGGGTAGGTTTTATTACTCCTGTCTTACCCACTTCTGCTGTGACCCGTCCCTTTACTGGGGACCAGATTATAGGCAGCCTGCAACAGGACATGAAAAATATCATGGCTGATAAACATCAGCTGCTCAGACAAGTCCTGGACAGGGTGTGTCACAGGCTAGAAGTTTTCATTCTTGCGCAAAACACGAAGCCCACAAATTAGAGGGCACCCAGTCCTGACCATCATGTCAGCATCCGCTTTCTTGGACTCTTGTGTTTAATAACCAAAGTATTTTTCCTGGGGAGAGAGCTCTGCATCCAACACAAAAGCTGCGTCGGGCATGTCCTGTGAGTATTTGAGACTCAGCAATGGAGTGAGGAATGGGGTGGAAAGAAGGGAGGGGGATGAGAACTCACTGAAGTTAATGAAAGTTTAGGACTTTGCAGCAAGAACTCAACCAAAATAATATTTGTTGTTCTGGGTATTTGTTTAAAAGTTGATAGAGAGAGAGTTAGAAGAGATTGTTGTTCCCAATGTAACAATAAGATAAAGATAGTTGTGCTACAAATTCATAGTTGTTTCAGAAATACATTACAGAAATGGTACCATAAAGAAACCCAAATGAACTCAACTCCAGAAAGTGGCAAACTCTTTCTGGGGAAGAAACGAAAGATTCGCCATAAACAGAGAAAAGAGAAACCAGCTGAACTTTCAGTAAACTGTTAAGTCTAGGTGTGGGGAGCAGTAATGGACCAGAATCCCAAGGGTCCCAGTCACAGGGTAACATAGTATTTTAAAAAAAAATTTGCATAAGACACATCTATAAAGGACTGTTGTCCAACATATACAAAGAACTATTAAAATTCAACAATAAGAAATAAAACAATTTTTAAGATGGGCCAAAGATTTTAACAACACCTCACCAAAGAAGGTATACAGATGGCAAATAGGTATATGAAAAGATGCCCCTCATCATATGTCATCGGGAAAAAAATTAAAACAACCATGAGATACTACCATACACCTGCTAGAATGGCCAAAATCCAGAACGCTGACAACACCAAGTGCTAATGAGTACATTTTGGAGCAGCGGGAACTTTCACACATCCCTGGTGAAATGCAAAATGGCACGACCACTTTGAAAGACAGTTCGGTGGTTTCTTACAAATCTCAGCATCCTCTCACCAGATAATCCAGCAACTGCCCTCTTCGGTATTTGTACAAATGAGCTGAAAACACATCCACACAAAACCCAGCACACAGATGGTTATAGCAGCTTTATTCATAGCTGCCAGAGCTTGGAAGCAACCAAAGTCTTTCATTAGGTGAATAAATAAACTGCGGTACAGCTAGACAATGGAATA
This sequence comes from Vespertilio murinus, assembly GCA_963924515.1. Taxonomy (NCBI): domain Eukaryota; kingdom Metazoa; phylum Chordata; class Mammalia; order Chiroptera; family Vespertilionidae; genus Vespertilio; species Vespertilio murinus. The sequence continues at coordinate 167,101,035 of OZ004708.1, forward strand.
TTATTCAGGGCTAAACAGCAGTGAGCTATTGAGCCATGAAAAGACACGGAGAAGCCTTACATGCACATTACTCATGAAAGAAGCCAATCTGAAAAAGCTACGTGCCGTATGATTCCAACTATATGACATCCTGGAAAAGGTAAAACTATGAAGGCAATAACAATATTAGGGGTTGCTAGGGATGGGGCGGAGGAGAATTAAAAAAGCAGAGTGCAAAGGATTTTTAGGGCAGTGGGGGGAAAAAACTCTATGATATTATAATGATGAATATATGCCATTTATACGTTTGTCCGAACCCATAGAATGAACAACACCAGGAACAAATCCTAAGGTAAACTACAGATGATGATGATGTCAATGTAGGCTCATCCTTGGTTTAACAAAACAAAACAAACAAACAAAAGTACCATTCTACCATTTCTGGTTTTCATGAGGCTTCATTACACCGGCATGATCAATGAAATCACTGGCCATTGGCAATCTGGTCAACCTCCAGCTTCTCTCCCCTCCCTAGAGGTTGGGGAATGGTTGGTTCTCATGTCAATCGGCCCCCAATCCTTAGGTTGCTTTCCAAAAGTCACCTCATTAACAAACTCAGGGGTGTCTGCAAGGAGATTGTTATGAATATCAGGACACCTTTATGGATCTTCTCATTTAGAAAATTCAAGGGTTTTAAGAGCTCTGTGCCAGAAACAGGGACAAAAACCAAATATATATTTATTATAAATCACAGTATCACATGCCTGTGTGTATATACATATATGCCTGGCATGGGAGAGGGGGGAAAGATGTTCTTGGCTTTTACCAGATTTCCAAAGAGGCTTATGGTCTCTTCGAAAGAGGTTTGGAATAAATTATCTGGTCTCTCTAATCTCTCCCTTGGCAATTTCCCATGATTTCAACCCTTTTCCTACATTCCAGTGACTCCCATACTGTGTAATCTTGGACGAGTTATTTAACCTCACTAAGGCCTTCGTCTCTGACGTGAGAGATAACAAACTAATAAAATCAATCACACAGGGCGGTTGTGAGAACTGAACAACATAATGACATAACAAAAGAAATGTGCACCTGCTATGCACTAGACCAGAGTCAGCCAACTTTTTCTGTCAAGGGCCAGATAGCCCACACCATTCCCCAAAGAAACATTCTTTCCTACCCTTCCCCCTACCCCTGACTCCAAAATACCCTCCCACCTCACTCCCGGGATCGCTAGCTGCCTGCAGGGGGAAACTTCACTTGAATGTCCTTGGAAACACAACACATCAGGAATGGATATAATCGTGTCTCTTATCAACAGAATAGCTCTCTCCAAATCTAACAGCTCGATCTGCTTGACGTTCCCCAGACGCATCAACACTCCCATGCTTTTTTCTGCTTCTCCTCAGACAATTCCCACCGCTTTTCTCCCATCATTCACCTCTTGAGCAGCTGCTCAACTCTTACGTATCCTCCAGGTCAGATGTCACCACATCTCAGTGATGTTTTCCACCTTCCACCCCACTGCCCGCAGCAGCAGTCTTAAGAGATGGATTGCGCCTTCCTTGATGGTATGTGCAATTGGCATTTGTGCATACACCTACCTCCCCCACTGGAACGTGAGCTCCATGAGGGCACTGGTTTTGTCAATATTAATGCAAAAATTAACCCAAATGAATGAAAGCACAACAGGGCAGTATTACCAGAGAGGCAACTGAGATAAATCATGCAAGTTCTAGGTTAGATCCTGTCTTTATTTAAAATTTGGGTCATTGTGGCTTTTTTTCATTAAGATTGTTGTTGTTATTTATTAAAATACTGTTTACTGGATTACTGAGCTTGTTGGTGACCCTTTAAAACTGCACCCAGAGTGAGTGTCTCGCCGCCCTCACACTTGTCCTGGCCCTGCACATAAACTAGCAGTGTTGGGATTCAAGTCTGGGTTTCTCTGCTTCCAAAGCCACACTGCTCCCACAAGTCAAAGGGACCAGACGGTCTTCATAGTCTGATGGCAGATGGTGACCAGCGTGGCGACGGTTACAACAGAAGTAACATGTACTGCCGTGGGTGTGACTACAAGAGCCTGAGCACAGGAAGGAGAATCCCCACAAGAAGAAAGCCTTGAACTTGAAGGGTCTCCCTGATATACACCACACCCCTGAGAAGGCACCAGCAGCGACAGTTAATTGTGGACCATTTTTCGTCTCTCTACGGATTGCGGTATAGTGGTCTCTTGCCTTCTTTGTGTTTCCCATTAGATTCTGAGCTCCTTGGGGACAAGGCGGAGTGACACACAGCAGGTGTCCAAAGAGGAGACAGATCATATTACAGAGTGGACCAGTGCATGAATGGCACTGCCACTCAGGGCGCACCGAGGGAGCAGCAAGGCTCCAAGCACCAGAGCACTGCACAGGCAGACTTGTGGACAGACAACCTCTTTCCCGAGGGGCATTCTGACAGACTGTCTGATGTCAGAGGCCTCGCAGGGGGGCGGGGGGAGGAGGAACAGGGATGCCTGGGCAAGTGCACACACGTAGGCCCACACAAGGGGCCTTTGAGCAGGGCATGGAATGTGCCCCTGGATGGTATGTGCTGGGAAGAGCCTCCAGTGTCCACTGGGCAGGCAGATGGCACTGCCTGGGAAAAGCCCAGGTCTGTGTCCACCGCAATAAAAATACCATCCGCAGCCACACTGGGCAGGGCCGGAGACACAGCAAGGGAGGGGGCGGCACGTGATGAGGACTGAATAGGAAGCCACTGTCAGACCAGACCACAGCAGAGGGTGAGTGCAGGAGCCACCGCGCCTTCCCTGAGGAAGAGAGCTTGAGGCTCTGCGCGTCAACGTGTGGCTTTCCTCGTCTGTGAGGTGGGAGTGAAATTTTCCATTTATGTTATGAAGATTGGAAGAGCTAAAGTACAAAAATGCCTCCCCCAGCGCTTGCCCAATAAATATTAGTTCTATTCTTGGTCCACCTTCTCAACCAGACACAAGTGGCTTCATCTACTTATCACTGGGGTGTCATCAGAGCTGAAAGTCATAACTATGGGGGTGGAGGGGGGGGGAGAGACAGAGCAAAAACCACCTGTACTTCTTTCTTCTCAGTGGAGTCCCAGGGTAAGACCCAGCCTTGCAATTTATTGACTGCTGCCTTCTGCAATTTATTGACCAGCTCACTCAACTCTGTTTCTTCACCCCTGTAGGGGGAATAATTACAGTGGTGAGAACTGACAACTCATTGCAAGTCATTCATTAATTGGTTGGGTCCACTCTTTAGAGTCTCCTGTGGAAAAGGTGCTGTGTGCCCATCACTCACGTGGGTCCACAGCAATTCTGCGAAGCAGAAACTGAGCTCAGAGAGGGGATTCGATGTTCAGGGCACCAGAGGTACTGAGGGGCAGAGCCAGAACCCGGAAGTATCTAGCTCCCGGATGTATCAGCAGGCAACCCGCCTGCTGAACAAGACAGCAGGCTGTGTTCATGATCGTTAAAAGCAATATTGTTTGAAGTCCTGCCCCAATGAGTCACAGAGGAGGTGACTTTTTTAAATACTGTATTTTTCAGACCATAAGACGCACCTTTTCTTCACCAAATAGTGGGAGGAAAAGTGCCTGCGTCTTATGGTCCGAGTTGCAGAGCGGCAGCGGGTCCCCTGGGACCTTCCGTGTCCCTGGGGACTGCATATTTGGTGAAGAAAAAGTGCGTCTTATGGTCCGAAAAATACGGTATATTTTTATTGATTTCAGAGAGGAAGGGTGAGGGAAAAAGAGATAGACTCTCAGCATAACCATTGTGGCTTGTCTCAGTTTCTGTTCTTATAAGGGTATTTCTTGTATCACATATGATCTAACGCATCTAGAGGAAATAATGAACAAGATAAATTGATGAACAGAAACAGGCCCGGAGACAGAGAAGCAGCGATCAGACTGTCAAACCTCAGAGGGAAGGTAGGAGAGGGTGGGTAAAGGGGGAGACAGCAACCAAAGGACTTGTGTGAATGCATATAAGCCTAACCAGTGGTGACAAGGGGGTGAGCATACATGGTGAGGGATTTGGGATGGGAATGGGGGGATGAGGACAATTATGTGATACCATAATCAATAAAGAAATTTTTAAAAATTTAAAAAAGAGAGATAGAAACATCAATGATGAGAATGGAATGGCTTCCTCCTGCACGCCCCACACTAGGGATCGAGTCCACAACCCGGCATGTGCCTTGATTAGGAATCGAACAATGACTTCCTGGTTCACAGGTCAATGCTCAACCACTGACCCACACTGGCCAGATGGGGAGGTGACGTCTGAGCTTGGTCTTCACAGCATGCTATCGGAGGCCCCAGCCCAGCCAGTCTCTAGCTGGTGGGTGCTAGGTGCTTGCAGTTGCACACTTTTCCAGATAATTTTCTGCAGAAACAGAAGCCACCTTGCCTGAGAGGTTATATACTTCTCCGCCCCGCCACCCCAAAAGGAAAAACCCACACAGGAGCAAGCCTCAGTCACTGGTTGGCTGGTTCTGAGGAGAAGGCCTGCCCCTGCCCTAGGGGTCCTCCTCATGCTGCAGTGCTCCCGCTGACAGCTCCGCTTTGATGGCCTCCACCCTGCCCCATCCAGGTGTGTCTCTGAGAGCTTCCCCTCAATAAACCACGTGCAAAACTATCCTCATCTCGGGCCCTGCTTCAAGGAACCTGAGCCAAGACAGCCTGAGCAATGACTGGGGATGTGTTTTAATTTTTTTGAAAAGGAGAGGACATTTCAGTAAGAGGAACACCCTCCGTGAAGATCTGTTAAGCCCCTGCCCTGTGTCGGGCACAGCAGTGAGCACTGAGAGAGAGAATAGGTGATCACAGCGGCTCTCCACTCCAAGGGGCAAAGGGCCGAAGGGGCTTTGCGGCACAGAGGGGGTTGTGAAGGGAATGGAATCAGGACCCCGTTTGAGAAAGATACCCCTGTCCTACCAGGACCATAGAGAGAGGCTGGATTGAAAAAGAGAAACTAGAGGCAGGGAAACTGGGTGTAAGAGGACGTTCTCATCCAAATGACTCAATCAGGACTCATGTCAGAAGGAAAGGGAGCATAACATTAGAGAAAAAAGAAATAGTATCTAAAAATGTGATTCTATCAATAACGCCTTTCAAATAGTCATGTCACCTGTTCCTGATGGCGTGCCCTCTCTCCAATGAGGGTTTCTTCCAGGGCTGATAAGTGATTCTAAATCCAATTCACGGGGGAGCCCCCGGGTGCCAGGCTCTGTGCTGGGCCCCGGTCCCTAACCGGAAGCACCCACGGTCCGTCGGATGAGAACCTGGGGCAGCTGCCTCGAGGATTCACAAGGAGCCAGTAATAAACTCCTTTAACATCAGTCCTGCCCGGGCCCCTTAGCAGTATTTCTCACTGAAGGGGCTCTGATCGAATGTGGCACTGAGAAATAGGTAATAGTACCATTTGAGCAAGACCAGAGGGTCCCAACAGTCCGGTGTTTTCAAAAAGGCTGCTGCGGTTTGAAAAGGCTGTGGGCTCCAACATCAGCAAGACCTGGGATGAATCCCAATTCCGCCTCATGCTGGCTCCTTGCCCGAGGCACATACTTGAACCTCTTTGAGGCTCGTTTTTCTCACCTAAAAGTGAGAATTATAATATAGCTCTCTTAAAGTGTTCCAGAGAATTCAACAGGACAAGAGAAATAAAGCGCTTAGGAGAGTGCCTGGCGCAAAGAAGCCGCTCAGTGGGTGGTAGGAATTTTATGGCTTACATTCTCTGCAGTCATCCCCCAAGACTTGGACCTGGCCTCCTCAGCCTGCCTTTCACCTCCTGGTTTGCCAATGGCTGTGTCACTTAGAGGGCCAATGTTGAAAACCCATGTCGTCATGTGCCATAGAGGTGGTATGTGGTTTCAGAACAGTTATTGGCTCAGGCGGATCGAGTGGCATCTGAAAAATGCCTAGGAAATAGGTTTCCTGGCACCATACTCGGAGAAGGGAGCCTTTGTTCCCTTCGCCACTTTACGTTCAAAGCAAGGAGGTGACATCGGTCCATGCTCCACGTGCCTGGGATGCCAGAGAGACACAGCCAATGGGTGTGGACCCATGTTGGAGGGACCCGTGCCTCGGCTGTGTCCAGAGGCCAGGAGCTTGGGGAATAGGAGGGCCATCACCTCCCTATCACCCTGCGAGACTGCCTCCAGCCCCGCTGCAAGGAGAGACAGAGACGGGAAGGTCAATGCTGCAGCCCACAATCCCCACCAGGGTCCTAAGATCTCTGCTAGTTTAGCTCGAAGGAAACAGGCATCTGAAGTCTCAGGGCTACAAGCCATTCCCCTCAGCCCCAGAAGATCCTTAGGGCTGTTTTCACCACCATGCACGGAATAGTCACGTGATGAAGTAGCAAGTTCCCCATTGAGGGGGGAACACAAATATTTCCTGGGATATTACTGAGAAGATGAGCACATTTCTTCTCAAAGAGACAACACTGTGTGGCCTCTCAATGCTGTGAGAGTTAAGTCACAGAAGAAATTTGAACCACAATAGGGTGTGGGCGTGACCCTATTCAACTGACCATCATTCCAACCAACTTTTCTTTAAGACCACAGGCCAGGCTGGTTTGAGGCAAACATTTCCATGCAGGGTGGGTTGGTGAAAGGCACATTCAGACAACAAAGTCACATTCTCAGACATGTCCTTATAGCTGGACAGGAACACCAAAAAGGGTGCGAGATGGTGGTGTCAGTGGCAGAAAGAGGGTGAGCTGAGGGTCACGGGCCTGATTGACCTCAGCTCTAACACCGGGGCTGTGTGACCTTAACCTGTCTCTAGCCCTGATTTCCTCTGCCATAAAGTAAGGCAATTGGATTAGTCTATTTGAACCCAAACTTCCATCACGTGAGCCCATCATCACTATGTTTCCCATATCAACATTCACCTCGTTAGGATTTGTGTCGTATCCACAAATCATCTGCACTGTCTGCACAATATATCTGGTTAAAACTGCCTTGCTTCCTCACTTTTCTTCTTCTTGAAATTGATTTTCAAAGGAAACTTGACAGAATTACCGTGAGTGGAAACCACAATCACTTGCCAGAACAGAAGGCAGCCGCACAAGTAAGTGCAATGAAACAGAACAATGCTGTTCATTATCTCTGAGAAACTCGCTGAGCGCTGGCTCCCCGAGGTCTGCTCTCTGTTTTGCAGGCAAGGAGATTAGGAAGCAGTAAAGAGCTGTGAAGGACCAGTACCCATTTGAGAATCGGGGGGTGAGGATGGGGGTGGAAGAGAGTATAGGAGGAATAAATGGTGATGAAAAATTTTTTAAAAAATTTTAGGTTGCCCTAATGGTTTAGCTCAGTGGATAGAGCATTGGATAGATCATTGGCCTGCAGACTGGAGGGTCCCGGGTTCGATTCCGGTCAGGGGAATGTACATTGGTTGTGGGCATATCCCCAGTGGGAGGTGTGCAGGAGGCAGCTGATTGGTGTTTCTCTCTCATCAATGTTTCTGACTCTCTATCCTTCTCCCTTCCTCTCTGTAAGAAATCAATAAAATTTATTTTTTAATTGAAAAACATTAAAAGGGAGTAACTTTGTACTACAGGACTCCATATATCAATATTCCTATGGTTTAGAAAACAACGGATAATTTCTAAGGTCTTCTCCCACACCAGTATTCCATTTGGATGCAATTGTAGAGAAAGGATGATCACAATTAGTAGGGGGAAATGAGTTGCAGACTATCCTGAGAGAAATGATTTTCAATCTCCAAATGGAAACATTGTCAGAATATGTTCCAATTAGAAGAACCTTGAGCATGCATTGATGAAATAAAAATGATTTGCGATTTTCCCAGTCATCATTTATTTCAAATAAACACTTCTAAATAATTTGGCAGTGCTAAAAATGGCCTGTCCTCCTAAGTAATGTAAAAAGACCACTTCCCAAAATTATTATCTACACTATCAATTGGCTTAATAAAGTACTTTGTCAGGCAATGTGCAAAGATAAACTTAACCAGAGCTTATGTCATCAAATTAGCACAATTTCAAATTAGTGAAGTCCAGATGAATCATGACATCAGAGAGATTATACAAAAACAAAATGCCAATGGATGTTCTGCCTATACATTCATTACAATGAATGTGTTGAATTCACACTGCAAGACCTGCATGATAAGACTCTTCAAGGCACTTATTACCTTGGAACCATGTAAATGTGATAATACTTGTTTTATTTAGACAGATATAAAATGAGGGAGGACAAAGCCCCTCAAATAAATCCTCATGACCTTAGAATAATTGATATGTCTAGCCTATGGACTATGGCAGAACATTTACTGACATTAGTTTTCCTAAGTTTTTGCCTTTCTGATTTTCCTCATTCTTTTTGCGATCTTGGGAAAGTCCCTTCCTCTTTCTGGAATTAATTTTCCATATTTAAAAAGGAAGGGGTGGCAATATTGGACGAGAGCAGGAGTCAAAAAGCTTTTTCTGAAATGGCCACACAATAAATATTTTCAGCTTCATATGCCATATGGTCTTCTGTTACAACTAGTTACTCAGTCGTTGTAGCAAGAAAGCAACCACAGGCAATATGTAAACAAATGAGCATGGCTGTGTCCCAATAAAACTTTATTTTCCAAAACAGGTGGTGGGACAAATTTGGCCCACTGGCCTGTGGCTTGCCTTCCCTAGTCTAGAGGATTTCTAACTTCCCTTCCTAATATTGTCTCTATCTTAGAGAAAGAGGTTGCCCAAGGTCTATCATCTGACAGAGCCAAGAACAAAACCTGGGTCTCTGGGGCCATCCTCCTTAGCAGCCTGTCTGATCAATCAAGGACCCTGCAGCTAAAAGACAAAGCAGCGGATGCTTTTACAGAGGGTGGGAAGAATTTGTTACCATTGCAGGCATACTGACTTTAAAATCACTTTAGTGGTCTGTCATTAGATTCCATGATTAAGGTGGCATTAAGTTTTCCCCACTGCCAAGACATGTATCAGATAAGAGAAGAAAAATTCAAGAAGGCCGGCTGGGAGCAGGGGAGCTGATCTGGATATTCATCAAAGTCCCACAGTGAAAAGAAAACTACTTCCTCTTCACTTCCCATGTGTGCAGTGTCATATGGTTTATGGCAAAGCTTTCATGTCTGTTATGTGATTTCATCTTCACAACATCTCTGCAAGGTGGGGTTCATGGCTATAGCTATATTTTTGGCGGAGGAAATTGAAACTCTGAGTAACTACCGTCATTTAGTGAGTGAGAGTGGAAGCAGGAAATAATGGTCTACATAGCTGCCATTCATTCATTCATTCAGACGAATCTTTGCCAGGCAATTGACAGGGCAGGGGACAGGCAGTTTATAAAGCAACGTTGCCCCTGCCCTCAGGGAGATCACAGCTCAATAGAGGTGAGCGACAATAATCAGAAAAAGAAACAAGTAAGTCACTGTGAATAGCATAGGCACTAACAAGAAAACACACATGGCGTGGTGATAGTGGACGGAATGAGAGACTTCCTCAGGTGCAGGGATCAGGAGAGGCCTCAGAAGAGAGTTTGTAGCTGATCCTGAAAGGCCGACAGAAGCCAGGTAAGGGTTCATTTCCTTGGTTGGGTTAAGGAACTGAAAAGCTAAAAGGATTCTGGGCTTGGAATCAAAGAGTGGAGTCCAAGGAGTTACTCCCTAGCTGTGAAGTGAACCCCATTCATTTCCTGATAGGAGAAGAACAAGAGCTTCAGAATTAGGTCCAGGGTCAAAACTCTGCCCTGGCCATGGAAACCTAACCTGTCCGGGCCTCAGTTATCCCTTCCACAATGAGGCCGATTTGCCTCCCGGTAGAGATCTTTCAAAAATTAGATGAGAAAATGTTAGGAAAATACCTAGCACAGTGCCTGGCTCGTAATAGGTATAATGGTTTTAATAGTATTTCTTTTAAGATTCTACAGATGCTAAAATGCTATTCCATTCATTCTTCAAGCATGTCAAGGGAGATTCATAAGAGCCCCTTCATGGTTAGAAAGGGAAGTGGAAAGAGAGAAAACCTGATATAACTCATTAAACCACAATGTCTCTTTTAAGCCTAATTTTTGTGCTGCCTGAGGGAAAATGCTTTTTTAAAAATATATTTTATTGATTTTTCACAGAGAGAAATGGAGAGGGACAGAGAGCTAGAAACATCAATGAGAGAGTCACATCGACCAGCTGCCTCCTGCACACACCCCACCGGGGATGTGCCTGCAACCAAGGTACATGCCCTTGACCGGAATTGAACCTGGGACCTTTCAGTCTGCAGGCCAAAGCTCTATCCACTGAGCCAAACCAGTTTCGGTGGAAATGCTTTTTATTCTGTTCTATCTGGACTGTTCTACCCACTCTACCAACCCTACCTACCCTACCCATCCTATCCTTTAACTTTTGATGTCCCTAAATGCAGACTGGTGCAGCCTCTATGGAAAACAGTATGGAGTGTCCTCGAAAAATTAAAACTGAATCTATCTTATGACCCAGCAATTCCACTCCCGGGGATTTATCTGCAGAAAACCAAAACACTAATTCGAAAGAATACATGCACCCCTATGTTTATTGCAGTATTATTTACAATAGCCAAGATATGAAAGCAACCCAAGTGCCCATCAACCAATGAGTGGATTAAAAAAAAAAAAAGCTGTGGAATGGACCATAAAAAAGAATGAAATCTTATTTGTGATGGCATGAATGGATCTTAGAGGGTATTATGCTCAGTGAGGTAAGTCAGTCAGAAGAAGACAAATTCCATACGATTTCACTTATATGTGGAACCTAAAGAACAAAATAAATGAACAAACAAAATTGAAACAGACTCATAGACACAGAGAACAGACTGATGGTTGCCAGATGAGAGGGGGGAGGCGGGACTGGGTGAAAGAGATGAAGGGATTAGGAAGCACAAATTGGCCGTTATAAAACAGTCACGGAGATGTATGTAAAGCATGGGTAGTCAATAATATTGTGATAACCGTGTATGGCGCCAGTTGGGGTATTGGAAATATGGAGGAGAACACTATGTAAGCTTAAGTATATGATTGTCTAACCACCCAGCTGTACACCTGAAACCAATGCAAAATGAAATTGAAGGAGTAACAAATCTGAAGCCCATGCTCCACACCAAGTGTTTCCCCTCCTAAAGGAGAAGCAACCTCACGTGATGCGAAAAGCGTGGATTTGGGAGTCAGGCCGTTGGTGTTTGAATTTGGACTCTGCCGCCTTACATTTGTTTGACTTCCTTGCTGGTCACTTCAGTCCTCTGAGCCTTGGAGTCCTTGTTTCTAGAATGGGGGTCCCCTGGGAGGAAGGGGCTGGGCTTACTTGAATGACTGGAGTCACCTCATGGAGACCACGGTGGAGACTGGGAAGGATGGATGGACAGCTGGAGACGGTGACAGATGGATGGAGCCTGGAGCCTTCAGGACAGGGAGCCTTCCCTGCTGCTGTCTTCATTTCCGCACGGAACTGTGGCCCCTCCACCAGGGATCGCAGGACCTGCAGAGCAGAGCTGGGTCTCTGAGGTTTCATTGGGATGACAGTGAGAGACCAGGTAGACTGCAGTCCACGGAATCACTCAGACCCGAGTGCTAACCCTGACCCCACTACTTATGGTCAATGTGACTTTGGGCAAGGACATAATTTCTTCTCCGTCCGTAAAAGAGGAATGTGAGGATAATGAACGTACTCAATGCAGTGTGGGCATAGTGCTGGCATAAAGCTTACATTTTGAAAGGTTTCCTTTTGTCTCTCCAATCCTCACAACAGTCCTTATTGAGCACCTGCTGAATACCGGCCCTGCGCTTAATGCCTCACGTGACACGATCATTAAACCTCACTACAACCTAAGGTGAGAACCGTGATCATCTTCCCAGGTTTCTGGCAAGGTGACTGGGCTATCAATGGTTAAAGGAACTTGCTCCTGACCCTAAATCCAGTAAAAAATAAAAAACGGAGAGGGGCCTGAACCCCAGCAGCCTGGCTGGCTCCCTGAAAGGTGTTGGTAACTGTATCCTGCCGACAATGGAGCTGGGCTCCAGGTTGTGGACTGTCACAGGGGAGGAGAATCCTCACCCAGATGCCCCCGGAACACCACCCAGTGCCCGCCTGGGGAAGCCGCACACCAGTGCCACTCGAAGTGTGGTCCCTGCCGGCAGCATCAGCACCACCCCAGGGCCGGTTAGAAATCACAGTCTGAGGCCACACGCAGACCTACTGAGACGGCGTCTCTGGGGACAGGACCTGAGAACTTATGTTACCTAGCTCTCCGGTTGATTCTGGTGCCAGAACATGAGAACTTTGCTGTAGACAGCTTCTCTGTGCCGTGAGCGGCAACTCGCACTCCTAACCAGCCAGAGACTGAAAATAAGACACGGAAAGGGATGCAGAGTTCCTTGTGGGAAGTGAACCCAGAAAGCTTCGCGTCAGGCTCCATCCCCACAATGCAACTCATCCATGCTTTGCAATGAGAAGGAATGGAGGCTGGAACACCAACAGGCAAATGAACAGCATGTTCTTCGGCAAAGCCGATTCCGCCTTAGGAGCCTTTGGACCTGTTACCTCGCCCTCACTATCCCCTCCGGTCATTAGGGGAGTTCGTCTCTGGATCATCAGCAGATGTAAGCCTTCCAACAAACCGGGCTTGTGTTTCCCTCGGTGGTTCTCTCTTGTGCCTGCATTCTCACAGTAGATATTGGAAACAAACGTCCTCGTCTCCTTTCCTGTCCTGGCAGTCCTGTGGCTTTTGAATTGGTTTGCCACCTTGAGACTGAGGCTACAAAGTATGGACTGCAGATACCTGAAGAATATTTAGTAACTCCAAGGGGGGGAAAAAAGAAGCTGTGAAATTAGTTATTGAAATCCAATTCCTACTAAAAATGCCTTGCCTAGTTTTTCTCAAACCGACCTTAAATGTGTGATCAAAAAATGTGACTTGGCTTTGTTTTGAAAACATCTTAAAATTGTAAAGCAATGGCCCACAATCTCAGCATACTAAATGTAATTCTCTTCGTTTTTGCCCATTCCATTCCAGGCCTTGTTTTCACATTCATATACAATTTTGCGTAGTGGTGAGTACACCACAGAAGTGATATCGAGTCTCGCTTTTTTCCTGGTTTCAGCATGAGTTTCAGCATGAGTTTCAGCATGAGTTTATGCCTTATCGTCATGGTAATCATTTTAAATCTCTGGACAGTGGACTCACGAGTTGGCATGCCACTTGTGCTTGCCACAGAACCTAGCAGTATTTACTGAGTGCCTACAGTGTGCCAGACGCAGGCCCCCCGGATTCCAGCAGTGAGTGAGACACCGTTCCTGCTCCCAGGACTGCAGCAGCGTGCCACCCAAGGGACACTCTGTGTGTGTGTGTGTGTGTGTGTGAGTGTGTGTGTGTGTGTGTGTGTGTGTGTTTTAATACATTTTTTATTGATTTTGTACAGAGAGGAAGGAAGAGGGATAGAGAGTTAGAAACACAATCAGCTGCCTCCTGCACACCCCCCACTGGGGATGAGCCCATAACCAAGGTACATGCCCTTGACCGGAATTGAGCCTGGGACCTCGCAGTCCACAGGCCAATGCTCTATCCACTGAGCCAAACCAGTTTCGGCAAGGGACACTGTTTTTGCCCGCATCCACATGAGTGACGCCCCTGGAGCAGGTGCATCTGCAGCCCAGGCAGCCCCTGCAGGGGAGCTGCTGCCTTGGGGCAGATCCCTTCGGTTCCTTTCGGGGGCAGGGGATGGAACCACGGGCCAGGGGCAGCCTAGGGACACACACATCATCATGGCTGTTGCTACATGTTGCCATAGTGTTCATGCTGCTAGAGACAGCAGACGAGTCATTCTCAACAGAAACTGGTCCACTTTGAGTGTTAACCTTCCCCCCCCCCCCCCCCCAGACATTTGCCGATTCAGGTAGTTCACAACAGTCCCTGAGAAAAGCTATGGGTTTTACTGGGCTGGCTCCCTGCTGGTCTCATTCTCCCTCAGGCACTTCCTTTAGTATCTGAGGCGATGCTGTCAGGCCACGAGGGTCAGAGCTAAAATGGGACGCTGACAGGTTTAAATGGTCTTCCTAGAGCTCAAGGCTTCAGAAGAAGGCTTTCCCACCAGGGCGTAAGTTTACTCTTTGTTTTGTTTTGGTTTGGGGGTTTTTTTAAAAAAAATTTTAAATATATTTTATTGATTTTCACAAAGAGGAAGAGAGAGAGATAGAGAGCCAGAAACATCGATGAGAAAGAATCACCGATCAGCTGCCTCCTGCACACTCCCCACTGGGGATGTGGCCACAACCAAGGTACATGCCCTTGACCGGAATCGAACCCGGGACCCTTCAGTCCGCAGGCCAACGCTCCATCCACTGAGCCAAACCGGTGTCGGCTAAGTTTGCTCTTTGGGATAACCTGGATCCTTGCCTTGGGCAGGGGAAGTAAGAAGACAGAGTGAACAGCCTCCTCCAACAATCCTTGCCACCTCCTCCTCCAACCCTGAGAGGCGGCAGCACGCCCTGCTCCTCAGGGCTGGCTCTCTCCTCTCTCGTCACTGCCCCCTTTCTGACCTTCGCCTCATTATCCCCTACCCCCAGCCCAGACACGCCCTCCTCGGCCAGGTCTCCCCGGGCCCGTGTCTGGAAGACTGAGCTGGACTCTCCCCATGCCTCCCTCCTCGCTGAGGCAGGCGGACCTCGACGGAGGCCCTTTGCTCTAGGGATAGTGAACTTGACTCTTCACCTGGGCCTTCCCTATCAGACGGTGGAGTCCAGGACCTACCCTTGGCCTCCTAGTGTCCCCAGCAGTGACACAGCCTGGCTGGGGATGGGTGCTCAAGAGATGCTTGCATGGCCGGATGGGGCAGAAGGGTCAGAAAGAGGAGAGGTATTCCAGCGGTTGATACCGGAAGAATAGAAGCCATGCTCACTAGGCTGAAGTGATGCTCACAGTCTGGCCCTTCCAGAATTCCCGGTAAATCAAGATCCCTGACTTCCCTTCTGTCCGAAGCTCTGGGGCATCCACGGGGCTTGTGTGTTTTTTCCCATCATGCTTTTCTTTTAATTTTCAGTTATCCCGATTCAGACTCCGCTGCTGCTCACTGAAGTCTGTCAAGTTATTGTCTCCCACATTTAACCCTACCCAAACTCCCATTTCAGGAGAGAAAATGCATCCCTCATAGTTCTTGTGCTTCAAAATGAAAGAAATCAAAGCAACCTCCTATTTCATGGGCTCCTTACAGAAATGCCTCCTTCTCAATCCTACACAGTGGGTGGTATTATTATCCCATTTTTACAGGTAGGGAAGTGAGCCTCAGAGAAGGTTAACTACCTGACTGAAGTCACAGGGCAGGATTTAAACCCAGGCCAGCTCTGTTCTGGGACGTGGGCTCTTTCCTCTGTACTCAGGCTGCAGTCCATGCCAATGCCTGCCGTATGTCAGAAAACTGAATTCTCCTCCTGGCTCGGCTTACCTCCATGAGAACAGTCATAACTATTGCCTCCCCATGGCATGCTGTCCTGCTCAGCAAACAGAAGGTAAGTGCTAACGCTGTCCCTACGTCACGGGACCATAAAAAGGAGAACCGTGGGTCCCAAAGCCGAGCGCGGGAGCTAGAGCCTTTGATGCGTCCTGTGTTGCTCATCAGAACAGCCTGTTCCAAGGCATACCGTCTACTGTGAGAAAGTCCCAGCACGGCTCCGAGGGCTAGGTTGCCACAACATCCATAAATCTAAGGCTTACAACATATCTCTCTGCTCTTCCCAACCGGAACCCACACCTCAGGGGAGCCTGGCCTCGGGACGTGGACGTGTGAAATGTCTGCGTTAGAATGGTCTTAGAAAACACTCAGCCCATCCTCTTATTTTACCCACAAAGAAACTGAGGCCCAAGGTCCCAGCCCCACTTGCATCTGCACCGCAGTCTCCCCACCCGAGGGCATCGCGTCGTGGGCTCACTCCTCCCCGAAGGTTCTTGTGAGGCTGAGTCCCCATCAAGGCTCAAGCTTCGGACCGGAAGTGACTGCTGGAGCGCAGGGAACACAACCAGATACAATGAACAAAAACTGAGCTGAGAATGGGTCTTCTAAGCACTTTGGGGGCCAGAGGTGGCCCCCTTCTTGGTTCTATAAAAGACTGTGGATCGAGACAGGCTTCATAACCCCTCCCACAAATAGTTCAAACTTTCAGACCAAGACACCAGGTGTCAGCCCAGGGAGTTAAGTACACACAGGAAAAAAATGAAGGCTAAGCTTTAGATACACAAGCAACAAGGCTCTGGTACCCTGAATGGAGATCAGCAAAGGAAGAAGAAAAAATAAAAAAACAACAACAAAAACCCACAGACAAAAAGGAGTCAATGTTTTACTGACCAGCTACACTGTCTTTAATTTTTATGACAATAATTTTAATAGAAAAGGATACAAGGGCAGGCCATTCAAAGACTCATAAATAATAAATCAAAATTAAAGATGCAGAGGTTGAATTTCGCAAACTAACTGAATGAGAAAGGAAATCAATCATGGAGCTCTTACGCCTCCTAGTGGGAAAGTTGGGTTACTACAAGGGAGGATTCATCTTCACCTACTTGGAGCCATTAGCCCTGTCTGTGGTCAATGGACAACAGTTAAAAAGCTGGGATATGTGGCTTCACATACATCGTTTCACTAATGCTTTTAACTGGGGGACTACAATTTATAGATGATAAAGGAGAAGCTGAAAAGGCTTAAATCAGAGTTACCAAACTAGTAAGGATTCCAACCAAGATCTGGGGAATTCCCAGAGTCCAGGCTCCTTCCTCCACATCACACTGAGTACAAAGCGTTGAGGACACAGAGGTGAGTAACACCCAGCCTCCATTGGGCCATTTCATCTTACCGTGTTCACATGTTTTAACTGGGCAGGTTGACTCATGTGAAACAACCAGAACACAGAGTCCTTCCTAGTGCGGTTAGCAGAGGCAGAAACTGAGTGCAGTCAATCTCCCTCCCTTCCTCCTTCCCTCCCTCCCCCTCTATCCTCTCTCTTTCACACACACACACACACACACACACACACACACACACACACGTGTGTACTGCTCGGGGGATCAGGGAGCTGGTGCCCAAACCTCTGAGAAAAGCCTCCCTTCAGCCGGAAGCCTGGGTAAGAAAGGCCCTGGGTGTTGAGTAACCGTAAAAGCAGACATCATTAACCAGCCTAAGCCTTCAAACACTCCAGGTCAAGGAAGACTCAAAATAGAATTAACAAGGCTTCCAGTCTGCCTTTTATAAAGTCTGACACACCACGTTGAGGAAGGTAGGGAAAAGAAAGTCAGGCTGTTGTTTTGGCTGGCTGACAGAAGTGACAGGTGAAGAAATGACTGTGGACAAAGAAGACCCGAATATCTATTTGGCAAGGTACCAGGGTGCCATTTTCTGTCTGGCCCCGGCAGCAAACCATCCCATGAGAGAGAGACAGCCACAGAATTCTTGCCGTTCCAACCTTCTTTTCCAAACATGTAATGTATACAGGGTGGGGGAAAAGTAGGTGTATGTTGTTTTTATGGAAAATAATACAATAATCAATAAATGATAACACAAGAATAAATTGTTTCACATACAACTGTACACCTACTTTTTGCCCCATCCTGTATTGTAGAGGGGGGATGAGGGGTCCTTCTTATGCTTTAGTTGATGATTATAAATTACACTTTTATAAAAATAAATCATACTTCACACTTTTTTGTAAAATATTTTCCACCCAAATTCTAACTAAGCCTCTCACATACTTTAATATTCCTCTACCTCATTTTTTGACAATTTCCTAGAATTCTAATTTGTATATATATCTAATCTGAAAATATATAATTATTTTAAAATCGAATATGCAATTCATATGGCTTCAATTTTTTAATAGAAAAACATTTTTGTAAAAACCTTTGAAGCTAAATCTTAGCTACAATTTCATTTTTTACACTTAAATCTGTATGTGACACTTTTCCAAACCTTTAGCCAGTATCACAGCATCTTTTTTATTTGTATAAGGTGAAGGTTAAGAGTATGAACTCTGGTGTTAGATCTGGGTTCTAGTCCCAACTCTGCAATGTACTAACCGGGTGACTTCAAGCTGGACAGTGATTGCACCTGAATTTTATTCCCTCGTCTAATAAATAAGTAAAGATAGTCCATGCCTTTTAGAACTCATGTAAGAAGTAAATAAAATAAACAGTAGCAATGCTCAATAAATGTCATTCATTTGTACTTTTCCCTATTAAGTTAAAATACTACCTCCATCCCATCTAGATCTGCATATATACCTGTGTTTTCCTCTGAGGCCTTTATTCTGTTCCGCTGCTCTGATTACTCTTGTACCAGTAGGGCACTATCCTCACTATTTCCCTTTTATAATTGGTTTCAATAAAGCTGAGCTGTGCCCCTCCTTGTTACTCTTTTTTATATGTTTCTTGGCTTTCCTATTATTTATTCTTCCAACGAATTGAGACCATTTTGATCAAGTTCAAAAAAACTCATGGGAAAAGAAGAAGTAAAGTTGTCCTTATTTGCAGATGACATGATAGTGTACATAAAAAAACCCAAAAGACTCCATCAAAAAACTAATAGACTTAATAAGAAGTGAATTTGGCAATGTAGCAGGATACAAAATTAATGCCAAGAAATCTTTGGCATTTCTAAACACCAATAGTGAATTTACAGAAACAGAGACCAAAAAAGCAATCCTATTTACCACCGCACCAAAAAAATTAAGATACCTAGGAATAAACTTAACTAAGGAGGTAAAAGATCTATACACTGAAAACTACACGACACTGAAAAAAGAGATAGAGGAAGATGTAAACAGATGTAAGAATATATCATGTTCATGGATTGGTAGAATCAACATCATTAAAATGGCCATACTTCCCAAAGCAATTTATAGGTTCAACGCACTCCCCATTAAAATACCAACGGCATATTTCACTGACCTAGAAAGAACTCTCCAAAAATTCATTTGGAACAATAAAAGATCCCAAATAGCCACAGCAATACTGAGAAAGAAGAGTAAAGTAGGAGGGATCTCAATACCAGATTTCAAGCTGTATTACAAAGCAACTGTTCTCAAAACAGCCTAGTACTGGCACAAGAACAGACATAGATCAATGGAATAGAATAGAGAATCCAGATATCAATCCAAATCACTATGCTCAATTAATATTTGACAAAGGAGGCACGAGCATACAATGGAGTCAAGACAGTCTCTTCAATAAATGGTGTTGGGAAAATTGGACAGATACATACAAAAGAATGAAACTAGATCACCAACTTACACCATACACAAAAATAAATTTGAAATGGATACAGGACTTAAACATAAGATGGGAAACCATAAAAATACTAGAGGCATCCACAGGCAGCAAAATCTCAGACATATGCCAAAAGAACTTCTTCACTGATACTTCCCCTAGGGCAATGGAAGCTAAAGAGAAAATAAACAAATGGGACTACATCAAAATAAAAAGCTTTTTTACAGCAAAAGAAACCATCAACAAAACAACAAGAAAGCCCATTGTATGGGAGAACATATTGCAAATGTTATCACTGATAAAGCTTTAATCTCCAACATCTATAGACAGCTTATACAACTTAAAAGGAAGATAAATGATCCAATTAAAATATGGGCAATGGAACTAAATAGAATCTTCTCAAAAGAAGACAGAAGGAAAGCCAAGAGGCACATGAAAACATGCTCAAAGTCACTAATTATCCCAGAGATGTAAATCAAAACAACAATGCAGTACCATCTCACACCTGACAGAATGGCCAACATTAACAAATCAACAAACAACAAGTGTTGGCGAGGTTGTGGAGAAAAAGGAACCCTCCTGCACTGCTGGTGGGAATGCAGACTGGTGCAACCACTGTGGAGAACAGTATGGAGTTTCCTCAAAAAACTGAAACTGGAACTCCCATTTGACCCAGTAATCCCACTACTAAGAATATATCCCAAGAAACTAGGAACACCAATCAGAAAGGATATATGCACTATGTTCATAGCAGCACAATTTACAATAGCTAGGATTTGGAAACAGCCTAGGTGCCCGTCAGGAGATGATTGGATCAGAAAACTATGGTACATCTACACAATGGAATACTATGCTGCCATAAAAAAGAAGGAATTCTTATCATTTGCAGCAACCTGGATGGAATTGGAGAACATCATGCTGAGTGAAATAAGCCAGTCAATGAAAGAGAAACACCACATGACCTCACTCATTTATGGATAATAAAGAACATTATAAACTGATGAACCAAAAGATAGATATAGAGACAGTAAAGCAACAAGCAGACTGTCAAATTGCAGCAGGGAGGGTAGGGAGATCTGGGGGAGATAAGAGATCAACCAAAGGACTTGTATGCATGCATATAAGCATAACCAATGGACACAAAACTCTAGGAAGGGAGGGCATGTTTGGGGGGGCAATTGTAAGATATGTACATAGATAATAATTTAATTTAAAAATTTTAAAAAATAAAAAATAATTTTAATAAATTTTTAAAGACTCATGAGAACGTTTATTGAAATTTCATTAAAGTTATAGCTTTCTTTTCAATACAAAATCTGCCAATTAAGAGCTCACAACACATCTCCTCATTTAATTCAGTCCTCTCTCATGCTTCAGTGGAACATATTAGTGTATTTCCCAAATTTATTTTTTTAATCTTTTTTATTGCTTTGTTTGGGACCTTCTAACTCCTTAAGATTTTCTAGCTCTTACTGCTGATATTAATTCACTCAACAAATATCTACAGAGCAACTATACTATGTGCCAGGCACTGGACTAAGGGCTTAGAACACACTTGTGAATTAAACTCACACATACAGACACACACACGCGCGCACACACACACCACTGCCCTTGTGTAATTTACATTCTAGTAGAGAGAGATGAAAATAAACATGATCAATATATAGGTAATATAATATTCCAGGATCAATTACTATAGGAGGAGCAGAGAGGAAACCAGACGTGTTGGAGGGGGTACAATCTTAAATAGGGTGGTCAGAGTAGGCCTCACTGAGAAGGTGTTGTTAAGAAAGGACAGGAGTAAGGTGAGGTAGAGCTATCTAGAGGGAGTACTCAAAGCAGAAGTAGCAGCCAGTGCAAAGGCTCTGACAGGAACGCGCGGCCAGGCACAGAACACCAAGAAGGCCATGTGAGTGGGAAAGCTGGTGATATTTGCATGGCACCTTAAGGATAAGACTCAGTATCCATGCCAGTAGTGAAATCTTGTGGAGGGTGGCACGCACAAAGACGTCCTTGAGCCTCAAATGAGTTGGCTGTCTTAGTCACCGAGGAGGTAACACCCCGAACATCTTGACTGAATGTTGTGACTCTGAGCCAGAAATCCCTCTCAGATCCCTTGAATCTAGCATTTCTTCAAGTGGATGCCATTGGCATTTGGGGCAGGGCAATTCTCCTTGTACCAGACGACCTCATGCACTGCAGGACAATTGGGATCACTGCTTCCTGCCTACTAATGACTGAAAACACCCCCTGTTGTGGTGACAGTCAACCCCAAATACTTTCCAAACGCCTCCCAGCTGAGAGCCCCATGTGGGGCCAGCAGGAACCATGATGGTGTGAAGGTCTTGCAATCGGAGTCTTACTTGGTTGGTCACAAAAAGGCAACCTTGTTGGTGACTGAATCGAGAGCCCTGTTCTTTATCTACCAGCCAAGATGGCAGAAAAAAATTTACAATAAGCTTTCAAAATGTTCAGAGAGGTGAAGACACATGTTCAGTCTAACATAGCTGGGAAGCACAGGAACCAGAATATAAGCCCAGAAGGTTTGGGGCAACCTGGCATCCAGCAAGTCTATCGGCACCATTTTTCCAACAGTCTTTGCTCACTTCGAGGTTGTGTGTTACATTTTGTTCATTCTCACAACATTTCAAATTTTTCCACTGCCATAACTTTGGTTACGGTAATCTGTGATCAGCGATCCTTGATGTGACTATTGTAATTGTTTGGGGCACCACAAACAGTGCCCATACAAGGCAGCAAACCAAATGGATAAGTATCGTATGTTCTGACTGCTCCATCAACCAGCCTTTCCCCCATTTTTCTCTTTTTCCCACAGGCCTCCCTTTTCCCTGAGGCACTACAACAATGAAATTAGGCCACCCTGGCTGGCATGGATCAGTGGTTGAGCATCAATTCATGAACCAAGAGGTCATGGCTTAATTCCTGGCTGGGGCATATGCCCCCGTTGTGGGCTCAGTCCCCAGTGTGGAGGCAGCCAGCCAGTCAATGATTCTCTCTCATTATTGATGTTTCTATCTCTCTCTCCTTCTCCCTTCCTCTCTAAAATCAATAAAAATATTTTTAAAAGACATTGGGCCAATTAATAACCCTGCAATGGCCTCTTAATGTTCAATGAAAGGAAGTCACACGTCTCTCACTTAAATTCAAAAGCTGGATATTGTCCAGACCAATGTCTCTTTTTTAAGAGTTTTCTGTATGACAAATCAGCCAGTCTGAACAACAGAGTCCCAAAGTGACATCTAAAAGATAAATTACCCTGTAATTGTCATTAGGAAAGTGGCTGAAATTAAGAACACTTGAGAGTCTATGGTTTCCTTTTGGAAACTTTTAGCATCTAAATTCGGTTTGTTCTTTTTTTCCTCACCCGAGAACATGTTTGTTAATATTAGAGAAGAAGGGAGAGAGAGAAACTTCAATTGGTTGCCTCCCATATATGCCCCAACCAGGGATGTGCCCTGACTGGGAATAGAACCAACAACCTTTTAGTATATGGGATGATGCTTCAAACAACTAAGTTATCTGGCCAACACCCTCTAAGTTACTTTATTAAATATATTTTATTAATTTTTTTTTACAGAGAGGAAGGGAGAGAGATAGAGAAATAGAAACATCTATCAGCTGCCTCCTGCACACCCCCTACTGGGGATGTGCCCGCAAGCAAGGTACATGCCCTTGACCAGAATCGAACCTGCGACCTTTCAGTCCATAGGCGGATGCTCTGTCCACTGAGCCAAACCGGTTTAGGCCATCTAAGTTACTTTTAAAAGCAAATCAAACTTAAAGCTTTTTCTATGTCAGGCATAAAATTTTCTTGGGTGTAAGTGGGTTTTGCTGAACACTGCGGGTGAGTTGTACTATGAATGAAAGCCGTACGCTTCACATTCCCCTGGAAACACTACACACCTGGGTTTTAGCAACAGGGGACACAGCAAGGGCAACAGGTAATTCACTTTTTGCCAAACACAAAGTGTCTGAAAAAGTCTTATTCCACACTGAAACAGGTCTGAATTTATCTCTTTTTCTAATAAGCCATTCAAGATGTTTAATAACTAGAAAAACTCATAAAATATAATATGTTTGAGCGGAAGAGTCACAGGAGAAACAGTTTTGGAGTTATTAAGAGCCAAACAAACTTTAAAGAGGACTTGGGCAAACTTATCTCAACATCTTTACAGTATACGTAAGGGGAAATTATTATTTTTGTTAATGATGATGCAACTTATGTATGATTGTTTGTTAAATGATTATACAACTTGTTAGCAGAAGAACTGAGATTGCTTAATATGTTTATTGTTTTGTTCATGTATTCGTAATTTTAAACCCCTAACATGTTCCAAAAATTTAAGATCATCAAAGCAGAAAGATCTCATATGGTAGAAAGAGGGAAATAAGTCACAGCTAACAGGCAAATAGAGTTACTCAAAACATAAAACTAACCTCTGTATTTCTAGCTTCCATGGCAGAGAGAAAGAGACTCTTATCTTCCAAAGGAAGATTGGTTGATTACTCTTTGTAAGGTGAAACAACCACTTTCCTGATACTAATTTCTAGGAGGAATTTATCACTTGACACCTCATTCACAGGGCACTGAAAATCATCTGTACTAATAATAGAGGAATATGCAAATTACCCAGGACACCATCACATTAATAGTAATGACCAGCAGGCTGTGTGGGGCGACCAGGCCAGCAGGGGTTTGAGGATGACCAAATGACTGAACAGCTGACTGCATGGGGCAACCAGGTCAGCAGGGGGGCAGTTGGGAGTGACCAGGCTGGCTGGGGAGGGGAGGAGAGCAGTTAGGATGATCAGGCCAGCAGGGGGGTAGTTGGGGGCAACCAGGCTGGCACAGGGGGAAGTTGGGAGTGACCAGGCCAGCTGGAGGGCAGTTGGGGACAACCGGTGGTTAGGGGTAACCAGGCTGGCAAGGAGGAAAGTTAGGGGTGATCAGGCAGGCAGGTAAGCAGTTAGAAGCCAGCAGTCCCAGATTGGAGAGGGTGCAGGCTGGGCACACACACACACACACACACACACACACACACACACACACCGGTGCACGAATTCAGGCCTAATAATATTCTCCACAATGGTTCTATTAAAGGTGTACAGCTTTATTCCCATGGTCATTTCTCATAGTGATCATGATTATGAGTTAAGGGTATGACATTAAGCTGTTATCTAGGGATGTTTTGTTCCTGCAAGTAGTTGAGTTAATGCCACCCAGGCACGCACATTGATGCTGGTTGGCCTTAGTTGCTATGAGGATAGAGCTTAGAATACAGAGAGGAATAGGTAAAACATCTCTCACATTCATTTCCTCAAGTAGCAACAGCCCTAGCCTAGCTTTGAACAAGGGCTGGATCACTCCTCACTGAGATGTACTCTCTGCTGAGACCCAAAAGTACAGCTCCTGTTTTACTGGTTGACAAGATTCGTACCCTTTGCTGGCTATGTTAAACAAAAGAGTACAGAACAAGAAAGTGACAAAACATCTTTAAATTTTTAGGACACTGGTAGTAATGTTCAGTAAGGTCCCTAGTGCAGCAGGGCTCCCATACTGAATCCAGACTTGGCCATGTAATTGCACTGACCAATAAGATTTGCCCTCAGACCACCACATGCAAAAGCCCTGACTAGCTACTGGGGAATGGGACATCACTTGGAATACAGAGAATCTGTCCCAGCTGAAAAACCACCAGCAGGTGAGTGAAGTCATCCCAGACCACCCAGCCCCCGGATTCCTCCACCCCACAGTGGACTGGTCTGCTGACTACAGAGCTGCCCACTCATCCATCACCCGATGACCAATAATAAAATGATTGCTATTCTGAGCCATAAGTTTCAAGGTAGTATTTACACAATGATGCTGACTAAAATAGACACCCATTATAAGCAAACCCTGAAGTGAGAAAGAGGTTGAAGATGTGTTGGTCATTTTTATCTCTAGAATGAGTGCTCCTCTACCCAGAGTGTACAAGTGAGTGATGTTCCCACAATCTGGGGAGGTACTATACAGAATTTAAGATGTATTTTCCCTGTAGGAACTCAGACCTGACTGAGATACCAGGCTCGTCACAAACGTATACCCGTATTTTTCGGACGATAAGACGCACTTTTTTTTTTTCACCAAATAGTGGGAGGAAAAGTGCCTGCGTCATATGGTCCGAATAGAAGAAGTGCCTGCGTCTTCATGAATTCTGACTCTAGCGAAGAAGAGTTCTTGGGGTTTTCAGAAGACTAGAGTACTCAAACCTTTGTCTTTATGTGTTAATGACAGTGATAATGGTTCTCAATGCCACTGTTGACTGCTGTTCAGTTTATATGGTTCAAATATTATTCTGTTATACTTTATTAAATATTTTATTACACTATTTGGTTCAGAATATTTTTTTTCCTATTTTTCTCCTCTAAAAACCAGGTGCGTCTTATGGTCGGGTGTGTCTTATGGTCGGGTGCGTCTTATGGTGTGAAAAATACGGTATTTAACCAATATGAGATATTAAGAAATGCAGTAAGGTGTAAAAATATTTAAGTAATTATAATTAAAATTTAAAGTGAATTGAATAAGCACATTTAAAATTGAATGGTGGTGCTTGACTAAAGATGTTTATTTTTAGATTTTGTTCTTAATTTCCTAAGCCAATAGTTTCTGTGGTGGCAGCATCTGAAATGGCTCTCACTGGTGGCCCCCTCCTGGTGCTCATGCCATTGTGTGATCCCCTCTTCCTTAAGTGCTGACTGGATCTTTCTGTGTTGACAAACACAGACCTATTTTTTTAATGTTTTTATTGATTTCAGAGAGGGGAAGGGAGAGATAGAAAGATAGAAACATTAATGGTGAGAAAGAATCACTAATCAACTGCCTCCTGCACATCCCCTACTGGGGATTGAGCCCAAAACACAGTCATGTGCCCTGATTGGGAATCAAACCATGTCCTCCTGGGTTATGGGTCAAAGCTCAACAGCTGAGCCACTCTAGCTGGGTACAGATCTATATTAAGTGCTTCAGAGTATTCCATAAAATGAATGAACCATGATTCATTTCGTCATTCCCCTACTTAGACACATTTAATTTGCTTCTAATTTTTTATTGTGTATGTAATACTTTAGTAAGTGTTTTTTGGACATGCCTCTTTGTGCATGTATACAAATAAAAGAGTACATACATTTTTTAAATTTCAACAGATATGGTCAAAATGTTCTACCCAAAGGCTGCATCAGTAATTACATATTGATGCAAATATACTGTCTCGTATGTATCATAAACTCATAGTTAACATAATAGTGCATAACAATACAATTTCCCCCTCATCCTTATCAATAACTAACATCATGTCTTTGTTATTCTTGCCAATCTAGTGGACAAAAAGCATTATTTTAACTTTTAATCATATTTTATTGCAATCTAATAACACTCAAAACACATGTGGATTTCATTTCCCTGCATACAAGTGGATCGTGACCAAAAGCATCATTACTGGCATATGTGTCCTCCAGGACTTGGGGAACTTTGAAATTTATGACTAATATAAAAAGGAGAGAGATTTCCCTGAGGTAATTCACATATGTTAGAAGATACAGAAGAAGAAAAGGAATTATTTTAATAGATGGATTCAAAAGTAAAGTGAACCGGGCACAGAGGGAGGAGAATGGGGTGTTCAGCCGGGGTGTGAACACGATGAAAGGACAGTGACAAGCTACCTAGTGGTGAGAGGCGACAAGGACAGGTGGAGAGGAAGTGGTGCTCAAAAGGTATGCATTAACGCAGGCGTGTGAAAGTCTGTACCTTGAAAATGCCTGTATTTGTGTCTTGCCTGTAGTTGTTCCCATCAGGGGTCCTTGAGTCCGCTGGAGAAATTACGTGCTTGCATAAAGCCCAGCAAGAACAGTGTTTTCTTTAATCATTTGAAAGGAAGATGAAGAATTTCTAATATCAGCCGAAACTGGTTCGGCTCAGTGGTAGAGCATCGGTCTGCGGACTGAAAGGTCCCAGTTTCGATTCCAGTTAAGGGCATGTGCACTGGTTGCGGGCACATCCCCGGTCGGGGGTGTGCAGGAGGCGGCTGGTCGATGTTTCTCTCTCATCGATGTTTCTAACTCTCTCTCTCCCTTCCTCTCTGTAAAATATCAATAAAATATTTTTTTTAAAAAAGAATCTCTAATATCACATTTTTTCAAGAAACATAATTCTCCTCATTTTATAGATGGGGAAACTGAGACTTGGAAACAGTAAGTAACTTTGCCCAGTTTTACAGAGTCAGTAACTGGTAGAGCAAAGGCTTGAACCCAAAAATGCCTGTTCACCAACAGCGCCCTCACTGTTGCCAGTCGGGAAAAACGTGGCCCCAATACTGGTTTGTCATGTTCTTATAGTGTTCTTGGGAATGCCATTTAAACACTTTAGATGTTGAGTTCCTTCCCTTTGGAAGAAAAAAAGTAGAATCAGAAAATCTATGGGGTTTCTCCCAAATTTAACATTCTTGATCTCCATTTCCATCTCCTGGATTACAAAGTTGAATTAGGGCTGTAGAGAGACAAAGCCTTGGTCTGGAGGCTAATTTAGCATAGAGCATGTGTCTTTTAACAACAGTTCCGAAAAGATATTTCTTACTCCTCGGGGAGCAAGAAATCATAAGTTTGGAAATGGGAATCAGAGCAGGGCGAGGAGGCAGGTCCAGGAGACTGTTCCAGAAAGCATGAAGTTTCCAGAAGACTCTGACACTCAATGAGATGAAATATGGCTCAGAGTCAAGTTTACATAAGAGGAAAATGAGAGAGGAAGGAAGGACTGAAAGGATGAATTTTTTGAAAGTCTAAAGCTCATTTAATTTATATCTGTTTTGAAAAAAAGCCAGTTTTTTAATTACCGTTATCTATTTGGAACTGTTTACTGGAATGAATATGAATTCTCGCTTCATGCATAGTTGGAAACTGGAAATTAAGAATAAGAAAATGACACCATGTTTATTGTGAGAAAAGGAAATGGACTGATCATCCTTTTTAATTAAAAAAGCATATGTGTGTTATAGAATATTTGAAATGAACAGAAATTAATTATTTTCAATATCATAATCCTGCCACTTCATCATATAGGTGTGTTTCCTTTTAGTTCTTTTCCTATGCACATATTTTTCAAACAAAACTGAGATTCTATCACATATGCATAGAATTTCATTCATTCTCTAGCTGGGGATAGAAGACAGGACATCTATGGGTCAAAGACCTAAGAGAAGCCAGAGATTTGGTGTTAACACTTGGTGACTTAAGTCCAGCTGGCATGGCTCAGTGCTTGAGTGTTGACCTATGAACCAAGAGGTCACAATTTGAAATCCAGGTTTGGGGCTCGACCACCAAAATGGGGCATGTAGGAGGCAGCTGACTGATGGATTGTTCTCACATGGATGTTTCTCTCTCTCTCTCTCTCTCTCTCTCTCTCTCTCTCTCTCTCTCTCTCTCTCTCTCCTTCCCTCTCTCTTCCTCTCTTTGTAAAAGCTAATAGAAAAATATTTTTCTTAAGAAATGCAACATATATTTCATTCATGAATCTGCAATTTGGCTTGGCAGTGAAGAGTGGCATCGGCTGGGCTGGGTCAATGGCTAAGGGCTGGAAGCATCTGAAGGCTCTTTCAAGGTCTAGTATTGAAGCTGGCTTCAGGCTAGACCTTAGCTGGCACTGTTGGCTGCAACACATACACATGGCTTCTCCTTGTGGCCTGCGCCTCCCTACAGCATGATGGCCTGGGCTCCAAGAGGTTGTACTGCCTTCTCGAACATACCCTCAGAAGTCAGGTAGCCTCCCTCTGCACATCCTACCAGTTAGAAGTGAATCCCTGCCAGCCCATATTCAAGGGGCGTTTAGATTCCACCTTTCCATGGATGGCATGTCAAAGAAATTTCTCTCCTGAGGCCACACTTCCCAGCCCAGGGAGTGTGCCTTCTCCTCCACCTCAGCCCAGGCAGATGTGGCAGCTTCCTGCAGGAGAGGACTGCACCGATGGGCCTGCCTCAGAGTTACCTGTGGTCCCCGAATCCAGAGAGGGTCCTGGCTCAGATGCATGAGCTTCTCCCTTCTTGCCCCACTCTACGCTGCTGTCCCCTGAAGCTCCAGGGTCCTAGTTCCTACTCCTGCAGAAGCTTTTCCCATCCTACCATGGGCCCAACTACTAATGCATTCACAATGAACTTGAACCACAAGTTCACAGCCTCCTTGCTGAGCACCCCTGTTCTCCCAGGCAGACTTTCCTCAGGCCCAAGCCTCTCCACAGGCCCGGGCCAACAGAACTGCCTCCTGCAACCCTCCACCCTCCTTCGCTAGAGGAACAGTGAGGCTGGTGAGCCACATCTGACCCTCCCCCCTCTCCAGGACAGGCTCTGAACATGCACTTCTTCCCTCTGGAGCCTCCAAAATCTCCCTAGCCAGGGATTCCTCCCAGGAACCTACACAGGGAACATAGCCCTTCTGTCTCCTCATGCTCCTGGCAATCAGGCAGGTAGAGTAAGCCACCCTGACTCCGAGTGGTTTCCCAAGGCGAAATGGCTGTGGCCTTGACTAGCTGCAATTACTCACCAGCACTCTTCTCCTAAAGATCTCAGATGTTTGAGGGGTCAAGGTGTGGGACCTGAAGGCAGAAGACTGGAGCAGGGGGAGGACCAGCAGCCTCTGAGGTCCAGACCACACACCTGGGACAGGAGGCAGCTGGCAGGGATAGGAGGGAAATGGGCCAGGGAAAATGGAGGGACACAGGCTGAGGGGAAAAGTACAGAGACACTTTACAGAGGAGTTAAAATATTCAATGCATCCCAAAGGAAGAGAGGGAAATATCCCATCAGCATATCTTTCATAATCCCAGCTTATGATCAGCCAAATCGGCTTTGAACTACGCTGTCTTTACTTTCTTTTAAATCTTTACTGTTGAAGGTATTACACATGCCCCCTTTGCAAGTATGTGCTTCCCATTGACCCCTCTAACCTGCACCCACCCCTCCCAGGCTCTCACCACTCTATTGTCTATGTCCAGGTGTCATGCATATATGATCTAACATTTAAAGGGTTCCTCACCTCCCCTGAAGAGGATAATTGTGAACTCCATCTTTCAGAAGTAAGCAATATAAATGGGATTCAAACTTATAAATCCACTAGAGGCCCGGTGCACAAAATTTGTGCACTCAGGAGATGGGAAGATCCCTCAGCCCAGATTGCAGGAGGGCGCAGGCCAGTTCAAGGGACCTCACTGGTACACGATCAGGGACAGGGAGGAATGCAGGAGATTAGCCAGCCAAGGAGGGACCCTGGGAGGGCTCCACAGCATGTCCAGGCCATCTTGCTCAGTCCTGATCAACCACACCCTAGCAGCAAGCTAACCTACCAGTAGGAGTGTCTGCCCCCTGATAGTCAGTGCACATCATAGCGACTGGTCAACTGGTCAACTGTCTGCCTCTGGTGGTCAGTGCAGGTCATAGCAAGCAGTTAAGTGGCTTTAGCATTTCATCAGCATATTACACTTTGATTGGTTGAACAGTCAACCAGATGACCAGACACTTAGCATATTAGGCTTTTATTATATAGGATTAGCCATAGAAGATCTTTCCTAGTCAAAAAATGTGGCTCACGTGTGTCCCAGGGGGCCATGTGCCCCCGGTGAGCCATGTGTCCCAGGGGAAGCAGTGGGACCCGGGGGTAGGGGCGGTGTGAACCAGAGGAGGAGCGAACTCTATTCATGTGATTCTGAGATAGTCACCATAAAACAAGCAGATTGTCAAATGACAGCGGGGAGGGGAAGGGGAAGGAGACCTGGGGGGAGATAAGAACAACCAAAGGACTGGTATGCATGAATATAAGTACAACCAACGAACGCAGAACTCTGGGGAGGAAGGGCATGAATGGGAGGTGGGGAAGGGGGCAATGGTAAGCTATGTACACATATAATACCTTAATAAAAAAAATGTGGCTCAGTGGTTGAGCATCAACCTATGAACCAGGAGGTCATAGTTCAATTCCTGGTCAAAGCACAAGCTCAGGTTTTGGGCTCCATACCCTAGTGTGGGAAGTACAGGAAGCCAATCAGTGATTCTCTCTCATCACTGATGTTTCTCTCTCTCTCTCTCCCCTTCCCTTCCTCTCTGAAATCAATAAAATATTTTAAAGCATTTTATTTTCTCTGAGCAATTGACATCACAAAACAACTCTTGATTGAATGTAATGGAAAGGAGACCCATTCTCCACACTCTACCTATATATATCATTTGTTAAAAAGAAAGTTTTACCTATAGATATCTAATTTTTCCAACAGAAATCTTCAGAATATTATTTTTGGATGATTGTATTTTGGATCAGCTCCTTTCATCCAAGAGCCTGGTGATGTTTTTTCCTTTGAACCTGGAATCTCTCTCTTCTTTTTTTTAAGTTTCAAAAGTTCAAGACCCCATAGTTTGGATTTCATTCCAAGTTCAGACTGCTCAAAAGCCCAGTGGGATCACAACTTGGCAAAATATATCCCTATTCCTAAAATTAAGCAACTATTACAAACATCTGAGCTTCCACAAGGGTGCTGTTGAAAGGGGCATTTTCATATCACAAGTGGAGACTTCCTGGTGGGCTGGGAAGGAGGGGTGATCTGGGAGACAGGCCCAGCCTAAACCCTTTTTCATCACAGCACCTTTTTATCCACCTCCCCGGATTTGCTGGGCCTGTCATTTGAGGCTAAGTCATATAGACAAATTCAAAGTTCCCTTGGGGACATGGCCAAGAAAAGACAACAAAAACACACATTCTTCTCACCAAAAGCTTCCCCCAGACTCTGGGATGTTGCCTGACATACAGTAGGCATCCAATAAAATTTATTAAATACAAGAAAAAAAGAAAGAGAGAATGGGAAAGGGGGAAGGAGGTAGGAGGAAGGGAAGGGAATACGAGTCCTTAAAATCATTGAGCAAGGGGACTTTAAAATAATCACCCTCCATGAGAGGCACAGGATGGCCTAGAAGGGAGAAACAGACTGTTAGTCTCTAATGGAGGAAACCTGAGATCCACCAGCTGCTCCAGTCCAGTGCTGAGCAGCTGCCCCCAGCCCAGGGTTGCTCACAAAGGCTCAGGCATCAGAAGCCCTGGGCATACTCAGCTCAGAGCAGCCCTCTCAGTCCTACTGGAAGCCAAAGAAACCCAGGGAGAGGAAGTACTGCGGGAGCCACAAAGGAGCTAGAATGTCAACCAAATGCAGGAGAAATCTGAGAGCCAGTCCTGTGTGCTTGCACTCCACACACACTGTCCCAGGTCGCTCTACCTGAGAAACACAACTTTGATCAGGAGATCGATGACCTAGACTCCAAGCCTCAGTCCCATACACACTGAGGCCCTCCACCCAGGGGCCTCAGTTTCCCATTTGCAGCTCTGCCTCCCTCAAAGGGAATGGATGAGAACACGCTTTGATGGGACGGCAAGCACATTAAAAGGGAAGAAATCCTCCTGGCACCTCAGAACATTTCTCATACTTGGTTTTAAAACAAGCACCCGAGACGGAGATGGCTGCTTCTTCCCACCCATGTGGTGTGAGTCCCTGAGCAGACCATTGCTGTAGAGGCCATGGAAGTTTCCAGAAGAGCAGCTCTGGAACATGGAGCTCACCAGAGTTGTTCTGATGCTTCCAGTTCAGGTCATGATCAAGACCTTCTAAGCCTCATGCTGAGGAGACAGACTCGGGTCACTTCCACCAGGCCCCTCGGAACTTCAGGATCTTGGCCGTTCCTCTAGCACCAAGGCCCAGCAGTGGAGAGCGAACCCCTCCTTTCTGAGACAGAGATGGGACACAGGCAGCTCCGCAAAGGGAGGCGGCTGGCCTGCCAGGAGATCGGTGTGCCCGAGAACAGCCAGGCATTGTTTGCCCCCTGGTGCCTGGCAGGGCTGGGTCTGAGTGGGCAGAGGAGTGGGCTGGAGGTTCTGGCAGCATGGGGGGCAGCCTCCCTGGCGGGAAGGGTAGCGGGGAGTTGTGTGTGTGACAGCTGGGCTCACAATGTGGGCATTGTTCCCTCCCTGCCTTACATCTGTTCCCCTCAGGGTGGAGGGCAGAGAAGAACTGGGTTGGAGCATCTGCCAGGGCCCAGGGAGAGAGCCATGCATGGCCCGTGCAGAAGAAAGGAAAATGCTGAATGCTCCCCGGCGGCCTACCCGTGCGCCAACGTGACAGAGGTCAGGGACGCAGAGGACAAGTCAGCTTCCTGCCAAGGCCGCTCCCGCCCCAGTCGCTTTGATTCTTTCTCTTATTTCAGTCATCTCATACCACGCTGAGCTTTGCCTGCTGCTGTCATCTTTGTTTTACTTTTTACTATCTAAGCATTTCTTCTGCGCATTTTGATTGTCCCTAAGTACCTTTTGATAGCATTCATGTCTATTGTATTGACCTAAAAATGATAAAATACAATCTGCTGAGTTTGCCCTCAAACCTTCACATTCTCATTAAATCCCCAGTGATTCTATCTTCTGAGAAGGAGTTTGGTGGCATGGATGAGGCAGGATAACAATGTCTATTCTTTTGTAGCTGAAACTCACTCAGCTGAGTATGCTATGGGCTAATATCTACATGATATCTCATTAATCCTCCATAAAAATCTTACAAGGGATGAAATTGTATAAAACAGCTCTACAGGTGAGACAAAGACTTGACTTGAGGTGGTGAACACACAACACAATATACAGATGATGAATTATAGGACTGTATACCTGAAACCTATGTAGTTGTATTACCCAATGTCACCCAATAAATTCAACTTTAAAAAGTTAACAACTGAGCCGAAACCGGTTTGGCTCAATGGATAGAGCGTCGGTCTGCGGACTGAAAGGTCCCAGGTTCGATTCCAGTCAAGGGCATGTACCTTGGTTGCGGGCACATCCCCAGGAGAGAGTGTGCAGGAGGCAGCTGATAGATGTTTCTCTCTCATCCATGTTTTTAACTCTCTCTCTCCCTTCCTCTCTGTAAAAAAATCAATAAAATATATTTTAAAATAATAATAAAAATAAATAAATAAAAATAGACATTGACTCACTCATGCACGATACATATAAAGCTCTCACTGGCGCCAATCACACATGTGTTTTGCTCTGTCATTGTCAATCATGAATTTGGTTGACACTTCTATTATAAAGAAAGGGCAAATAGTGACATTAAAATATTTCTTCTAATGAATTTATTTACAATGTGCACGAATCAGTGCACCAGACCACTAGTTTACACTATGGAAATGGGAAAACACTGCAAACCAGGGCTTTTCCTCCTAGAGAACTGGTTGCTAAACATTACCCAGCACACCACTGCCTAGAGGTCTCAGTGGGAGAGAATCACAGAACACTAAAGTGCTTAACCAGCTTCTCTAAGAAATATAGGCATAGAAGGAGAATGACAGGGAAAATGCAGTGCATGGAGTCTGAGGAAAAGAAAGACTGAGGGCACCCAGCCTCGCACACCTGGACATGGCTTAACCACCAGAGTTCAGGCTTGCTTTTCTGTGCCTGAGAAAAAGCACTTATCCTATTTTCCTCTCCTCTCACTTTGGACATGCTATTTCCATCCTTACTGCTGCCCTGGACAGGACCAAGGCAGTTGAAGTCACCCAGAAGCCACCAGGGACAGATACCCGCCCCCAAGGGCTGTCAAGGAGATGAGCAGAGGCTGATGGGAAAGGCACTGTTTCGTGGAGCAGCCACCTCTGCCGCTCTGCGGTGGATGTGGGCCTCTCTCAAAATAGAACAATAAATGCGCAGGTCTAGACGAAGCAGCAATTTTGGTTTTAGGGAAAGCTGATACCCAACGGGATGAGGATAACCCCGGTGAAAGTTTGTTTTCAGCAATTTGGGCTCAATTAGGCAGGAATAGTGCCTGGCAAGGAATAGAGAGACGACCAAAGCCAGAAGCAGGCTTCCAGAGCAGCTGTAAGGTGACCCTGCTCCAAATGCCCAGGCTGTGCACACCACCGCGGGGAAGTGAGGTGCAGCCTTAACAGTTCTGGAAGAAATCCTCTCCATTCCTCCTCCCTCCAGGCCCCGGACATCTATATCACCCTCTCACCGGCCTGCTCTGCTTCTCCCCATCACTGTAAAAAAAGAACTGATGGGAACCAGGAAAAAAAGGTATATATTTCCAACTCCCAGCTGCCTAGTACAAAGAGTACAAAACACTGGGGAAGTGGACAGCAAAAGAGCAAGGTTTGGGCCAAAACCGGTTTGGCTCAGTGGTAGAG
Source organism: Vespertilio murinus (assembly GCA_963924515.1). Classification (NCBI taxonomy): domain Eukaryota; kingdom Metazoa; phylum Chordata; class Mammalia; order Chiroptera; family Vespertilionidae; genus Vespertilio; species Vespertilio murinus. The sequence goes on from OZ004708.1 coordinate 167,136,526, forward strand.
CTTCGGTCTGCGGACTGAAGGGTCCCGGGTTCGATTCCGGTCAAGGGCATGTACCTTGGCTGCGGGCACATCCCCGGTGGGGGGTGTACAAGAGGCAGCTGGTTGATGTTTCTCTCTCATCGATGTTTCTAGCTCTCTATCTCTCTCCCTTCCTCTCTGTAAAATATCAATAAAAAATATTTTTTTTTAAAAAAGAGCAAGGTTTGGGGGTGGAGGTTGCAAAGGAAGCCGAGGTGGCTCAAGCCTGCTGAACAGAAACCCTCGCGTTGACCCTTGAACAGGCAGAGAACCAAGGAGAGGACCCGGTGCTGTGTCCACTTCAGACGGAGACAGTGCGGCCCAAGCCTGCCTAATGAGGTCACGGTAATTAAAGGTGCTCAGACTCCTTGGTGATGGAAGACATTTAAATCAAAAGCCACAGGGAGAGGTAGAAAGCCACAAGAGAGCACAACCCCCACCCCAACAAGGAGAGAAAGGAACACAGATAACCTGAAGAACCTTCACTTCCCTTGAACCTTCCGGGGGCCGAGGTCACAAGGCCACCAGGAGAAGTTTCATTCCAAAGAGTGGCAAGGCCTGCCACAGGGAGGAAACAAGAGCTGTGCGCCTTTGCCAGAGCCCCTGTGGAGGAAGAGGACAGGAAAAGCCCTAACATCATAACAAACCCTTAAGAGCGCAGCGCAGTGTCACCTGTCCCGTGGAGAAGGCACTCGGCTCTCTGCGCTGTGACTCCTGCAGGAGCCGAGAGTCCTTGGACATACTTACCGTATTTGCCGGCGTATAAGACGATTTTTTGGCCCTGAAAATACCGTATTTGCCGGCGTATAAGACGACTGGGCGTATAAGACGACCCCCTAACATTTCCACTCAAAATACAGAGTTTGTTATATACTCGCCGTATAAGACTACCCCCCACTTGGAGGCATATTTTTCAGGGCCAAAAAATCGTCTTATACGCCGGCAAATACGGTAGTGCATTGGCTGCCTGTGCACTTGGGAGCCTTTTTTCTTTTTTCTTTTTTCCTCTTGCTCCTGTTTCTTCCTGGCTGTTATTCCATTAAACTGTTTCTAAAACAAAGGCATGGTTGCGGGAGTTGGGGGTAGCGAGCATGACACCTTCTGTTATTTTGAAATTAGACCCGCAGGGAGCCCGCAGGCCCGTGTTCAAGTCTGACATAATCCACTCACAAAGGAGGATTAAGGGGGCCGAGGATCTCGCACGAACAGGCAACTGGCTGACGTGCTCCTGGATGGCACGCGGGGCCCCAGAAGCCAAATAAGGAGAGTGCCTTTCACCAGGCGCGAATCGGTGCCGTGTGGAGAGGCAGGCCGGCCAGGCCAGCCCTCAGGAACGGCCAACCCCAGGTAGGACTTGGACGCTGCTTCACAGCTGCCGCCACACCCTGCTCACCCCGCTCTGCAGCGGGGAGACGGCCTGTGTGGCCGGAGGGAAGGGCTTTGGGGCGGGGGTGGGGGGGGGGTGAGCTGGGCCTAAAGGATGAGTAACTTCCTGGGTAGAAAAGGAGAGTGGGGAGACGTATCCAGAAAAGGGAACAGCATGAGGACGGGCACGGGCTAGGAGTACACCCTTGTAACTGGGGGTGCCACGTGCACGGGGAGGTGGGGAAAGAGGGCAAAAGTAAGGTGGCCAAGGGATCAGGAAGGACCCGGTCTGCCATGGTGAAGAACTTGGCCTTAAGTGACAAGCAAGCATGAACAGCTTTGAGAGCAGGGGTGTGATTCAGCATTTTAACAAGATCCCTCAAGTGACCCCAGGCAAGCAGATAAAGTACAGGGGCCACTCTGGTCTGAGGCATCTGTTAGGAGCCCAACGCCTTCTTCTTCACTAAGACTGAGGGAGCGGGGAGGGAGGGGGGGTGTCAAACACCCAGGAGCTACTTATAGAGGTAGCTCAAGTCCAAGTGCTGCTTTCTCACGTTGGGATCTGACTCATCAAAACCAGAATCAGGCTTTTGCTAAGAAAAGAAAATAGCATTGAGCAGCTTAAGAAAGGGTGAAGGCTTCCAGCTCAAGGCTGCACGATTCAGGCCTCCGGTGACCCATCAATGGGCCACAGAGCCACCTTGGGAAGGATCTGGTGCTGGGTCCAGGCTGGGGAGTCAGGAGCCGGCACACCTGGCAGATTTCTGCCATAGAGAGCTGCCAAGGAGTCCACTGAGAAGGAACTTCCCCTAAAGGCAGAGAGACCCTGACAGGCTGTATGAAGGCCTAAGGATGGAGAATTCTGAGTTTGACCAAGTGTCTGCCCCTCCAATGTGCCTCTTGACCCAACCCCCATTAGGTGCATGTCAGAGACCTCTGATCAGTAAAAGCCTGCAAGCAAAGATGGGAACACCTGGAACTGTGTCGCAAAGGTGGAGGAGAAAGTCCCCCTCCCCACACCTCTGGCACCTGAGGGCTCGGTGGCAGCCGGGGAAGAACTGCGGGCAACGTCACAGCCAGTTACAGACTCACGCAGAGCGGTGTCCCCAGCCCTGCCTGCTGTACAACAGTGATGCCCACCGCAGGAATGGGCACGGTATGGACATGATAGCAGTGGACACGCTCTGAGCTCTAAAGTAGGTTCATTTGTGTCCCCATGTGAAGGCGGGGCTGCTTCCGCACCACAGCTCTCATTTGTCCAATTCTAAATGAGTGGTTTTCATACAAAGAAACGTTCAGAACTATGGAACTGTCTACTACGAAAGTAGGATTCGAATTTCACTAGGGCAGGCAGAAAACTGTTAGACTGCCTGGACTGCCGCAATCTGACGTGTTCTCCAAACATAACAGCTCTCAGTAGCAGATCTTTGTGGAATGGCTCCCCGGTGGTCCTGGAATCCCCCATTATGCTCTGCCTCCCAATACCTCTGTTAATTCCTTAGAGCCCTTCTGAGGAATCAACCCGACCTACGTTCAAATGTTTCCGCAATTTGGGATTTTCAAGGGCATGGTCATGATGAAATGGTGGGCTATCAAATGTCAAGAGCAGAGCCCCGGACAAGATACAAGGAGGGACTCTTAGGTTTAATGGGTTCCCATGGAGACTGATGGAATTGGAAGGAATCCAGGAGAATTCTTGCAAGGTGAGAAAATCTCTGTTTCTGAGCTGGGCATGGACCAGGATACTGCCCTCCTTGGCTGTAGTGGACACCGAGGTCAACAAAGCCTCCACTTCTCTGCTGAGACTCTGCTCTGATTTACTTTGGAATCCTAAGAGCCCAGCTTACTACTGATGGATGGGCTGGAAGCGCAGTTACAGGCAAAGTGCTGCTTCCCTTCCAGGTCCCCACTCAGAGCCACATTACAAGCACATAACTCAGACATCGCAATGCCAAATCAACAGCCTGGGGCAAACTGGCCTTCCGTCTGTTCCTCCCCTGGCCCTCTCCACTATAGTCCTCTCTTCCCGGAACACTCTGAACCTACAGCCGTCTAACTTAGCACGCAGGTCTCAACTCCCATGGCACCTCCTCAGGAGGGTACCTCCGGGGTGCTGGCAATGTTCTGCTCCTGGCCTGGGTGGCGGTTACAGGGGTGTGTTCAGAATTCACCAAGCTGTACACTTATGACTTGCACATGTGTTGTATGCATGCTATACTTCAACAAAAACGTTTTTTGACTAAATAAGTTACCTCCTCAGAAAAGCCTTCTCTGACCACCCCATGCAGGAGGTTCTCAATCTCCTGTTAGATCTATTTATTGTTTTCATGCGCTATGACAATTTCCAACTAGCTTGTCTGTGTTTGTGTTTCCTTATGTGTTTTCTGTATCCTTCTCTAGAATACAAGCACCAAGAGAGAACAAGGGCAGTATCTGCATTGCTGCGTGTTGTATCCCTGTAGCAGCGCCTGGCAAACAGTAATCAGGAAAGAATGAATTACTAGATTAATGGATAGCAACTCTCCCCAGCCCTGTTCCGAATTATCTGCATACTTAGCATGTCTTTGAATGATGGATGACGGCGTCTCCTTTCGTGAGTCACATAAACCAGGGGTTCTAAAGGTCTCTGAATCCACAATACACTCTAGTCAGTGAAGGATCATACATTTCGTCTATTCTTTTTTGTTTAATATATTTTATTGATTTTTTTACAGAGAGGAAGGGAGAGAAATAGAGAGTTAGAAACATGGATGAGAGAGAAGCATCAATTAGCTGCCCCCTGCACACTTTCTTCTGGGGATGTGCCCACAACCAAGGTACATGCCCTTGACCGGAATTGAACCTGGGACACTTGAGTCCGCAGGCCAACGCTCTATCCACTGAGCCAAACCTGTTAGGGCCATTTCATCTATTCTTGATGGGATATCAATGACCCTATCCTGGAGTCCCTCAGACCAGGGATCCCTTGAACACTGTGCGACCTCCCTAAGCCTACCTTCTTCGGGTCTAAAGGGTGACAATCATCCCTACCCCTCAGTGGCAGATGCAAAAATTAATGAGAAAATGAACATAAAACTGCTTTTAAAGTAATACAAGTAGAAATATAGAACTACCATTAAATAGCCTAATATTACTATTTTAGGAATAACTCAAGAAATGGCATTATCTTTTAGTAGAATTCATTTGCTTTTGGATAGTATTAAGAATGGATGGAAACAAAGAGGGATTTCCTTCCTTCTGTGACCAAGAAAAAAGTGCGCTTGGAAAAAACACTGGAAGACTGCGAGGGTGCGTGAGGGAATTTCCGATGGCACCATTCATGTTCTGTCTCTTAACCCGAGTGCTAATCACATGAGTGGGTTCTGTTCATAAAATTCAAAGCCTACACTTAGGATTTTTTTTTCTCTTTGTAATTACACTTTAATGAAGAAGTGTTTCAAATATGTGGCAACTTCGGCTCTCTCTCATAGGCACCTGTAAAGAAAGCTTACCCTACTCCTGTGTTTCTCCTTTCCTCTCACATTACATCTCACTCACAACATCTCTGACATCAAATATGTGGGAGTTTTTCCCACACCAAGTAATTCCACATCACCAGCCAGGGGTCCTACAAATTAACTCAGTCCTGACACCATCTACCTGGAGCTAGCATCAGATCCCACAGGTTAAGGACTCAGTCCTATAAGCCTGGCCCCCAATCCCACTTCAGAAGTAGTCTACAGAGATATAGCCTCTCCCCTCTCCAGAGAATGAGAGGGGGGAGAGCTGAAAATTCCAAGCTTCTAATCATGACCTAGTATTTTTGGTGACCAGCCCCATTCAGGAGTCACCTCACTAAAACAAGACGCTGCTATCACACAGGAAATTCAAGGGAGTTAGGGGCTCTGTGTCAGGAATCAAAAACCAAATGTTAGAACAAAAGATGGGCCTGGTGCTTTTAGCATTTAGGAAATTACAATGGTTTAGGAGCTCTGTGCCAAGAACTGGAGGCAGAAACCAATATTTTTTCCCCATTATTTCACACTAGAGGCCCAGTGCATGAATTCGTGCACGGGTTAGGGCCAGGCCAGCTAGAGGGAAGGACCATGGGCAGTTGGCTGGCCCATCCCCTGGTTGAACTCCTGGTAGACCTCCAGGGTAAGGGGACAATTTGAATATTAGCCTTTTATTATATAGGATTATGTGTTCCTAATTGCTGATGTTTTTAACTAAATAGTCAAAAGGTTGCCCTGTGGCTATAAGACTGGCCTGATGGAAATGACCCATTTGCCAATTAACAAGTTCAAAATTTTATTTCTACTACCACTGTGGAAGACCATTTATATCCTTACTTGGGTAGAAAGTTCCTGATCACAATTCTCTGTGTCAAAATAATTTATCAGCCTTGGATCCTGCTATAATATACATGACAAAGACACAAAGAGTACACAAAAGTCTAACATTTTCATTTATTTATGGGCACTAATTCTCTCATTCAGAGCAAAACCATCTGTGTAAAGCTCATAAACAATTAGAAGTGAGCACAATAATACATGTGAAGCTAATTAACTTGCAAACTGATCTCCCACAGAACAGCCAGAAATCTATAATGTTCTCAGAATTTTAACACATGAATCAACTACGTCCGATGAAACTCGACTGTTGCCCAATCAATTCAACACATATGTCCCAGGCCCCTGGCTATGCTTATCTCAGTGATGGTTACTAAAATGAATCAAATGCCATAGCCCTGCCCTACACAGCCACACTACCAAGCCATCTTGACCTCAAAAAGACAGTTAAATTTCAAATAATGGTAGGCATGATTAGTATCAACTGGGTTTCAGTAAAGCAATGTCAAATGAATCATTTCCTTAATCAAAAAAAAAAGTTTACCCATCTATTTACACATTCTTCCCTATTTACACATTAGATCTGTTTTCCTAAAATATTTCAAAATGAATAAAATTAAACTTTTACATTTCCTGTGGAAAACAACTAAAGAAATCTTTGGAAATCACCAGAATGGAGAAGGAGGATGCTGCCTCCACAGAGGTTTCTTCCAAATTCAGTGCCCATGGGTAACACAAATGTATGAACTGAGCCAAGTTAAAAGGGCACAGAAGAAAGAAAGCATTCTGAAAAACGAGGTTTTCCTAGAGGTATTTTCAAATATACATTTTTTAAAATATTTTTATTGATTTTAGAGAGGATGGGAGAGGGATAGAGAGAAACATCAATGATGAGAATCATTGATAAGCTGCCTCTTGTGCGCTTCTGGGGATGGAGCCCACACACAGGCGTGTGCCCTTGGCTTGAATTGAATCTGGGATCCTTCCTGTCCCCAGGCTGACGCTCTGTCCACTGAGCCAAACTAGCTAGAGCTAAAATATACATTTTTAGAAATACTTTAAGGAGAAACTGCTAGTGTACTACCCCATATCCAAACATCCTTTTTTTCTTACCAAGAGAATCCAATTTTTATTTATGCAGAAATGGCTCACTTAAAAGACTACATTTCCCAGCTCCCCTTACAGCTAAGTGTGATCATGTGACTATATTCTGGTCAATGAGATAAGTCTTACTGGGGCGGTACACATACACACACACACACACACACACACACACAAGGAAATAAATGGCTGATGGGAGAAGAACCAAAATCATCTTTCCCACACCCAAACTTCAAGGAACCCACATAGAAAACAGTGAGGGAGACGGATGGGTGCATTAACAAGAATCATGGTGCGTGTGATATTCCCTTGTGTACAAGGGTTTAAGGACATTGTGGGAATTATGTTGGAGGTGTTTTCCTCATGTTACCTAAGTAAATGGGTTCTACAGCAATGCCTAGTTACCAGCTTTGTGACTTTCGGTAAATATGCCACACCTCCTGGACCTGGGTTTCTCATGTTTGAATGGCAAAAGAGATCCCACCTCATAGAACTACTGTAGAAATTCAGTGAACTTAACTGTTTAAAGTATAGAGCAAGGAGCTAATCATACAATAAACAATCTCAGCCTGGCATCCCCCTTCCCATCTTTTCCTCGGGTCCTTTGAGAACTGAAGGCCATTGCGCAGAGCCAAAGAGGCTGAGTGCTAAGGAGGATGGGGTCTGATAAACTGCTAACCTCCTCTCATTTACATGGCAGTTTTTAAAGCCTTCGCTTGCACAGGAATCTTCGTTTCCGCTCTGCCTCTGAAGCCAGGCCTTGTATGGGAATGCAGGAATTTCTTTACCACTAACAGAACACACGTTTATTAGCAGGGCGTCACTCTGAGGTGCTGGAGCTGCTCCCTCCCCCGCACCAAGCCAGTCACCACGTGGGAGCAGGAAAGGAGGGCATTCACGAACATACAGACTGTTTTCACATGTTCGGCAAGTGTCCCGTACACCTCATTGTCTTGGTTTATGAGGCACACTTGGCCAGGAAAATCATCCATGATCTTCAGAGAATTGCATGTTGAGGGAATAAAACCAGACTGTTGAGCATGGAGTGAAGTGCCTTTATCTGTAGCTCGCTGCCGCCGCCCTCAAATCATAGACATGTTCTCATAGGAAAAAACACACACGGCCTCCCTCCAGCACCACCCTGCATGGAATTCAAGAATCTAGTGGGGACCCATCAGGCCTCAAGTAAACAACCTCCACTTTTTAAAAAATATATATTTTATTGATTTTTTTACAGAGAGGAAGGGAGAAGGATAGTTAGAAACACTGATAAGAGAGAAACATCTATCAGCTGCCCCCGGTCCCCCACCGGGGACGTGCCCGCAACCAAGGCACATGCCCCTGACCAGAATCAAACCCAGGACCCTTGAGTCTGCAGGCCGATGCTCTATCCACTGAGCCAAACCGGTTTCGGCAACCCCCACTTTTGTACATTACATTGTCACAATCCCAAACCACCTTGCAACCACCAATTTCAAGCTCTTATACATCAGCTCAAAAACATCCTGGTGGGACCATCTGGCAGACAAGTTTCAGCAGCATCACCTTTTTACCCCCAAAAAAGGGCCTTTGCCTTGTGCGAAGAGTTTATTTCAGTGATTTTGCGATTTTTTACATGTCGAGTTGGCAGCAATTTATCCACGCCCCTCAGGACTCCTGGACCCTTCTCTCCCTCCTATGCACATGTCCCCTCTGCTCCAACCACAGCATGCCACAATGCTCTGCCTTCCTTACTGCTGGCACATAAGTTTCATTTGGAAAAAGGCAAAAAAATCCAAGACTAAAATTCTTTGGGAAGCATTGTTTTCTTTACCCTCAATAGTTTTTTTTTTAATATATTTTATTGATTTTTTTTACAGAGAGAAAGGGAGAGAGATAGAGAGCTAGAAACGTCAATGAGAGAGAAACATCGACCAGCTGCCTCTTGCACGCCCCCTACCGGGGATGTGCCCACAACCAATGTACATGCCCGGGACCTTTCAGTCTGCAGACCAACGCTCTACCACTGAGCCAAATGGGTTTAGGCCCCTCAATAGTTTTTGAATGTGCAGTGGGGAATAATGAAAATATTGGCACTACTAAGAAGTGTGAGATTTATGAATTTAATATATTTGTTTTAAAAAATGAGTGCATTTGTTAGGGGTGTTAAAAGTGGTGCATCTTTCAACTTGGTGGTACAGTTAGCTAGTTAATTGTGTTTTCAACTGTGAATACCATCACAAAATTACAGAGCATTATGATAATGTTGGAAAGAGAGCAGCAAAGGCTGTGGCTAAAAGATGAGGTATTATTTGAGACTTGTGTCAGCTGTTGGGTTGACAGTCTTCATCTTAACAGCTGAAATGTCTATTTTGGGGTGTGTTGACCTTTCACATAAGCTTTCAGGAATGAGGGCATGTATCAAAGTAAGGAGTCACCTGCAATCCAGCTTTTCCCGTAGCTGTGTCCAGTCGTGTCCTGCACAGTGTGTCCAAGGAAATAGCCAAACCAGCACTGACCCAGAAGCACCAAAGCCAAGCTTGGGTAAAGTCAGACAGAACCGACAGAACCGGCAGGAAGTGAGGTCAAAGTGGGGCCTGAGTCCACAAACCCAGGAAGCCTTGCGGGAGGAAAGGGGAGCTGAGAGGCAGCTCCCGCAGATGGGCTGTTGGAACTAAGCACAGATGTGGATCTGGGAAGCCACCTCCCAGAAGGTCAAAGCCCACCTCGGTCAGTACCCACAGGGTCTCAACAGGTTTTAAAGGAGAAGCAATTAGCCAGTGTCTAATATACAGAACAGGTGGCTCCAGAAATCCTTTATGGGAGAGAAAATGTGAATTTGAACTATGATTTGCACTGGTCTAATCTGGAAATCCCCAGTTAGAAAAGCACAAACATTCATTCGTGGCTAATTCTAGAGCAGGGCTGTCCAAGAGAAATAGGATGGGAGCCACATGTCTAATTTTAAATGGTCTAGTAGCCACAGAAAAAATAAAGAAAAACAGATAAAATTAATTTTAATAACATATTTTATGTAACCCAATATACCCAAAATGGTATCATTTCCTAATGTAATCCATATAAAAATTATTAGTGAAATAGTTTACAATTGTCACACTAAGTCTTCAAAACCCAGTGTATTTTTATGCTTAAAGCACATTTCAATATTAAGGCTAAATTTTCAATGGAAATACTTACTAGTATTTAGATCATAACATTTATAGCTGGGGGGAAAAACAGATTCACATACTCAAACTGTTTCGCATGGACTTAAAAGTTTTCCAGGAATTGAAATGACTATCAGTTTCTAAATTTAAATTTATAAAAATTAAACACAATACTAAAAGTCAGTTCCTCAATGATATAAGCCACACTTCAAGTACCCAACAGGTACATGTGCCTATAGCTCCCACAATGCACAGCGCAGTTTTAGCTCATCAGATTGCATGTCCGACTAGTTTCACCACAGAACCACTACTAAACGCCCACTCAGGAATAGAGAGCAGCATAACAGAAATAATCTTTTCTTTGGAAGAATGCTTTAAGAGTTATAAAATGCTAGGTAAACCCAATGGAATATAGTAGGTGGCATATGGTCTTTGAGAGGTCTTTTTAGCGATGAAGTGAACAGTCTTAGGATACATATATAATTTACCAAAATAAAAGGGTCAAAAGCAGTGCATTCTATCTGATCCTGATGTAAGGGGCAACTAGGGAAATTTAAATATGGCTTACACATTATTTTTGCAGGTATGACAATGATATTAGGATTATGCAGAATATCCTTGTTCTTAAGAGATGAATGATTTGGCGTTATGAGTTATTTATTTACTCTTAAATAATAGAGGATAAAAGAGGAGTGAGAGAATGTCAACAATGGATGAAACTAGAAAGATGATATAAGGGCATTTATTCTACTGGTCTTTTAACTTTTCTCTTGGCTTGAAGTCTCTCCAGATAAAAATTTGGTAGAAAAATTCTGGAGAATAGTGGCTTGTTTTATTCATTTGCAAGACTGCTCTGAGTTTAGTATGTCTCCTTTGCTCATGCCACATCTTAAAAACTGTGTGCTCTCAGAATATACGTACACAATGTTGTCATCTCCAGTAACCCCATGTGGGTTTAGGCTGCTCTTTCTTCCTTTTCCCATTTTTTAATATGTTCTGAAAAACTCCAACTGTTCCAGGGAACAACGCGCGCACACTCACACACACACACAGCAGAAATAATTAAATCAGTGATACCAAATGCATGGCATATAGGCTGCCAGAACCTTCCCACACAAATGGCAATCATCACTAATAAATCAAGGTACTCTCTTCCTGCTGATCATCATTATACCCCAGAATCCTGCTCAACACAGCTCTCTAGGTAACCTTGACTCATGCATGGATGCCGGCATGTAAAATGCAAGCTTTGCTTTCGTTTTATTAAACAGTCTACTTTAGCAAACCTAAAAAACTATGATTATTTTTAGTATCTCTGATGTGACTGAAAAAAAAGAGCTTAGAACCTGGAGCCAAACACCTGAATTCAAATCTGCCCTCTACCTCTTACTTCCTGGACCCAGGGGAAGCCTCTTAGAGTTCTCAGTTTCCTCATCTACAATGAACCTTCCTCACAGGAGGACAGGGTTGTTGAAATGAGATAAGGGACACTGTGTGAATGTCAAAGACACATGACGATGGCATCATGAAGAAGGAAAAGTCACTCTTGGGAAAGACAACTGGTACAGTATCCTATATAATAAAGCCTAATATACTAAGTGTCCAAAGTGTTCAACCATTCAAACTATCACTATAATATGCACTGACCACCAGGGGGCAGACACTCCAACCGGTAGGTTAACTTGCTGCTGGGGTCCAGCCAATCTGGACTGGGCAAGACAGACCTGACATGCCCTAGAGCCCTCCCATGATACCATCCCAGCCCTATCATGCACCAGTGGGGTGCCTTGGCCTGGCCTGCACCCTCTCACAATCTGGGACTCCTCAGGGGATGTCGGAGAACCAATTTTAGCCCAATCCCCATAGGCCAGGCCAAGGGACCCCACAGGTGCACAAATCCATGCACCAGGTCTCTAGTTGATTATAATTCAGAATAGAGGATGAGTTCTGAGAGTCTGAAGTGTTCATTGTTTGTATTTTGTTTGGTGTTTTTGTTTTGGTTTGTTTGTTTGTTTGTTTGTTTGTTTGTTTGTTTTGTGGGGGTTGGCCAATCTAGAAACTGGGCAAATTTTGACTACTCCTTCTGTGTCATTTCTTCAACTTATGAAAGTCTCAGGGCTCAGTCCTTAGACCTTTTCGCAGTTCATACCACAGGTGATTTCCTCTAATCTCATGGCTTTCTGAGTATGATTCATAAGCAGTTGCCTCTCAGATTTTCAGAGAGTAGCAAGATGTTTAAATGGGCATTTAGGCCAAGGCTCCAACACAACAGATATCAAATATTAAAGTATTTGGGGCCAATACAAATCAGTATTTTCAAGGTGGGATATCTATGACAACAGTTCAACTTGGACCACTCACTGTAATCAAGGTCATAAAATGGTCAGGTTACTAGAAATTGAAGGGAGGAAGGATTCGTGAAAGGTTTTTCTTTTGAAGGAAGCTGTGCTGTGAATAGCTCAGTCGTGGGCAAACTACGGCCCAAGGGCTGGATCTGACCCGTTAGGCTATTCTATTCGGCCCACTGAGCCGAAAGAGCAGAGGGTTCTCTTGCTCTCCCCTCCGCTCCTTCACCAGCAGCCCAAGATGAGAGTGCCAGCATGGTCAGGTTGCTTTTGTTCCAGCCCTCTGGTCCAGTGTAAGAACCCATTGTGGCCCTCGAGTCAAAAAGGTTGCCCACCCCTGGAATAGCTCCTCCCCCTGGAGAATAGAATGGAGTGCTGATATTGTGTTCCCTGCAGATTGGAGAAAGGGGATGGAGGGAGATGCTTAAATTCATAGGGAACTTGAAAGGGAGAGACAGCTAAAGCAGTCGGTGGTATCCCACAGAGAACAGATGATTCCCTTGGGGGTCAGCCAAGGGTGTGCTTCCTGTGGACAAGAGGAGAGCCAGCAAGAGCCTTATTCTTGTTCACGTGTTCTGCCAGGGGGGTGGCAGGACTGTCAGGAGAGAGCCTGTGTGGAGTAGTGAGCTGCAGGAAAACCAGTGGCAGCTGGAGGAATAGGATACATCACCCATACCAGTGATGTCGCAGAGAGAGGAGCCACAGCACAGAAGCAGCCACAGAATCCACAAAAGAACCAAGGAGAGAACGTGAAATGCTGGGACAGTCCCAGATGGGTAAGAACTCTCTGATCTCTTTGCTTTCTACCCTCAAGGTCTCCAACTCTGAAATGGTCGAAACCACAGCAGATGAGCAGACCATCCTGAAAGAGACAAAAGCCAACCATAACCTCATCTCCAAGGGGAAGGCCTACCTGCTGCGGGCCCTAGCTTGAGAGTTTTGACAGTGAAGGAATGGGGAAGCAAAAGACACGTAACTTTTAATAATGAATCGTGTTGGACATTATTTCTGAACCTAGAATATGGTTTCCTAGTCTCAGAGAATAGTGGTGCTTTCTGATAACAAAGAGTGACCGGAAAAATCGTGGTGTCTGACAGAGTGTTCACCCAGTAGCAGGGAAAACTATTTCTCCACCAAGTAAATATTAAGGGTCATTAGAAGGCAAAAATAAAATGGCCTTCTGATTGATCCCCAGGGATGTGCTTCTACACTGTACCTGGTATAGTGGCATAACTAGCATCTCAGAATCATCACACCCAGAGATAAGTTATTGATTTTGATCCCCCAAACCAATCTCATTAAATAGCAACTCCATCATTCCACCTGGGCCAAAATCTTTAGTCATCTTTTAATCCTTTCCTCCTTTCACCTCCCAGATCAAACGATCAGTAAATCCTGCAAGCTCCACTGTGAAAAGTTATTCTGAACATAACTACTTTTTAATCACCATCTGGTCTCAGCTATCATTACATCTCCCCTGAATTATTGTACTGGCCTCATTACAGACCTTGTACTCTTGTCTCTCTCTATAGTCTACTCTCAACACATGGTAATGGTGCACATGGTCAATGGTGACCCTTACCATTCATGTAAGGTCTGCTCAGATTCCTCCCACGACTCCACTTTCAACTTAACAGAAAGGTCACTGTCTTCAGAATGCCCACATGACCTAGCCCCTAATCTCTTTTAAATGTCATTTCAAGCCCTGGCTTGCCCTGATCCAGCCACGCAGGGCTCCTTGCTTGTCCTTAAATATGCTAAGCACTCTCCCAGCTCGGGACACGTACACTTACTGTTGTTCCTTCTGCTGGGAGATTCTCTTCCCTTTTAGGTTTCTGCTCAAATGTCACCTTATCAGAAAAGTCTTCCCTACGTGCCTAATATAAAGAGCAGCTGCATCCTCCCCTTCTCCCATGCTCTGTTCTCCCCTGCTCCTGAACTCCCTATCTTCCTCCTTTCTCTATAATGTTCATGTCACTGACAGCCACCTACACAGCTGGGACTTTGCTTTGTCCATTGCTTCAGGGACAAAGAGAAAGAATATTCTGAGGGAAAGATCATGTATATGAAAATATTTATAAGAGCTCCTAAGATAGAATCACCTTATATGTTTTTGTGTTGTTGTTGTTTTTTTAAATTTTCCAGCCCTTGCTGGGTTGCTCAGTTGGTTGGGGCATTGTCCCACACACCAAAAGGTTGCAGGTTCAATTCCTGGTTGGGGCACAATACCTTGGTTGCAGGTTTGATCCCCAGTTGATATGCATACAGGAAGCAGCCAGTTGATACTTCGCTCTTACATCGATGTTTCTCTCTCCCTTCTCTCTCTCCTCAAAAACAAAAACAAAAAAAATCAATGAAAACATATCCTCTGTGAGGATTAAAAAAATTTTTTTTAATCTTCTACAGCCTCATAATATTTGGAAACAAATTCTGAAATTGAGGGAAACTACCATGTTTCCCCGAAAATAAGACATCCTCCGAAAATAAGACTTACTTACAAGTTTCCTTCTGAGTGAAATATAAGGCATATCCCCAAAAATAAGGCCCCCAGGCTCTGTCTCAGAATGAAAATTAATTTACCATAAACTGGTCGCTAGGGCTGCCCCCACTGGTGTCTAGCAACCAGTGACTTTACTAGGAGTCCTGACGTCACTGCTGTGTGAATGGAGAGAAATCAGCGTGGAAACTTTGGGAAACCTAAACTGCAAGAAGTTGTGACTTGGGTGAAGAATTCATGGGAGAAAATCACTGACAAGTTGCATTGCAAATGCACTGCGAGCAGGCTACCTTGACAAGAAGTACTCATTTAAAGACAGTGCTATTGCTGAACATGAGAGATTTGGTCCACTGATTCTGAAAGAAATGGAGTCACAAGAAATTCACCAGGAAATTCAGGAATTGGATTGTTCTGATGATGTTCCAGAAGATGATGACATGATTGAATAAATGAGTAAATTCTTGATACTGTAGGATTCACAGTTTGTCTGGTTTGTGTTGACAACTACCGTACTACCGTATTGTATACAGGTAATAAATTTCCTTTATTTTCATTTAGCAATAAATGTGTAACCCGGAGGACTGAGAAGGTGGGGCAGTTCTGTACTGTGCTGCCTTCCACTGGTTAAGACCTCCAAGAGCAAAGGCCTACCGAGGTGAGGATGCCCCTACTGTCACCTGTAGAGGGGCAGCACTGAGCTGGCCAATATTTGTGGTGCTGCTTCTCCTGGCTCAGGGGAAGCGTTTCACTAAGTCTGAAAGACTAAGACATCGCGGGGACTCTCCGCCACCGCCCGCGACCAGCTCGGCCCTGCCTTTGCGCCATACCCGTGGATCCCGTGGCCTCCACCGCTGCCACCGCCTGTGGCCTGCTCTGCCAGGCCTTCGCGCGCGCTGTGCTGGCGCTGCTCCTTCCGTTGGCAGACCCGGAGAATCCTGTCTCCGCTGCCGCATGGCCAGGCCAAAGCATCAGACACTGCCATGCGGATTTTAAAACTATAGGGGAAATTGAGCCACAGGAGCTACCATCGCTGCCGCACCCGCCGCCGCCGCCCCCAAGAATGGGAATCCACCGAAATCAGAGCTCACTACACCCCGGGCTCACAGAGAGTGTGGCTTCAGAAATTAGCCTCTGCATCCACAGCAGCTCCACATCCGCACCAAAGAGGACACTATTGAGGGCGGACTCTCCCCATGCAGCCATCACAGCCCGCCCACAATCTTCCCAGCACACCCACCATGCTGGGAGGGAGATGGAGCTCGCTGGTGAGGAAATGGCACGGCGCCTTCCATTAGCTGCCCAGGCGAGCCCTTCCTCCGATGCCGCATGGCCGAGCCGAAGCTCTCGCCACCACTGCCATGTGAACTTTAAAACTACAGTGGTAATTGAACCACAGGAGTGACCGTCACTGCTGCACCTGGCACCACCACCCGCCACTGCCGCCGTGAATAAAGGAAATCCACTGAGAACAGAGCTCACCAAGCCTTGGGCTCAGGGAGTGGGCGACCTCAGAACTTAGCCTCCATGTCTACAGCTACTCCACTCCCACACCAAACGAGACACCTTTGAAGGTGGTCCCCCCGCCTGCAACCATCTCAGCCCAACTGCAGCTGTCCCAGCCTGCCCGCCATGCTAGCAAGGAGCTAGCAAGGCGCCTCCAATATGTGACCCCAACACCCTAGAGGGGCCGTGTGCCCCGGGGGAGCCGAGTGTCCCAGGGGGCCGAGTGCCCCGGGTGAGCCGAGTGTCCCAGGGGGCTGAGTGCCCCGGGTGAGCCGAGTGTCCCAGGGGGCCGAGTGCCCCGGGTGAGCCGTACCCCCCAAAGGGGAAGGGTGTCCCGGGTGAGCCGAGTGTCCCAGGGGAAGCAGTGGGACCCAGGGGAAGGGGCAGTGAAAACCAGAGGAGCAGCAGACTCTATTCATATGGTCCTGAGATAGTCACCATAAAACAAGCAGATTGCCAAATGAGGAGCAGACTCTATTCATGGGGTCCTGAGATGGTCACCATAAAACAAGCAGATTGTCAAATGACAGCGGGGAGGGGAAGGAGACCTGGGGGGAGATAGAACAACCGAGGGACTGGTATGCACAAACATAAATACAACCAACGAACACAGAACTCTGGGGAGGGAGGGAATAAATGGGAGCTGAGGGGGTGGGGGCAATGGTAAGCTATGTACACAGATAATACCTTAATAAAATAAAATTTAAATAAATAAATAAATAAATAAATGTGTACTGTATTCTTCTTCATGGAAAAATAAGACATCTCCTGAAAATGAGACCTAGCGCATCTTTGGGAGCAAAAATTAATATAAGACACTCTTATTTTCAGGGAAACAAGGTACCCCCATCAGTCTCCTCCAAACTCTTTATAGGTCTACCCTCCCATCCCATCTCTCACTGGGAACACACCCTCCTCCCACCTGGGAGCCTTTCAGGAAGACAGCCGGAGATGGGGGTCTCTCCTCGGCAGCTGTGGCTGCACATCAGGACTTGGCTCTGGCACACGCAGGACCAGGCCAGGTCCAGGGCTCTCCGGGCCTCTGTTCCGACCGCCAGACAAGCATGTCTGTCTCTGTTAATTTGACTTAAGCTGTTTAATTACTAACTTGGTCGTTTCTGCTCTCCGCGAAGCTGCTTGTCAAGTATGTGGCACTTTTGATAATTTTAGGGTTGGAATTTAGTCTATTTTTGCCATTGAAAATCAGCCTGGAGCCAGAGTTTCCCTTTTATTCAGAAACACGAAGCAGACAGCACATCAAAGGCAGGCATACTGTAATTTTGTCTTTTCTGATACATTAAAAGCACGCCTTTGCACACTTGACTGCCTGGTGTCATTTGGAAATCTCTTCTGGGCCTGTAAATCTGAAGTCCCGTGCTTTCATAGCATTCATTTCTGTCTGTCTGTGCCCAACTTGGTCAGAAAAGTCTGTATAGGAATGTCAGGAGGCCACTCTAGGGGCACTGTGAGCAGCACCCAGAGGGCATGGAACTGAGAACTGGGCCCTGGGCACCCTCACTGGCTCCACAGCATCTGGGCTCGATGACTTGGATGCTTACCTAAGATCCTTTTACCGGAATGATGAATTCCACAACAATTGTTCATTCACACCAGCATTCATTTGGTACCTCCTAGACATCAGGCACAGGGTTACGGGTGAGATATGGTCCCTGCCCCAGGGAGCACATGGACATGGAAAGGGACAATCCCAGGCTGCACAAGGTGTACAGGAGCAAAGGGATAAGAAGAAGTCAGGCTACTGGAAGGATGAGTAGATATCTACCAGGACTCAGGAAGATAGGATAATACGGTGGTCAGCAAATTGTGGCTCGTGAGCCACACGCGGCTCTAGAGCCACGGTTTGCCACTGTGTTGACTAATGAGTTTGCCAACCACTGGGATAGCATATGCCAAGGCCTGAGACGACCTGTACAGGGCAGGAAAAGGAAAGTTCAGTGTAGGCTGTGTGAGGGGTAATGAGGCAGAGGAGGGTATGGAGGCAGGGGATTGGAAGGAGAGGATTTGGGTGTAAAAATGAAGAAAGTGAGGCTTGACCTGTTAGGTTGAGGACCAACAAATGGTCAGGTTATGAAAACCACTTTATATCCACCCTGCAAACTGTAAAGTGCTGCCCAAATGCAGCCAGTGGTGTTATAAGTTCAGTTACAAGGATCCCCCAAACAGGAGGTCTTACTTCTTCATTGACATTTGATAATGCAAGACTGGGCCTTTTCTCCCAGGCTCAGAGCAGCACGCAGAAAGCCTAGGAGACACAGAAATCACTCTGAATGAAAGGAGAGGAATCTGGGCTTTCATGAGTCACACTGAAGGATGCAGAATGGTAAAATCAAATGAAGCTGCCCTTCTGAAAGCTTAGCCTGTGCTGGCACCTGCTGGCGCCAATGGTAGATGTGCCAATTTCATGAGGAAATTTCCTCCCAGGAGGGTAGCAGTTGTATGTGCCAAGGGGATGGTGTGGAGGAGGGGAAGAGTTGCAACTGGTCTAAAAGGCACTGAGACTTGCTTTTCTCACCTGAGAGGCTGCTGTGCCTCTGAGGAAAAAACATCAGCCTAGAATTCTCTACCCATAACCGTTACTAAGCTCTTCCTATGGGCATGCATTGCACTGAGGGACTCACAGGCCTTCCCCAACAACAGCACCCCACCCACCAGCTCCGCAACACGTCATCCTCCCTGTTTCAGAGAGGAGGATAGCTCCAGGAGGTTACTTGATTTGAATAAGATCACGTAACTGACTCCTAAGTGACAACCCTAATTTAGGGTCAAATTTCCTTTAATTCAGACTCTTGTTATAGCACTTGGTTGCTTCCAAAAGACTTAATTTCAAAGCCGAACGCTCCCAACCCCTATGTCTGTGATGCCGGCCTAGGCAATGCACCACTGGCAGTTTTGTTTTAATCCGCTATTGGGTTGACACACTTGCCTTATTCCAGAAGAGGCTGTCTTAAATCCTTATCTCTATTTTGAGAAACTCTCCCAAAGTGTTTGTAGACATCCTACAAAGGGATTTGGTCTGAAACATAAATAAGGATGTAACTTGAGCCCGGCTGGTGTGGCTCAGTAGTTGATCACTGACCTATGAACAAGAAGGTTCGATTCCCTGTCAAGGCACATGCCCAGATTGCAGCCTTGATCCCCACTAGGGGCATGCAGGAGGCAGCTGATCAATGATTCTCTTCATTGATATTTCCATCTCTCTCCCTTCCTCTCTGAAATCAATTATATATATATATATATATATATATATATATATATATATATATTTTTTTTTTTTTTTAAATATAACTTTAAAACCAGAGAGCCTGCTATATCATAAGATACATACATATCATAAGGTATGTCTTTGAGCCGAAACTGGTTTGGCTCAGTGGATAGAGCGTCGGCCTGCAGACTGAAAGGTCCCAGGTTCTATTCCAGTCAAGGGCATGTACCTTGGTTGCGGGCACATCCCCTGTTGGGGGGATGTAGGAGATGGCTGATCAATGATTTCCATCATCGATCTTTCTAGCTCTCTATCCCTATCCCTTCCTCTGTAAAAAATCAATAAAATATATTTTTAAAAATAATAATAATAAGATACGTCTTATTTGTTTGTATTTGGAGCTTCATGGCTCCAAATACAAACAAGAATTCTAAAATGCCCTCTAAATTGGAAACCTCTACCCTAGGTCACTTGTTTGTTAATGTTCGCATCCTGGAAATTCTCATCATGAGTGTGTCCAATCAAAGATCTAGAAAACTCCATTTTCTGGAACTCAGGTGAATATAAAGAAAACAAAGACACTAGGCTGAATCATGTGAAATTACCAAAGGGATTCAAGACAACTTATGCAGAACTTCAAAAAGACAGTTCCTTTCTCTCTGCAAAAGATCGGACAAGCCCATCAGGGCCAAACATCAACACAAGAATCATCTGGGAGATCAGTTAATATGCAGATTCCTGGCCCATCCCCCATACTGATCCTTACGGGAGTTTGGGTAAGGTAGTTTGGGAATTTGCCTTTTTTTAAAAAAAATATCCCAGGAATCCGAAGGCAGGGAGACTGCTCTAAGGGACGCTCCCCTCTTGCATATTCTGTGCCCAGAATACTCAGAAAACAGCACCCCAAGATGCCCCACTTCTCAATGTGCATCCTTAGTTGTCTGGTGGGCGAGACCCTGTGCTGTAAAAGTGGGCAAGAGCCGGGTGGCAGTTTCAAATCCAACCTCCGCAACTTGCCAGCTGTCCTTTGTGTGTCGAGCTTTTTTTTGTCTTAATGATCCATCCACTGCACACATCGGTTGGGTTTTTGTTTATCTTGTTTTGCTGCCTAAATCAATGCTGACTGCAGGAGGATCAAGACGACTTTTTGAATAGCTGCCTTTGGGTGGTGTGCCCAGCCCCCAGCCCTCTCCCGTCAAGAAGAGAATTACTGCGGTTCCACCGGGTGGTTTAGAGACTATTTATGCCCATCTTCTACATGGCAGATCCAAACCAAAGTCTCGTTATTTCTATTATGTTTGTTTTGCTGCAGAAGGGTAACATTTACATGGAAATGGGCTTCTTCTCTACCCTGTAATTTGGATTGTTTAGTTTTCCTTTTTGGACTTCTTTGATGCCCCTAAAGAAAGAAGTCCGCAGGAATCTGGAGAAAGGAAGAGAGTGGGCTGCAGGGGGAGTAGGTGGCAATGTTGTCTGTGTCTCTGTCTCCTTGGACCCCTGCACCACTTCCCTGCTGCCCCAAGCTGACTCCATCCTGTTTCTGCTCTCTGCATCCTTCAGCCGGCTGGAGTATGCCCGCACTGAGGGCTGGAGCTCCCGCTTCACCAGGTTGGATGGCGGATCCTGAGCAAGCTTTCCCCTCTGCAGACCGTGTTTCCCATTCGAACCGGGAAGGTGTATAACCAGGTGATCTCTAAATTCAATTACTTTCTGAAGGTCCCTGGGCTGTCCCTCATTCCTCTGGGAGATGACCACAAAAGGAGCCCTTTACCAGCCAAATGACTTTGGGCAAGTCAGTTAGCCCCTCTGAAAGACCTGCCAAGTGAGTCACGTTCTTCTCTTTTCTATCTCTGATGGAGAACTCCAAAAGTTACTTCTTTATGCCCAAGGCATGGAAATAGTGACCAACCCATGTTCCCTCAGACATCCCTTAGTTCCAAACATGATGTCATTTCTGTGATGTCATCAAATTTTACCAAGGATGGTCCAAGGCTTTAAGGCATCTGTCACACCCACAGCCACTACCCACTACCACACCCACTAGCCCTAGTGCAACCCTAACACCTTCTAGGTTTAATGTCAAACTCTCCTCTCTACCTTGTTTCTTACTGGAGTGTTCTAATTCCCCTTCTAGGTATGCACGCTGGAGAAGCACCAGCAAACAGCAGAGTACACATTTTTTTCAGGTACACATGAAACAGTCACCAAGACAAAATTTTTCTGGGTCATAAAACAAATCTCAACCATTTAAACATTGAAATTGGACACAGTATGTTCTCTCACCACAATGGAATTAAATTTAAAAATCAAGAATAGATATATATTTGGAACACTCCTCAATATTTGGGAATTTTAAAACATACCTCTAAATAACACAAAGAAAGCGTCACATGAGAAATTATAAAATAATCTGAATTGAAAAGGAAAACACAACATATCAAAATTTGTTGGGTTACAGATAAATCATCATTTACGGCAAAATTCGTAGCACTAGAGTTTATAGCAATAGTCCGTGCCTCTGCAAACATGGTAAATATTCCTAAAACACGTTAGACTTTGTATAATAAATATGGCAAGCACAATCCCACAAAATGAGACAGCCAGGATTTTTGTGTATCCATGGCAAGCAATGTTACTACAGGAAGAAGACTGGGCGTGGTGAGCAGATTAAGCCAATTTTCCAGAAAAAGGCTACAACTACAAAAAAGACCGTGCTGCGGTATGGCTGTACTGAGTCCAACTATGTATATATCTAAAAGATGCTGGCTATTCAGAGATGCGTGCATTGTGAACCGGGAAGGGATACAAGAGAAAGGGCCTTATGATCCAGTTCTGAGTTTCACCTTCTGTTTTAATATGAAAGCAAAAGAATCTTGAGGTTATGTTCATATAAAAAACAAGTTTATATTGAGAAAAGAAGAATGGTCTCAAATCAATGACCTGATAAGTACTCACCTTAAGAAACTAGGGGGGGAAAGGCAATATAAACCTAAAGCAAACAGAAGGAAGAAAATAAATTTTTAAAATGAGCAGAAATCTATGAAATAAAAGCCAGAGAAATAAAGAATATCAATGAAACCAAAACCGGTTTTTTTGAAAGACAACTAAAAAACCTCTCCTCAGCCTGCTGAACAAGGAGAAGACACAAATTACCATTGTCAAGGATGAAAGGGGGGGCATCACCAGATCTATTAAGAGTAAAAAAGACTAATAAGGAAATATTATAAACAATTAAGTAATCAACTCAAGAATTGGGATGGACAAATGCCTTAATGAACAATACATTCCCTGCCCTACTGTAGTAGACTGTGAGAACTCCAACGCTGACCTGTCTAAGGAATTCTAGATCAGTCATGGGGAAGCACTGAACAAAACAGGCATGTATGACTGGAGTAGAAAACGCATGGCAGAGAGTAGCAGAAACAGCTCGAGGACGGATGAGTAAGCAGAGGCCTCTGTTCACCACGTAGGGAAGCACAGGTTTCATGGGGAGCAGAGTCAGTGAAGGATTTAAAGCTGCGGTCACATCCCTTTCAGCTAGACTGCTCTGACAGCAGTGAGGGGAAAGAACTGAAGGAGGACCAAGGTGGGCGCACAAAGAGACTGGTTAAGAGGCTGCTGCAGAGGAGGGTGAGGGATGATTAGGGCCTGAACTTCTAGGGTGGCAGGAAGAATTGAGGGAATAAAATTTGAGAACTAGAGAGCACATAGAATCAGCAGAACTTGATTGTTGGCTAATTAACCTGTGAGGAGGAGGAGGAGGAGCACAGAAAGGCTCTTAAGTGTCTGGCTTAGAGACCAGATGTTACTCATTGAGACTGGGACTAAAGAGCAAGACTGGTTGGTAGCAAAGAAAGAGGGGCTAAATTTACAGGCTTTAGGTTTGCGGCACTTGTGGGAAATCAGGGGCGGGCGATGCTTAGCAAGCATTTAGATGTGTAAGTTTGAAGCACAGGGAAGAAGTCAGTATTAAGATAATTTATTGCATGGGTAGCTATCCCACCTAAAGAGATTATAGGGATGGGAGGCATGAGAGAGAGAGAGAGAGAGAGAGAGAGAGAGAGAGAGAGAGAGAGAGGATACACACACTGACTCGGGCAAAACCCTGGATTAAAAAAAAAATATCCTGAAGTTCAGAGAAAGCTTTATGATTTTGTCACAGACAGTTCATAAGCAAGTACAATGAAGCACAAACACATTAAGTAATGTGTGAAAATGTCCAAAACTTAGAACCTAAATATAAAAGTAAAATAGAATGATTAAATTAATCTGGAAGACATTTAGAATGTTTAGGAAGAGTGCGCAATAACGCAGAAATTGCTTATGTCTCATGTGGTTACATATTATTTACATATATACATATTATTTAAACACTGTAAAATATGCACAGCAAAGTCTGGAAAGAAATCCTGACCATCAAATGTTAACATTATTTTGAGGTTAGGACCCTAACTCCATCTTGCAAATTTGCGATATAATACTTAGGCAAGAAAACCTATTACCCACCCCCACCCCACCCCCCACTCCCGCGACAACCACCACCAAAAAAGCTGAAGAAACACGGTATTTCCTTCCATCTCTAGGGACGGCCACAGTCCCACAATCGCCGGAGCGCCGTCTGACACAGGGCCTGACCCAGGAGGCTCGCAGTAAAAGCGGGCGGTGCCCTACCTGAGAGCGCTGCGGCTCCGTGTCTGCTGTGGCATCTCCTCCAGGGTCACGCTGTCCTGCTGGGTCTTGCCCAGGGGGCTCTCACGCACCAGCCTCCAGGCCTTGCTGAAGGCACCAGGGCCTCCCTGGAAGCTCCTCTGAACACAGTTCCAGCGGGCAGTGGGCACCCTCCAGGGTGCGGCAACTGGTCCTGCAGGGGCGTGAGATGCTGGCCCCCTCCCCCCCACACTCCCCCTGCTCACGGGCTCCCTGGGCCTCCGGAAGCCGCAGCCCTAGCCCTAGCAGCCCCAGTGCAACGCCAGGTAGACTGAGGCAAAAGGAGCTGGTGGAGCGCCGCAGGCAAGGGCGGTGGAAAGGCCCCAAGGGTGCCAACCGGAGGTGTGAACCCCAGCACCTGCAGGTCCAGCTCTGGATTCAGGAGGCAGGTTTCTTGGAAGCAGGAGACAAGACACAACCTAAAGGCAGGATGCAAGCCCAACCTCTGGCCCAATCTAGGCCCAGGCCCGAGGGTGGCTCCGCCTCCAAGTCGCAGCCCCGCCCCCAAACGGGCTGGGCGGGGCCTCTCTCTCAAAGGTTCTGCCCTGCGCTGCTCCCTGTCGATTTCCAATCGGTTATGACCGTTAATCAGGTGCAGCACATCAGCCAGCAGTGAGGGCGACAGGGGAGCGCCCAGTCCTCAGATCGCCCAAGAGTCCGGCACAGTGCAAGGAGAGCTGTGATGGGCACCAACCTCTTCCTCGGAAGGACTGCGGAAGGCCTCCCTCCCACAAGGACCCTTCTCTCGGGCAGCTGTAGGTAAAGGGGAAAGGAGTGTGGGAACACCACGGTTTTTGAAGATTTGATGATGAAAAGTTCTCATCTGAAGGCCTGTGACTCCTTTCAGCAGAGGGGAACACTGCAGAACCATGAAGGTTTGACACAGTTTGGAATAGCAGGTGAGGGAGCTGACTCGGGAGCAGTATAGTAGGCTCCACAAGGGCAGACGGCTTTGTGTTTCTTTCTAATGCGTCTCGGATGCTTGGAACAATGACTATGATACTTCCCCAAAGACCCCTCTGGTTTCAGCTGGATGTGGACAATGCAGAGTTGAGGAGACCTCTTTACCTTTTGCCTTGTTTCCTGGGGCAAAGCCAATGAAACAAGCAAGCATCTCATCCTTTTTCCCCAAGTGACTTTTTGTAGAAGTCTATTCCATCTGGGGGGGGGGGGGGGGAGGAGGCTTGCTTACTAAGGTATCAACTAAGGCGTTAGTCTGTTAGGGTGATTGTTTTGCTTGGAAGGTTCCTTATCCCTCACTGATGTATTTATGCTTTGGATCTCTGAAGGTTCCTCATCCTGTGAGGCTATATTCTTTTATTTTTAATATATTTTATTGATTTTTCACAGAGAGGAAGAGAGAGGGATAGAGAGTTAGAAACATCGATGAGAGAGAATCATCGATCAGCTGCCTCCTGCACACCCCCTACTGGGGATGTGCCCGCAACCAAGGTGCATGCCCTTGACCGGAATGGAACCCGGGACCCCTCAGTCCACAGGCCGACGCTCTATCCACTGAGCCACACCGGTTCTGGCTGGGGCTATATTCTTTTTCTCGCTTTTCCATGGGGTCTGACGTTTAGCAACACAGAGCTTCTGCTGACCCAGGCTGCTCTAGACTGGGGCTTCCTGAGCCTTGACCATCTCCCTGGACTGTTTAACACTGGAAAGAATCCCTACATTCATCTCCATCATCAAATTCCTAAAGAGGAAAGCAGAGAAGATACTGCTCTTCTTGGGTGAGCTCCTTCCCCCAAGGGCTGGGGTTAGGCTTTGGGATGCAGGCAAGGTCTGAGGCCTTAGGAAGCAGCCGGGGATTTACTATCTGCATTTGGATTGGGGAAGGAGGCCATGAGAAAGTGAATAAGAAAAAGGGGGACTGCTGGCGGATGGCTATCAAAAAACGCAAGAGGGCTAGCAGGGCCCTCTCTGAACGGAGAAAGGAGCTCTCTGAAGAGCTGGCTACATTTCTGCTGGTTTCCCAAGGTTATGGGATTTGGAAGCTCATGGACCATGCAATTACTCTGGTTGGCCTTCCTATCTCCAGAAGGCTCGGAGGGCTGTGGAGCAGGCTCAACAGCAGATGATGCTAAGGCAGTGGTCGGCAAACTCATTAGTCAACAGAGCCAAATATCAACAGTACAACGATTGAAACTTCTGCTGAAACTGTTTTGGCTCAGTGGATAGAGTGTCGGTCTGCGGACTGAAAGGTCCCAGGTTCGATTCCGGTCAAGGGCATGTACATTGGCTGCGGGCACATCCCCAGTGGGGGGTGTGTAGGAGGCAGCTGGTCGATGATTCTCTCTCATCGACGACGTTTCTAACTCTCTATTCATCTCCCTTCCTCTCTGTAAAAAAAAAAAAAAAAAAAAAAAATCAATAAAATATTGAGATTCTCCAAAGAAATTTCTTTCTTTGGAGAGCCAAATTTTTTAAACTTAAACTCCTTCTAACGCCACTTCTCCAAAATAGATTCGCCAGGTATTTTGTGGAAAAGCCCCACTCAAGGGGCCAGAGAGCCTCATGTGGCTCACAAGCCACAGTTTGCCGACCACTGTGCTAAGGGAATCGCAGAACAATCAATTTGATAGTATGCCTTCCATTATTTTAGAAATGACCCCTTCCCTTTTTCCTCCCAACTCTGGAAATCCCCACTCTTTGCGATTTGTCTCTCCAGGAGCTTCTGGGCTGAGGAAAAAGAGTCAGTCTGCTGCCACAGGTCTGGTTGCAGGATCTCCCCCGAGACAGAACTCAGTGGACACAAAGAACTCAGCGGAAATCACAGTATGAAGAAGTAGGGAGAACCAAGTCCTCAGCACACGCCTGCCGCCAGGAGAAGGTAGAGATGGGCGAGCTTGGGAGCACTCACTGCCTGCTATTGCTATAGAAGAGGCCAGACCAAAGGGGTTTTCTGAGGATGAATACTGTCTTACGGGACAGTGTTGAGTAGGATTGAAATCAGGCCAAATGGAGTCATTGTTGAAGTAGGGTCTGGCAGTGGTGGGGTATAGTTGGTGGTGAGCTGACGGGCAAATGCATCAATAGGCTTCATGGAGCGAATGAGGTGTTGGGAGAGATCAGAGGTTGAGGTCCTGACAAAAAGAGCAGGATCGTGTGAAGAGGTACAATCTGGCTAGAAAAGAAAGTCTAGTCTAGCATCTGAGTGTGTGTGCTAGGGGACAGGAAGAAGGATAAATGATGGGGGTCCAAGATGGTCCATTAAGACTGTAGCTCAGAGGCAAAAAGGGGTCTGGTTCCCAGTGTTGAGACTGAATAAGAGGACTGGGGTGGGGGAGGGGGGAAGGCATCAGCAGAGAGGACCTTGGTGGAAAAGACGAGAAAGCTGGTGGTGGGGGTGAAATAAGAAAAAGTGAAAGATTGGGAGAGGCCAAGGCAAGGAGGGCTCCCAGGCAGGGGAGACAAAGCCACCGTAGGAGCAGAAAAGGCCATGAGTAAAGATGTGGAAAAGAGTGGTAGAGCCTCTGGTGGCAGAGAACGGGCCAAGAATGGTGAGAGAGTGGGACCCATTGTGAAGGGCAGGGCACAATAAGAAGAATACAGACTATGCAAGTGTCACACACAGGAGGGGGCACAGCAGGGAAACACAAGACACTGCGGGGTCCTGAGAAGAGAGGCTGGTAAGCAGGCCAAAAGGAAAGAGCTCAGACGGAAGGTCTGGTAAAAGAGGAGGCCAGCACTAAAGAGGGCTCGGGCGGACGAGCAACGGGAGCCAAAGGGGACCCAGGGGAAGCAGCACCTTTCACAAGCTTCCCAAAAGCAGAAGGTCGGCCTCCACAAAGATGCTCTCCCAACCTTCCCTGCACAGATCTTGACCCAACAATTACCAAAAATTCAAGGTGCAGCCAGGAACAGGACAGGAGCAAGAGGGTCTCACAAGAGTAAGGGCACCTGAAGCATTCGTCCCCTTACCGTTCCCCCAGGTCTTGGACTTCATAATACATGTTCTTTATCCCTCACGCCCGGGTTTGCTCTTTCACTCTGTTCCTTATGGGTTCCTCCCTCAGGAACAATCGAGGCTGCATGGGGCCCTAACATTGCAAAACCCGTGCTAGAAAGGAGGAGGTAGGAAAGAAGGGAAGAGATGAATCTCTCCCGGAAAAGGTCCCAGGCCGCCACAGCTTCTTTCTAGCAACTTCCACAAGGTGATAAAACGAGACTGGGTTACACGCTGAGAAAGCGAAAATGAGTTTGGCCCAAGAAAATGAAAATCCACCGTGGCATTCATTCATCAAACTGGGCAACCAGACCCCAGAACACACAGAAGGCCAGCTGCGAAGTCAGCAGAAAGTTCCATTTCTCCGGAGGAAACACTCCATCTGTCAAGTGTCCTGATGACACTCAGTAGCGAGACTGTTGCTTTGCGTCTGAGAAATCCTATTCTCTACAATCACAGTGTATCAGAAACGTTGCTTTTGGAATCATTTCAGTAAGAACAAAACCTTTCGCTCTTGCCTGCAGGATCTAATTCAGTTTGCCACAGAGCAGCTGCCTTGGTGGCCAAGCCAACTGCAGATTCAGGTAAGAGGGTTTGGGATATTTATTCCACACGAATCTTACCTTATAGTTTCTAAGGAAAGTCCACTTTGGCATTGAGACCTGAGGAAGCCCTGTTTCATATCAGTTTCACCTATTGCTACCCTTTCCCTAAAATTATAACTGTTCTGCCGAAACCGGTTTGGCTCAGTGGATAGAGCGTCGGCCTGCAGACTGAAGGGTCCCGGGTTCGATTCCGGTCAAGGGCATGTACCTTGGTTGTGGGCACGTCCCCAGTGGGGGGTGTGCAAGAGGCAGCTGATCGATGATTCTCTCTCATCAATGTTTCTAACTCTATCCCTCTCTCTTCCTCTCTGTGAAAAATCAATAAAAATATTTTTTTTAAAAAATTACAACTGTTCCTTTCTTGGTGCCATACCCATGGTTCCTCTGGTGTGTAATGTCCCTTGTCACCAATAAATGACTTTGTCAGATTATCGTTTTGCTCCTGCTATCCTGATTGGGACATTTAGAGGTTCTCTGACTATTTGGTCAAGACTCTTCCTACCCGAGACTGGCCTTTTTTTAAATTAAGGTATTATATGCGTACATAGCTTACCATTGCCCCCCCCTCCCATTCATGCCCTCCCTTCCCAGAGTTCTGTGTTCGTTGGTTGTACTTATATTCATGCATACCAGTCCTTTGGTTGTTCTCTTATCTCCCCCCAGGTCTCCTTCCCCTCCCCGCTGTCATTTGGCAGTCTGCTTGTTTTATGGTGACTATCTCAGGACCACATGAATAGAGTCCGCTCCTCCTCTGCTTCACACTGCCCCTACCCCAGGGTCCCACTGCTTCCCCTGGGACACATGGTTCACCCGGGGCACATGGCCCCCTGGGGCACACGGCTCACCCGGGGAGACTGGCCTTTTTGACTCAGTAATAATGTGCATACCTAGACTTCTTGAGTCTCAAGGTCCTTCAAGATCCCTTTCTCTGCGTGTGGTTGTGAACTGAATTTAGATTCTGGTCCTTCAACATCAGTTGATTACTTGTCTCCTGGAAGTTTTGGTTTCCAACTAGTCTTTGGTGTCCCCTGGTGAAATCTGGCTCTTAACACCATCTCCTATCTTCCATGCGTCCACTATCCTTTGTCTCTGAGAACTTCCCCCATCTGCTCGGGGTATGAGAACTTGGCTTTGGGAAAGAGCTCTCCTCCGCACATCCCCCGAGTCAGGTGGCTGCTGATTTCTCAAGTCAGGAACTGGGGGTAGTTTAAACTTTAGGGTTGAGAACTCAAAACACAAGTGCTATGTTACCTTTGATCAACAGTCAAGCACTCTTTCATGGGCTTTTGCGAATAAGCTTGTGCTACCTCCTGACTTGACTTCACTGAGGATAAATTATTATAAAGAATTCTAGTGGCCACCTGGGGAACTTTGACTCCAACAAGAAGTTCAAATGGGTTTTTGCCCCACGCATTTGAGAAATGTGTGGGCAAAAAGGAAAAGAAACTCTCCAGAGGAGACTGTGTAACTGGTCTGTCTAGAAGAGAGAGAGCCCTGTGGTTTTGCCGGAGATTTCCCCTCCATTTCCATGCTTTAGGTATTCATAATCATTGACTTTTAATTGCATGGCTTGATAAAATTGTCCAAGACTTGAATTACTGTTAAAACCAGCTACAATGGCTTCCTCTTTTGTATCTATGTCTATATGAAAAAGATTTTCCTGCATCTACAGGTTCGCCCTTCTCCTAACAGAGATGAAAACCTTTTACAGTGGTCATTTCCTATTTGTCTAAAACTATCTCTTACGCATTTCTGTTGATATTGCTATTCTGTCCCTTCTTCCCTTACTTGGGAAATTTTAAAGATTAATTGCTCAGAAAAAAAATCATTGTCATTATTTTGCATACTCAGTTGAAAATGTCTTTAAAAAGTGTCAACAAACTGTGTATATTACAATATAAAATGTAGACAAATGTATTTAAATAGCCTCCATGCAAAAAATAAATAAATAGCCTTCATGCTATAGCTCTGAAAGAAGAAAATACCTTAGCTTTACTATGAGTTATTAAATATCATTTATGATTATTTAAATGTTGCTTTATGAATACAACATTTATAAAGTATATATTTAAAGTAGCCTGTAATATTTCTGATAAATTTTGAATGAATTGGAATAAGTTAATCATGTTTATTAAAGACAACTGTTTGTCTACATTGCCTACTTTTTAAATATAAAATGAATGCTAAGACAATATTCTAGTTAATATAAGACCAAGATTAAAACTTTTGAAGTTTTCCAAATTTTTTATGTTGGTTTTATGGGACAATAAAAAGATCATTGTTGGAACAAAATATAAAATTGTGTTTAAGTGAAATCATAAAACAGATGTTTTTTAAAGAGTTTTGATCTTGTAAAACTCTTACAATACTAAAAATCATGAGGATTTAATGCTCTAGCTAAAACTATAATTTCCAAGCAGTTAATTAAAGTGCTAAGACTTTAGAAAATGTTGAGTTACTTGATATATATTACTTGGATGCCTGAACAGTTTCTAAGTTAAAAATAATTTTAATATATCCCTATTCATATACATTATACAGGACTATAGATTAATAGAAAGTATAAATGCCTTTGGATAATGTATTTATTCTGCCTCCTAAAAAGGTAAAAGGTAATATAAAACATGTACTACTAAAAATTTAGTTAGACAGTTCTTGGTTACTTGCCTTGTAGTTTTCCCTACCTGGAGAAAACAAAAATAGGTACCTTGGCTAAATGTGGTAATTAATAAAAATGATTAGTGTGATACTTTGTATAATAATTAAAGAAGAATGTGAATATATATGCAATGAATATGGCTTGCCTGTTAATGATTTGTTTATTAAATGTAATATATACATTTGTTTCAATATGCTAATATAAATTATATTTTAAAACTAAAATTTTATTATAGATGTATTATGTATTTACAAAGACATAAAAAAATAAAAAAGTATATTATTTTAATTCTATAAATGACAGACAAATTCACAGATGTATTCCATGTTAATGGATTTATTCACAGAAAATGCTTACAAATCTTTTACTGCAGATTGTAATGGGTATAGGTGATACATAAAAAGAGTAAAATTAAGTGGCCACGTTATTTTGTACCTAGATAATAGAGTTTTCTTTTGAATCACCAAAATACTCTGCTAACTCTTTTTCCTTCTGTCAGTCTCTTGAATGGTAACACGTGTCCTTCTTTTTCAGTTGCTGGGTCAGACCTGGGAGGAAGACTCGGCCCTACCTCATGAAGAAGGACCCTGTCCCAGGTACCGTTAACCACTAACACAGCAGTGAAACCCTCGCCTCAAGTCAAAAGACACAAGTGACTCTAAGTCACTGCAAGGCTGTGCTGAGACCTCCAAAACAGGTGACCGCCGGGAAGGGCACCTCCCAGCCACCACCACCAGGACCAAGCAGGTGGCCCCAGGACGCCTTCCCCTCTCCCAGAACCTGCCAGACAAGACCATCCGAGGGGGCTGCAATCTGCGTGTGATTGTTCTTTTTCTTTATTCTTTAATCTCTGCAGAGCGAAGGTTTCAGTTTCTTATCAACTGTCAGACCTTTGAGCAAGCCTTACTACTCGCTGAGTCATTCCTCCCCTGAGTCCAACGCTGGGCTGCAGTTTGCTCACGGTTTGGCTTCAGGAGGCAATTACAGTGTTGGGTCTGCACTTCCTGTCCCTGGGGGTGCCACCCAGCTTCCTTTGCTAGCAAGCTCATGGGATTAATCAGCTGATGCCCTTAGGTGATGCGGCTCAACCAAGAAGTGATCTGGGGTACAGCGTAACTGGCCAGATATCAGAATTCCAAAACGCCCCCATCATGTCGGACACCGAAAGAACGGTTTTGGTTCTAAACAAAACCACGCTCAGGAACCTTTTGTGAAAGTCAGCACTTCATAACGGGGGATGGTTATGGGTCTTCTGAGGGTCAGAGAGAGGCTGCCCCCTCAGAGGAAGGCGGGAGCCATGGCTCTCAGCCAGCGCCATCTCCCATGGAAGCCCCACCCAGGCGGAGGTCAGCTTCCACAGCCAAGTGTCACTCAGCGCACAGCGGGGACCTTGACAAGACGGTTGCCACCGGCTGCCTGTAGCAGGCTGCAGAACACAAGACGATATGCTAAAGCCATAAAGAGCTGGGGGTCTGACAGAGGTGGCCCCACATCCTAGACCTCCCAATGCGTCCCTAACTCCTCCCACCACGGCTTTCTTTCACGTCCCCGTCCCACGGGCTTCCTCCCTGGGTCAAGCCCGGGCTGCACTGGGCTTCAAAACTGCGTGAGCCATCCCAGGACGAGGGGCCTGGGAAAGAGGGGAGAGAGACAAGTCTCCTGCTCGATGGGGGAGCTTTTAGCCAACCTCTCCAACCGGGAACCCCAGAGCCCAGGCCACTCCTGGGGAGACAGGAGCAAAGGGATGTCTTAGGAGCCTGAGTGGAATGTCCTTTGCGGAGACGTAGGGTACTAAGACTCTGGAAACACCAAAATGAGTACACAAGGTAGCCCAGGACAGGAGGAGTCGGGCCTTTCATTGACATTATCTTATTTGATCCTCACAGCAATCCTGCGAGGTATGGAGGCCGGGTGTGGCCGCTGAAGGGGAACCTGAGCATTGGGGTTCCACGGCAGTGACTTCAAACAACGCCGGTGTGTTATCTTACCAATCTGCGGGTCAGGAGTTCAGTCGAGGTCTTGCTAATCAACAGTGTTGGCAGGCTGCGCGACTCTCTGGAAGCTTTAGGTAATAATCTGTTCCCCGTTCACTGGGTTGTTGGCAGAATTCAATTCCTTGTGGTTGTAGCCCTGAGACTCCATTTCCTTGCTTTCCATCAACGAAGAACCATTCCCGGCTTCTCGGGGCTTCTACGTTCTTTGGTCTGTGGTCCTTATCCTTCACCTTTGAAGCCAGCAATGGAGGGTTGAATCCTTCTCTTTCTTCTTATATCCTATCTCTCTCTGACCCAAGTTCAGCAGCTAGTCCAAACTCATAACCCGGGGGTTGTGCCTCCACAACCAATAGTGGTTCCCATACATCCCGCACGGCACCAGCGTGGCCCAGCTTCATCCTTCTTTTATTTGGATGGGCACTGGACACAAGAGGGCATCTGAATCCTCCCTGGGAGCCACCCCTCCCAGAGCTCTGTTGTCTAACGGACTTGCTCTAGGAACTGATAACCTCAGAGGTTGTGGGCCTTGGCCCTCATGGAAAGGGGAGATTAAGGTGGAACCTTGGGTAGCCCAGGGCTGAGCAGACAAAAATCTTACCTTTTCAAAAAATGTTTATATATTTATTGATTTCAGGGAGGAAGGGAGAGGGAGAGAGAGAGAAACATCAATGATGATAATCATTGATCGGCTGCCTCTTGCACGCCCCCTACCGGGGATCAAGTCTGAAACCCAGGCATGTGCCCTGATCGGGATGAAAACATGACCTCCTGGTTCATAGTTCGACACTCAACCACTGGGCCACACTGGCCGGGCTCAAACCTTACCTTTTAATATTGCACTTTTGTTCCTTTTTCGGGCTCTGCGCTTAAGAGACTAGAGTGAGTGGCCAGGACTGTATTTTCTCTGTCTTTTCTACAGACATTCTTTATTCATAAAATCAAAATCTGATTCTCTATACTGAATTAATGGGCTCTATGATTCACTTTATTCACTCCTGTTATTCACTTTAAAGAGGACAGGATATAGATATTGCCTGTTTTTCCTTCTTAGGGAACTTGAAGGAAGGTTCTCTGTATGTCATGCTCATTGACGGCTCGGCTCCCGCAACTGAGCGGGGGCTTTCAAAGGCTCAGAGCGTTGTTCTCCCTGTCAGCCCTGACACAGGGATAGGAGACCCCTTGGCCCAGAGCCCTGTGAGCTGAGACTGTGGCTGATAAATTAGAGTTGAGGGATTCTGTCCTCCTACGAGTATCCTGAACTCTCTTAATAATGCAACGCGTGGTCTGACTCACTGTGATCAGGGTTTTCTCGTGGAGCCCTCCACCAAACCCAGAGAGAGGGACTGTGAACTTCAACATTCCCCACTCCCATGCTTGCCTGTTCTCCTTGATGGCATTCTAATCTTTCCTGAGAGGTCCCATCTCAGGTGGCTCTTGGTGTCAACAGCGGTGATTTAGAAAAGTAGGGAGAAGAAGGTGGGCCAGCGTCTACTGGGAACTCTCCTATGTCATGTGCCTAATTTTCTCAACTGCAGGTCAAATTTTACTCCTCTGTAAATAGGGTCAGAAACGGGAACCCCATAGGACACAAAGTGTCAGAATGGAACTAGTGTCCCAGACTCACTGAGCTACCCCTGAGAGCAGAGTTTATCTGCGGGGCAGGTGGGTATCAGCCTCTGACAGCTGAGAACTGAGAAGCTGCCCTGTCCACGAGGGTACCAGGACCCCCTCCCGGAGAAGGCCCCGAAAGAGGAGGCTGAACCCACAACCCCTCTTCACAGCCTCCAGCTAAGCAGAGCCCTGCGTGCCTCCCTGGGCCTTCCAGATCCTTCCATCCTTCTGTGGGCCTTAGTATTTTCTAATCCTATCCTTTCTACACCATTATCGTAAATAATAGTGCTGCTTTGTAGACATTCTTCCTACAGCCCAGATACTGAGTCGCTTGGTCACATCAGCTGTGATCCTACCAATTCTATCGCCTTTGAAAATGAAGTTCTTCCCGGGATTTTTGCTAATTCCCAGGGATTCACATTCTCGGGATTTCCTCTGTTCTCAAGTCCAGGCTTCTGCCCTGCATCAAAACAGACACAGGCCACCACCCCGCCTGCACGTCCACTCGAGTCCACTTGCACATAAAAGCATTTGTGAGCAACGGAGCCTTTACAAACGATGTTGTGAGAGGGGAGAAGGCCTCGCCCCTGACAACTTTAAAGTTTCTCACTGCTGAATCAAGCACTGAACTATTTCCTTCCCCAAAACGGTCCTGGCCCAGGGCACCCAATCCCCTCCCACCCACACGACCAGACTTGGTCAGAACTGGCAGCGAAACTGTCAAAGGGATAGTTAGCAGTGCTACTGGAATTCTGTTGGCTTTAAGTCCTTTCAGCAAACAGAGAAAGTAAAAATAATAAATTGGCACTCTCCCTCTCGGGGGCACGCCTCACCTCTCCCCACCCCAGGGGGCTACCTTTGCCTTTCTCTCTGCTGAGCTCCCCGGGCTCTTTCTGCCTCTGTAACTTGTTTCCTGAGCCTCCCAGCCCAGCTGGCTCACCTCTGACTTTGTGGATGAAGGGGCCACATGCTGACCTGACAAGCTCAGGGAAGGCCTGCACAGAGGTCTTGCAAATTCAGAGACCTAAAGTTGCCACAAAAGATGGTCTGAAATGAAACTTTAAAAGTGGTTATGGTGGGCAATTACGTCCTAGGCTAGTATCTTCACAGACAAGGTCAGCCATTACCGTAACTGAGCCTATCTATATTTTTGCATCTATAATAACATACCCTTGAAATGTCTGGGTAACTTGTAACTTCCCTTTTCCTGGACCCCTTGGAGCATAACCCAATGTGCCTGGCTGCCAGGACAGATACCACAAATTCATTGTTATCATGTTCATTGTTCCCGCACCCACCTAAGTATGTGTCTTTCATCTTACTTTTTATCCAATCTCAGGGGGTTCCCCCACTTTGCTTTCTCCTGCCTCTCTATCACCAATAGATTTCATATAACCCACCTACATCCCTTCCTTTGATTGCAATATATAAATATAGATGTAACCCGCCATTCTCTGAAGCATTATCTCAGTTCGTTGTTGACAGATTGGCTCAAACTCACAAAAATTCTTTACAGGTTTGAATGTTTTTATGTTAATGCTAGAGGCCTGGTGCATGAAATTCCTGAGTGAGTAGAGTCCCGAGGACTTGAGTTAATAATGTGTCAGTACTGGTTTATCCCTGTTATTATCAGGGCTGATCTGGGCCTTCTGGCTGCCAGCCAGGGCCTTCCTTCGTCCCACACCACCCCCTGATGGTCAGCCCATATCATAGCGAGAAATCGAACTCCCGGTCTCCCAGTTGAACTCCCTAGGGGACACTTTGCATATTAGCCTCTTACATATATATAAAAGGCTAAGCCCTTCAGTAGATAAGTGGATGTGGGGTTCAGTAGAGAAGTTTGGATTACATAACTATGATTTTTGTATATTTTTCTCACAATGCAAATTTTGGATCTTAATAACATTATTGTACTTTATCTTACTATATAAAGTACTTTTAAAAATTATAATGCAATTATTACTCCTAATAATAAAACTACTGAGTGAAGACTGAAATTATTTGCAATTCTTTTTTCCCTTGGAATATACCCCACCAAGAATGTGTAACAGAAGAGCATGTTTGAAAATCACTTGTAATAATTATTTTCTCTATGTGGCTATGTAACCAGTTTGATAGAGCTAAGATTGTTAGTTTCAGTTTTAGGGTTAGCTTTATTTTCCCTGTTGATTTTATTTTTCAAAAAATATATAAAACACTTATACAGTTCAAAATTCAAAAGTAAATAAAGTACTCTTAAGTCTTACTTCCAACACTTTTGCGGACAATGATGACTTATCTCTTCTCTCAAAATATAGAAGGGCTCTGACCAATTTTTCTAAGTGGTTAGAAGTATCGCAGGTTCGATTTCTGGTAGAGGACTATGTGGAAGGCAACCAATTGATGTGTCTCTCTCACATCAGTGTTCCTCTTTCTCTCTCCCTCCTCCTCCCTTCTTTCCTTCTACTCTCTCTAAAAATCAATGGAAAAAAATATCCTTGGATGAGGATTAACAGCAACAAAAAAGATGTAGAAGGAATGTGAAAAAAAAGGGCAGAAACATTGTAGAAAAAGATTACGGTTTGAACTCACTTAGTGTTTGAACCTGGGCATTTCCTAGATTTTTTTTAGATGATTTCTTCACATAAAAATGAGAATAATAATGCCCATTTCCTAGAAATGTTCTAGGGATTAATGAGATAACATATTAAATGCCTGGTTCATGGTAAATAGTCAAAATATGAGAGCTATTCAGAATACTTATCTTAAGAGATTAGTGAGACTTTGAAATTTTAGACCTACTTGTCTAAATTGTTGACCAACATGCAGTTTTGGTGTTCTTTTAAAAATCCTTTTACATAATGTAGAAACAATCTTATATAATAAAAGACCAGTGATCATAAGTGACCATACCTGTGCATGATTTCATGCACGAGGCCTCTAGAGTATGATAATAGTCTGGGGCAGAGCTCAGGACATCTAAACAAAACCATGTCTGAAGAGATAGAAAAGCAATTATTTTAACTATTAGAACCCAAAATACCAGATTTTTTTGGATGGCAACTGAGAGGTAGACTAGCAAGAAGCCTTCTCTAACACAGTATGGGCCCTCCAGGCATAGGCCTGGTGTCTTTCCAAATAAGTCCCAAATAAGCAACCTGTATTTCCATTTACTCCACTGTTCACAAGGCATAGAAAACACATTCTCATTATTTAAAACACTCTTACCTATTAAACTTAAAGCTCTGATAGAGAAGTATTATCTGTTTTCTTCAACACTATGCCCCAAGCGTCTAGCTCATTTCCTGGCTGTGGTAGTATATAATAAATATAGGTGGATGTTTGGATAAATGGGTGGAGGGATGGAGGGATGGATGGATGGATGGATGGATGGATGGATGGATGGATGGGCTGATGGGTAGACCGATGGATAAATGTGTTGCATCTGAGGTGACTGTTGGGCATCCAGGTGAAGCCATTCAGTAGATAGATAAGTGGATATGGGGTTCAGTCGAGAAGTTTAAATGAGAGAGCCAAGTTCTGCTGAGCACATTATCAGTAGCTTTCTCCTTGGAAAGATACACTTAGTCTGTGCGTTGTCAAGAGTACTCTACCAGACCCTAGTTTTTAGTATATTTATCTATACTAGCCTTCCCCCCTGGAATTCATAGACCTCAGCTTATTGCTAACCATAAGCTGTTTCCGAGCTACTTTATTGTAACATCCTTTGAAGCGGTGATCCTCATTTTACAGTGAGGATACAGAGGCCATGAGGGTTACCCTCCACAGCTATTTGAGAGGATTACATTCAGTGTTCTGTCTACTATGGATGGGCTCATTCAACTTCCATTCCACTCTCCTTCTAGAGCTGCATTATTTAAAACACTAGCTGCTAGTCACATGTGGCTATGCAAAATTGAATTTAAGTAATTCAAATTAAATTTAAAATTTAGCTCCTCAAACCTGACCAGCATGGGTCAGTGGTTGAGTGGTGACCTATGAACCAGGAGGTCATGGTTCGATTTCCCATTAGGGCATATGCCCAGGTTGGGGGCTCTATTCCCAGGGAGGGAATGCAGGAAACAGCCAATCAATTACTCTCTTTCATCATTGATATTTCTATGTCTTTCTTCCTCTCCCTTCCTCTCTGAAATCAATGCAAACATATATATATATATATATATATATATATATATATATATATATATATATATATATATATTAAAAATAGTTAACTAAGCCGAAACCGGTTTGGCTCAGTGGATAGAGCGTCGGCCTGCGGACTGAAAGGTCCCAGGTTCAATTCTGGTCAAGGGCATGTACCTTGGTTGCGGGCACATCCCCAATGGGGGATGTGCAAGAGGCAGCTGATTGATGATTCTCTCTCATCGATATTTCTAACTCTCTATCCCTCTCTCTTCCTCTCTGTAAAAGATCAATAAAATATGTTTTTTTAAAAATAGTTAACTGTGATCAATAAAACATTCCCTGGCCAGATCCAAGTATGTTTGTAGACTACAATTGCACTGTAATAAAATGCACTAAATAGAAAGCACATTTTTCTAAGTCCACCATAGTGAATGGCTTAGATTTTCTTAGACAATAATCATTTTAGTATAAATTAGATAGATCACACTGATTTATTTATTTCTATGTGAAATGAGCTAGACTGAGGAGTTGGGGGATCTGATTGAAAAGAAGGGAAGGTGACACTTTGGAGGCAAGGCAGACTAGAAGCATTGGGATGTCTGGTGATCAAGAATCACAATCTCTACCCTGACTCTTGCCTTCCTCCATAGACCCAGACCTCAGGCTAAGAGTGACAGAGGGGACTGGGAGTTAGCCTGGGCAGGTGTCACCATGAATCATATTGACTCTATGAAAATCATGGCCTGAGTTCCAAACAACAGGAATGTAAGTGAATTGTCTGATCACTGGTCATTTATAAATTGGGTACAACCTGAAATTATGGCTTCCTGCCAGTCTCTACCTGTAGGAAACAATCAAGGCCTTTCTGTTTATAAGACATTGAAACCACCAAGGCATAGAAAACACTCATTCTCAGAAACATATGGCTTACTGGGAGGGGCAGCGTGCCAAAGAGCAAAGCATCCAGACTCTGGAGTCTCGGAGACCTGCGATCTAATCATAGTCTCATCACTCATTAACTGTGCCAACGTGAGCAAATGGCTTCCCCATTCTCAGTCTCAGTTTTCTCAACTATAAAATGGAAGCAAACCCTGTTCACTGGATTATTATAAGGGTTATATGAGAACGCTGGCTTTCTCTCTTAGGAAACTGCCAGAAAAGGAAAAGGGATAAAGAACAGCGCATTCCCCCCAAAGAATGGGATTTTATACCTGCTTTGCCCTACAGTCCTTCCAGCTTTGCTCAAAATACCATCCATTTCCTATTGTGCTCTCCTCATTATAAGTCAGAGTAAAGCTTCTATACCCAAAAGACCCCCAAAAATACAGCACGTAGTTTGAAGACCATGGAGGTTTGTTTCTGTCACGCATGGCTCGAGGTCCAGGTTGGTGCAGCCATTCAGGAATCCGGGTTCCTTCCACTGATTGTATTGCCATCACCCAGCGCATTTTCCTTGTCTGCATAGTCAAGACTGGGTCACTGGAGCATCCATGTTCCAGCTCAAGGGAACAGGAAAGGCAGAGCTGCTCCCTTCAAAGACATCTTCCTTTAAATTGCAGATGACCCGGAAGGGGCACATAGCACTTCCATTCACATATCGTTGGCCTGAATTTAGTCACATGGCCACACTTAGCTACAAGGGCGGCAGGTAAGTAGAGTCGCCACCTGTCCACACACGAATCCTATCAAGGAAGAGAAATGTTTTGTTGGACAACTGCCACGCTCTGCCATAGCCTTCCTTCTGCTTTGCTCGTCTTCAACAAGAAGCCTTGGCTTGTTCTTCCTCTAGCTGTAAGCCTTTGCCATTTACTAAATTGGGCCGTGGTTGGAGGAAGGTTCACCAGTGCCATCAGACCTGCTGGAGAGAGAGAGAGAGTAATTGGCCACTTGGGCTTCCTAATGCTAATGGGAACGCTGGGCCCCAAAAGGAAGCTCTTCCCAGGGTACCAGCCGGCTCTTCTGAATGGATTTGATGTGGGGGGACTTCCCATATCCCCCCCAGAATCAGGAGAGAGAGACATGCCCATATGGCTTGGCATCAGGGAGGGATGACGCATCCCTGATCTCTGCGGAGGGAGCATAACAACATTGTTCCTGCAAGGAGTGTGCTCCTGCCAGGCCACTGGCGTCTGCAGACTAGTCTGTTCCTCTTTAAATGAGTCTTAAAGGATTAAAGAGCACACGGTGCAAGTGCTTTGGATGTGCCCCACTGCACGTAGCTGAACTAGCAGTTCCAATGGTATGGAGAGGGGGCAGGACCAGATGTTGGGAAATCTCCCAATGGTCTCAGCTCCTCCAGTCACGAGTTATGTCCTTGGGCAGGTCACTTCCCGACCCTGGGCCTCTGTTTTCTCACTTCAAAAAATTTTCCAGACTCCCTGTTCCAGTTCCCCCGCTGCCCAGGACCTTTCCTGTCGGCTCTGTGTTTGGAACTCTTCAGCAGTCACTGCAGGGAAAAGACAGCTCTGGCCTTCTCATTCATGTCTCCTGTGCCCATTATGTGTTTCCCCAAATACTGACATCTTGCATTAGTGCGGTGCATTTGTTATTATTGATAAACCAGCACTGACACGTTATTAACTCAAGTCCATAGTTTTTATTTGTGAATCATGTTCCATTGTACAGATGTACCGCCATTTTTCCATTTGCCTATTTAAGGATATCTCAGTTGCTTCCAGTTTTGTGAACAGAACTGCTATAAACATTCGTGTGTAGGTTTTTATGGGGACATAAGTTTCAATTCAAATGTGTAAATATGTAGGCGTGTGATTGTTGGATCACATGGTAAGAATATGTTTAACTTGGTCGAATTAAAATAAATAACCTTCCAAATTCCCTTTCAGCATGGATGCAAATATTTTTCCCCATTCTGTGGCTTGTCTTTTCATTCTCTTAATAGTGTCTCTCAGGGAGCACAAGTTTTTCATTTTAATTCAGTCCAAGCTATCAATTCATTTTTCTCCTGTGTTATGTTCTACAAGTCTTACAATTTTGCATTCTAAATTTAGGTCAATGATCCATTTTGAGTTAATGAGTGAAAGATAAAGTCTGAGTCTAGGTTTAATATTTTGCAAAAGGATTTCCAATTGTTTGAACTCCATTTATTAAAAAGATTATCCTTCCTCTATTGAATTGCCTTTGCTCCTTTGTCAACCATCAATTGATTACATTTGTGTGGGTCTGCCTTGGAGCTCTCTCTAATGAATATTCTTTCACCAATACCACACTGCCTTATTCATTATAGCTTCACAGTACGTCTTTAAGCCATATAGTGTCAGTCTTCCAACTCCTTTTGTGTAGTGTTGCTAATCTGGGTCTTTTAACTTTCCATATGAACTTTAAATCAGATTGTTGATATCCACAAATTACTTGCCTCCAAGTGGGTAGAAGATCAGCTCCTCACTGAGCCCCACTGTCCCCAGAGGTGAGGAAGAGGGAGGAAAGTGCCAGTTAGCCCCATCTCTCATCCCCTTACTCTGCCTCGTTGCTGCTGGGTGGGGATGGGGACACAAATTGACTCTGACCCCATACCACTACCCACTGGGGGAATCTGAGCATGGCACTTACTTCCATGAAGTGGGAGGGCGGGATGGGAGAGCAACTCCTCCCTCAGCCCCATGAAAACCTATTCTGTGTTTCCTTAGATTCTGTGTTGGTTTTGGCATCCATCCAGTGCAGGGCCAATTATACTAGCTATATGTTCTTTTTTTTTTTTTTTTTTGCACTCTTGATGCTCTGGCACTTGGGAGTCTTACAAAAAAATTTATTTTATTTTATTTTTTAATATATTTTTATTGATATTTTACAGAGAGAAAGGGAGAGAGAGAGAGAGAGAGCTAGAAACGTCAATGAGAGAAACATCGACCAGCTGCCTCTTGCACACCTCTTGCCTGCAACCAATGTATATGCCCTTGACCAGAATCGAACCTGGGACCTTTCATTCCACAGACCGAAGCTCTACCACTGAGCCAAACCGGTTTCAGCTACAAAAAATTTTTTTAAATGCAGTTAATATAATTTCTAAAGGTCATAACAACTTGCTCTGAGCACATCTTTCACTTTCTGGAGTTTTCTCATGCTTACCTATTGTGTTATCAAAGATAAAGCTGGATACTAGTTAAAGTGGTAAGGACAGGTTTTAACCAGTAAAATACCACTACAGCAGGGAAGGGAGTTCCACTTCACTTTATCAGAGGTGACTGGGCATGTTAAAGGGAGAAGGAGGCCTGGGGGGGGGGGGGGGGGGGGCGTGAGCAGAGGCTCAGTAGAGTCAGGGAAGTGAAAACTTACAAACAGCAGTTGGCTCCTCCCCTCCCATGGACACCAGGAGTCAGGGGCCCATCTTCCTTCAGGTGTTGGCTGGAATAGACAATAAATTCTTTTGGTAGCTTTGTGCTTCTCAGGCAGACACTTTAAGGAGTGATGGAGTCATCGTAGGTATGTAGCCTTGAGCTGTTAGACACTATGTTAGTATTTGTCCAAGTCTTTATGGATCAAGGTTGAGGCAGGCCTACCTGAGAAGGGGCTCAGAGGAGTCTGGCTAAAGTCTGGCCAAGAAGAGTATTTTTTACCAACGTCCAGGGGATTCTAGTTGTAAGAGGGAGGACCTGACAGAATAAGGCTTCTCCCTCTTGGCAGAACCAGAAATCCTTGCTATCGGGATTTTTCAAAACTCCCCAGGTGGTTCTAACATAAAACAAAATTTGAGAACCACAAGGCCAACAAGAGAACTTTGCCCTCCCTTGTTTGAATACCCCTTAACAAAGAAAGGAATTCCCCTAAGCCAGTGGTCGGCAAACTCATTAATCAACAAAGCCAAATATCAACAGTACAACTATTGAAATTTCTTTTGAGAGCCAAAAACAGATTTCTGTGCATGGGCCACGAAGTTTCAATCGCACTGTACATGCACACCTGCATGTGGTATTTTGTGGAAGAGCCACACTCAAGGGGCCAAAGAGCCACATGTGCCTTGAGATCCACAGTTTACTGACCACTGCCCTAAGCAGACTGTAGGCTCTGCTGTGTCCAGTGAGGGTAGAGATGAGGCCTGGTCCCCTCAAGAAGACAGAAAGTACTTAGAGCCACAGAAATGTCCCTTGGTTGACTTCAACTCCATATGCACTTATTTGGCCAGAAG
Source organism: Vespertilio murinus (assembly GCA_963924515.1). Taxonomy (NCBI): domain Eukaryota; kingdom Metazoa; phylum Chordata; class Mammalia; order Chiroptera; family Vespertilionidae; genus Vespertilio; species Vespertilio murinus. Next base: position 167,180,854 of record OZ004708.1, read on the forward strand.
AAAGTGTGAGGGGTGTTCTCAAGCCTGTGGGTCTGGAGTCAGTCTTGCAAGACCTTGTTGATCCATTTCCGGTTCTCATGGTTTTTCTCTGCTGGACACTTCCTGTCTGAAACCAGGGAGGTAATGCTCAGTCTCTATGCAATTACCCAAGAGGCATCCTTAAAGCACCGTTTTCTGGCCCGACTTTCCCAGAACTCATGGAGCAGAGTTCTACTGCTTCTTCTGTGACTCATTCGGTTCCTCATTGTTATTTTACATATTTGTGCAAAATCAGAAGCCCAGAGGGCTAGAACTCCTTTCAGAAGCAGTGTCATGGTCTCCGGAACGCTGAAGGCTCAGAACACCGGCAGATTCTAGAGCTCTACCGCAGGAAAAGAACGCTGATCTAGACTGTGCGCTGCCCCGGGTGTTCCTGGCCATGAAAATGAAACCCTGTGAAGGGCCCTGAGGCTCCCGCCAGCAGCGGGTCTCCCCTGAGGGGCACGTCAGAATCACTGCGGGCCTTGGAGACCACAGTGGTGCTCCCATCCTTCCCCCCACCCCCTGGCAGCCCCCAGACATTCTGATTTAATTGGGAGTGAACTTGGGCATCAGGATGTTTTAAAAGCTCCCCAGGGGATTCTGACAGGCAGCCAGGGCTGAAGGCTTAAAAACCAAGTTCTGGGAAGAAAGAACAACAAAAAGGCAAGAACTGGGAAATACAAAGCAAGACGCCTAGGAGCCACAAATGCAGCACGCCTCCCCCGGGCACCTGCTCAGTGCCACGCCCAAGCTTGCCCCAGAACAGGAAGAGGGAAAGATACAGTCTCCGTCCTTTCCACCAAGATGGGTGGACAACGACAGCCAAGGCAGCCGTGCAAAGACTTAGCGTGCAACGGCGCCTTGAAGGAGGAGTGGAGCTTAGATAGGCGGTGGCGGAGGTTCTGACCCAAAGGAGCAGCCGCTTAGCCTCTCGGTGCCCTTGTCCCACACGATGCCTCAGCTTCTGGTTCACTCTGAACGCTCGCTCAGACACACCAGCACTCTTCTGAGCAGCTTCTTTCCTAGAGCGACTGTTAGAACCACCGGGGGACTCGCCAATCACAGAGTCCTGGGTGCTTCCCCATCGACTGACTTACTCTGGGGAGAAGGTACACATGGGTTGGGTTGGGTTTTGAAATAAGCTCCCCGGATGATTCTGTTGCCCACCATTTTTCTCCATCTCCCCTGTTCCCCTTTTAACAAATTCTCAGTTTTAGGGGAACATGATTTGTAATTCTTGCTGGTTTCTGTGGGGGTAAATGCTCCCATCATGGCCAATTTCAAGCTATAACATGGTTTAACAACTGGCTTGCAAGATTCCTGAATATTAAAAACAGGCTCTTGCCGAAACCGGTTTGGCTCAGTGGTAGAGCGTCGGTCTGCGGACTGAAAGGTCCCGGGTTCGATTCCGGTCAAGGGCATGTATCTTGGTTGCGGGCACATCCCCAGTAGGGGGTGTGCAAGAGGCGGCTGGTCGATCTTTCTCTCTCATCGATGTTTCTGGCTCTCTATCTCTCTCCCTTCCTCTCTGTGAAATATCAATAAAATATATTAAAAAATAAAAATAAAAACAGGCTCTTACGAGCTATTAAGACCTAGCCCCAGCATAACCAATACCCGCCACTCCCCCTTCCCACTGGTTAAGAATCACTACATTCCAAGGAAATGTAGATTTTTTTAAAAAGCATCACCTTTCAAATAGAACACCATTACTAGTTTGTATTGTGATTAAACTAATTCATTAGTTGCTTAAGCCCACCTTCTGCAGATAACTCTTAGAGAAAACTTGGTAAGTAAACACTTGGGGGAGAGAGGTCAGGCTGTCCAAGGAGGCAGTGGGGACAACGGGCCTTCCACCATGTCTGAATGGTAGGATTTCCCCACATGAGGTCACCCTAGTACTTGCTTACTTATATCTCTGGAAATCTGGGGCAGGATAAAAGACTGCATTCTTAACTTTCATACCTCGGGCTGATTGTGAATCTACATCATGACTTAAAAGCAATTTTTACATCTTTTTTCCACCCCTTGTAAAAAGAGATTGAAAATTTGCAGAAAGAGAGGCAACAAGAGCAAAGAGGCATTTTGGAATCACAAAACTCTGATTTAGCACAAGGTCGGTTTTCCAGGCAGGTGAACTTGGACAAGATTTTTAACCTCTCCAGACTTGTTTCCTCATCTGTAATACGAGAGGCCCCCTGGTGGTCAGCTCATGTCATAGCAAGCGATCGAACACCGAGGGGATACTTTGCTTTTATAGATGGAGAGATGGGAGAGAACACAGTGACTTCCTCCTCACAGAGTAGGAGTAGGAGTAGGTGGTTTCAGTTGGCATGCACTAAGCATCTACTCTGTGCCAGGGTCTGCACTGGGCACGAAGAAGGCTAAGACAAAGAAATCAAAGCTCCTGCCGAAACCGGTTTGGCTCTACCTGCAGACTGAAAGGTCCCGGGTTCGATTCCGGTCAAGGGCACGTGCCTTGGTTGCGGGCACATCCCCGGTGGGGATTGTGCAAGAGGCAGCTGGTCGATGTATCTCTCTCATCAACGTTTCTAACTACCCCTCTCAATTCACCTCTGTGCAAAATCAATAAAATATATATTTTTTAAAAAAGAGAAAGAAATCAAAGCTCCAGCCCTTAAGAAGCTCCAAATCCAACCTCCAGAACAAATATCTAAACAAGAAAACAGGACCACCGCTTAGCTGGGTTTCTGTGCTTGAGCATTAGTGTGATATCTGACCCTCTCTAACACCTTGATAAAAATTCATCATGTGTAGTAAGCTTTCTTGTTGGGAAATAAATGAAATGTTGGTCTTAATATTTCAATTATAAGAGGCCTCTCCAAGCCTGGTCCCTCCGCGTCGGAGACTTCCCGGGTGGAATGCCATTGTTGAGAGAAACAGACGCAGTTACAGAGTGCTCAGCTGCCAGCAGCGGACTCACACTCACCTGGAGAGCCGTGAGGCAGAAGGTGAGGACTCATAGAAACACAAGGTCTGATTGGAGAGGGCGCCCCAGGCGTGGTTTCCCTCAGAGGTCACTGTCGTCAGGGTACCTGCTGAGTTTCACACTCCTTGGTGGGCCAGTTTCCAGTTGGCTCCCGTACTAGTAACAAATGTGGTTGCAACAGTGAGAGGCCACAAGCCCCAATCTTACGTCCACCTTCCAAGTAAAAAGCCTGTGATTCCCACTGCACCTGTGCACTGAAGTCACATGCTCACCCCAGCCAATCATGTGGCCAAACAGATGGGCTTCTCTGATTGGCTTAGCTTGAGTCACATGCTCCTCGTGGCAGTCACATCTGACACCCATAAAGAAACTGGGAGCCAGAACCGGTATGGCTCAGTGCGTTGGCCTGCGAACTGGAGGGTCCCAGGTTCAATTCCGGTTGGGGGCCTGTACATTGGTTGTGGGCACATCCCTGGTAGGGGGTGTGCAGGAGGCAGCTGGTCAATGATTCTCTCTCATCGATGTTTCTAGCTCTCTATCCCCCTCCCTTCCTCTCTGTAAAAAATCAATAAAAAATATATTTTAAAAAAGAAAAAAGAAAGTGGGAGGTGCAGAGAAGGAATGAAGGGAATGTTAGCTGGGCTTGAGCGTGAGTAGAGGTTTAGGGGCGGGACAAAGGGTCACAGGCAAGGTTCATACCTGGTCTTCATAGGCTCCCCTATGCTACCCTGTGCCAGCACCGCCTCTTCAAGACCAGCATGTGGAAGAGGGTTCACCTGCAGCTCTAACTTTCTGCCTGTGTGATTTGGGGCAAATCACCTTCCCCTCGATAAGCCTGTTTCCCCGTCTGTACCTCATCAGGTTGTTAGGATTAGTACTACTCAGCAGTTCTTAGGTTCCAACCAGTAGAATGAATGCTGCCTAATTAGCAATCGAGGCTGAAGCAGCAAGTATATATGAAGTCATCAGGGTAATAAAGATTTTGGCAACCTGAAAATGTAGGCCTCCCTGGAAAAAAAAAAAAAGTGCATTCAAGAAAAAAACCCAAACAAGATGTGTCTACTGGCACCATCAGCCTAAAGGCCTCCAGTCTGCAACCCTCTCTCCTGGAAAGAGCCGACGTTCCTGCCAGCTCAAGGGATCTCAAACTCCAGTTTAGAAGCCCAATTCTGGGCAATGGCTAGGCATTTAAGACTGTGCCTGCAGCCCCCAGGACAGAGCTCAGGACAGAGGCACCTCAGAGTGCCCCCAAGCAGGTCTAAGGTCAGAGGTGGCTCAGAGACATTTGGTAGCCCATCAGGTCACACAGCTCACCAATGTGTGATCCCATGGACATCCGGAGATAGGCCCCTGGTCACAGGCTCCATCAGGAGGTGAGGGTGGTAGGTAGTCAGTCATCAGCTGAAATCTCCCAAGATTCAGAAACTTCTCCCTCAGCCCCAGTCTAGCCACCACAGCTAGCACTTCCCCATTTACAGCTTTCCAACCCACCACCTCCACCTTCCCACCCCAGGAACACTGAGCTCAGGCCTCGTCTCCTTACCCATGCACTATCCCCTGAATCCCCGCTGGCTGGGTCTGAGTGATCCCAAGGGAAGGCCACATTCTGGTCATTTCTTGGTCTCCAGCTCTGGGCCTCAGCCATGGTAGATGCTAGGTAAGTGCTTAATGATTACTAATCATTAAGAATCATTGCTGCCGAAACCGGTTTGGCTCGGTGGATAGAGCGTCGGTCTGCGGACTAAAGGATCCCAGGTTCAATTCCAGTCAAGGGCATGTACATTGATTCCGGGCACAGGAGGCAGCTGGTCAATGTTTCTCTCTCATTGATGTTTCTAACTCTCTATCCCTCTCTCTTCCTCTCTGTAAAAAAAAAAATCAATAAAATATATATATTTTTAAAAGAATCATTGCTAACCTGACTTGTGTGATTCAGTGGTTGAGCATAGACTTATGAACAAGGAGGTCATGGTTTGATTCTGGACAGGACACATGCCCAGGTTTTGTGCTTGATCCTCAGTAGGGGACATGCAGGAGGTAGCCGATCAATGATGCTTTCCCATCATTGATGTTTTTATCTCGTCCTCTTCCTTCCTCTCTGAAATCAATAAAAATAGATTTTAAAAAAGAAATCATTGCTATAGGTTGAATGTGTGTCTCCCCAAATTCCTCCCCCCAAATTCATATGTTGAAAGTCCAATGCCCAAGGTGGAGGATGATTGGGTGATGAGGGTAGAGCCCTCTTCATTTGGGGGATGATTGGGTGATGAGGGTAGAGCCCTCAGGAATGGGATTAGTGCTTAAGAGGCCCCAGACATATCCCTCACCCCTTCCACCATGTGAGAACACAGCAAGATGTCAGCAGTCTGCAACCCAGAAGAGGGTCTTCACCAAAATCCTGCCATCCTGGCACCCTAATCTTGGACTTCCAGTCTCTCCAAAATTGTAAGAAATGAATTTCTACTATTTATAAACCACCTGGTCTGTGGATTTTTTTTTAATACCGTAGCAGCCCAACCTACAGTAACTGTGTTTGCTTTTCTGGAAATAATTTCACCCTGAGTCAGGAGACCTGGACTCACCCACTGCCACGGCCCCCACCCTCCCCGTCCTCAGCTTCCTCACCTGTACAGGAGGGAGAGAACCACGTGATTTCCAAAGGACCCCCTGGTTCCTCCGACATCTTCTGGCTTCAGCGACTGCGGAAACAGCTGCAATTTTGGCTGAAGCTGGAAGGCGGACGGGTAGAAATGGCCCCTCCACTCAGGAGAGGCACGCCTATGGGCAGGCAGTGTGTGGGGGGGGGGGAGGGGAAGGGAGGGAGCCCGGGGCAATCAGCAGTGATGCAGCTGTGGGCAGGCGCCAGGAGAGGAAGTCAGACACCTGCTTGTAAGGGTCCCCCCACCACCACCACTTAACTACACAACCCAAGCTGGCCCCTTAATCCAAGCCTTCATGTCCCACATGGTTCCTGGACGGAAGAGCAAGCAATGTGTCTGCTGAACTGGGTTTTGAACCCCGAGGAGCTAATGGAACAGGAAGCCATACGTGGGTCTCTGAGCTGATGTCACCCCCTCCTGAGGAGAGGGATCGCCCACCTCCCCTCCCTTCTGCTCCCCACCCAGCAGAGCAAGAGGTGCCGCCACCTCTACACCCATCTCCCCATCCCCTCCTAACGCAAGAAACCCAGACGGGACAAGAGCCGTTTGTGGTAAATGTTTATGTGAAACTCTGTAAACGTCTAGAGCGGCCCCGAGGTCGCCTGCCCACGAGGCCCGGCCTCAGCACTTGGTGTAGATGGCGGCGCTGCCCCGCTCCTCAAACTCTTCCTTGCTGACCCAGAGCTGCTGGAAGGCCTGCAGGGAGGCCAGGATGGAGCCCCCGGTCCACACGGAGGTCTTCCTCTCGGAGGCCGCGGCCACGGCGGGGCTGTCCCCGGGGCACAGGAGGCTCAGGTCCCTCTGGAAGCGCTGGGGGAAGCAGTCCAGCATGGTGCCGCCGCCGCACAGCAGCACGTTGGCGGCCATCTCCTCCTTGAGGCCGACCTCCTGGCAGCGGCCCAGGCAGGTGGCGGCGAGCGCGGGGAGGCCCGGCACGCCGCTGCCCACCAGCGAGGGCTTGAAGAGCATCTCGGCGCACTGGAAGCGCTCGTGGCCGATGGTGATGACCTTGCCGTCGGGCAGCTCGTAGTCCACGCGCAGCTCCTCGAGCGCCAGGCACACCTCCTTGTCGGGCTGCACGGCCGCGTAGCAGCACGTCTTCTTGATGTGCTCCACGATGTGCAGGTGGTCGTCCGTGAAGCCGTGGCCGGCCTCGTTGAGCAGCTGCAGCAGGTAGTTGGTGAGGTCGCCGCCCGCGTAGTCGGCGCGCACGGCCAGGCCGGGCAGCACGTTGCCCTCGGAGATGGGCACCACGTGCGAGACGCCGTGCCCGCTCTCCACCACCATGCCCGTGGTCTTGCCGTACGAGTAGATGGACAGCAGCGCCTGGGACGTCACGTGCATGGCCGGGATGCCGAAGGTCTCGAACAGGAGCTCGGCGTACTTCTCCCGGTGGCTGCTGGGGCTGAGCGGCGGGTCGGAGACCAGCACGGCGTGCTCCTCGGGCAGGATCCTCATGGCCGTGTGGAAGATGTACTCCCAGATGCTCTGCACGCAGTCCCAGTCGGCCACCACGCCGTCCTTGAGGGGGTTCACCAGCTTCAGCGGCGCCTCCAGGTGGAGCAGCTGGTGGCCCACGTAGGTGTTCTGGCGCGCGTCGCCCACCTGGGAGCAGCCCCGGCCCACGGTGGAGGAGATGAAGTAGGTGGGCCGCGGCTCGCCCGCGTAGCCGCACTTGCAGTACTGCGAGCCCAGGTCGATGATGAGCGCCTTGACCCTGCGCACGTACTTGGGCTTGGCCCTCAGCGGAGAGGCGGACCTGCGGTCCCGGAGGCCGGCCTCTGGAGCGGCCAGCGCGCCTGCCTCGCAGGGGTCGCCCTGAGCCGCGCCCGCGGGCCTGGGGCTGGGGCTGTTCCTCGTCGCCATCCGCCTGCCTTCCTCGCTCGCCTCTCTGGCTTCCACGTGGATGTGCTCCGTGGAGAGAAATGAGGGCCCACCTCCAGCAGGGCCTCAGCAGCCACTCAGGATTGTGATGTCACTGGGGGGCTGGTCCATTCCAGCAGTCAGGGGAGGCTTGGCCTCGGCACCATGCTCTGTCATCCCGCCCCCATCTGTCTGCCTACCTTGACTTTGCACGGGTCGTGCGAAGCGGCCAGCACAGATTCAGAAACCCACGCACACTGGGGGCTCGGAGGTTTCTTCTCCTGCTCTCTTACGCCCCCGTTCCTATTCTCCTATTCACGGACGGGACACCGTTCTCTTCTCTGCTTCTCGGCTGCAAGGATGATGCATAGTTGAGCCCTTACAGTAACCCAGGCACCTCACATGGTATTTCACCAAATCGCACAACGTAGGCAGAGCTGAGGAAATCGAGGCTCAGAATTCCAATGACTCGCCCATGAACAGACAGCTCTTGGAGTGTTTGTACATTAACCCAAGTTCGTGCAACTTCAATGCACCAGGTCTCCTAAAGAGTGTGAGGGCCCCAGCAGCACTTTCATTCCTCCAACATTTGAGGGGGTTTGTGGTGGGTCCAGCCCCGTACAGTCTGCTGGTGATAGACAGGAACTCAGCCACAACCAAGCCCAGCCAAGGTGGGAAGAAGCTGGAATGGATGCAGAGGAGTTTGCAGGTGAAAGTCCATCGGGGAGCAGAGATGCACAGAGGGGAGCACTCATTGGAGGGGAGCAGGCAGAAGGTTCCCTAAGAGAGGTGATGCTTAAGTGTTCTGGAAGAATCGTGGGCATCTGTCAGGTGGTTAAGAGGCGGGAAAGGCATGCCCAGCAGGAAGGACAGTCTGAGCGAAGGCTCAGAGGGGGCCACAGTGATGAACTGCCTGTAGGTCAGGTGTTTGGAAACATGGATGAAGATAGAGGGTCACAGAGCCAGCCAGGCAGGGCTCAGATGCTAGGAGTAGGAGCTTGGTTTGAATTGAAGGCAGCTGGAAACGATAAAGACTCCAAGCAGAGGAGTGGTCAGACTTAACTTCTAGATAATTTTAGGAAGATCTGTGTTTAGCTATAAAATAAAGGTGCAAAACTCTGAGACCTGAAAAGAGAATTGAAGAAATTCTTGTAAGACCTGAAGATGGCCTAACCTAGGGCTGTGATAATGCAGAAGAGAACAAGGGACAAGTTCTAGAAAAGTTTAGAAGGTAGAATCTAATCTAACTGGTTGGTTTCCCAACTGTCCTCAATTCAATCCAAGCTCTTACTCTAGCATTTGAGGCCTTCTCTGGTCGACTCCTGTGCCATCCAAGCCTCACAAACTGCATTTACATTAGATTATCAGATCAGATGTGGAGAGTGAGGAAGAAAGAATAATCCGCACCACCTCCCCCCCACACACACACACACATACACACACACACACACACACACACACACACACACACACACAAAATGTCCACACCGTTAATCCCTGGAACCTGTGACTATGTTACTTTTCATGGCACAGGACTTTGCAGATGTGAGCTAAGGGGTTTGAGATGGGGAGGCTAACTACCCTGGAGTTCCCAGGGGGACTCACAGGAATCACAAGGATCTTAATAAGATAAAGACAGGAGGGTCAGGTCGGAGAAGATGTGGCAAAGAAGCAGAAGTCGGAGAAGTCTTTGTGTGTTTTTTTGTTTGTTTGTTTGTTTTGTGTTTTTAAAAATATATATTTTATTGATCTTTCACAGAGAGGAAAGAGAGGGATAGAGAGCTAGAAATATCGATGAGAGAGAGTCATCAATCAGCTGCCTCCTGTACACCCCCCACTGGGGATGTGCCCGCAACCAAGGTACATGCCCTTGACCGGAATTGAACCGGGGACCTTTCAGTCCGCAGGCCAACACTCTATCCACTGAGCCAAACCGGTTTGGGCCGGAGAAGTCTTTGAAGATGAAGGAAGGAAGGGGCCACAAGGAAATAAATGGGCCCCAGGGTCTCCAGAAGGAACAGGGCTCTGCCCACACCTTGATTTTATCCCTCCAAGACCAACTTCGGACTTTTAACCTCCATCTCAGAATTATAAGATAATACATTTGTGTTTTAAGCCATTAAATTTGTGATCATTCATGACAGCAGCAATAGAGGCCCCTCCAGAAACCCGGGACAGTGAAATGTACTAAGCAGCTGGGGATTTCTAAAAATTCAAGAGGGGGGTTGAGGAGAAGGATAATAGATTGTTCTAAGTTAAACGCACCTTATCACGCATGTTCTTCTGAAATAAAGTCAAACAATCCAAGTTGGCCAGGGAAACCCCTGAATAGCAGAAGCAAGTAAACTATTTTTCAGGTATCCAGGCATTCAGAAAAGCGCTTTCCTATCCTTTCAAAACTCTGTGCTTTTTCACCCTCTAGTCAATGAACTAAGAAGCTGAGATTTTGTTTCTGAGATGGCAGCTTAGCCACCTCCATCAGATAGTCATAAGGCTCATTGAGACTGGACTTGGTCCTTTTCTTCACACACAGCCCACAAAGAGCCAAGAACACCCCCCAGTGACCGTCTTAAAGGAGAAAGCCTACCATTGTAGTGACTGTCTCTTAATGAAAAGCACGTGACTGCACCATGTAAGGTTGGATTCTGGGAGCCTTGAGGATGGCCGGTGTCAGCACCAACATGCCCAGCTTCAGAGATGGCATGGGAGACCTATGGCGGCTCCCATCAAGGTATGTCCACAGCACATCCCTGGGAAGAAGTCGGAATTAAAAGAGCTTGGTCACGGCTGGCTGGACCATCCTTGGGTGAGTTACGCACCTAAGAACCTCAATGTTGTCATCAGTGGGACTCTCGAGAGTCAAATTTCATTGCTGAACCAAAGACCTAAATAAAGAATAAATATGTGTACAAATATGTGTCCAAAAATAATTCCTCTGCAGATCGTCCCGGGGAACACATGAGACATAAGTTCTTGGTACCAGCACCACAACAGCAATTATTTCTGCTAAAATCTAAGTCAGTCAACTCCCTGCCAAAATTCTCTAGTGTTTCCTGACCTCATGCAGAACCAGAGCCGAAGTCCTAGCACTGGCCCATGTGGCCCAAGGTGAGCTGCTGGCCCTCCCTACTCGCCTAGTACCTCCATCTCATGTGCTGTTCCCCACTCTTCCCACGTCAGCCACACCCATCTTTTTGGGGATCTTCTAACCTGGAGGCTGACAAGCTTTTTCTGTAAAGGGCCGGGTGGTCAATATTTACTTTCTACTTTGAGCGCCATTGCCGTCTTTGTTGCAATAACTCAACAAACAGCAGCCATCGACAGTGGCTGTGCTCCAATAACAATTTACAAAGACAGACTGCAGGCCCTAGTTTGCTGACCCCTGCTCTAACGCATCTTCTCCCTCTCTTCCTGCAGGTCTTCACTCAGCCACTTTCAGGGAGCCCTTCCCGGACACGGCAATGAAATGTATTTCAGTACAGTGCCTTTATTTTATATAGATAAAAAATATATAAAATCATATATATATATATATATATAAAATTCCCTTATTGTCTGTCTCCCCAACTCCCACTGATTAGCCTATCAGCTCTCAAAGGGCCAAGAATTTTCTTTTTCTTACTCTGCCTTCTATTTTTCAGCTGCCCGAACCCTGCAAGCATTCAACACACACTGACTGGATGACTCAGGCTTATGACAAAATTAAGAAAAAGGGTACATCTCCATAAAAACACTCCCCCAAATCAACCCTACCATGGAACAAGGTTTCCCAGGATCCAGAAAGCCCCAGGTCAGCAGTCGGTTATGTCATAATCAGTGATGTCATTACTGCAGACATTCTCAGGTTGCCTTCTGATTTCAGCCTTTCCGGCCTTGAAGCCCGTGGGAATCAAGGAACTTTTTTGAGAGCGAGATGGCTTTTGATAGCCCGTGGGCTCCGCAGGCAAGGCTCCTGAGAGATGGGCCCGACAAGGGGAGGGGCGAACAGGCCCCCCTGAACACAGAGGCCCTCCCGACCGCCTCCCTGCGATGTGGCCCGGCGAAGCGCGCGGTGTGGGTCCACCGGAACTGTCTGGAGCCGGAAGAGCCTACAAAATCAGGAGAGCTCAGGGACAAGGCCCAGGGGAAGGTGACCAAAGCGGTGGTGGTGGACCTTGGCACCGGCTACTGTAAATGCGGCTTTGCCGGGCTGCCGCGGCCCTCCCACAAGATCTCCTCGACCGTGGGCAAGCCCTTCATGGAGACCACCAAGACCGGGGACAGACGCAAGGAGACCTTCGTGGGGCAGGAGCTGGTCAACCCGGGGGTTCACCTCAAGCTGGTGAACCCCCTGCGGCACGGCGTCGTCGTGGACTGGGACTCGGTGCAGGGCCTCTGGGAGTACCTCTTCCACAAGGAGATGAAGATCGCCCCGGAGGAGCACGCGGTCTTGGTGTCAGACCCGCCGCTCAGCCCGCACACCAACCGGGAGAAGTACGCCGAGATGCTGTTTGAGACCTTCAGCACCCCCGCCATGCACATCGCCTACCAGTCCCGCCTGTCCATGTACTCCTACGGCAGGACCTCGGGCCTGGTGGTGGAGGTGGGCCACGGCGTGTCCTACGTCGTCCCCATCTACGAGGGTTACCCCTTGCCCAGCATCACGGGGCGGCTGGACTATTCGGGCTCCGACCTGACAAACTACTTGATGGGCCTGTTGAACAGTTCGGGCAAACACTTCACCGAGGCCCAGAAGGGCATCGTGGAGGACATCAAGAAGAGGTGCTGCTTTGTGGCCCTGGACCCCATCGAAGAGAGGCGAGTCCCACAGACGAAGCACATGATCCACTACACCCTGCCCGACGGGCAGCAGATATACCTGGGCCAGGAAAGGTTCCTCTGCTCCGAGATGTTCTTCAAGCCTTCCCTCATCAGGTCCATGCAGCTGGGCCTCCACACCCAGACCGTGTCCTGCCTCAACAAGTGCGACATCGCCCTCAAACGGGACCTCATGGGGAATATCCTGCTCTGCGGGGGGAGCACCATGCTCTGCGGCTTCCCGAACCGTCTGCAGAGGGAGCTGAGCAGCCTGTGTCCCAATGACACCCCCCAGGTGAACGTGTTGCCCGAGAGGGAGACTGCGGTGTGGACGGGTGGCTCCATCCTGGCATCGCTCCACGGCTTCCAGCCACTGTGGGTCCACCGCTTTGAGTACGAGGAACACGGGCCCTTCTTCATCTACAGGAGGTGCTTCTGAACGCCCCGGGTGGAGCGTGGTCGCCTTGGCTGCCAGGCGTCAGCTCTGCCGGGTGGGCACCCACCGCACACGTAGGCCCGGCACGTTCACTCCGACAGCATTAAACACTCTCTTCCCCTCCAGTGTGTCTACTTCCTGACTTAATGAGGACAACTCCGTATGCAGCTCTGCCTTAAAACCTACGTTTGCCAACACAAAGGTGGGGGTGGGGGGTGGAGGGACTAGCTCTAAAATGGTGCTGTCTCTTATTTTACTTTCCACTTTAGGAACTACTGTATCGTTAAGATCTGCTTGGAAGGGAGAGTATGATGGTAGATTATATGCTGTTGTGACATATAAGACCCCCCCTTTTTTACTGACAGAATTACAGGTGTCCCCCATTTCCTCTTTTGTCTCCCTCCACCCAGTCCCTACCCCATCCCAGGCCTTCACTGCACTACTGTGTCCGTGGGCCATGCATAGATGCACATAAGTTCACGAAGATCCCTTCTCATGAACACCAATAGGAAGTATGCTGTCACGGTTCAGTCTCCCACAAAGCACCTAAACACCAGTGTCTGGCCTCCAGGAGGGGATCACAAGATTTGCTAGGTATCTTAGACTTCTCTTTCACAGGAGCCCAAAATCTTACCATGGCCTTGAGTCTCCTGTAACCCTCACTGCCCCCCACCCCTACCCCCATCCCAACCCACAAAGGCACATGCTCCAGCACTCACAGGAGAGCAAATGGCATCCCTACCTCCCCCAGGAAGCAGCTCTCTAGAACCACCCTGAGCCTCCAGGTTTGCCTGGACTCCCCTGAAAGACCGACATGGCAGACCCTGGGCCCGTCCTGGTGAGGAAGCACTGCTGTCTGGCACCAGCAAGCTGGAGGAGGGCAGCAGATAGCCCCAGATGGGCACCTGGGGTGCCTGCTTCAGCAAGGATGACGGCCTTACCTTGCAGCATTGGGAATCAGCTAGGAGCTGGGTACACTGACTGACATGAGAAAGAGGTATGTCCTGCTCACGTCAGTTTCTGTCCAAACCACTCACAGGTCAACACTGCATGAACGTTCACTGATGGGCGGGTTGAAGTTTGGTTAACTCTTAACCTTTGGCCCTCTTTGGCAGGGTGATAAAGCTTATGTACCTTCCTCTAAGTAATATTTTAAAATGCAATAGGGGACCACAGAGGAAAGCAATCATATAGAAACATACTATCTTCAAATCCTGAAAGGGTCTAGGAACAAAAGCCAAGAACCCTGGGAAGTGAGGGTCCTGGTGAAGGGGAGGCAGGGAGGTAGCTCTGGACGATGGGACTCTGCAGGCCTCCCGAGGCCTAAACATTACGCTGTATTTTAAAATGAAAAAATGTAAGGCTGAACACCTGCATAGTCTTTTCCAAAGCACTTTTATGCATTCCCTCACTTGATCCTTACACAATCAGCCTTGCAGAAAAAAAGAATCCTCCTCATAAAGAGGTGAATACTTGCCCTAGCTGGTTTTGCTCAGTGGATAGAGCATCAGCCTACAAACTGATAGGTCCCAGGTTCAATTCCGGTCAAGGGCACATGCCCGGGTTGTGGGTTTGATCCCCAGTGGGGGACTTGCAGAAGGCAGCTGATCAATGATTCTCTCATCACTGATGTTTCTAATCTCCTCTTCTTCTTCCTTCCTCTCTGAATTTATATATATGAAGAGGTGAATACTTTTACTAAGTATTTGGAAATTATCTTAGACCAGTGGTTCTCAAATGGGGGCAATTTTGACCCCCGGGACATTGGCAATGCCTGCAGATGTTTTTTGTTGTCATAACATGAGTGGGGCGTATGAAATACTGGCATCTAGAGAGTAGAGGCCAGGGGTTTGTTTAAACACCCTACAATGTGCAGGACAGTTCCCTACAACAAAGAATGGTACGTCCCAAAGTGTCAAAAGTGCCACGCTGTCCAGGCTCGGTGGCTCAGTAATCCACACAAAAAAAGTTGTGGGTTCAATTTCTAGTCAGGGCACAAACCCGGATTGTGGCATGAACTTGCTTTGGGGGGAAGAGCTATATACTCTTTCCTAAAACTTCACGGAATCCTTCCCCAGAATGAGGCATTCACCACTCCCAGGGGTTCCTCCTTTTCCCATACTTCATTCTTCCTCAACCTCACCTTTAATTTGGAAGGTCGGCTCCTGCCTGCTACTTCTCAAAGTGAACAAAATTCCATCTTGCTCTGATGAGAGATAAAAACTGATAATAAACTGAGTTGAAAGAATTCACACAAATTCTTTCTTGTTGCTTCACTACATTATTTTAAGAAAACTGACCATCCACGAAATCACACCATTATCAAGACACATTTACTTGTATTTCCAATCCATCAGCAAGTCCTTTTACTATTACCCATACCAAGAGCACTGAAACTTATTAAAATGCCATCGCAGTTATCATGCTCATTTATCCATGCACTTTCAGTCTTTCAGTGTTGGGAACTTAATTACAGCAAATCCATATGGGTATGAACCAAAAAGCCAATTTCTCCTAAGCAGGATATACATATCTTTATCTCTTCTTTTTTGTTTTATTTGTGAAAATTTTCAGACACATGGAAAAGTTGAATTACACAGGGAACACACCTAGATTCTACAGCTAACATTTTGCTATATTAAGAAAAGTCTGAAATTCTAATTCTGGATATACCTAGAATCAAAAGCAGCATTTCCAGTTAGTTTATGTATAGTGATGAAGATCTGGGTCTGGCACTAAAGGCATGGAAGAAGTTTTTAATCTTACCTATGAGCCCCAAAACTAGCATCAAGATGACATGAGCATTCTCTAGACTGACCAAAAAAAGAAAATATTCTCATTTCTTTCAAAGAAAATAACTAAAAAATAGAAGCCAATTAGGTACCATACTGGGGGTGGGGGGCTAGGGGGGAGAGGCAGGGGCGGGGAATGAAATGGTCTAGACACCAACAAAAACATTGTATTAAAAGTAGCAGTATTTGGAGAAAAAGGAGTAACTCACAAACGTGCATGCCATCTGATGAACACTGTTCACCATAACAAATTGCATGATGTGTTTCAGAAATTCCACTCTGTTCTGCTAAGTCTCTGGCAGAAAATTCACAGGCAGTGAAAATAGTCCTTGTGGACACTGTAGTGATGGAAGGCTTATCCCAGTTATAACTGGGAGCACATAATCAGGTAAGATACTGCAAAATAACAGGTTAGCAGGGAAAAGCTTTTAATAGATATAACTAGCTTTTCATTCTGCTTTAGGTCAAGGTAAAAAAAACCACTGATGTGACGAAATGTGACTAACTGTTGGTAGCACTAACAGCCATGTTGTTGATATACAATGTTCTCCTCCAGGAACATAAAGCAGTTTAAAAACATTTCTTCACATGTTTGAGGTAGAAACCATGAAACATTATTCCCGATGAACTGAGGCACAAATTAATTATGTGACTTGTCTAAGGTCCCAATGTGACTTAGACCTGCAACTGGGCATGAAACCCCAGCTCCTGTTTATCATAAATACCAGAAATATGCTCTCAAACAGCACTAAATAAAAGAATACTAAACCTTACAAAATGATGCTATATTGACTAAAGATTAAAGTTTAGTGAATTAAAACTCTACGCAAAATAAAAGAAAACAGAATTGTGTGGTGTGTGCAGAGGTCTGCTGCACGAGCAGCTCTCGGCAATGCGAAGGTAGATGATAGTCTTCCTCTTCCGGGTTCTCGGCAGCCAGGCCTGGAGGACTGAGGGGTGGAAAGAAAACGTCTTCTCTGCCGAGCCCTCCCAACGAGGAGCCGTCACTCCAACAGGCTCAGTTTCCACTGGGTTCTTTTGTTGATCATCGGCGGTATCAAAAACTCCGCGTCTAGTACAAAGGAGAGAGATGGTGACAAGACACTCTTGGTGGTGGGAGCTGAGGCAGTAACTCTAATATAAAACTGGGCCACTACAAGGAGATCATCTGAAGCGAGTTAATGTTTCTGTTACCTTCCAACCTCGATCAGAGCAAACGCAGCGGGGGGGATTCCATTACAACTCCAGGCACATGGGGAATAGCAGGAAAATGCCCACCCAGTGATTCCAAGTGAGAGAATATCATATTTCAAATGGGTGGTGGTCACAAGGCCATATTATATTCTATTAAATCCCATCAGATTATGTCCACCTAAAATCTGCACATTTTACTCTATGTAAAATTTACCTCAACTGTAAGACTAAAAAAACATGGGGCATGTATCAATAAGATACTGGACAAAAAATGCGATAAAAAAAAATTCTACAAGCACACTGACTGATAAAAATGTCCCTACTTAAAAAAAGTGAAGGGGGGGGAAAATGGGTGAGGGAGCATTGTCATGTTAAATGAAACTCCCAGACCCTTTTCCAGTTAGATTTGTGGAATTTATTATCTAAGTATGAATCATATACAGGAAGCAGAGGTATGAGAAATATGTCCATTAAAAGATCTTCTATCTTAGCAGGATTCATGATAAACTTCCAACAGTCTGCACATATGAGCCATTCAGACATTAAAACTTATTTTTAAAAATATTTAACAATGTGAGAAAAATGCTCAAGAAAGTTTTTAAAAACATGGTTTCATATTATACATGAATATATGCATGTATACATATGACTAGAAATAATCAAATTTGAATTTTCTTTAACATACTTTTCTGTACAGTCCAGACTTTCTCTATTAATCTTATCAGTTTTATAATTTCACATGTAATTGCTGCTCTCTACTCCCCGCAAACAAAAACTACATAGATACAAAGACCACAGGAGGTTTTACTCATTTAGGAATAGATATTGGGAAAGGCTACTTAAATAAGTCCATTGTCAATAAGGCCCATAATTTCATATTAAATAGTGATTAATAAACTTTGACCTAGACTTTATCTGTTTCTTAAAGAAAGAAGTTATGAAAATATATTCTACCTTATTTAAAACTTAGGCATTTCAATAAAATCTGGTTCCTAGACTTAACTAACAATAAAACACCAAGTACTGAATCTGGAGGGAAATAATTACACTGGCAAAGTGTATGACAGCAGGACATGCTGACTTTCACATTTTCATGTTTGAATTTCACAGCAACTTTTACAAAGATACACCAAAGGATTTATCAATTTTTCCAAGCACTTCTCTTAATTATTTGAGAGTCAAATCACTCTCATTTGAAGCACTTATTTTGTTATCAATTTTAACAAGTCCAACTAGATTATGACTTAAGCACTCCAATAATACTTGAATTCATTTTATAAAATTGTGAATTTTTGCAACACTTGCAATCGATCTGCATGATGTTACACTGTGTTGCAAACATGAACAATCAGAGAAAATGCCCCGTGATCTCACTGGGATGTATAAATGTACTTAACCAGTACTGTTAGCTGGAGAGGTCTCGCTTGACAAATATTTGAGTGGAACTACTTTTGTGAGTAGTTCATCTTCTCTCTTCCTACATCATCTTGCAGCCACAAGGACATAGATAATACATACAAAGATAACGAGGAGCCGCAAACTGCTCAGCTGGAAGGAAGTGCTCTGCAAGGAGGACCACCTAGACCACTCCAGGCCAGCATCAGGCCGGCAATAAGGAAACTGGGGCAGAAATTACAACTGGCTTAGTCACAGTACAAGCTAAGTAACTGTTAACCTGCTTCAGGTCGAAGATGAATTGGTAGCACTTCAGAAATAAGTATGCTTTGGGATCGATACCAAAAGCAGCTTGCAGGGAATGCAGTGGTACTTTCATATACATGTGCTTAGCTGGGATGAAAGGTAGTTAGTGGTTTATTCCTGGTAGCAACATAAGCCATTGAAGTTAAATTTCATTTGAACCCTCACAGGCTATTTCAAATGTCATAAAAATGCTATTACAGTTCAGCATTTAATTGAAAAATCTTCATACTGCTGCCTATCACATGCTAGAAAATATAAATAGTAAAAACTGGCATTCTAAACATATCTCTAACCTTTCAAAGCTAAGAGATTGGTATCCTTTATTAATCCACCTGAAACGCAAATATTCAGGTACTAAGTTGATCTGTCAAAAGTTTCCATTCAACTTTCAAAAGAAAGCCTTTGGGACTTTTAACTGACGGATATGTAATCTAACTGAGAATCACCTTTCCCCATCAAACAAAACATTTTAGGTGTAAGTAAACAGGAAATCCACATGCAATGTTAATGGTCTTCGGATTCGCTTTCAAATTACACTGTGAATCCTACAGATGATCAAGAAGGTCCAGCTGTTAAAGATTATGAAACCATCCCAAAGTTGCAACTGTGAAACTCCAATCGCCAAAAATCATGATTCAGGAGAATCTTTAAACTGCATGTGTAAAGTCAACCGTTTAGACCCAAATTTCAACTGTGGTGTGCTAGTGCAGGCAGGAATATGCCAGTGTACTGACAAGTGAAAACAGAACAACTGAAAAAAACACTCACACATTTAAAGTCATGCTGGATTCCCCACCCCCAGCTTCCCACCATTAGAGGCATTAAACTCATTTTACTAAAGATGCAGTCTTATATTCTCACCTTTAACTGCTGAGTTCTCAACACATACAGAAAGATACTCCTGCTTAGTACTGTAATAATTCAGAGGGGAAAATACTCACCAAGAACAGGAGCTGAAGTCTTCTGTTGCTGATAAGAAGCCATGATACTGTTGGAAGTGGAATTGGGACCCAGAACCTAAGCAGAAAGTAGACTGTATCAGCAAAGATGACCTTACACTTCTGACAACTGCGGTACCAAAGGCCAGACCTCTGCCAGCAGGAAATAGCCCGTCATTTTCATTGGATAGTAGCAAATACAGTGATTCTCTTTTCCTGTGTGATTTTAATTCACCTGTTTCTCCATTTTCAACTCAGACCTCTAAATCTCATTTCTATCAGAAGAACAAGGTAATGATGGGGGTTAAAGAAAAGAAAATCTAGGTACCTCTCTCTCCTCATGTGAAGTCTGACTGTCATGTGTGCGGGGTTCCCATACATATGTTTGTATTAAGTTTGGTCGTTTTCTCTTGCTAAAGAGAAAGGAAAAAAAATCTACAATATGTGCCTAATTGTGTCACATGAGCAAGCCAGGCCCTGAGGAGAGAGAATAGTACAAAAGGCTATAGAATACACAGATATCAAGTTGTACTCAGATTTGTGGGAATTCTTACATTAGATAAAAAGGTGCGTACCATTGGGACAGAGTGAAAATTCTGCATGTGTTCAAGGTAAACAAGCGATTTCCAAACCTGCACAAGCCTGAGGGTGTGCATGTCAACCCCCCTGCGCCCCCGCCCCCTGTTTGCCTACACTCAGTTCTGCAGGGTGAAGTGCAGGCAGTGCCTCCTGGTGGCAGGCACCCTGAGCAACAATGACATGCTCCAAGCACTCCTATGTGACACATGGTATCCTGCACTTATGCCATTACCATACTTTAGCAACCAAAACCAAACCACAATATGCCTGGCCGCTTTCCCTAAAAGACTCATCAAGTTGGTGATTTAGAAGTTAGTATGATCTGAATAGGGGAGGGGAGGAGAGGGAAAGAGAAGCATTATAAACTGCTAGCTCTGAAATCACTAGTTTTAAAGGTGATCACATTTCTTCTAGGAAATACCTCTTACAGTAAATCCAAATATTTGCGAGGGTAATGATTTTTAGTTGCTTTTATTTTTATGGTTTGTAAGATGCTTTTACATCTCTCCTCTTATTTAACATTCAAAACACATCATAAGGTGTACAGGGGAAGTATTGTCCCTTTGTGAGGAGTCGAGGCCCAGTACACTTGTGTGTTTCTACCAGCCTGTCTCAGAGCCCCAAGCCCACCCTTCCGTCCCCTGCTGGGCGGGGAGCCTGGGAAGACACTCCCTGGTCAGCTGCCCCACCAGAGGGAGAGAGCGGGGCTGGAGGGAGGAGGAATCTGCTCCTTTGTCCGCTTCCTCTCACTCCACGGTAGCTCTATACCATCGGCAGCTGCTCGCTTGTGTTGGTTCATTTCGACAGAGAACTAGCATCACTGTGCCCCCTCAGAAATACCAGCCCCAGCTGGCCGGCACCCTCTTCCCGAGGCCAGGAACCAGCTCAGCGGGGTCCAGCCCTCTAACCCTAACAACCTCTAATCTTAACCCCGATCGCCCCCTTTAGCTCTCTCAGCAGCTTCCCACGGCTGCTGTCATTTTTGATGGCACACAAACACCCCTCAGCATAATCGGAAGCAGCAAGTCAGATTTAATGTCACACAGAAGGAAGAGCACTTGTCTGGGCTTCCTTTAGAGAGCTCTGATACCACCCCTCCGTCTGAACACTCCTCACCCCCTTTCCAAGCTCACCAAGACCAGGGCAACTGTCTGTCTGTCCCACATTCTGCAGGGCAGTGTCCCATGCAGAGAGGAGAAATACAAGGGAACACAACCTCAGCCACGGTATAACAGTCACTGTACAACTCTTAGCGATCGCTTCAACACAAGTCTCAGATAACCGCGCTGTGGCAGAGTATGTTTTAAGGACAGCAAAGTCTTTTGCTTTGACTTGTAAGAGATTGTATGAGTGACATGATCTGTGAAATGACGAAAAAAATGCACCTTCCGTCTTTTGAGGAAAACTTACAGGCGTAACTGAGTGCTGGTGGCTGAGAGTCCAAATTTCCGGAAGGGACTTCTCCATTAGCTTCAGGGTATCTTCGAAGGCCTTCTGCAGTTCTCTTCCTTGCTCATCGAACTCGAAGAGAAAGAGCACCTTTAAAATGCAGTGTATTTCATCTAGGACAGAAACGTGAGGGAGAGTTCATTTGTGTTCACAGCTTCTCTCTTGTATAGAAAACATTTAATATCACACTACAGTTGCCATTTCCCACATTTTCTTCTCTCTTCCCCAAAGCAGGAGTGAATGGACACATCTACCACCACAGGAAAACACACACTGGGGGCCCCGGCAGGAGGCAGGCCCACAGCCCTCCATCTTCCTCAGTGACCAGCTCTCCCGGCTCAGGCACCGGATGCCAGCAGGAGGCGGCTTGGGGACCGGCTAGAAGGGCTGTTTCAGGAATGGACCTTACAACAACACTTCCTGTACAGTTTTGGTCGTTCCTCTCGTTGGAGAAATCCTGTCTGCCTGTGCTGTCCGTTTACTATCTGCGGGCAGGAGCTGTCAGTCAGGATTGAGCAGATACCTTTTAATTTTTCAATGCCTTGCACCACCTCATTCAAAGCCTCCAAAAGGGCCAACTCCTCCAGGGGGTTTCCTTCTTTGAGGCTGTGCTTCTTCCGCTCTGCCTTACGGCGATTCTTAGACGACCGCCTGTTAGAAATCAGAGAGCGATTTATTAAGGGCTCTTCTTGTGCCGAACATATTAAAATAGATGTACCTGGTGGCCACTAACTTTCTGAGAAACCAGCATCTACAGATGGTATCTGTACTGGGAGAAATGGTGAGGAGGTATTAAAAGTGATTTTTTTAAAAACCCACAAAACTTGGAGAGGGAAGTCTTACAGGCAGGAATAAGGAAAACTAAAAAGTATTATCTGGCCTGATGCTTTCACTGCAATGCAGACGAAAATGAGCTCACATCTGACAATAAGAGCTAAACAATATACCGAACACTGAACTTGAGTTTTATAATGAACAACAAATTTAAAGGCAACAAAATAAAACTTAAATTAGAAGATAAAGACATACTAGATTGGAATTTGAACATAATAAAATCTATACAAATCCAACAGTCTTTCCTGCCTTGGGTCATCAATCTGCCATTTCTTTTGTCTGGGGCTCTCCCAGTCCAGCTTTCCCCCCCAAAATGTATTTGTATTGATTTCAGAGAGGAAAGAAGGGAAAGGAAGAGAGAAATAGAAACATCAATGATGAGAAAACATAACTGATCAGCTGCCTCCTGGGTATTGAGCCTGCAGCCAGGCCTGTGCCCTGACCAGGAATGGAACCGTGACCTGCCTCCTGGTTCATAGGTTGATGATCAGTCACACCGGCTGGGCTCACCCCAACTTTTATTTATTTATTTTAAATATATATTTTATTGATATTTTACAGAGATGAAGGGAGAGATAGAGAGCTAGAAATGTCGATGAGAGAGAAACATCGACCAGCTGCCTCTTGCACACCCCCTACTGGGGATGTGCCCGCAACCAAGGTACATGCCCTTGACCGGAATCGAACCTGGGATCTTTCAGTCCACAGGCCGACGCTCTACCACTGAGCCAAACTGGTTTCGGCTCACCCCAACTTTTAAATGCCCAGTTCTAGTCGCCTTTCTTACAGTTTCTGATCACTCCCCACATCCTCAAGATCAATTCAGTTGAATTATATAATCTTGCATTGTTCGGTCTCCAAAGTGAGGTTCTAACTCTCACAACTCAGATCTCCTTAAAAGTTTTCTGCACCCTTCACTACAACTAGCATATAGGTGTTCAGTAACAAATTGCTACAGTGAGTAAAAATGTGATGACATATTTATTTCCTCTTCCAATCCTGAGTTTGAACTGAAGGCTAAAATCTTTTTTCTTTATAATATTTTTATTTTTTCAGTGCCCACCCATTATAGTCACACAGTATTTACTGAGTGAATAAACTCAGATGTTTTATAATCTGGTACGCAGTGTGAGGTCTGTGTGGGCGCTGGGTGAGCACACAGGCCATGAAGCTGCAGCGGAAACGTGTGAACTCCAAGTCTAACCTATTGGATGTGCTGGGACAGGCCTTGCACAACTTCCACGTCACCTTGAATGTCCTTCGGCCCCTGCAGCAACATCCTGGTAGAAACCCACCCATGTACTTGGACTTTCTCCATTGCGCAGGGTACGGTGGGTGTGAGGGGTAAACATGATACATACGCTGATATCCTGGAGTTGCTGTGGGAATATCTGCCACTCATGTCACTGCCGTTCATGACACTGCTAGTTTCAGAGTAGAGGTCAGACTGTTGACCACGGGACGCCTCATCATCTAGGAAAGGACCAGACGCAGAATGAAAACTTCCTGCTAATGTGGGTTTACCTTGAGTGGGGTAGGCAGGTTATAATCAACCAGAGCATAGCTAAGGATGGATGAAAATTATTACAAAGTTGATCTCAAAATGAAATGAGATATTAAATACAATTATTACTATATACCAGTACACCAGTACCAACCTGCTTTAGTCTTTTCTTCCTTTTTATTATAGCAAAGGAACTTTTAGAAATGAGAAGACTTATTTTATAAAACACGGTGGTCTAACACTCTGACTGGGTGGGACAGGGGGAGGTTTGGCAGAGTTCTTCCCATTCGTGCGTGGTGCTGCTCCCAAGCCCTCCACACACACACACACACACACACACACACACACCCGACACACACTCCCCACAACACAATACCCACACCGCAGGAGGCACAATAAGCAGCCAAGCCAAAGCGTGATGACGTTGTCCACCCCTCCTATCCCAGCACCGATGGTTTCCATGTAACACTCACCCACATAGACACGCTGCGCTTGCTCCTTGAGCTCTCGAACCACCAGTAAACGTTTTTTGTGGTGACTGAAAGTGGCTGTCTGAGAGTCTAGGAAAGCCATATAGTTTTTCTGGGCTGGAGGTGAAGATGGAAAATAATTTCAGCATGATGCTTAAGCACAGAGAAAACTAGGTGCAGGCTCAATCCCTCATCAGGGTACATAGTAAGTTAATTTAATTAAAAAGATAAAATAAAATTTTTCTTCCCAGACAGACCCCACTTGAATTTACCAAAAAGAAATAGGTTACTAGGTTTTCCAAGGAAGATATTTTCCTAATGAGTATTAACGGACACCGTTTTAGGAGAATGAACTAAACTGAGATTCCAGATCTTAGAACTCATCGACATCATCCTAGAATACTCTTACTACTAAACATACAAAATCACCTGAACAGACTTGATACCTAACCCAAAACAGACCTGGCAAACAAAAGGAGCATAGGAACTGTTAACACAAACAGGAGGAAAGTCACTGACATGCTTCCCAAACACACGTGTGTGGCCCATGCAGATGAACTGTCAGCGTTTTCCTATGTTCTCAACAGTGGAGACAGTTTAAGTAAGAGCTGGCTAATGGATGCTGTGGGGCCGGGAAGGGTGCCTCAGTACCCAGATCCCGGTACCCAAAGTGAATGGTAGAGAAAGAAACCTCCTCGTTTTAATTAGAATGGGAGGAGGGAGCAGGCCAGTAAGAACATGAACACGTCAATGTCAGGAAGACTAGGCCTTACTTACACCTAGACTGCACTAAAAATGGCAGCGCTGGAAGTCAACCCCCCAGTCCCAAAGATTCCCACCCAAGCTGATGTCCTTCTTTTCAGCTGAGCTTGGGAGGGTCACAGAGACACCAGAGTACTCTACACCTGGAAACACATATATCTGCCCTCTAGGAACCAGCAACCTCATTTTCTAAAGTTCTTATTTTCATTTTGAAAAAAATTCAAACCTACAGAAAAGTTGCAATAGTTCAATATACATACACAAATCCTACACAGAACCTCAATTTACCAATTCTTATTTTGCCATGTTTTGGGCTTCCAGTTTTTACACACTCTCTTACCATTATTTTTGTAGAAACTTTTGAGAATAAGTTACAGATATGACCCCTTCTTAATACTTCAGCAGCTCTTTTTTAAGAATAAAGACATTATCTAATATTATCTAATATAAACACAAGATGATTAAATGTGGAAATTGTGTATTGATACTATTCCTTTCAAGTTAGTCGTCTACTTCCAAATGCAAAGGTTCTCAATCCTATCTTATCACAGACTTTTAACCTTCAAATATTTCATGTGCTACCACCTAACTGGTTAGCCTGTGAAAAGCCCTGGTCAGAACTGAGTACTAATTCAGTGGATAATTCTGACACATGAGCCAAGGATGTATTAACACCAGGAACGCTCTCCCACCTCACCCCTCCACTTCCAAATGAGAAATTCTATTTAAATGGAACCCTCACCTTCTAAAATGGAAGGCTTTATGTTGGTTTCTATAATATCCAGCCTGTTATACTTGTAAACCTAAGAGGAAACAGACAGTAATTTTACGCAGGATACATTCAAGTTGCCAGAGAGTTCAGACACTTAGAAAAAGAAGTGGATCACTTCAGAGGACTGAGCCTCCTATGAGACAACCATTGGAAATGCAACTCATTTCAGTAGAATACAGCAATATTTCACATTTAGAGGAACAACTAACTCCCAATATCAAGAATAAATTTTTACATGGAACTGAACTACCAATTCACTTCACAAGCTCAGAGGGAAGGCATTGCAGCTGACCGCCCCCCTGCACTCCTGCTCTTTTCTGCTCAGCACCTAATGCTGGGAGGGCTGTAAACATTCCCCTACCAGTCTCAGCGCATCTTCCCAGGCGGCTCCTTCTAACAGCAAGAGCACGGCTTCTTCATAATCCTGACAAAGGAACATCAAGGCAAACAGCAGGTTAAGGGAACAAGCATGTCAGAAGCCCTCTGCCTTCCCAGCCATCCTCCGGGCCCAGTTCTATCCCTGGCCTGGCCTAGAACTCATGCTCAGTATGTATTGATCCGAAACACAAAGGAGGGCATGCATTCTGCAAAGAGCACAAGGTGAGTATCATCTCCCCATTTCCCTAAGCATAAAACCCACCAAACCCGTCTGCTAAAAGGCCCACTCTGCCCTGGCCGGGGCTCAGTTGGTTGGAGCATCGTCCTGTGCACTAAAACGGTTTCGGATTCAATTCTGGGTCAGAACACACACCTAGGTGCAGGCTCAATCCCTCATCAGGGTGCATAAGTTAATTTAATTAGAAAGATAAAATAAAAGTTTTCTTCCCAGACAGATCCCACTGGATCAGCTGGCACGCGCCACAGTAACAGGCCCACACCACAGGTTGACAAAGGGACATAGTAGGATGTGTTTTGTTTGACCTACATGTGTGTGTTGTATTGAGATAAAAACCTGCTGAGGTAAAAGAGATATTTCCAATGAGAGAATGAGTGGAAAAGCCAAAAAGGTATTTAAAGTCAATCACCTTATTTGAAAATGGTTCTTTCTCACTCTTTCTACTTTGCCAAATTAACATAAAAAGTATGACTCCCTTGAGATTTAATTTCTACCTAGGTCAAACCACTAGAACATATTATAGTAGAGTTCCCCGGCATTCTACATCCCAGCACTCATATAGAGATGTATTGGATTTAGATTTCCAAGTCAAGATGGGAGACATTAGGGAAAACTATCTCTGAACGTCCTAATTATCCACAGTTGGTCTTTTTTTTTTTTTTATCACATTAAAAAAGATTTACTGATTGATTTTAGAGAGAAAAGAGAAAGGAGTGAGAGAGAGTTCCATACATAAGTCCCACTTATGTATATTCACTGGTTGATTCTTACATGTGCTCTGGCTGGGGATTAAACCCAAAACCCAGGAATATCGGCGCGATGCTCTAACCAACTGGACTCCTTGGCCAGGGCCTATCATAGTTTTTTAAATTTTCATGATTTATAAGGTACAACTAGAAAGTCCTTGCTTGATAATGGGGCACTTTTAGAAAGGAGGAAGTGAGCTTACCTGGACATACTGTTCCAAAACTGTGGCCGCCTCACTGTGCTTACTCTGCTCAACTAGCTTTCCTGCAAAGGTAACAAGAAGCATTTGACCACAGTTGGCTTGCTAAGAACAACAGTTCTACCAAAACCCAAGGTGAAATGGTTTTGGGTAGTATTATTTAAGTAAATATGGTCTCATACAAATTGGAGATTGAGGTCTACAGAGTACAAGTATACATTCCAATCTAATTGCTTTAAAGCAGCATTTTCATAAGTGCTGACTGACTGTTTCGGAGGATCATAACAAAGTTAAACAGATTTTTCTGCTAACACATTTCATTAATATGTCTTCATTATGTATCAAACTATGTACTTTGTGAATTTCTTTAAGAGAAAAAGGCAGGAATATCATGGAGTTTATCTTGAATGGAAGTTATAACATAAATTTAGCATGAGATGTGAAAATCATATATAATCAAAATTAGCCATGAAAAAGAAATTAACTTAACTTACAAAGGCATGGATAAGGGAAGCTGACTTAGTAACTCTCACTAATCCATTTTGTTCTCTTATTGGAAAAAAACTTATTTGCTTGGTTGAGCACTAGGTGGAGCTCGTTGGCTTATGCTTGGGGTCACACAGTGTCCTAGAATCATAGTCAGTCAGCCCAGTTGAGATAATCACACTATGAGAAGCACATAGGATTCATGCCTCCCATCTCATACTAACTCCAGGCCACATCATGACTGACAAAAACAGAGTCACCTATCTTCGTTTTTTTGCTGGCTCATGTAAATTAATCAAGTTAATGTGCACATGAAGCAACTCTACCATAACATTTCTCAAATATCACCATGTAACATTTATGGCCACTGCCTTCCCCACCATTTTCCGCTAAACATCTGGAGGACTAGGTGTTCACCATAAGGCAAATGCAAGCTAAGAGTTGTAAAGAATAAAAAATAAAAAATAAAATCACAGATCATAGGTCACAGAGCTAGAATGTATAAACTACCAAAAATACCAGTTTCTAAAGCAGAAGTAACAATGGAGCCAGAATGAATAACTAAAAGGGCTAAAATAAAAAATTCTCTCACTTCTAAAAGAGTTCAGCTTGGAAACTGAGAGGGCGTACTGAAGAGCCAACACACAGATCTAACCAGAAAATGCCAGAAAAAGAAAAAGAAAAAGTGATCTTACACATTTTTATGTTTCCAAGAAAAAGAATAATTCAAATGAGGATCTGTACATACATTTAACAGGATATAATTTGGTTTTTCAGGAATGCTTTTTTCTCCTTAGAGATAATAACAATTAATAAAGAAGTAAGATGTACAAGCCTCCTGGAAGGGTACAGGGAAAACATACCCATCAATCTCTTTAAACACAGGCGAGAGGACCAGACCCTCTCCTCCCTCTTCTCACAGGCAGACCGTAACCTTTCCTCTGCTCTAAGAAGTCAGACTTGGCATAGCCTCGCCTCTGGTGCGATCAGTCCTTAGACCCTGAGACACCTAAACTGCCTTCGTTTCTAATCCGCAAATGCTTATGCATTTGGCCTCTTCCTTTACCTCATTTCTGAAAACTGCTATTATGGTTTCCAACAACCTACTGTCTATACCGAATAACCTCACCTCAAAAATGATCTTTAGCTTTATATAGGGCACATGGCCATCCAGTTACATTCCATTAAGCGTGACCACATAATGTTAGTGTTGGTGAATGAGATGGAGAAGTAATAGTGTGACTTTTTCCAACTTAAAGGTAAGTGTGCGCCCCAAGCAATGGAATGAAGATGAGATTAACCTAGCTACAGCTCTCTGCCCAAGAGATGGCACAGCCATACATCGGGAGGACTAGCCAGATGAGAGATAAACTGTTTTACTATACCGTTGCATCTTAGGACTCCTGTCATAGCAGTTTAACCTTTACTCTACTTAGTAAAGCATTCCAAATTAATTTTTATTGAGTATGGGACTGCGTTCAAGTATGCTGCCCTAGGTTTCTTTGCAAAATTGCCAAAACAAACAAACAAAGAATAAAAAATAAAATAAAAAACCTCTGTAGAAGTTCTCATTTTGGGCAACCCTTCACATGTGTGCTTACCTGCCAGAGCTCTGCCGAGGCCAGCCAGCTGCTCTTTGCTCAGCTGGAGCTGGGCCGCCACACAGAGAGCCTGCTGCCAGCTGCCAGCAGCCACAAAGGCATCAAGAGCTTTTTGGTGGGCACCACAGCGGGCAAACACCAGCCCCCCCGGCTCATAGAGGTGCTCCTGCGTCAGGTGTTCCCCGTAAGCAATGCTGATATCCTGTGACAAGAGATGTAGGGTTGGTGAGGAAAGGTGACAATCATGTGTAAGTCTCCACTGTAGGCTGCCTTAGCTGCTATGCTTGAAACTCTTGAATTTAGGAAAGTCCTACAGTTGATCAATGAATCCAATTATTCTTCCATTCAAAACCTTACTGATGATGTGCCATTTATTCACTTAACAAATAATTTACTGGGTACTATTCAGGACAGTGATAAAGATGCTGCAGTGCAAAAATAAAACCAAACCAGCAAAAAACCAAACAGTACCAAGAACCACCACCAAGTTCCTGCTCTAGAAATACAGAAAGGATTTGCAGCAGCAAAGGCCCAGGGGGCAGTGAGAATAAGCCACATAAAGAGTGAGAGTATTCCAGGCTGAGAGCACAGAAGGCACCGCGGCCACCGGGCAGGAACATGTATGCAACACACAGGAGGAATATGCAGAAGGCTGGTTTGGTAAGCAGAGAGCATGGGCTTCCTGGCAGAGGAGACCTAAGTGTTTTGAAGGACAAGTGGGGTAAAGGAAGGGGAAGGCGGAGGGCTGGCAGAGGCAGTGGGTGCTAAAGAGGTGGTCAGGAGCCGGATCACAGAAAGATGAGAGCAATCTGCAGATGAACTGGAAATGAAGGCGACGGGTGACGGCAGTGAGCAGTGGTTCACAGCACGGGATCCGTAGCCTAGGTCCGCCACTTCTTCACAGCCCAGGTTGTTTTCTCATCTATAAACTGCACACCACTACCACGTTTTTATGGGAATTACATGTTTAGCTCACCAATGAGAAAGATCTGCCCTTTGCAGGATGATCAGTTACGAGGCAGAGAGGCCAGGCTGTGGAGGGCGGAGGAAGCAAGGGCCCACGTGGAGGCTGTGTGGGTATTCCCCACGAGGAATCTGGGACGATACCTAGTTTTCTGGCCTGAGCAAGTTCTTCAGAGAAGGAACAGGTCAGAACCACTATCTCAGATAAGAAGTTCAAGGTGAGGCTAATTTGCCTGAAGAGGAACCTTGAAACCAAGGACAGTGTTAAGGACTCAGGACCTTCACCCTTTCCAACTAAGGCACAAAGCAAAACCAGGAGCACAACGTTACACGCCACACACCTTGTGCTGCTGCGAGTCTGGTGGATATAACTTCAGAGCCTCGTTATACAGGTTCTTATCCTTTATTAGGTTTAAGCATTCTGGGAAGTGCTCGGGTCCTGCAGGAATAAGATTCATACAAACACAAGCTTAAGACTTGGAAGCAGAAAGGATTTCATTTTTACTAATTTTACGGTCTTTACACAAAATCAACAGGGACGATTCCAAGACCTGCACAATCAGAAAATCTGGAGAAGAGAATCCAGGAAATATGAATTTCAATGAACACCACTGCCGATTCTGAGGTATTAGCAGAACTGCTGGGATCAGAGTTCTACCTTACAGAACCTTTTCACACTACCTCTGCCCAATGACCACCCAGCCCAATTGGTTCAACCTCCTTAATGAAAATCCCAAGATGTGTATTAAACATACACACGCCGAGTACTGCTCAGCCCTAGTGACTCTTCCCTGCCCCCCTCCCAGCCCTCAGGAAGGAATGGCAACTGCTGAAGCCAGAGGCTGCAGCCCAGGCCAGGCCGGGGGGATGGAGGGGGGGGGGGGGGAGGATGGGATCAGAGCACCGGCCACTGTGTTTGGCACACCCCATCACTGATGAGTAAGACCGGCTTCCAGGGTACCGCAATGGGCACCTCACAGACAAGCCAAGCTTCCTTCAGGTGTTTGCAAACGCCATGAGAACAGTGAACTATCTACTAATTCTGATTCTGAGTCACTGAAGTGAATTTAGGAGACAATCATTCTTAACCCAAAAAGGATCTGCTCTATCCCCTAGCTGCATAGCCCCTCAGTTCTTATCCTCAGTTCTCAGAACATATAAAATCAGGTGTATTTATGTAATTGTTAAAGATTTCAGGAGTGGAAACTGAAAGCAGTGTGTGTTTAAACTAACATTTATATTCATACCTGCCTAGTGCCAAAGAAAATCGAAGTGGAGATAAGCATAGTAATCCTCATACTCACCACATTTGCTGAGGTGGCCAATGGCTTTTTCATAACGTTTCAGGTATTTGTCTATGGTGAACCGCTGATAATTAGTTTCCATTTTCTTAAGTGTATTAAGAAATGGGAGATATTCTTTTGGATCCTAAAAAAAATTATAAATAGAACTTTATTGCTTGTGATCATATTTACTTATAAAAATAAACATATAATAAGTATAGCAGTAAATCCAAAGGTACATAATTTTAAGAATATGTACCATATTAATATATTAATTACTTTTTATATAATACTAGTGTCCCAGTGCATGGATTCGTGCACATTGAAAGAAAATTAATTAGAAGAAATATTTTAATATCGCTATTCACCCTTTCTCTATAATAGAAGTGTCAACCAAATTAACGATTGACAATGACAGATCAAAACACATGCGTGATTGGCGCCAGTGAGAGCTTTATATGTATTGTGTGTTTGCAATACATACATACATACATACATATTATATATGTATGTATGTATGTATATGTGTGTATATATATATATATATATATATATATATATATATATATAAATATAAAATATATATATATTAAACTTGCTTAATTAGACCTGCTTTTTAATGTAGCTAAATTTTTTCCAATCCAGTGAAGCATCCCAACTTCTCTTTGTCAGAAGCATAAGGTGCCACAGTGACCGTTTCCGGGCTGGGCTGGGCTATGGGCCACATTTTGTGCCGAGGGGTCTTGGCAGCATTGGCTGTGATTTGGTGGGGTGTCACTCCAGGGTGGTGGCGGAGCCTAATCCCACTTAGGGAAAACTGAGTGTTGGGTTTGTCGACAAACCAACATTATTTTTAAATGGCCAGTGTGCATCATGGCAGCTCCTGTGTTGAGTGTCTGCCCCTGGTGGTCAGTATGTGTCATAGCTACCAGTCAGATGGACACTTAGCCTTTTACTAGAGGCCCAGTGCATGGACTCATGCATGGTGGGTCCCTCAGCCTAGCCTGCGCCTTCTCGCAATCGGATCCAGTCCGACATCTCCCTAGGGGTGTAGCAGGGCCGAAGCAGCAGGTGGCCAGGGAGGAGCCCCAGCCTGGCTGGGCACAGCTCCACTGCTGCTCATTCTGGCCCGTGGGGGCGCACTGATCACCAGGGGCCAGCTCCTGAGTTGAGCATCTGCCTCCTAGTGATCAGTATGCATCATAGCAACCGGTCGTTCAGTCATACCGGTCACTTAGGCTTTGATTGATTGATTGATTGATTGATAGATATAGATAGACAGATAGATAGATATAGATAGGTAGAAAAAACTAAATTACATAATACAATATTTTTGTTTTTGCTAATCCTAAGGATATTTTTCCATTGATTTTTAGAGAGATGAAAGAAATGGGGAGAGTCAGAGAGAGAGAAATATTGATGTGAGAGATATACATCGATCGGTTGCCTCTTTTATGCACTCTGACCTGAGCAGGGGATCGAGCCTGCAACCAAGGTACATGCTTGTGACTGGAACCAAACCCCTTTAGTGCGAGGGCCAACACTCTATCCACTAAGCCAAACCAGCTAGGACCACAATACTTTTGATGAAAATGCTTAACATATGGGTGCTATTAGCTTTTATTAGGAATAATGACTACTTCTTATCTAAGTCTCACAATATATACTTATTTCATAGGCTAATAAGGAAAACAAGGTTCCAATCTATATGATATTCAACAAATACATCCAAGTTTCTCCTAAAAGTGCAAGGCACTATATTCAGAGCTGTTTCCATGACATGTCAAGCCCTCCATTTGCAAAGGCAAAGTTTTACTGAGTTGGACACAAAACTCTGAGGCCCTGTCAACCAAGTTTTTATTGGCACTGATCCTCTCCAGCTCGGTGCCATGCCCTTTAAAAAAAACAAAACTATTTTCTTCCTGAAGAAGAGATGCTTCCTGTTTTGTTTTGTTTTTTGTTTTTTTTTTTTTTAATATATTTTATTGATATTTTACAGAGAGGAAGGGAGAGAGATAGAGAGCTAGAAATGTCGATGAGAGAGATACATCGACCAGCTGCCTCCTGCACACCCCCCACCGGGGATGTGCCCACAACCAATGTACATGCCCTTGACCGGAATCGAACCCGGGACCTTTCAGTTCGCAGACCAACGCTCTACCACTGAGCCAAACCGGTTTCGGCTGCTTCCTGTTTTTAATTCAATTTTACTGGCAGACACATAAGAACAATACAGGAAAAATATTGAGAGTAAATAATTAATGTTTCATGCATGTGATGTAGGAGATGACTACAGGCCAAAACATTCAATCATGTATAAGGGATGCAGCATAACCCTGAAGCTCAGGACTGCAGGGGTAGACATGGTGCAGTGGAATACACGGGGGCCATCTCCTCCAGTCCCTGGGCGGTGGGCAAGGAGGCAAAAATGGCTTACTGGAACCCTTGGCTGAGGTGGTTGGAGCGTCATCCCAATTGTGGGTTCAATCCCATCGGGGCACCAAAAAAAGAAAAAAAACTGCTTACTGGGCAGATGCCACCTTGCCATCCTGTGACCAAGATGAGTGAGAATCAGCCAGATGAATGGGGAGGGTGAGAGGGGAGGCAGAAGGCATGTTATCCACAAAGGTGTGTGGTGGCGAAGGCAACAAAAGCACCGCCTTTCCTCCTCAGGCAGAGCAAAGGGGACCACGTGAAGAGATGAGGACAGATAGTCCCAGGGAACAGATCACAGAGGATGCTTAAGTAATACTGCGGCCTTTGAATTTCATGCTGGGGCCATGGGGCTATAAAGTATTTAAAACAGAGGAATAAAGAATCAAGTTTTCGTTTTTGGAAAGGTCACTGACAAGAGCAAAGAAAGGAATGGTAGGGGATGAAAATGAGGCTGCACAATAGATAAAAAAGGTGCAGGCCAGGGGCCCTCAAACATCTTGACTGTAGCATGGTAAGGGGGACAGAGGCACTGAACCTTTCTATTCTCTGTGTTCCTACTTTCCATTAGTAACTGAGCTACAAAATAGATACCTGAATTGAAATATGATTCGTTTGTTCTATTTCCTTGATAAGTGGAGAATTTGCTTGCACATATGCCTATAATCTTTAAAAAAAAAACCACATAATTTTATTTCACTTGCTCAACCTAGCAATCGAAACACTTTGATAAGCAAAGAGCTATGATAGAGAGTGGCGCTTAGAAGCGTGGGCCCCGAGACTCTCAGATCTGCCTCCAGGCCTGTGCTCCGGACCATACCGGGCAGAACACTACACCATTCGGAGAGGGATTCATGCTGCCGTAATTACATTAAGGAGAACCAAAAAGATGGCAAAGCAGCAACTCCACGTACCTTCTGTGACTTCTCAGCTACCATGAGGACCAAGTCAAAGTCATAGGTCCCAAGAGAATGATCATATAATTCATTCACATCCACCAGCAGCAGCAAGTACTTCAGGGCCTCTTCAGCACTCACGCCGTCAGGAACAGGGGCAGCGTTTCCTGTCAGAAACAAAACCGAACAAAACCATCTGGGCAAAAGCCCACACACCTGGCATCACAACCAAACGACAAAGAAACACATTTTCCAATGGACAAACATTTCTGACTCTTTTGTGCATGCAGTACTGAAAAGAATGACCCAGATCTTAAAATGGCCACTCAAAGGCCACACGTTGAATCTGTGCTGTGACGCTGGTCCGCTCAGTGCGCTCTCCCAAGCTGGGAAGGCTGAGACAATCAGACCCCGAAAACACTCTTTCTGTGAACGGGTCTCTACCTTGAAGCTCGTGTACCTTCTGCAGCACAACTTCCAGTTCTGGGGTTGTTTTCTTCACGTGAGAGGTAAGGATGGACAGGCAGTACCTGAGGTCAGACGCGAAGAGCAACAGGATGAGAAGGGTGAACAGAGTAAGGACAGCTATGTGCTTGTGGCATTCACCAGACACCCCCAACGCAGCACACGTACTTGTCAGGGTCTATGCTCTCCATGGCGGCTCGCATGGCATCGCAGATGAGGTCCACTTTACTGCCCTCGAGACCCCTGGACTGTGGGACGGTGTCGGGAACTGGTGGCGGGTACATGGTAGTTGTGACATCTTCTTCCCTAAGAACAAGTGTGGATTCAAAGGTCACTAACTGAACCTGTGTCCCCACCCACCCCCCAACCATTCACATAAATCCAGGTGTGCTGATGAGACAATAAATAAAAATAGCTAGCTATTAAAAAGGGGAAAAAAAAGCTACTGGAAAAGTTTAATTATAAAAATACTGATATAAGATGAAAAATGGAGAAATTGCTGAAACCGGTTTGGCTCAGTGGTAGAGCGTCAGTCTGCGGACTGAAAGGTCCCGGGTTCGATTCCAGTCAAGGGCATGTACATTGGTTGTGGGCACATCCCCGGTAGGGGTTGTGCAAGAGACAGCTGGTTGATGTTTCTCTCTCATTGAAGTTTCTAGCTCTCTATCCCTCTCCCTTCCTCTCTGTAAAATATCAATAAAATATATTTTTTTAAAAAGAAAAGAAAAATGGAGAAATTTATTGAGAAAACGTCTACAAAAGACCTGCACAGTGATATTCATAGGTGTTTTATCCAGACAGCCCAAACAAGGCACAGACCAGGTGTCCACCAACTGGGGGATGAATGAACAAACTAGTACATTTACACAGTGGCATCCTATTGAGTGATAAACAAGATGGATCTTGAATACATATAAAATGGATGAATCTCAAGATAATATACACTATGGGAAAGGAGCTTTATTTACATAGGAAAATAAATATTCTGAATCCATTTATAAAGTTCCTGAACATGTAAAACTGATCCAGGGTGTAAAACAGTGGCTGCCTAGGGATCAGGGACTGACTGACTGAGAAGGAACTGGGGGGAACTTGGTCGAGGTTCAGGTTACAAGGAAGTATACATTTGTCAAAACTCACTGAAGGGTACATGGATGATTGCATCTCATAAATACAATGGGACCCCATATGCAAACGATGTACTCTACATAGTGCTATGCAAAATGAAATACTGAGGTAAAGTAGACTAAAGTCTATATTTACCTTGAAATTAGTCTAAAAATAGATGATGCATGAACCAGTGGCAAATAGTGATAAAGTACATATAGAAAAGTATGAATTCTAGAATCTAGGTGAAGGTACAGGATGCTCATGTGACAATTCTCTTAACTTTTCTGTTTCAAATTTCTAATTAAAAAGTAGGGAGAAATGGTCAATGTAGACATAAGAAGCCATTTTCTTTTAAATTTATAAAAACAAACAGTTTTATATGTCTACCTAAAAATAAAGTCAAATAATAATTCTGACCTACATAAAGTTTTAGTTTTAAACAGACTGTTTTAAAAAGGAAAAATCCAATACATATGGTTAAGAGTTATAGTGATTAAAAAAAAATTAACTAGACACTAATTTTTCTCCTCTAGCTATCTATCTATTTGATTTCCTTAACTAGAAGAGAGAAAATCATGGCTATGATACTCATGAATTATTCAAAATACTTACTTCAATTCTGTGAAAAACAAATTAATGTGATTTACAGAATCTATCTGCTTTATGAAGGACTCCACATTTTCAAGAAACACCTACCAAAAAAAAAAGGACAAGACATTTTAGTTCAGATCACATTAGTACAAGTCTAAAGTAAGCTAGGGTAAACAGCAGTGTGAGGAAGTTACCTTAGGGTTATGATCATAAATCAGGTTGAGATTAATTCTCAGTTTTCTCATGCATTCAAATGCTTCTTTAAACATAAGCCTGTGAGAGAATGGACAGAGAAGCCGTTTCACCAAACCAAGCTCCCCGGACCCAGCACGTTCTCATTATGACACAAACCGGTTCTAAGGAGATTACAGCCCAAGTGCCCAACAACCGCTAATGATTCTCACTCTGAAATCACAGAATCAGAAAATCGGCTACCAAATTCATTTACCTTCTGAAAAGGAATGATTTAATCATCATGGCAGGATGAGGACTACATCCTCACAGACAACACTCATCATGGAACTTGGGTCTTTCTTAACAAAATAATGCAGAGCTTCCCCTGTACCGAGTGGGACCATGCATCATTTCCCTGCTAACAGGGGCTCGGGCACTTTGGGTCATGGCCCCCTGCGAACCTGAAAGCCGAGGGCCTCCTGCTAGAAAGACATGCAGACACAGCTGGTGCAGTGTCCCAGGTTTACAGGCCACTGAAGCCACGTGGGTCCCCTTAGGCTAGGAAGCCCTGACTTACACGATGAGCTTCATGATCCCTTCTGCTGGAAATGTCACTATACCATATGGCATTAAAATCAGTGTGGACCATGTCACCACGATCAATTTAATTAGTAAATATTAAAAAGAAAAATCAAAGTGTAAACAAAAAAAAAAGCCTTTGAGAATCAGATTGATGACATCTGTAATGAAGGTTTTCCAGACTTTTAGGTTTTAAACCTTGAAAGGATACTTAAGATCTTCACACATTAGTCATAACAAGCTAACTAGTCCTGTACGCGGTACTTACTTGTCCAACCACTTCCGAATCTGAGCTAAAACCAGGGCTCGATGATGAACAACTTCTAAGTTTCCCCTTGGCATCTTAAAATATATAAATCAAAATAATAATGTTTTAAATTAAATAGAAAACATTTAAACACCCAGGCTATACAACTTTACCTAACTTCACAGTGAACTACCACTCGAGGTAAAATGAGCCCACTTGTAGCAGAATCTAATTGTGCTCAATATTTATATTGACTTTCCAGAAAAGCTTCCCTATTAGCCTTACTGGGCAGAGCCTGTATGAACACTCTTTTGTAATAAAGCTAACAGAACCTGGCAAGGAAAGACTTAGAGTAAATTACCGAAAATGAAAAGAGAGCCTAACATACAATCTGCAAGAACTGTTTGGCACTGACTGTCCACTGGCAATCAGAAACACAGCCTGAAAATCAGCTTACCTGTAATATCAGCTTTGTGTCCTGGGGCACCACAGTGACAATGCGCGAACCCCTCTCCACCATCCGCAGTGTTTCCCCGTTAGACGCGTGACTGCTGCTCAGGCCTGCCTGCAATGCTAGAGACAACATGGGCCTTAAGAATCTCTGCCACGACCAGGAACTCTCCATTACCTGCGGCTGAAACTGCGTGTTATCTGAAATCCAGGAGAGCAGTTACTAACCAGGCGCCTTTGCTCCCCCCCTCAACCTCAAGACCATCAGCCTTTCTGATAAAAGTCTCACCCCTCGAACCTGCCCTCTCTCACAGCCTTCATGCATAACCTCACACAACGCATCAACTGATGTGAAAGACACAGGGAGAATGGGCAGCTTCTCTCTTTCTTAGCACTATGATCATACCAGGGAATGATTCCATTTCTAAGTTAGAAACAAGGAAAATAAATGGGGATTTTCAGAATAAGGAAAATACACACACAAAGGGAAGTGGGTTGAAGGGGAGGGGATGGGTGGGCAAGGAATAGAAGAAATAACTGAGCCAATTTCCTACAAACCCCAGACCAGTGGTCGGCAAACTGCGGCTCGCGAGCCACATACAGCTCTTTGGTCCCTTGAGTGTGGGTGCGCACATACAGTGAGATTGAAGCTTCGTGGCCCATGTGCAGAAGTCGGTTTTTGGCTCTCAAAAGAAATTTCAATTGTTGTACTGTTGATATTTGGCTCTGCTGACTAATGAGTTTGCCGACTACTGCCCCAGATGAAGTCCTTCAGAGGGTACAGCAGACAGTGGCCCCAGTGAGAAGATTACAAAGAAGTCACAGCAGCCGGGACCGGTTTGGCTCAGTGGATAGTGCATTGGCCTGAGGACTGAAAGGTCCCGGGTTCGATTCTGGTCAAGGGCATGTACCTTGGTTGTGGGCACATCCCCAGTAGGGGTTGTGCAAGAGGCAGCTGATCAATGATTCTCCCACATTGATGTTTCTAACTCTCTATCCCTCTCTCTTCCTCTCTGTAAAAAAATCAATAAAATATATATATTAAAAAAAAGTCATAGCATATTGCTCCTTTGGTATTGACTGGTAACTCAAAGTAAAATATCAATTATATAGTGAAATTTCTTGAACAATTTTTATTTAACTTTAGAATATTCTGCTTAAGGAAGGACTTCCTTTTCTGGAAGTCTTTGCTAACTGGGGCAGGATGATTGAACTGCGATGCTGTGCTGAGGTTAGGGACAAAGGAACTATACTCTAATAGTATTCTCCTGTCCAGACTCCACAGTCCAAAGCCAAAGTAGGTGAAGAACTTGAAAGTCATCAAGACCTCTAAGGACAAAAGATAGCAGAAGAAGGACCATTTTCTATTCACACACTGAGAACTTACTTTTGAATGAAGCATCACTCAGACAAAAACACTGGCAGGTGTGAGAATGAGTTGTTAACAACAAAAACTCATCATATACTGCAAATGATGTGATATTGGAAGCAACCTACAAGGCAAGGGAGACAAGGGGAAATTTAGCTTTATTACTTGGAGGCAACACTGAAGAAGATCCATCACCAAACCAAGCCTTTATACCTCATTGTCATTGATGAAAAAGCGACACCTGTTAGTCAGACCAAGGACATATTCCTGCAAAGAAATAAAACTGAAATTATAAACAATTCTAACCAAACAAGTTAAACCTAACCTTTCAATCACACAGTCCTACTGACCTGTGATTTCACATCTAAGTCTCTGTAATCAGGGCTGAATATAGATATGTTACATGTAGTTGGTCCAGAAGCCATCCAATCCATCTGCAGGCCCTGTCACTTCTATCTCCCACCTGCGTTTCAAATATGCCACCTTTCTGCCCTCATGTCTCCACCCCGACAGTCACTTCCACTCTGGTTCCTTTCCAACCTACTCCCCACCTGGCAGCCAGAAAAACATTTAAAACCATGAAGCAAATCACATTCTTCTGCTGATTTAAAATTACTAAAAATCTTCCTACCTTTGTTAAATGAATAAAAAACCCACACTCCTTCCTATGGCCTTTCACTGAGTGCCAGCCACACTGCTTCCATTCAGTTCCTTGCATAAGCTGAGCTCTTTCCAAGCTCAATATGTTCCTTATCCTTGGAACACTCCCCCTTCCTCAGGGAGCCTTCTCTTCCTTCACAGCTCAGTACACACACCCACCATAGAGCTTTCCACCAAAGTAGGTCTCCCATCTTCATTGCAACCATCTTCCACTTAGTCCCTAGCATCTCACCACTCTCTGTCATTATATCCTGATTGTTTCCTTCATTCTCCCATTGGAGGAGCTAATCATATAATCTATTGATAGATTATAAAGTCCACAAGAACAAGGGATTGAACAACTGTATCTTACCACCCACCACAATTATAGACATTTTAATATTTAATGAATGGCAACCTACAGACTACTACTTTCAAGATTACATTTCTGTTGTTCCCAAAAGGTATTTAATAAAACTAACTTTGACTGTTCTGTACAACTGGGGATGAAAGTTTGCTAACTGCATTCTATTTTTAAATTTAGAGCTCCGAGGAAGAGATTAACTAAAGCCTGCTTGCCAGGAAAACTCTTAATTCCATTTTACAAAGGAAGCTAGGGCTCAGGGAACTATACCCTCTCAATGTCGCCTTACAATTTAGGGGAGAACCAGGCGCACATCCAAAGCCCATACTCTTTGTACCTAATGCTATCAGATCTTGGGTCCCTGCTTTTAAGTGGGAA
The DNA here is from genome assembly GCA_963924515.1 of Vespertilio murinus. Classification (NCBI taxonomy): domain Eukaryota; kingdom Metazoa; phylum Chordata; class Mammalia; order Chiroptera; family Vespertilionidae; genus Vespertilio; species Vespertilio murinus. The sequence goes on from OZ004708.1 coordinate 167,222,166, forward strand.
ATTTTTCTGCCCTGTGATCACTTACCTTCCCTCCAATTATGGCCAATTCAGTCTGTGTGCATTCATAAGGAATTTGAACAGGAAATCCACCCGGGTTCTTCCAGGGTTCAACAACTGGAGAAGGTGACTCTGCAGGATTAGCAGATGAGGTTTACCAAGAGCTGATCTGCTCTTTGTAAAACACTGTCCCATTAATACTTACTAAAACACTTAACATGCAATTTGGATTACTTTCCAAATGTATTCTGGAAACTCATAAGGGTATTCCAATTCATTACAAGAGAAAACAGGTAGTAAACACTGGCTGCCCTGGCCTGTGTGGCTCAGTTGGTTGGAGCATCATCCCATGCACTGAAAGGTTGCTGGTTCAATTCCCCATTAGGGCACATGCCCAGGTTGCAGGCTTGATCCCTGGTAGGGGGCGTTAAGGAAGAAACTGATCAATGTTTTGCTCTCACCATGATGTTTCTCTCTCTCTCCCTCTCCCTTCCTCTCTGTCTACAAGTCAATAAAAAATCTTAAAAAAAAAAAAAAAAAAGAGAGAGAGAGAGAGAAAACACCAGCCAATCCTTGCTATAGCTTAACATTTTCCAGAGAAGTTAAAAGACCTTACAGTCAATGTGGCACAGACAAGATACAAGTCATGTTTTTAACAATGAAACATCATGTAAGTCATAAATATGCTTTCCTGACTGTGATACTCACCCCAAAGGTACTTCAGTATCTGACCACCAGCTAGCTGCAATGCTACTGTCTTGGTCTTGGAATTGCAACATAGGTTGATTATGACCCCATCCACTGTCACAGATGAACTGAAAAAATGTAGTCAAAGGGAGAAAGGGGATGTGAACAGATCTAGTTTTTCTCAAAAGTAGTGACATTTCACAGATTTTTGCAAAACAGAAGAGAAACAAGCAATTTCCTTTCAGTGCTACTCTGCTTATTTCAATACAATATACACATCACACACACACACACACACACACACACACACACACACTAAACTACTGCAATCACAAGCCCAGATAAAGCGATTACTTGTCACATCACAATATTTTCCACAATACAAGTAAACTGGAGTCTACATTGTGAAGTCCATCATTCCTATTCTGGCAGCAACTCATTATAACTCATTGCCACTTATCGCCTTCATTAGACATACCTGGTATCAATATTATATCTGGATTCTTAAAATATAAACTACATTAATGAAGCAGTGAATCTGTAGGAACACAAAACACTCCCTATCCCTATCACATTCATTTATGGAAATCTGTGGGTCTTAATTCATGGGGAGAGGGAAAAGGTGCTGTAACCATCGTATTTTTTCTTGAGTCAATGAACGGATACATACATTTTAAAGAGACTAGATATGCCTTAAAGTAAGTGAAAGAAATAGTGATTAAAAATAAATGATTCCAATGCTAACATGCATTCAAAGATTTTTTAACCAATTTATGAAATACCAAAATGTCCCAAGTTTTGTGAGGATAAATTATCTGTAAGTTAAGAAAACAGACTCTGGAGCTATTTATGTGCCCTGTGCCTCAGCTGTCTCGGCAACGCTAACAGTACATACTTCAAAGAGGTACAGTGAGAAATCCGTGTGTTAATAGTGGGAAAGCACTGAGAAGAGTACTTTTACAGAGACAAACTGTAGTATATAAGCTATTAAGAGCTGCAAGCTAATCAAGGGACTTTATATTCCTCAAAAACATTGATATTATATATGAACAGTCTTTTTTTGAGAAACAAAGGTCAAAGCAACAGAAAAATATTTTAAATGACTTTCTCTTTACCTTTTCAGTAAATGAAATGACTGCCTCTAGATTTTTTTCTATAATTAATTTTAAACTTTATGTCTCATCACTATGTTGTACACCAGAAATATAATATTGTTTGTCAAGTGTAATTAAAAATAATTTCTTTAAAAAAATTTAAATTTTAAAAAGTAGAAATTTCATAATTTAAACATGTCTAATGAAAACTGCTCTGCTTTTCAAAAACCTTTAAGTGCTACATATAGCTATGACATTTTCTGCACTGAAACATAGTCACAAAAAGCTTTTAAAAATATAAAGAGTTATGAATCAAAGATTAGGAGTTCATGACTGCATCAGAATGTTTGATGTATACAATGAGGAAAGGTTCTTAATTTTGCAATAAGGGTTTTCAGAGTTTAAATCTAAGCAGATCTTCCATTACAAATGAAGCTAGAGAGTAAGATCAGGGTAGGCCCATGGTGCCAAGGGTGACACTGGAAACCTGAGGATTTCCCAGAGCTGCCCAGACAATCTACCTATCTACTGCACAGCAGGGCTTGCCTTACAGAAAACAGCATTCATGAACTAGAAGCTGTTACATAACAAAGACGCACTCAGGGATCAAAATGAAACTCAAGGCTAGGGGGGCAGTGAAATTGAGCAAAGAAAAATAAAGGAATCTTATAAAATGCAATCTACCATGACAGAAAAGAGATCTCTCACTGATTGGGGATGGTGGTGGATATAGAGGGGTATGTCACAAAGGGCATAAGGAAACATTTGTGGGGAAAGTATATATTCTATTTCCTGATTGTATGGCTTCATGGATGCATGCAGATATCAAAAGTTATCAAATTGTACACACAAATTTGTGTAATTTGTGGTTTGATTATACCTCAATGAGACTATAAAGTTAAAAAGTAAAAACAAAAAGGTGATTTTAAAAAAAGAAGAAAATTAGAGGAGGCTTTTCCATAGTAAATGCGTCAGGTGCCAAACAGAATATAAAGAGAAAGAGGCCAGACATCAAATTGCAGCACATATAAATAGATCTTATAACCTAACTGATTTTAATAACTAACAAGGGTAATCCGAGTGACTGATTCTCATGGGCTAGCAATTGCCTTGCTGGAATGTAAGCATATGCTCAAAAATTTTCACACACTTCAAAATGTTTTGCCTCATCTGTTGGTGTTTGTCCTCTTTTTCACCTCTTCTTGACATTTTCAGCCTGTATTTTGACATGACTCAAAACTAGACTTAACCTCTTGCCAAGTATGTCTAACAAGGAAGCTACTGCCTCTTCCCTACCTCACTAGAAGCTAAAAAAAAATCCTATGCTCCTAAAGAAAAAACAGAAAAGCATAACTCTACCTACCGCGTTTCCCTGAAAATAAGACATCCTCCGAAAATAAGACCTACTTAATGGAAACATAATACATCCCCTGAAAATAAGACCTAGCGCATCTTTGGGAGCAAAAATTAATATGACACTATCTTATTTTCGGGAAACAGGGTATTACCACATGGAACACAGAAGGGCTGTGATACCTAATAGTGAGCTGTCCTTGCTGGTCATCTGTCTCGGAAGAGGCCACGGTGAGCCGGTAGATGATGGACTGCGGGCTGGACTGACAGTGGTGTACGGCCAGGAAGACATCTTCTTGGATCCAGGTGAGAAAGCTGAGCTTCAATGGATTTACTTCTTGATCTTCACCATTCTCAAATTGAATTCTGTTTTAAATATTGAAGAATACCCAAGAATGAAACTTTAATACCGCTGAGATTTGCCTGAAGGAAGAATGAACCACCCTGCACACACAGTCTACACCTAGTTATTTGTAGGGGCAAAAACTGAAGTGCTGTCAAATACTAAAACCCCCAAAATACTGTTTGTCTGTGGTTTCTGTTTACTTAATATTGTTTCTTAGTCTCTGAGAGCTTTAGATTTATGAATCTGACCACACAAGGAAATTACCTGCCCTGGGGTGACCGACCCTACACTAATAAACCCACTTAGCAGCATTCAAACCAAACAGCAGCAGCTAGCTGGACTTCAATAGAATGGGTCCTTTCCCAAGCATCCCACACCAGAATGAACACATTAACTTCAGTCTCCCTGCCTCTAACATCTTCCTCTGCAGTGTTCAGGCAGCAGAGGACAGCGCTGTTTGCTGCCTCATGCAGGAACTCATAACGGTCACTTTTTGCCTTTGAGTTCGAGCAGCAAACCCTCAGCATGCACTGAAGGAGCTGGGTCTCTAGCCCAAACTTCCTCCTGGACCAGCTCCTAGGACTCAGCCTCTCCACTGCACGCAGCCCCACGCAGGGGCATCCCCACCTGGTTCTTGCCGACATTCTTCTGCCCACCACACCATATGTGAATAACCTAGACATCCTCAGTTAGGTGCGGGAATGCAATCTGCCCGGTCATTCACCTCCATCTTTCCCATGCAATGTTTCCCTAGAGAACCAAGGGCTGTTGAGAAGAATGGGTCTTAGGCTGTGCTTGGGCTCTCCTGCACCCATCATCCTACATGACATTCAGAATCCAGTCAAGTGGCTTCCCCAAGAGGGCTTAAAAGCTTGCACCCAGGTGTGGTATCTACTTGTCCCACTCAGCAACAAGCACAGGACAACAACGGGGTAATTTAGGAGTAAATGCTGGCTCCTTCTGTCCCCAGACGTTCCCATAACTAAGAACCACCTACTTGTATTTCTTTTCCAGGTGAGGTGTCTCAACGGAAACTTTAAATCCACTTCCACCCACAGCGCCCAGTTTCACCGTGGGATCCACAGTTGAACTATCACCTAGAAGACAAAATTTCAAATTCAATCATATCACACTACGAACACTTCTCCTCATACTAAGTTTATGGGGTTCTAGAAGTCAAACTACTTTACAAATAAAGCAATCTAGAAAATCTCAATCTCTTTTTAAAATCTCTGCCTGCCTTTCAGGCTTAACCAAATCTTCTTTCCCCTTCATACCACCCAGTCACCATCCTCACTGTGCCTCAGCAAGACCAGGGGAGGGCTGCCCTCTCACCCCAGGGCTACTTCCTCCACTGCCCGAGACCACCTCTCACCACCCTGGCATCCTTCATCAAAGACATTCTCTTTCCGTTCTTGATCCAGTTTACTCACTGCACAGCAGTCAATACAACCCTTTACGAAACTGAGTCAGAACGCCACACTCTTCTGCTCTACACCCTGCGGAGACTTCCTGTCTCACACAGAATAACACTAAGGTCATACCAGAGCCCCTTCAAGGCCGACAAGAGCTGTTTCCTGTCACCTGACTCCACCCACCTCTCTCCCCTTACCTCCTCGGCTGCAGCCTCCCTGAAATCCTGGCTATTTCCTACTCAGAGACAAGCACCTTAGCCACTGCTCTCTAGAAAGTTCTTACCCCAGGCACTGGCATGGCTCCCTCTCCAATCGCCACTGGGTCTCTCCCCTTCACACAGAGGCTTCCTGACCACCTAAAGCAAAGCCCCCTTTCCTGCCAGCCCTTATCCTCATGCTCTCCATTCCCTGGCCTTGTTTATTTTTCTCCACGCACGGCATTTACCATCTCATAGACTTCGACTTTTATTTACTATCTTTCTCCCCAACTAGAAGATAAACTCCACAATTGTATGGACTAGAATAAAACGTGACATATAAGAGACAATCAAGTAACATGGAGGAGGAAAAGGAGCAATACTGGGGACACACCAGATGTCTCCTATGAAAATTCTGGCATCTAATATGTCTCTACCGATCTCAAATGTGCACCACTCACCTCCGGGTTGTTCATTTGTAACACAAGCTCTTTCCCTTTGGTTCAGGAGCCCTTATCAGTATTCTGACTTGTCCACTCAGACCTCAAACTGGAATATTCTGACTTGGACATCAACTGCCAATCTTTCCTTTAATCCCCATACAATGCATTATTCCTCAACGTCCACAGTCACCTGCACAAGAGCTGACATATGCTGCTTCTACACAGCAATCCTGACTCCCTCCTGCTGTGCTCCCTGCGCAGAAGAGCTGTCCACACCAGGGCCATCGTCTGAAATCGCTGTGTTTGAAAGGCTAACCTCTACATCCTACACTCTAATAACAACTCCCACAACCTTTTCCCAGGCTCTCATACCCAAATACGCTACAACATGCTCCTAACTCTCAAAGGCTTCCAGCTCCCCACTTTGTATTTTTCTACAGACACTTCCCTGGTTCAAACTCTCACCATCTCCTGCCTAGTCACTCCGAACAGCCTCACTGGTACGTCAGTCTCCAGGTGCCCACACCATGGCCTGCCCGCACACAGACATCTGACGAGAGCAGAGGCCTAGTCTAACCTGCCCTATCTGATCAAGGGGTTGTAAGTGTCAGTATCATGAATGTAGGGTGCTACAGAGTTTCATTCTGGGGAGATGGAGGTGTTCTAAAACTGACTGTGGTGATGGTTGCAAAACTGCAAATAGAGTTGTATACCCTAAATGGATGAGTGGTATGAATAAAGTTATTTTTTAAGTGAATGTAGGATAAAATATCCTGTACATAGTAAAACAATAAACAATTATACAATCTTAAATTAGTATCATCTAGTAAGCACCACAAAAGCTTACTCTACATCTGATTCTTTTAAACTAACAAAACCAGCATAGCAGTAGTTGAGTATAAAGACAATCACTTGTTTACTTTTGATATTACAGGTTGATAAAAAAATCTACTTCGAAAAGAAGTTAATTTTTGCTTTTTTTAATTTTCCTTAACAATGAACACATTACTATTACTTTTTTTTTTTGACGCTATTAAGAAATAAAAAGTTTAAGGAGAACTGTTATAGCATTTACAGAGTAAAACTAAAATCAGAGAAGCTGGAGACATATTCAAGTACAGTAAGTCCTTACTTAACACCGTCAAAGGGTTCTGTGATTTTAAACAAAATGATATGTAATGAAATCTATTTTACAATAAGGTAAGTGGAATAAACAGGAGTTCCTACATAGCATCTCATCAACATTCCAACAAAATGACACTGAAGGAAGGAGGGCCCACTGTCATTGTTAGTATAAACAGAAGCCTGCCGATTCAACAGAAAAGCTGATTAGCAGGGAATTCCAATCCAAATTAGTTAGATTATTCTATCCTAGCAGTTTTCTAGATTGTTCTCTGAGAATGCATAAGTTATTTGAAAACAAGGCCACCAGCGCCATTTGCCTGTATAATTCATGACATGAACATAGAACTCACAACTAAAAACAAGTGTCAGGTTTTCCCAGCCCATCAGGAAAGCAACTAGGAACTGAGAGCAATGGGGCTGTGGAAAACAACTGGATCAGACATCTTAGATGGGCTACCTGTCCATGCTTGTCCTTCATTATAAAAAAGAAAAAATCCAGCCCAACCAGTTTGGCTTAGTGGTGGAGTGTCGTTGATCCATGAACAAAGAGGTCACTGGTTTGATTCCTGGTCAGGGCATATGCCAAGGTTGCAGGATCAATCCCCAGTAGGGGGTGTGTGGGAGGCAGCTGATGGATGTGTTTCTCTCTCATCAATGTTTCTATCTATCCTTCTCCCTTCCTCTCTAAAATCAATGAAAACATTAAACACACACACACACACACACACACACACACACACACACACACAGAAGTCCATCTGTGACACAGCTCCTAGGAGTGCTGTGAGATCAACTGAAAATTTGTGCAAAATGAAAATTGTAAAACACATTACAGGTGTAATAAGATAGCGTCCTATTTCCAGGAAAAGTTATTCTCTAAATAACTGACTCTTCAAGTTCACCAAAGCAAAGGAATAGCTCTTATAAGCCATAGTAAGACCAAAACTCTCCCAAAAAGACCCCCACAAGCCAATTAAATATCATGACGATAAAGATATTAATTATAAACTTCAAAATTTTTAGAAACACTAGCACGAAGGCAACATCAAACCATAACTTGCTTTTTAGAGGGGAAACCTGACTCAGAACATCTCGTAACAGTTCTAAGCATACCATATTTATAGACAGAAATCTGGTTGCTGGCATCGAGGATAGCGAGGTCGTTACTCCTCTCAGGGCATGAAGAGAACGTGACTTGGTTCACAGGCTCCGGGAGCAGCATTCGATGGGTGTACATGGGAGGTGGAACTACACTCTGCCGGAAGACTGTCACCAATACCCTGTCTGCATGTGACAGAGAAGGAGAAGGAGCATCAGACACATGGATGTTCAATTGTGAATTAAGGCATCAGAATAGCACAGTCCCATTAACAAATGACGGTGGCAGGATATATACAGCAATTCTTTAAAAGAATTTGTGGTGTTTTATCATGAATAAGCTTAAACAGCGTGTAAGGGGGGGAAGAAAATATCATGGACTCTGTATCAGGCTATTGTCTCCTCCAGACCTGGAGAAGTCCATCTCTGGTCTTGGAGGTCTTAGGAGTCAGGAGTTAGGACAAGGTCAAGAGATCAGAGTTCTAGCTTTGGCTGCAACCGAGCCAGACTAATGCAAGGAAATCAATGCCTTTAGAATCCTTGAAGCACTTCCCTCTGCATGGATTTGGTAATAAGGCCTATATGATCTCTACACAGAACATATTATTATTAAATCAGTATTATGACCACTACATAGAACATGAATTAGTACAGCAACTCACAATACAATCTTAGAAGCAAGTGTCAATGAAAATCTGAGTGAGGGCAAAAGACAAAGCTAACACATCCAAAACCCTGACATGACAGTGCCTCTTCTGCCCAAGGTGAGAATTTTCAATGTCTTCAAAGGTGGATCAGTAACCATGTGAAGACCATGGATGCTGCCCAGTGAGGAATTGGGGTGGGAGGCAGATGTGGGGAGGAGGGACTATGGTCCTCAGGAAAGTACATGCCCCAGCTATAGGGATTCTCATCCAAACAAAACAACAAATAAGTAAAGATAAACCAACCAACCAACCAACCAACCAAATAAATATTCCCCGTTGTTTTAACCAAACCACCACCTCTGCAGGCACCGGCTCCGGGGCCCCTTCCAGGCTCACAGACACCTTTTCTAGCTGCTTACTTCCATCGATGACAGCCACGTTGGCCATGTCACTTGAATTATCCCCCGAGCTCCGGTCGGTCGTCCAGCACCAGTCATAGCAGAGGTAGTGCCAGCCCTGACAGAGAACATGCAGCCGGTACGGGGTCACCGGGTCCCACATCAGGGACACAATCTTGCTCTTCCCACAGGCGCTGAAGATCAGACTTTGCTTGAGATACCAGTGATAGTTCCCCACAGTCCAGAGCTGAACTGCAAGGGAAATGAAAGGAGGCCTCAGAGGCTGCAGGACGAGATTTCATACCATTTGCTAAGGGGGATGGGACAGTCTTTTCTTTTTTGAATGACCCTTCCTGCTCAGCCTCTCCATTAAAACAACATGAACAATAATTGGTAAAAGGCAATTTCCATGAAGACAAAATGTCAAGCTCAATAAAGTCAGAAACACATGTTTATTTTTGCCTCTACCTTCCAACGTTTTAATCATGAGGATGGAAGGCTAAGACAAGACAGTGTTTTCGTCAGTTGTTTTTTTCATAAAGAATTAGAAAGAAGATTAAAAGTATTAAAACACTCAATCCAGAAGTACTGGACTAGCACCACTACGTTCTATTAAGCTTAAGTTGCTTATTACTTTCTCCCAAGTGCTTTGCATGCGACTGGGTACAAGGCTCTCTGGTATTAAGTAGGATTCAGCAGTCCAAGGGAGATTAGCAAGCAATTATCTTTTCCAACATCTATTAAAAGCAGAGACCTAATCCTGGAGGGTGGGGAAAATGGGAAGATGATGGTCAAAGGGTACAAACTTTCAGTTATAAGATGAGTAAGATCCAGGGATCTAATGTACAGCATGGTGACTACAGCTAATAATACAGTAATGTTTACTTGAAACTTGCTAAGAGAGTTGATCTTAAATGTCCTCACAATAACAACAATAAAAATGGTAATTATGTGAGGTCAATCTCATTGTGGTAAACTTTCACAATATATAGATATATCAAATCATACATTGTACATTTTAAACTTACATAGTTGTATACCAATTATGTCTCAGTAAAGCTAAAAAAAAGACCTAATCATGTCAAATACAATTTTTATTAAACAGATGACACATAAATGAAGCTCTTGATTATATTAAGAAACTTATTTTCTTTAATTATCTCCCAGCTCACTAATGCTTAAATCAGCAATCACAGCAAATCTAACCTAGTTCTTTAACCTGGCTATCACAATGCACCTCCCTAGCAGGGAATTGGTAAGCTAGACTTCCTGCTCATGCTATGATAACAGGCATCATGGCTGTTCTTATGTAACACATATCCTGAGCATATCCCAGTGCCCTGCCTGCCCTTGACACCTGCGGTTCTCAACCCTGGCTGCATGTTAAAAGTCATCTGGAAGCATTTTGTTTTTTAAATTAAATACGGATAATCTTCATTCCGATACAATGAATCCAGTAAGATGAGGCCTGGAAAGTGTTTTGTTTTGTTTTGTTTTGTTTTGTTTTGTTTTCTAAAGGTGCAGCCAGGGTTGCCCAGCCGGGCGTGACTCAGTGTTTGAGCTCAACCTATGAATCAGGAGGTCATGGTTCCATTTTCAGTCAGAGGACATGTCCGGGTTGCAGGCTCAATATCTAGTCTGTCCAGGAGGCAGCCTATCAAGGATTCTCTCATTGATGTTTCTATCTCTCCCTCTCCCTTACTCTCTGAAATCAATAAAGACATATTTTTAAAAATTAAAATTAAAAAAAATAAAGGTGCAACTAGGGTTGAAAGCCACTGGGTCAAATGAATGAATGAGTGAATGAAAAAATATTCAGTGCATTATTATTGATAATGAAAAAGTACAAAACTTTAAAAGTCTAACAGAATGGGATTTAATAAACTGGGCACAAATGACTATTATCCAGTAATTAAGAATAATATAGATGAATATCTAAAATGGATATATGTTTGTGGCAGCAGAAAAGTAAGCTGTCATACATAACAAAAATGAGATCATGGCTATACTGAAACATACCAATAAAATCTGGAAGATAAGAAAATTTCAATAGTGATTTATTAAAGAGATAGAATTACAGATTAACTATTTTCCTTCTCATCTTTATTTTATAATGTTTTCACTTATTATGTATACACTAAAAAATACCGTATTTGCCGGCGTATAAGACGATTTTTTGGCCCTGAAATATATGCCTCCAAGTGGGGGGTAGCCTTATATGGCGAGTATATAACAAACTCTGTATTTTGAATGGAAATGTTAGGGGGTCGTCTTATAAGCCCAGTCTCTTATACACCGGCAAATACGGTACCTATTTACACAATTTAAAAGGTATAGAGATGTTCTTATATCTAATCTAATTTCTTTTTCACTTTCACAGTGTAGTATTGGTCAACATTGTGACTTCCTGCAGCAATACCATCTAAGAAAATAAATCACTGGTTACTTGTAATGGTCAATTTATATGTCAACTTGGCTAGGCTATGGTGCCATGCTGAACACTAGTCTAGATATCGCTGGGAAGGTAGGAAGGTATTCTGTAGATGTGGTTAACATACACAATCAGGTGACTTTTTTTCTTTCAATTTTCTAAAAAATTTATTTATTATTGAGTAACACTGGTTAGTAACATTATATAATTTTTCAGGTGTACATTATAATTTGACATCTATCTACACTGTAAAGTGCTTCCACCAAAATTCTAGTTTCTGCCTGTCACCAGAGATTTGATCCCCCTTACCCATTTCGCCCTATAACAATCAGTTGACTTTAGATAAAGCAGATTATCCTCCACAATGAGCAGGTTTCATCCAATGAATTAAAGGCCCTAAAGATAAGGGTTTCCTGGAGAAAAAAGAACTCTGCCTCAAACATGTAACACAAGATCCTGCCTGCCTGCAGACTGCGGGCCTGTCCTACAAATTTCAGATAAGACTGAAGCATCAACTCCCACCTGAATTTCCAGCCTGCCGGCCTGCCCTGCTTCTGTTTCTCTTGACTGATGCATGGCTGATATCATAAATAATCAGAACCCATCTCCACCATCTTTTATTCCACTATACGACTAAGTAGAAGGGATAAGGGCAATTCCACATCTACTTTCAAATATATTTTATGGGGCACAAGGCTGACAGTGCTGTCTTACCATAGGTTTTTAGAGTAGAATTTTCTTCCCTCGGAAGGTCTTCTGACCAAACTGCAAGCACAGTGGAATCTGCATTCCAGAGCAGGTAATTTACCTAGTAGGGAAAACAGACCTGTCATTGTCCTTTAACTATGTACGCCCTTCAAGATCTTTATGATACCTGAATTCCCTGCTCTCACAAACCAAACAATCCTCTCCTGGAGCAGACTCCTAGCTATAAATTATTAACCTACAGTCATTAAACAAATCTGCGTAATCTGTCCTCATAAGCAGAGGACTCTAAAAAATGCACTATGCTTAAAGATTAAAAGAAATTTAACAACCAAACGCAAGTGACATTTAGTCAATCAGGGTCATTTGAATATGGACTAGGGATTAGATAATACTAAGGGATGATTACTAATTTTGTAAGCTATGATAATGTAATTGTGGTTACTTATGGTTAAAGAAAAATGTTCTTACCTGTTAGAAAAAAATATTAAAAGTACATTTCTTAGAATTAAAAAAAAAACAACCTTAGGAAATAAAATGAAAATGTGTGGGTATGTATGTTTGTGTGTGAAGGCCAGAGAGAAGGGATAGATAAAATAATTTTGCAAAATGTTGGTATCTTACAAATAATAGGTACATGGGAGTTCATCCATCTCTTCTCTCCACTTTTAGTATCTTTAATTAAAGATTACCTTTGAATGTGTATCTGCTCCAACAAAGATCCTAATGGTACACAAACTGCTTAAGGTTTCAGTGTTATGAATGAAAGGCAAATTTATTGCTGGAAGAATTGTACTTTTATTAAGATAAACAATAAAAACTAGCATTTCTATTTCTTGTCTCTGTTTTAATGTAAGGTGGGAAAATACCACTTATTCTTTAAAAATCTCTTAGAAAAAGAATTTCTCATTTTTAAGAAGAAAAAAAACCACAAAAGAACTTAATTATAAGAAGCCACTATTTCTATTACTATGTACACGGGAGCTTCTATTCACACCATGCCTATATCCAATATAAACCTTCTCTATAGCCGTGGGAAGTCCCTAAATTTGATTCTGAAACAATTCAGGCACCTACCTTCACCTCGTCTTTGAGGAAAGGAAGCATAAACTGTCCATGGAGAAGTCCATTTTTCTCAAAAAACACCACATCCTGCTGGTTGGGTTTATCTTGTGTGGATGCAATCAAACTGCCCGAAGGCCTTAAAGCAAACAGAGAGTCAGAAAGCCCGCAAGTACGTGTAGCTAGCTTTAAAGGGGATAAAACTAGGAGAAATTATTTTTTTCAGCAAAAACAAAAAGCATCCAAGGAAGTTTTAAATTCTATGTCACTAGGCAAGCAGACACCCTAGTGGACACCATGCCTGCCCCGAGGAAGAGTGCCTTTTCCTAATTTGGACCACTTGCCCCCAAAGCCTCAGGTTTAGAATGCACTTGGTGACTTTTTAAAAAGTCAATACCTTACTTAAATCATTGCATGGATAATGTCCTGTAACACCATAACCTATTTCTCCTTCAAGTAGGTAACTTCAGCAAATATTCCATGCTCAGGTAGGCATTTTAAAGACTTCTCAGTCACCTCATCTCTAGGTTTTAATTCAAATACATTTTTCTCTTTGCTCTATCATCCAACTGCTACTCAAATACTGGTAGGAAATGAGTTATCTAAAACCTACAGCCCTAGTGGCTTTGCTTATAACAGATGCTGCTGAGACAGTGGATGAGACACCTTCTCTCTATATATTAAGGGCAGCCACAATCACAAGCAGGCTGTGACCACACAAGGGTGCTGGACCAAGAGAACCAGGCTGGACCCACCCGCACGTTCCTCAGCAAACAGACTCCCTTGGCGTGGGAGACTGTGTACAGGAAGGAAGCCCTCTTCCTAGTCCCCACCAGACCTCCACTGCCAACTGAGCTGTGCATACAGCGACTCCCCTTCTAAGCACCATTTTCTGCTTTATACAACGGCTTCATGGGAACCCTGCCTATAACCTACAGCACATATGGGTCTCGGAATTGTGAGATCTGTGAAGAAACTCAGAATCTACTATTCAAATTGAAATCAGACTTCAGGGATCTAAAAAAGAAAAACATATAGGCTTACAGCCAAATGAAAAAAAAAGTAATTCTCTTTTGGTGTTATATAAACACCCACATTCAATAGGTACCACCTCTACCCCATTTCCAAGAATCCTGTTTTGTTTTGTTTTGTTTTGTTTTTCTTTATTGACTAAGGTATTATATATGTGACCTTATCCCCTATTGCCCCTCCATCCCCCCACTCAGGCCCTCACCTCCCTGGTGCTTGTGTCCATTGGTTAGGCTTATATGTATGCATACAAGTCCTTTGGTTGATCTCTCTTCCTTACCCCCACCCTTAGTTCCAAGAGTTCTGAGGAAGGAGTTAAAAGATTTCTATTCCACTCACTTCCAGGCCAGAGCGGGGCCCAGTCCTGCCACAGGCTCACTGGTTGACTGTAAAGCAAACTCACGGTTCCACACTCGGACCTTCCGAGCCCCTGGGTGGTAGGTGGAGAGAAAACAAAACAGAAAATAAACAAGCTTAAAGCATTATGCTAAGCATTGTCAAGTCGGAACTTTTCAAACACCCCCCCTTACTAATAAAAACTGTCATAGTTTTACAAACAATTAGATTAATCTTGGTAAAAAATTTGTGTCCAACACACAGAAGGCTGGATCAAATGGCCTCAAAGAACTCTTCTAATTCTTAGTTCTAAATGCATTAACATCTGAAGTATATCTTTATGTAATGAAACTCCCAATGAGAAAGAAAAAATTGCCCTGGCCAGTACGGCCCAGCTGGCTGGGCGGCATCCCATGCAATGCAATGTTGCCAGGTGGGCTCTCATACACCAAAAGGCGCCTGGGCTGTGGGCTCAATCCCCAGTGGAGACTGAGTAGCAGGCAGCAAATCAATGCTTCACTTTTACATTGATGTTTCTCTCTCTCTCCCTCTCCTTTCCTCTATCTCTTAAGAATCCATTTTTAAAAAATCTTTAAAATGCTGAGTATCACCTAAAAAGAGAGAGAGAATAAACTTTCCTGAACTTAATAAGATACATTTTTAGTTTGTTTAACTGCAATTTATTTCCATACCTGTCTCTGGGCAAACAACACTCACGGCAAAAAACTGTCCATCACCACGCCAGGTGATTTGTGGCTTCTGGTCATCCCAGGGCAAAGCAGACTCAATCTAAAGAGATGGGGAAAGACAAATGTCACTGAGGACCTTCAGTGGCGCAGAATCAAACAAGCCTCAGGCTATTACAGGTCAATCTCTCATTCGCTATTAAGCTACCTACAAACACCAGCTTCATAGAAACCTCAGGAACTCTTCTAATAAAAGGACCCTTAGATGCAGAAATCATCAATAGAGGAGAAAAGAACTTCTAACAAAACAAAATTCTTCTTTGGGTATTAAAAAAAAAATTACCTTCAAGCAACAAGGAGAAAGCCTCATATCGAGATATTAACATCAATGACCTGAGGAATCTACCAGGAACTTCGACAAGAAAATAAATGTTTGTCTAAATATAAAGAGAAGAGTTCTATTTGTTGTGTAAGCTTCACAACAGTGCACAGAAGAGCCGAGCCAGAGGTAATCAAGGCAGCAGCAACAGTGAAAACAGTCCAGTGCCACTTGCATCTCAATCTTGAAGGCCTCCAAGACAGAAACCAACTTTTCAAGATTGGGGACAACTCCACCTGTGTCAGGTGAAGTCAGAATGGTGCCACAGTCTGCACCCCAGGGAATACACAGGCAGCCTTACCAGATTCATTCTAGCCGAATAGAAACCATGGTATAGAACACAAACTTCCTCAGGTGCAAGGTTAAAAGATGAAATACGATTCACAAAATGCAGCCAGAAATAATGAAAGATGAAAATTGGTACATGGTAGGCAGTGTATTACTGACTCGTCTACACTATAAAAGAATAAGGTGCAAATTGACCTTATCTTCGCAACACCCACCAGCCAATAAGGAGTATGCAAATTAACACAACAAAGATGGCAGGTTAATTTGCATGCACAAGCTCTGAGCGCCCCAGGCGCTCCAGGCCTCTGGGCAGGGTAAGAAGGCAGAAAGGCAGCTCTGGCTGGAAGGAAGGAGGTGCTGGCAGCCAGGGGAAGAAAGGCATGAATCTTCATGTATTGGGCCTCTGGTTTATACTATAAGGGCAGTTCATGGAAATTTCTACATATAATATACACACAATGCTTTCATCTACTCACGCCCCAAAGCATCCTCAATTCCACTTTCTCACACCCTACACCTGATCTATTATTAATAAATCCTGTAGCTCTAGCTTCAAAGTGCATCCACAATGAAGGAAAATAAGTTTCATCCAAAAGGAAAAATCAGGAAAAAATATCTGATATCTCCATATGTAGGAAAGTATAAAAACAGTTCTTCTACATATTAGGAAGAGATACAAAGAGTGTTTTGTTTCTATCTGCAATTTATTTTTTACACTGAATATTGGTTATAATTATTCCATACGCTGAAAAATAAAAAAGAAAGAAGGATCTTCCTAGGATGACTCATTCCCTGAGGTTTTCTGAACAGTGTCAGCTTTACTAAAGCACAAGACATCTGTCCCTTAGTAGCCTTTAAGTGTTTTATCCATCAGATCAACCTTACCATTTGCACCTGAAAGGCCGCTGGCCTGCCTTCTGATCCGTGGAACTGGGTCTCCTTCCTGCCCCATCCAACTGTGATAAACTTGTCTAGAGAACAAATGATTGAGAACATGCAAGACAACCAGTGAGCTAAACGAAATTAAATAAAAGCAGTTTCATTGCTTGTTTCCAAGAAGTTAGGGACTGATAATTACTTGGATGCTCTGAGATCTCTCAATAAGTGGACCAGCAGTCATCATTATGAAAAAGGTGGGATTAGCTAGACCCAGGACACTTTCCCATGCAAAGGTATGCTGGTTACCATCTATCTCTGTGACTGTCCTCAAAGCTGAATGCCCCAGAGACCCATCGCGGATCCTGTACTCTTCCAGGACCATGCCTGCTCTCTGAGCAAGTTCATCTACTCCCCAGATTGTACAGACTCCTACATGCCAATGCTTTGGCCCCTTATATTTACCTACTTCACACAGTGATACTATGTAGCCCTGAAACAAACCAAAAACATAACTCGCCACCTAGCCCTTACAGTCCAGCACTTCCCACCTTCCCTCTCCAATCCTGGCACCTTTACTCCCACCACCTGAGCCTCAGGCTGGAGACCCATTAAACTTCCCTCTTCACCTTACATACCCACTACTGTACTTTCTAAACTGGTATTTCTCAAACTGGCTAGGGCAGGAGAGGAACCATGCACACATATTCCAAAATAGTTGCTCAGATAATTCCAAAAAATGTACTCCCATCCTCATTGAGAATACAATTTTTCCTGAATTTTTCCCTCTTTTGGCCCCACACTCACCTTCTTTATCCCTCACCTATATTCCTCTGGCAACCTCTTACCAGGTCACCCTTACTCTTCCCTCTGTACCAATCACTCAATCTTGTATCATCAAAACCTTCAATGTCCAAATTCCCTTCCTACCACACATAATCAAAATCCATTCTGCTTATTTCACTCCACATTCACGTCCTGCCAACCATCGATGCTTAAGTATTCACAGTTGTCTGAAAACGTTATGAAGTGTCAAAGGCTTCTGGAAAACACCTTGCCTTGGAATGGGTTTATTCACTTGTTTGAATCACTTCCCTACCCTCCACCCTCATTTACCCAACACCCGTGGTCGGCAAACTGTGGCTTGCGAGCCACATGCAGCTCTTTGGCCTCTTGAGTATGGCTCTTCCACAAAATACCACGGCCTGGGAGAGTCTATTTTGAAGAAGTGGTGTTAGAAGAAGTTTAAAAAATTTGGCTCTCAAAAGAAATTTCAATCGTTTTACTGTTGATATTTGGCTCTGTTGACTAATGAGTTTGCTGACCACTGCCCTAGACCAATTCAGCCAAGACTCAGCTGAAGTAGCCATGTCTGAGAAGCCTTCCCTCTCCATTACTCCCTTTCTCCCCTTATGCTACCCTAATACCTGCACATCAAGTTATCTGTGAACTAATGGAGCTCCTTAAGAGAAAAGCCAAATTCTCTACAGCACCTAGCACTGCTGGGTTCATACCAATCTCAAAATTATTACTGAACAGATGAAGTACTTTAAATGAATAAATGAACAGCCACTTTCTAAATGACTTCTCAGAGTTGGTGGAATAAGAAGGCATGAAATTAGACCTCAGCAGAAGTTAAAAATCTTTCTTGTTTTCTCGCCAAAATTGTACCCCAGAAATGGCCTCCTCATTCTAGCTCAGAGGTGAGGAACCTTTTTTCTGCCAAAGGCCATTTGGATATTTATAACATCATTTTGGGGGCCATACAAAATTATCAACTTAACAATTAGCCTGCTGTATTTGGTCAAACATTTAATTAACTCATCCCTAATGCATTGGCAGGGCCAGGCCAAATGATTTTGCAGCCTTATACAGCCCATGGGCTGGGCTGGACGTTCCCCGCCTCTGTCTAGCTAGTGTAGTCCCTTTCCTGTGTTATCAAGATGACCCTAAGAAATAGTTTTCTATTCTCCAGGTTATTGAGAGAGCTAACTCTCAGACTGGGAGGCTCTGAAGTATGCCTTTCAAGATCAGGAGTGTATCAAAGGACCTGGGCAATCAGACGCTTAATGAATGGAAGTTCAAACACCATAGTCCTGTGGGTTATGACATGGAGATCAGTGCGCAAGACAATGATCAAACTTGGGTGGAACGCAGGTCACAAGACATTTCAAACAAAGCTATACTCACTTTCACCAAAATCATCCTGATGGATCTGATGTTCCATGATCGGTTCAAAGTCTTTTGTCATCATAATCAGAGTCTGTTGACCTTGAAGGGGCACAAACAAGAATGATTTCATTTTCATACAACAAATTTGCCATTCCGTAAGTATCAATGGCACTGGAAGTGCAGAGCTGGTGTGAAGGAGTTTATAGTCAGAACAAGCCAGAGAGAATTCATTCTAAGTGTCTGACTTTCATAAATGCAAAGAGCTTCTGACATGATGCTTATCTCAACTATTTATGTTATAAGGCTAACATTAAAGTCCTCTCTAAATTATAACACTGGTATAATTGTTAAGAGAAAAATTTGAAACCTACACAGCTTAACCCTGTGAGAAATTAGGAGCCATGTTTAATAAAAGTCAGATGAGATCAATGACAAGTTTACCTGTAGCAAGAAGCACCAGCTCTTGGTCAGGACTCCAACTCATGACTGCGATACCACTGGCTACACTCCCTACACATTCCAGCTGAGACAGACAGAAAAAATAAGAGATTAAAACCCCACTGTCTCAGTGGAAATCTACTACAACCATAATCAAAATAATTAAAAACAAAACAACCATAAATTTACTCAACAAACATTTATTCAGTATCAGGTATTGAGAGACTAGGCGTGACACAAGGCACAGGAAGTGGATGTGACTATGGACACACCATTCCTCCCAGAGTTATCTCACAAAAGAGAAAAAGAGATGACTCTACAGTGGAATTAGAGATATAATTGAGGTTTCTGGGAATTAAGTTAAGGCTCAGAGCAGGAAATCACTAGTGGCCCAGGAATTCAGAAAAGCTTTTCTGGAAAGGTGCCTTGAAGGGTGATAATAGGGTCAGGAAAAAGACATCAGGGGGAAATGCAATATTAGGGCACAAAATGAAAAAAAAAGCAGTTAAATAACAGCTGCAAGTAGAACACGCACGTGCGCACGTGTTTTAAAGAATTTTTTAAAGTTTTAAAGAATCAGAAAACTATCTCATAAGATTGTATATTAAATAGATTATGCTTGAAAAACACTTGACAAAGTGCCTGGCACATTATAAACATTGAATAAATGTCTGCTATTATTATAATTATGTTATAGTAATATTGTAAGTCTCATTGCACAATATTAAAGGATCACACTCATGTTGTAATCAAAGAAGTTTAAAAAGACTTAAGACTTTTTTAGTGTGAAACCCTTGCTGTTAAAAAGGTAAAGATAGAAATCCAGAAAGTCAGCCTTATGCTACAGTAGAGAAAGAGGCTAACTGTTGAAATATATCTCCTTTGGCAATCATAAATATTTCAAAGACTTTCTAATTGAGAAATATAAATTACAACCCAGGATCAGATTTTGATCAGATTTTGATAAGAGGTGAACTACACCACATAAGAATGGCCAGGGTATGTTTTTTTTCCAGGTTGTAATTGTTCTGATTAACAAATGTGGTAGATAAAACTGAGTTTTAGAAGAATCCTGAGATATAGCTGAAGCCAACCATTTTTTGTAAAGAAATATATATTGCAATGACTGTAATTTGTAAAATGCTTAATAAAAGTACATTGCCATCCTATTGTCTGTGTACTTTTACCATCCTATTGTCTGTGTACTTTTACTAGTACATTGCCTGAATGTTTAAACTTCTATGCAAAACAAGGTCCTTTTGGAGGACACTTGAGACTTCCTCTACACTGACTCTCGCACTTACCTGGAGCGTGCTGAGGTTGCACAGTATGACATCTCCAGAAGCCGTGGCCAGGCACACAGACTCCTGATCCAGCAAGTCCTGAATACCAACAATGCAGCCACTTCCATCCTCCGGGAGAAAGCCTTCTGCCACTAAAGAAATTTCGTTTCTCACCTTCCATCAAAACAAACACATAAGCAAATTAAGCCAATCTACTTACAAGAACTGACAACCTAGAAAAAACAACAACAAATAAATTGCTTTTTAATGCTTCATTTATAATATAAAAGCTTTCAAAAAAATTTTCTAGATAAAAATCAAAACTTTCACTTAAGGACTCTCATAATCCTACTATCTTCAACAATAAAAATAGTATATACAATATTTTTGACAAGCAGACATAAGAGGAAAAGCATGGTCTCTTTAAAAATATCCAATAAAACATGAAGATAAAAACTATTGCTTTCTTTTTATTCTTTCTTTTTTTGACTATGGTTTTCTGAGATTTCTATCAATGGAGAGAGGGGACTAAGAATGTAATCACCTAAAATACATTAGTAGCAAAATACAATTAAGGGAAGATATTAGAATCAATCCAAATAGCTTTTAAATATATACAGGGGTAGGCAAAAGTAGGTTTATAGGTGAGTACATGACACCGCTTATCCTTTTTTTTTTTAATTTTTATTGTTGAGGGTATTACAGATGTCCCACCATTTCCCCCATCTGCCTGGCTCCCACCCCACTCCAGACCTTCACCATCCTACTGTCTGTATCCATAGACCTTCACCATACTATTGTCTGTATCCATAGATCTTCACCATACTATTGTCTGTGTCCATAGACCTTCACCATACTATTGTCTGTATCCACAGACCTTCACCATCCTACTGTCTGTATCCATAGACCTTCACCATACTATTGTCTGTGTCCATAGATCTTCACCATACTATTGTCTGTGTCCATAGACCTTCACCATCCTACTGTCTGTATCCATAGACCTTCACCATACTATTGTCTGTATCCATAGATCTTCACCATACTATTGTCTGTGTCCATAGACCTTCACCATCTTACTGTCTGTATCCATAGACCTTCACCATCCTATGTCTGTATCCATAGACCATAGACCTTCACCATCTTACTGTCTGTAACCATAGACCTTCACCATCCTATGTCTGTATCCATAGACCATAGACCTTCACCATCCTACTGTCCGTATCCATACACCTTCACCATCCTATTGTCTGTGTCCATAGACCTTCACCATCCTATTGTCTGTGTCCATAGACCTTCACCATCCTACTGTCTGTATCCATAGACCTTCACCATCCTACTGTCTGTATCCACAGACCTTCACCATACTATTGTCTGTGTCCATAGACCTTCACCATACTATTGTCTGTGTCCATAGACCTTCACCATACTATTGTCTGTGTCCATAGACCTTCACCATACTATTGTCTGTATCCATTGGCTATACGTAACAAATTCTTTAGTTAATCTCTTCCCACTTCTCTCCCCACTCCTTCCCTCTGAGATCTGCTAGTCTGTTCCATGCTTCCATGTCTCTGAACTTATTTTTGATCAGCTATTTTGTTCATTAGATTCTACATATAAGTGAAATTATATATTTGTCTCTCTCTGACTGGCTCATTTCACTTGGCATAATAATAATCTCCAGGTGCCTCCATGCTGTCACAAAGGGTAAAAGATGCATCTTTTGTACAGCTGCATAGTATTCCATTGTGTAAATGTACGATGGCCTTTTTATCCATTCACCTACTGATGGACACTTGGGCTGTTTCTAGATCTTAGCTATTGTAAATAACGCTGCTATGAACAAAGGGGTACATATATTGTTTCTGACTGGTGTTTTGGGATTCTTAGACTATATTCCCAGAATTGACATTGCTGGGTCAAACGGCAGTTACACTTTTAATTTTTTGAGGATTCTCCATAGTGCCTGCACCAGTCTGCAATTCCACTAGCAGTGTACTAGGATTCCCTTTTCCTTACATCCTCACCAGCATTGGATGATTTTTTTTATGGTAACCATTCTGTCAGGTGCGAGATGGTACCTCACTGTCATTTTCATTTGTATCTCTCTGATGATAGTGATGTTGAGCATTTTTTCCTGTCTCTGGGTCAACTTTTGCAGAAGTGTCTACTCAGGTCTTTAGCCCATTTTTAAATTGTATTGTCTTCCTTTTTTTGTATAAGGTCTTTTTTTTTTTTATTACAGACACACATATTTTAGGTATTGTTCTCAGTTTTTAAAAAATATATTTTATTGATTGTTTACAGAGAGGAAGGGAGAGGGACAGAAGGGAGAGGGATAGAGAGCTACAAATATCGATGAGAGAGAATCATCAATCAGCCATCTCCTACACACCCTGCACAGGGGATGTGCCTGCAACCAAAGTACATGCCCTTGACTGGAATCAAACCTAGGACCCTTCAGTCCAAAGGCCGATGCTATATCCAATGAGCCAAACCGATTTCGGCTTTTGTATAATGTCTTTATATATTTTGGAAATTAACTCCTTACCAGATGTATCACTGGCAAATATGTTCTCCCTTTTTCATTTGGTGATATCTTTACTGTGTAGAAACTTTTTGGTTTGATACAATCTAATTTGCTTATTTTCCCCCCCATTTCTTTGCCTTGGAGATGTATCAGCAAAAATTCTGCTACTTGAGATGTCTAAGTTTGATGCCTATGGTTTCTTCTGAGATTTTTATGGTTTTTGCAGTTTACACTTGAGTTTGTTTTCCCTTTTGGATTCATTCTTGTGTATGGTGTAAGTTAATAATCTAGTTTCTTCTTCTTTTTTTTTTTGCATATACCTGTCAAATTTTCCCAGTATCATTTATTGAATAGATTGACTTTATTGTATGCTCTTGCCTACTCTATCAAGTATTAATTAACCATATTGGCGTGGGCTAATTTATGGGGTCTCTGCTCTGTTCCACTGCTCTATATGCGTATTCTTGTGCCAGTACAAGGCTGCTTTTATTGCAATGGCTTTGTAGTATAGTTTGATATTTGATATTGTGATCCAACTTTATTCTTCTTTCTTAAGATTGCTGTGGCTAGTGAAGGTCTTTTTTGGTTCTGCATAAGTTTTTGGAATATATGTTCTAGATCTGTGAAATAAGAAGAAGGTATTCTAATGGGAATTACATTGAATCTACAGATTGCTTTGGGTAGTATGGGCATTTTAATGATTAATCCTTCCAATACATGAAGAAGGTATATTCTTTTACTGTTTGTATTTTCATCTCTGTGTGTTTTTTTTTCCAATGACCTATATATAGCTTACCAAGTATAGAATTTTTATCTTTTTGGTTAAATTTTTTCCTAGGTTTCTTATTTTTTTCATTGCAATGGTAAATGGTTTTTGTTGTTGTTTTGTTCTGTTTTGAGTTTCTCTTTCTGACAGTTCTTTATTGGTATATAAAAAGTTATTGATTTTTGGGTGTTGTTACGTACTTTGCAGAAATGTTTTTTGGTAAAATCTTTAGGGTTTTCAATGTACAATATCATCTCATTTGTGAATAATAAGTTTTACTTAACTCCTTTCAATTTGGATGCTTTTTATTTTTTCCTCTTGTCTTATTGCTGTAACTAGGTCTTCCAGTACTATGTAGAAAGAAGCAATGAAAGTGGACAGACAACCTTGTCTTGCTCCTGTTTTTAGGAAAAATGTATTTTAGTTTTTGCCCATTAAGTATTATGTTGGCTGTAGATTTGTCATATATGGCCTTTATTATGTTGATATTTTGAAGCATGCTTCTTCTATTTCCACTTTGCAGAGTTTTTAGTAAAAAAATGGGAGCTGGATTTTGTCAAATGCATTATCTGAGTCTATCGATATGACCATGTGATTTTTATCCTTCATTGTGTTTATGTGACATAACACACTTGAGTTGTGAATAATGTACATGTCTCACATCCATAGAATGAATCCCACTTGCTCATGGTGTATAGTCTTTTTAACGTATTGCTAGATCTGTTTTACTAATATTTTGTTTAGGATTTCAGCATCTATGTTCCTCAGAGATATTGGACTCTAATTTTCTTTCTTTGTAGTGTCTCTATCTGGTTTTGGAATTAGGATAATGCTGGCCTTATAAAAAAGAACTTAGAAGTCTTCCTCCACTTTAATTTTTTAGAATACTTTGAGGATGATAGGTGTTAGTTCTTTTTTGAATGTTTGGTAAAACTCCCCAATGACGCCATCCAGGAAAAGTCTTTTGCTTGCGAAAAGGTGTTTTGTTTGTTTGTTTTTTAATTGCTGCTTCAATTTCATTAATTGTTACCACCCTGTTCAGGGTTTTCAGATTCTTCCTGGTTGACTTTTGGAATACTGTGTTTTCAGGAATTTGTCAATTTCACCGAGGCTGTCCATTTGTTGGAATATAGGTGTTCATAGTATTGTCTTACAATCCTTTGTATTTCTGTGGTGTCAGCTGTTACTTCATCTCTTTCATTGCTGATTTTATTTATTTGGGTCATCACTTCTTTGTTTTTTGATGGGTCTGGCTAAGGTGTTTATCTTTTTTATAATCTGTTTACCTTTTTGAAGAACCAGCTCTTGGTTTCACTGGTCTTTTATATGTTTATTTAGCCTCCATGTGATTTATTTCCATTCTGATCTTTATTATTCCTTTCCTTTTACTTCCTCTGGGCTTTTCTTATTCTAAGTTGTAGGGTTAGATTATTTGAGCTTTTTCTTTTTTAAATTATTTTATTTTACTTTATTTTATTTTTTACAGAGAGGAAGGGAGAGGAATAGAGAGTTAGAAACATCGATGAGAGAAACATCAATTCAGCTGCCTCCTGCATACTACCCACTGGGATGTGCCTGAAACCAAGGTACATGCCCTTGACCAGAATCGAACCTGGGACCCTTCAGTCTGCCGGCCAACGCTCTATCCACTGAGCCAAACGGGTTAGGGCTTGAACTTTTTCTTGCTTCTTGAGGGGGGCCTGTAATACTATAAACTTCCCTCTCAGGTATGCTTTCACTGTGTCCCATAGATTTTGTTCATTTTCATTCATTTCCAGGATGTTTTTTAATTCTTCCTTGATCACATTGGTAACCATTTATTATTTAATAACATACTCCTTAGCCTTCATGTGTGTGAATGTTTTGAGATGTTTTTACTATAGTTGATGTCTAGCTTTATACCATTATGATCTGAGAAGATGCTTGACATGATTTCAATTTTCTTGAACTTGTACAGACTTGTTTTGTGTCCTAACATGTGATCTATCTTTGATAAAGTTCTATATATACTTAAGAATGTACATTCTGGCCGAAACCAGTTTGGCTCAGTGGATAGAGTGTCAGCCTGTGGACTGGGGGTTCCCAGATTCGATTCTGGTCAAGGGCATGTGCCTTGGTTGCGGGCACATCCCTGGTGGAAGCTGTGCAGGAGGCAGCTGATTGATGTTTCTCTCTCATCGATGTTTCTGGCTATCTCTCTCCCATCCTCTCTGTAAAAAAATAATAATAAATATATATATTTTTAAAAATGTATATTCTGCAGCTTTGGGGTGAAATGTTATGTAAATATCAATTAACTTCATCTGATCTAGTGCATTATTTAGAGTCATTATTTCCAAGTTGATTTTTTTTTTTAGTCTGGAAGAACTACCTACTGATGTCAATGGGGTGTTAAAGTCCCTTCCCATGACTGTATTATTGTCTATCTCCCCTTTACAGCCTCTAGTGGTTTTAAAAATATATTTAGTTGCTCCTATGTTGGGTGCATATGCTTAACAGGGTTATATACTATTGTTGGAATGATCCATCTAGCCTTATGTAGTAACCTTCTTTGTCTCTTTTGGCCTTTAAAAAAATTCTTTTTTTATTGATTTGAGACAGAAATATCAATGAAAGAGAATCACTGATTGGTTGCCTCCTGCACAACCCCCACTTGGGATTGAGCCTGCAACCCAGGCATGTGCCCTTGACTGAAATCGAACCCAGAACCCTTTATTCTGCAGGCTAACGCTCTGAGCAAAACTGGCTATGGCAACATTTAACATTTAAATTATGATGTGTCTTGGTGTGGGTCTCTTTGGGTTCCTCTTGTTTTTTTAACCGCCCAGACCCTGGACACGAGCCACGCGACCAGCTGCTGGCCACGTGTCCCTTCGCAGCTCTTTGGGTTCCTCTTAACTGGGATTCTCTGTGTTTGCTGAACTTGTGTAACTTTTCCCTTCACCAGGTTAGGAAAGTTTTCTGTCATTATTTCTTCAAGCAGGTTCTCTATCCCTTGCTCACTTTCTTCTCCCTCTGGTACCCCAACAATGCAGATGTTGTTTTGTTTCTGGTTGTCCCAAAGTTCCCTTAAACTCTCCTCATACTTTTTAAATGTTTTTTTGGCCTTTTGTTTCTCTGAGTGTCTTTCCACCTTGTCTTCCAAATTGCTTCAGCAATCCTGCTTTTAATTCCTCCCAGTGTATTATTGATATTAAATACAATATGCTTCATTTCCAATTGGTTCTTATTCATGATTTCTGTAGTCTTTTTCGTGCTGATGTATTTCCCACTAAGTTCCTTGTAGTTTTCACTAAGTTTCTTGGGCATCTTTATAACTATTACTCTGAACTCTATGCCTGGTAAATTGCTTTCCTCCATCTCTTTCAGTCTTTTACTGAAGAGTCTTCTTTTTCTTCCATTTAGGGATTCTTTGTCTTCCCCCTTAAGTTGAATCTTTGTGTTTGTTTTTATGTATTGAAATACCTGTTATGATTCTGGTCTTAGCAAGGGTGGTAAATGTCCTGTTGGACCCAATGGTGCAGACTCCCGGAACTACTGAGCTGCATGCTCTAGGAGCGACCCTTATGTGATGTGGGTTCTTCTGTTGTAATTGGGTCTTGACCGCTGTTTTCCCATTCATGGGTGAGATGTCCTCTCAGGCTGGATAACTGTGATGCTCAAGCTTGACAATGCCATGCAGGCGCTGACAGAACAAAACAAAATAAAACGTACAAAAGAACCCTACAACATCAGCAAAAACAGCCCCAAAAGAAAAGAGAATTAGGAAAGAGAAAAGACAACAAGAATAATAAACAAAAAAGGTAATACTACTACTAATAATAAAATAAAAATTAAAGAATACTAGAAAAAAGAAAGAAAAGAAAAAAGGGGGAAATATTCATGCAAGACAGCCAGCCACTGATGCTTCCTGAGGTTGCTGCCTCCTGAGCTGTATCCATCCCAAGGGGTGGGGTAATTGCCTTTCACTAAGCTTTTGGTACAGGGAGGGGCTTGTGCACCTCAGTAGAAATACTGCTGTAATATGGGAGAATAGGGGTGACAGCACAGGTATCACGGCAACTGTCCTTCCTGTCACGCTCCCTAACTCCTTCTACCCGTCTCTCCTCAGGCAACTCCAGTATGCACCTCCCACTCCAACAAATCTTGGCTGGGAGACTGGGCACGGAATTCCTGAGCTCTGGCCGTCTGAAAAACGTGGCTTTGCCTCCGGCGGCTCTGTTCCCTGGCTGATATAAGCCAGGCGCTGGTTGCTACGTGGGTGGCTGCTGCCAAGCTGCTCGGCGCTCTCACTGTTAGAAGCTCCACCCCTGGCTGCTGTGTGGGCAGCTACTGCCCAGTGGATCAACTGTCTGGCTATCCTAGACGCTTTCCCAGGGAACCCTCCTCACCCTTGGCCCGGGGCTCCTGAAAGCTCAGCAAAAGGCCTCTCTCGACCCTGCCCTTCCTACAAGTCTCGAGGCTGTTTCTGGCCTTTCTTGTTTAAAAGTCTCTTCCCTCTGTCTAAAGCAGGTATGTCAGGGTGAATATTTCCCACTTTAGTTCTAATCCCAGTTAGATCCTGGGAGAAGGTAGGAGAAAGGTCCTCCTACTCCTCCACCATCTTTCTTCCGTCAAGAGTTTATTCTTGTATTATTTATTAATTACATTATTTTCCCCATAAACAACCATTAACCTACTTTTGACCCACCATATACAAATATATATATATATACATCCATATATGCTCAAGATCCTGGAGTAAAGATCCTGATTTAATTAGTATGAGATGGAGGCTGAAACAAATGGCAATTTCCAGTTGAGAACCACTATTACAAAAACAGTTTTAAAATGGCAATTTTCAATTTCCAGTTGAGAACCACTGTTACAAAAACAGTTTTAAAATGGCAATTTTCAATTTCCAATTGAGAACCACTGTTACAAAAAATACAAGGTAGAAAGGGTAAAAAGTAGGGTACCCACATAAAATACGAGGTCAGAGTTTTGCCAACTCATATTTAAAACAGTAGCAAAGTAAAAGGTAGGTCACTATTTAAATTACACCTAATATGACATCACTGTAAAACAAAGGGAGATCTCATTTAGGAGTATAAAAAAATCAGGATGATTTAAAGACTATCTGGAGGAAGCAAGTTTGGAAAAAAACAGGTCAGTGCTCATGCCAAATGCTTGCATTCTCAATCAATAACTCACTTCTCTCGTGACAGGGTCCACTTCTATGAGTCCATGTTCGGAGCCAATGAGCACTGTGCTCCGCTCGGTTCGGAAAGAGAAGCACTGAGGTGTCCCCGGAGCCTGAATATCCCTGAACTCCAGGGTCCGAAGTAACTTCAGATTTCTCATGGTGAAGCAATTCCTGAAAGAAAAGTACAAATATCCCTTGATAAGACACTTCTAAAACAAAAATATTTAACATCAGGTATTCCTCTGCAAATTTGAAAGGAGAAAATGAATGGGAAAACATTTTATTTTTTAGTATAAGGATAACTTATAATCCAATAGATTTATAAAATCCTGTAAAATACATATAAATATCTGAAGAAAATCTGGAATGAAACTCCTTTAATATCACTAAATACATTTATTTATAAGCTGGGACATACTTCCATTAAAAAAGTTAAAGTTTAAATCAAAAGTAGAATATAAGTGCATACTGTTCTAAGAGGGAAAATAAGACCGGTAAAATTATAACAGTTTACTGCAAAATGATAACCAATGTTTGAGTTGCTTAATGACTTGATATAATTCTTGATATAACTGTTTACTTCAAAATGATAACCAATGTTTGAGTTGCTTAATGACTTGACATAATTAGTTCATATAATTCAGCTTTCCTGGCCTGGTTTTTACCAGTGCAAGAGTAAGAAGAGAAAAGAATGATACATAGGAAACCTACTTCAATCTGGCAAAATCAGACTTGCTTTAATGCATATTATCTAAGTGAGAGGGAAACAAATATTAATGTGCTGGGTATTTATATCCGGATCCCTCAAAGGTTTATAACTGGAAATCCTTAAATTATGTTAGGAGTAGCAATTACACAAATCACAATGGCCTAAAGCCACCATATTCTAAGGTGAATCCTCTCATCTTGGCATTTCTCACATATGACATTGAAAAAGATGAGGTAATCCTCCTCCTGCACAGCAGATACCATTAAGTGTAATATGAAGAATAGAATATATAAAATGTGATTTAAGAGAAAGGCAAAACCATGTATGGTGGAAGCAAGGGGGGAAAAATCAAGGTAAACAATGGTTTTATAAACTTAGGTGATGTTTATATTCAAGAACTTCTAGGAATTATTTGAATCTATATTATACCGAAAAGGTTTTAAGTTTAATTCTGCACAGAAAGTTTAGACTTTCTAAAGCATATAAAAATCACATCCTTGATCTTTCTTTAAACATAGAGATGACCACTAGTATACATCTGAAAGGACTGACAGATTTGAGATGAGAAACTGCCTGGCATGTCTGACTAGAGGGGAATAAACAGTAGCAAGAGCCAAGGACAGACAAGAGGGGGACCAGATGTGTAGTGTAGCTTCCGGGCTCTTTCGTTCTGGTTCACCTAATAATAATAATTATTATTTTTACTGCTGCCATGGTCAGATCATCAAAATACCTTCATATCCCTCCCCGTTACTATTCACCAATAACCTGTGGGCCCCTGGGGTCCATGCAGCGAAGGGTAAGAATCTGGAAGGTAAAGGCAGTAAGAGCTGAGAGAAACTCACTACTTCCTGTTAGCTCACTGTGCCCATCCCTGCTGTCCCGGCAATGGGCTTTCACCCTTGACCCCAGGCTTTGGTACTCCCATGACCACCTCATCTCCCCCATCCCTAGGGGTACCAGCATTAACCAGGCCCCTTCCAGGTGTCTGAAATCCAGCAACAGGAGGGCTCCTCCTCTGAAGTCCAAAAGTCTGAGTCCTTGCTCTGCTCAAAGTTTCCATGATAATCCCAAGAGCTTCCCTTGTTTTGATCCCCAGCCCTAGCTAAGTGTTGTAGCTAGTTCCTCCAATAGCTATTTAACCAATTCTTCATATTAAATTCTGTTCGAATAATAATGTGATTTCTACTTTTCCAACTGGACCCCGACTGACTAATACAACCAACAACCAGAGTTCTCAAATCACTGAGCTGCCAGAATCACTTGCCAAGGTGAGTTCATCATTCACCTCCCCACTCACTCCCCACCTCTCCCCGACTCAAAGAGAACGTCTCTGAATGTTCACACCCATCATCCTTACTCCCTTATCTTCCAAGTGTCCCCACAATTTGCAAAGGAGTATCCTCCAAACTTCCTCAGAACCTCAACTTATTAGTGCCCTTTCTGTTACATCTGCAATCTCCAACTCCTAACCCTCGATGATTCAACTTTTTTGTCTTTACTTGTAGTCAATAACTCTCTACACGAGAGATCAATCCTGATCTCCAAAATTTCTCACAACTCCATTTTCTTCCCTTGCTCCTTTATACCTCTCTTAGCTAATTTATGAAGCCCCTGACTACAAGTACCAGGCAGATCACTAATAGGCTGCGGAGATGGAAACGTCTAGACCTGACCCTCCCTAAATTGGATACTAAACCCACATTTTCAACCTACTGATGTTACCACAAGAATGTCTTACAAACACATCAATGCAACCTGGAGAATGGAGGAAGCAAATACTTGCTACTTCCCCACCACATGTTTTCCCTATTTGGGGACTTGGCATTTCTTCTCTCTCTTGTTCTGCAACTTGAAAACTGCTACTTTCATCAAAACCGGTTCGGCTCAGTGGATAGAGGGTTGGCCTGCGGACTGAAAGGTCCCAGGTTCGATTCCGGTCAAAGGGCATGTACATTGGTTGCAGAAACATCCCCAGTAGAGGGTGTGCAGGAGGCAGCTGGTCGATGTTTCTCTCTCATAGATGTTTCTAACTCAACTCTCTATCCCTCTCCCTTCCTCTCTGTGGAAAATCAATAAAATATATTTTTTTAAAAGAAGAAGAAAAAAAAAGAAAACTGCCTACTTTCTGCTCACACTTTTCATTCTAAACTATCCACTGGTCACCTCCGTGGCTGTCAGTATACAGCTTGAATCCTTTATACAGTTAAGTACCCAGTCAATCCCAAGAACTGGTGGTGTGGCCTACGTGAAACACGGAAAGCGCCCTGGCCGTGTGGCTCAGTGGTAGCGCATGGGCCTGCAGAACGGAAGGATCGAGGTTCCTTCCCCAGTCAAGGGCTGGTACCTGGGTGCAGGTTCGCTCCTGGGCCTGGCTGGGGAGCACGCTGGAGGCAACCCATCAATGCGTCTCTCTCCCATAGATGTTTCTCTCTCTCCTTTTCCCTCTCTAAAAACCAATAGAAAAAAAAAATATCTTCCGGTGACGGCTAAAAACAAAACATGGAATGAGAACTTGGTAAGTGCTCCATTCTGAAACAGACAAGAAATGATTCTGTCGCTGCCTCCAAGAGGTCACAGCTTAACGGTACAGAGGGCCATATGATATACCCCATGCGATGGAGAAGCACCGGGGACATCACGAAAAAGTCCCAGACACGAGAAGGGACCCGCCACCGTATCTGAAGCTCTAACAACCATCGCCTTCTATCGCGCATTAACGGATTCGCTTTCGGCGGTACTGCCCACTCCTGCAAGGAATCCGCGGGCTGGGCGAAGCGTGCGGCTGGGGAGCAGGGCCCTCCCCCTCGCCCGAGGCCCCAGGTGGAGGCGAACCTGCAGAAAGAGAACTTAAGGCTCGAGGGGCGCCTGGGCCTGCACCAGGCAGAGGTGCGCGCTGGGAGTTCCGGGCATCGGGGCCTGGAGGACCGGGCCCGGCCGCGAGCCCCCGCCCCGGGAGTCACTGGAACGCTCACCTGAGGAGGCCGCGCTCGCTCCCGAACAACGGGGCGCCCCTCGCCTCCCGGAATCCGCCTGGGGCCGCGCACGCGCCTCTCGGTCCGCGGCTCCGAGCTCTCGCGGGCGCACTGGGGCCTCCGGGCCACTGGGCTCCGGGAACCCCGAGGTAGTTAGCGGCCGAAGCCGGCGCTGAGGCAGCCGAGGGGACAACGACTGGCAGGCGAGCGAAGCAGGCCAGACACAGACGGAGCGGCGCGGGGAAGACGTCACTCGGCCGAAGGGGCGTGGCCGGCCTTTTCCGCTCGCCGCCCCAGACCGCCGGAGGAATGCTATTGTAGTCGATCCTCACGTTGACGTCAACCCCGAGGCCCAATGGTGGGCGTCGGTGGGCGGGGCCTGCGGGCCGGTGTGTTGCAGTGCGCACGCGCACGCCGCAGGCCGCGCGCCGGAAGGACCGCCTCCTCCGGGCCAGCAT
The DNA here is from genome assembly GCA_963924515.1 of Vespertilio murinus. NCBI lineage: Eukaryota > Metazoa > Chordata > Mammalia > Chiroptera > Vespertilionidae > Vespertilio > Vespertilio murinus. Next base: position 167,255,274 of record OZ004708.1, read on the forward strand.
GGAGGAAGTGCTCGGGTCTCCGGGGGCGGAGGGAGCGGTGCCCGAGGTCGCCATGGCTACCGAGCCGGCGGCCGTGGAGCCCGCGGTGCCGTCCCTGGTGGATCGTTACTTCACTCGCTGGTACAAAGCGGGTAAGTGGGGGAAAGATGTCGGTCTTTCCTGAGCGATATGGACCGGATGCAAGTAGGGACTGGGGTGGCACATCGGAAGCCACGCGCGCTCTCTCCGGTGCTTCAGCCCACGATGGAAGGAATCTATGTTGTGTGTGTGTGTGTGTGTGTGTGTGTGTGTGTGTGTGTGTCTTTGTGTGTTGCTTTGTTTAAGCAGGAGGGAGTGGGTATTTGCAAAGGCTGAAATGCCAGCAGAGCGCATTCTGGGGCTGGCGAGCGCTGTGCGAATTCCTGGGTGGGTTGCAGGCGGGAGGATGGTTGTCTAAGGCCAGGTCGGCCGGGGCTGGACGGCCATCTATCTCCTGGGCTGCCTGAAGGGATTAGAGCGGCAAACCCTATAGGAAGTGGCCGTACCGAGAATGACTTAAACGATCTGGCCGGAACCAAGGTAGAGACCGTATAGAGGGGGAGAGGGTGGAGTAGAATAGAGGCATTTAGAAAACAGAATCTAACCATTTTGTGTATTGCCTTTTTTTTTTTTTAAGAGTGGGTTTATTAAAGTTGGGGACTGGGAAACAAGGAAGGGCTTAGGATAAAAGCGACAGGAGAGAGAATAGGCGGGGCTGCTTTGGCTCTCTAGAAACCTGACTGGAGAGAAGTGAGCCTAGGCGGGGTGCTGTCAGCTCCCTGGGTCAGAGAAAAGGGGGCCTTGAGGTGAGCTGCCACTGCCCATGGCTCCCCTGGTTGCAAGTCTCCTGAGGTCCCTTAGCGTTTCTATCAGGCCTGTGGGGGAAGGGATAGCAAACCAGAATCCAACAGTTTGACTAAAAGAGAAGCCGCCCGCATTATATACACCTGCCACTTAATAATTGGGTTTCTGTTTGTGTATGCAGTGAATATCAGTGGTGGAAACATCAGTTGGGGACCCCATACTTGCTCCATTGCATTTAGGGATAACAGGTGAACTCATTTTTTAAATATTGTAGCATAGGTGTTATTAGCCAAATTTTGGATGACTGACTATCCCTGTTTACCAATGACTGAGGGGTTTTCTGGAATCCGAGACATTCAGCATTAACATCAGGACAATCCTAGGCAAATCAGGAGTTGGTCCCTCTAAAACATACACTACTGTATTGTATAAAGAATGCATTTCTAGTCGCATCTTTCTAATAGAAATGTGTACTCATTTTAAAGCAAGGATAAAGCAAGATGGAGCAAAGGATAATCATTTTAATGATGAATGAATGATTCCATCTGGGCCACATCTCTCTACTTTATAGCAAGCCTTTTAGGTATATCATTTTGAGGAATGAGAGGATACAAGTGATTGGTATGTGTACAATCTTCATAATTTACTATCTCTATGACCCAAAGAAAGTGCTATGCAGTAAGTAGTAAATATTGACTCCACAACCTCCTGACCTGTTCATTCTTCTAGATGTCAAAGGAAAACCCTGTGAGGACCACTGCATACTACAGCACTCTAACCGGTAAGCAAATTGGGAATTTTAAATTAAAAAAAAAAAAATTTTTTCTGGTACAGTAGTCTGGTATGGTGTTGGATTGAAATAATGTCCAATAAATGATTATATTTCACTGTGTTGAAATAGTATGATTTATGATGGGAGTTAGGTTGACAAGAATGAGCCTTAAACAAATGTGATCGTCCAAATGGACCACCATGCCTTCAGTTAGTTACTGTAGCCTGAAGTAACCAGCCTTTGCTTAACCATTGAATTGCCAGAGCCCCTGGATAAGGCTAGGGTGGAGATCTAGGTGGTATCCTGTATACACTGAGTGGCCTGATTATTATGCATTCAGAGATCATAATAATCTGGCCACTAGTGTATATGGGCATACCTGACTACACTCTCTTCTGCCTCAGTGCTACCTGAAGACCTGGTACTCTTCTCTTCTCTGGGAAGTATACAAAACCCCATTTTCTCCCATTTTATTATTGCATTTCCTTCTACAGAAACCAGAGGGAAATGAGGGAAATGATAGTTTGACTAAACAAATGTCAGTTCAGATATTCTTTGGTCAGGAGGAATACTGCGCTATATGAGGAAAAATTATATCAAGCAGTAATACAGGATCAACTTTTGCTCCTTGTAGAATATGCGTCATCACATTGGCAGAATCTCATCCAGTTCTTCAAAGTGGAAAAACAATTAAAAGCATTTCCTATCAAATCAGTACCAACTGTAGCAGACTTCAGAACAAGGTCTCTGGGAAATTTAAACGGGTATGTTCCTATAATTCTCTACTTTAATCCTCTACTTCATAGTAAAGATAGGTCCACTCAGTCTCAGAATCCAGTGATGTATGCTCAGCATCCTTCCTTGGCAGTTTGAGACGCTGATTTTAAGAAAACATTGACCCTAGAGAAATTCTCAGATAAAAAAATAAGGTATTTCAGGAGGCATAGGATCTGTCATTTCAGGTTCTATATCACCACCCGTCACCCCCAGGATGAAGGGGAAGGTGGGCCTTTGAAAGGACAACTCCAGTACCACTAGAATGAGATATTTTCTCCCTCCCAGTTTTGTTAAACCAGCTTTTGAGTTCTGTAAAATTTAGGTGACCAACTCTACCACATATTTCCACAAGTAAATTAAAAAACAACAAGCCGAAACCGGTTTGGCTCAGTGGATAGAGCATTGGCCTGCGGACTGAAAGGTCCTGGGTTCGATTCCGGTCAAGGTCATGTACTTTGGTTGTGGGCACATCCCCAGGGGGTGGTGTGCAGGAGGCGGCTGATTGATGATTCTCTCTCATCGATGTTTCTGACTCTCTATCCTTCTCTCTTCCTTTCTGTAAAAAATCAATAAAATATATATATATTTAAAAACAAAACAAAAAAACAAGAACATTTCCTGAGGTGTTGGGGGGGGGGGGGGGGAAGCAATCTTAAAAAATATATAGTATTTGTTCCTTAGCAGTTTCCATTGCCAATTTCATACACAGACAGCCACACCCTCTGCTTCCACATACCGCTCGGTTGTACAAAATGCTATCTCTACTCTCTGCAACCCTAGGCAGGATGAACACGTTCAAGGAGAGGATCACTGTTAGTACTACTGTCACAGAGGATGATTTAGGTCCTTCATGCACTGAGTGCATACTAACAATTCCTGCCAATAACCCTCACTGTGCCAGAAGACCCTTGTTTATACTCCCTTTGCTGGCCTGAAATGCCCTAGCAACGTGGCTTATGAGTATTGATATTTTTCCTTACTCAGAAAACATGGACTTAGAAAAGCATGGGCCATTCTTAAAAAGACAAAATCTGCAAATTACAAGTAAAAGCACTTAGTACTTGTGAAAGTCCTGTGATAAATCTTTATCCAAAATAGTAACGCTGTTGTCACTACTGAAGAACAGAGAGAGACCTGCAAATGGAACCCACTGCAGATAAGTTATAATTAGACCTCAGCACTACGCATCACTTAGTCTTCCAAGGGAGGCGATAGGAAGGAGCCAGAACGCTTCTGCTCTTTTGACGTAGTCCCAGTGGTAGACAAGCCCTCTGGGATGAGTACCCCACCCTTCTAAAGGTGGGGAGTCCCAATGAAGTATCCACATGCAGAGGAGTGAAGCCAATGTGGTACATAGGAATGTTGTATAATGTTTTGAGGGGTAAAGATCATAATGTCTATGTTCACTCTGGGAAAAATTCCTGGATGGAGGGAAAAAGAGCAATACACAAGACATGGCTGCCTCAGTTCCCATGAGCCTCCTTGTAGATTTTTGTCAGAAACTCCCCAGATATATCCATAGAGCGTGGAGTACATGAAACAATAATGTGCCTTAGCATTCTAACAGATGTCAAAATGTGGTACTGCCCTAGCCAGTTTTGTTCAGTGGATAGAGCATTGGCCTGTGGGCTGAGGGGTAGCAGGTTCAATTCTCTTTTGCAGGCTCAATTCCCAGTAAGGGGCGTGCAGGAAGCAGCCGATCAATGAGTCTCTCATCATTGATGTTTCTACCTCTCTCTCCCTCTCCCTTTCTCTCTGAAATATATATATATATATATATATATATATATATATATATACACATACACACACACACATATATATATATAATTATTGATATATATATTATATTATGGTATTTACTTTTGGGTTTTAGGATAATGGGTAAATGATTCTTATTTGCTACTTACAACTTACCTGTTTTCCAAATTTTCCTCCAAGTTCATTACTTGTTAACTAGAAAAATATCCCTTTTTCAAAACATCTTAGAGAAGGTCGGAATCTTAATGAAGTTAACTTTGTACAATATTGGTGTCATACTCTCAGTTGAATTTTCTATTATTGCTTATTGATGGACTTCCTACACTGTTGAAATCTTTATACTTAGCTATATGCAACTTTCTCATTTGAAGTCCAAAAATATATATTCTTAATCTTTAAACTACCTGTTATCACATGTGTCTGAGTTGCTTTTTCCTCTAGAACCTAGGTTGATACCTAGTCCATAGCAGGCACTTACATGTTTGAATAAATGATTTTTATTTTTTTATTTTAAAAAAATATATATTTTATTGATATTTTACAGAGAGGAGGGGAGAGGGATAGAGAGCTAGAAATGTCGATGAGAGAAAAACATCGACCAGCTGCCTCCTGCACACCCCCGACTGGGGATGTGCCCACAACCAATGTACATGCCCTTGACCTGAATCGAACCCGGGACCTTTCAGTCCGCAGACCGACGCTCTACCGCTGAGCCAAACCGGTTTCGGCGAATAAATGATTTTTAAAACACTAATTCCATGAATATATCCTATGATGACACTGAGGGCTACCTCTCCAAGGAAAGTGAAAATGTATATCAATTAATTACTTCCTCCCTTTCATTTGCAGGGAGCACAGTTTCTAACAGAACTTGCACCTCTGTGTAAGATTTACTGCTCAGATGGGGAAGAATATACTATATCTAGGTGAGTTACTTTTTAACCACAATTTAGGAAATAAAAAAGAGGTAATATTCTTTTTCAAAACAGTTCTTTTTTTTCAATAGCTGTGTTAGAGGACGGCTGATGGAAGTGAATGAAAATATTCTCCATAAGCCTTCTATTCTTCAAGAGAAGGTAAAGGGGGAGAAGTATGATCCCATCCACACACTTTTCATCTGATTTTTGTCCTGTGACAGTACTAAATGTTCTATTTCCTTTCTAGCCATCCACGGAAGGTTACATTGCAGTTGTGTTGCCCAAATTTGAAGAAAGTAAAAGCATAACAGAAGGGTTACTGACACAAAAACAGTATGAAGAAGTTGTGGTAAAACGCAGTAATGCCACAACAGCCACATCGTGAGGACTGAGATGGCATAAAAAGCAATGTGGCACTCGATCCGTGCCCTGAAGAAGTACCACCGAATGGTAGGCGCATACTCTGCAGCCAGCCTTCTGCAGGGAAGCCTGTTTCCCCCCCGAGTTCTCTTGCAAGACAAGCCTTGGTTCCCATTTGATTTTAGCGTCTCAGATCTGCCCAGCCATGGACCTAGCCTGCTCCTCTTGTTTTTCTCTTTCTAAACACTGACCAGCAACATTTTTTATTAAAAACAAGCAGAGCATTTTGGGGGAAATTTAGAAAAGAAGACCCAAGTTTTAAAGTAGCAAGTAAAAATAATCTACCCATCCTATAACTCATTAGTAAATACTACATTTTGACATACTCCTGTTTGAATGTTATGGCATGGTTGATTGTTTTTGCTCAAACTTCCATCAGTTTGATGGTAAAGGAAACAACAGCTGACCTTTCTTACCCAGTGTGCTTCACTGTGTCTCTACAAGAAAGTCTAGTCCCACCCCTTCTGCCCCCAGTCCCCTCCAGGCTGCAGTAAGAGGCTGTGTGTAGATGTACCTTCTCTAGTCCTTATGCCACAGGATGCCTTCCTCTCTGAGGCAAAGCAAAACTCTAACACTGTGGCTTCTTCTATGAGGGACAACATGAAAAGGCTTTGAAAAATACAAAGGGCTTTCCTAATTTATGGAAGCATTATAATACAGTACATACATTAATAGTGATACAGTAACAGCCTCACACTAGGTACAGGGTAACAAGAAAGGAGAAGTTACTGTAATTCAAAGACAGGCCTTTGAATAGAACAAAAGCTTTCACATTTGAACTAAAAAACAAAACTGAATTTCTGTTTTAAGATTGTATATTTATTTATACTTAGTTTTAAGTAAAAGACTTTAAAAATGTTATTTTTTTAAGGGCTGAAACATGTATGTCTAACTTTTCTGTTTTTAAATTCAAAGTTGTTTATACAGAAGGGATCAACTGACATGTAAATTCCTTTGGTTCCCTACCTTATGCTGTAGAAGTTCTAAGTCATCCCTTCCCCACCGACTTGAACTTAAATAAGAGGATATTATTTCAGGTCTGTAAAAGTATCTTGTAAATAAAATTTAAAAATTTTCTGACTTACAAGAAAAACTTCTTGTAACTTCAGTGCCAGCATGACTGTCCCCAGGTATACCCACCAGATATGATCCAGATAGTAACTCTGCAAACATCTCCACTGATCGTGTGATACATTCTCAAATGTATAATGTATCACAAACCAGCAGGGCCGCACAAAGATAGTAAAAAAAAAAAAAAGTATCTATTTTACATATAACTACCTCTCATCATTCACCATCATTTCTATCGTAATTTAAAAATATTTTGATATTTTGGTACCAGGGAGTAAAAGTCATGTTTCATGATTTTTTTTAAAGAAGAGGCCCATACAATTCAAGTTTCCTTCAGTAAAATACTGACTACCTAGTTGGTAGTACTTGTGTATCTTTGGAATCTTGTGACTGTTGTGATGGCTAACCCAGGTAAGAGTCATCAGACAAGCTTATAAAACTATAGCCATTTGGCAACTGACATGTCCTGTTAGGATTTCAAAGCTTTGGGATACAAGCACTATCACAAGTCCAAACCAAAGCTAACTGCACTATATCAGGTAGGCAGGGCCTATGAACCTTCCATCAAATCCCACCCCACAAAAACAAGAAAGGCTTTAAACCCTGAAGTTAAAAAGAATAAAGATGTTTATTTGTTTTACAATGAACATTCCAAGGGCACATATATAAAATGTATGGTTCAGAATTTATTTTAAACAGCTTCTTAGTTCTATCATTCTCTGTCTTCCATCTTCCATTCCATCAGTCACTACTGACGACAGTTTAAAAACTACTTTTTTAAAGCCAGCACAATAGGTTCAGGAATCCAGGTAGTAGTGTTCAGGGTAGACAGGCTGCTACAACTAGAACTAAACTCCTTCTTCTCCTGTGAGTTCCTCCAGGATTCCGTGGGTGAGCTCCATGGCCCAGCTGTGGGGTGGGAAGGGCTGTGCATCACAACAGATGGCCTTGGCTGTGAAAAGCTTGTTAGAGAGCAAACGTGTGCTCCTCGCAGGGATGGTCTGTGACAGCGGCTGGCCAAGAGGCCCACTCACACTTGGACAGAGGGATTGAAGAAGAGTCCACAGGCGTAAGAAGACTGCTTCCAACCAGACTACTGTGTATTTCCAGCTTAAATTAGTGTTCTAGATGGTAAGCTTAAATAAAAAACGGAACACAGAAAGGTAAAATATGCCAAAGGTGAGCACATATTCAAAATAGCTTCTTTGGATTAAACCGTCATGAAGACAGCTGGGTTATTTGGCTTGAGTTTTAAAGAACATTGGTGGCAATGTCTCATTTTAAAATCACACTGCTGTTAGAATTCTAGCAATTACCACAGCACTTAATTGTCAAAAAGCCACAATCCGTTTCATGATCAGAAAATAAAGCAGGACTTCAGTGTTATGTTCTTTATAAAATGACTGAACCTCAAAAAATATAAAGGATCATTTGCTTTAAAGATGTCAGCTTTGCCATATGGTGTGCCTGAGATCTGTCCTCAAAAACTTCTCAGGTTTTACCATCCACGGAGTCTTTGTTCGTGACCAAGCCCCATCTGTTGTTTTCCATCTGAAGCTGGAAAGAGTTAACATAGTTCATTTATTCTTTACTTTCAAAATGAAGTTTGTAAAATTAAATGACTTTTGCATTGTCCTTTAAACTAATTTTTAAAATGTGAGATGACAGAAAACTATCTCACCTTCTTCAGTAGTTTAAAGCAAAGTGAGAGAAGCTGAACCAAAATAGCCATCATGGATCTTGTCTTTGTAATACATTTATCAACCTATAGTGACAGAAGGTGAGCAAATCAAACTCCTTTACAAGGGTTACTTCAAAAGACTTCATCACCATTTAACTTTTAAAAGATAACATTTCTCCATTATGGAACTCTAAGGGTTCTTGATAACCTGAGGCCCTAGAACACAAATGCAAGGATTGTTGCTGGTTCTCGTACCCAGTTCATGAATCCCCATGAATGGATAGAAAATCAACCCGTTCTACTTTAGGCTGTTTTGGGATTTCTCTAAGCATTTCAAATAGTGGTGGTGAACCCCCTACGTTGCGATTCCTCCTGGACCCTGCTTTGTGGCACTCCAATTAATTCCCTATGAATGGAGCCCCTACTCAGGAGTCTGTGCCTTAGATATATGCTGACGTTAGTATTTAAGGGGAGTGACTTAATGCTATGGAATTAATCATATCAAAAAGCCTATTTGGTGAACCTACTGCTTGTTGGGGTCATTTAGAACTGCAGATAATAGGTGACTCGCATTCATGGCAAGAAAAATGGAAATAAATTGCTCTTCTGTGGTTATTAGCTCTTTATTTGAAGAAAAAGGGGCCGGAGGCTAACCTGCTAAAGAAGTGTCCAAGTCTCAAGTGCCTACCTGGATAACCCACCCTCACTTTTACCTTTAGAAGCCCTTGGTTCTGCACAGGTGTCTTCGTTATTGTCTGGAGCTGGTGGCATAGGGGGATTAGCTTGTTTATTTCCAGGAGAAGCATAAGCTTGTCGTCATCTTTCAGCTGAAATGGAAGTTGGGAAGTTCTAACAACTCCAACAAACTATCAATCTTAAATATCAATCTTTCTATCTTTAGATCTTTACACCTTCATAATATACCCCCAAAGTGGGTATTCATGACATCACCACCAACACCCGGCAGGTAGACCTGCATTACCTGTTTTGAGAAAGCTTGTGCGCTTGAAGCAACTTTTAAGCCCTCTTCAGCGAAAACCTGGTGGGAAGAAAGAAATATCACTACTTTCAATGTACGTCTACTGGATAGTTGGAAGGAAAAATACTCATAAAAGGCCTGTCATGGTGCACCTACGTTTTCTGTTGCACCCAGGAAAACACAAGATTTTAATGGTATTCAGAAGGCGGCTTCCCCGGCCTGCTGAATCAAACAAATGGATTGATTCACTCATATATTCCTCCTCATTCTACATTACCACTTTCTATTTTACCTATCTCTTCTTCCCTTCTAGCCTGTAAACCTCTCGAGGACAAGATCCACTTCTGTCTCATAGTGTGTCACAGTTTTAAAACCACCATAAAGCTGATGACTTCCAAACCTCTCTCTCCAATCCTGAACACCCTGATATCAGTCTTTAGCAAATAATGCTCAATTTCCACCCTGTAAATCTGGTGTAGTCCCTTGGTGTCCCCTACCTCAGCAAACAGCACTACCATTTGCCCTGTTGATCAAGCCAAAAAAGCTTTAAAACGTAGTCAGATCATGCTGCTTCTCCTCAAAACCCCCAATGAGTTTTCCTTCATACTGGGGGGGGGGGGGGGGGGAGTTTCTACCGTGGTTACAGAGATGTCATATGTTACCACTTTCTTTCCGGGTCACTTTATGGCATCTACACTGGCCTTACAGTTCTTCAGATCCCCAGCCTAGTTTCATACCTCAGGCAGGGCCTTTATGTTCTGTCTGCCTCAAATAGTCAACCCCAAGATATCCATCCACCTCACTTTCTCAATTACTATCTCTATGCAGATGTTACCTCCTTAGAGAGGTCTTTTCTGATGGCCCCTCCATCCCCTCTCCGTGCTTATCCTTCATACTTTCATCTCTAAGTCCTTACACATGGGCATTATTTACTCTTTATTGTCTATTTCCTTCTATTAGAATGTAAGCTCCATGGAGATATGGGGCTTTGTTTTATTCACTTTTGTCCATAGAGTCTGACCCATGTGTCCAGGGAATGACACATGGTACCAACTCCATCAATACTCAATGAACAGTTTATGTTCAGCAGTTTGTAGACAATTCATCAGGCAGCAGTGTCATGAACGAGCTCACACAAGAAGAAGGTGAGTAGTGGATCTTGGGCAGCGAAATACCTACTATGCTGTGGTATGACTTGGAATGAATCTAGAATTTATTCCAACTGTTTCAAGTGAAAAAGCTCATTTATAGTCAACCTTACAGAAAAATCCAGAGAAATATTTCTACAATTCTTCTGACTCACTTGACAAACATCCTCTCAAGCTGCACCTCCCTTTCCTCGAGAGGCCCAGGTGGAGGCCTGGGAATGCCAAAGAAAGTGGTATAAAGGTGATTAAAGTGACAGAAGCAAGAATGCTCTTGGTTCTGGAGGGGCAAACAGACTGACATGAGAGTCAGGAAGATAAGAAGGAATCTTGTCATCTGCTTGTCATTCTAAAGCATCTACCTACTCAAGGAGAATTAGAGATGGGCCCATGTGCAGTTCCATTACACACACGGGGCACAAGTGTGGGTGTTGGTATACCTGTCTCTCCCTGAATGCTCCCAAATCATCAAGGATATGGAAGAAGCCAAAACCAGTTTGGTTCAGTGGATAGAACATTGGCCTATGGACTGAAGAGTCCCAGGTTCAATTCCGATCAAGGGCATGTACCTTGGTTGTGGGCACATCCCCAGTGGGAGGTGTGCAAGAGGCAGCTGATCAATGTTTCTCTTTCATCGATGTTTCTAGCTCTCTATCCCTCTCCCTTCCTCTCTGTAAAAAAATCAAATATATGTAATAAAAAAAGAATATGGAAGGAAAAAGGAGACTAACGTGTACCGAGTCCCCTCTGATAGTCTCAAGTCTATGACTGATACTTTCTTGTGTGTTATCTCATTTAATCACTAGAATTCATCCGATCAATAATGAAGAGGCCAAAAAGCCTTTGAGCATTCAGGAAAGTATGAGAGAAATGCATCTGCTGACAGCATAGTTTCACCTACTTGGGGAAACCTAAAACTTATGTCACCTGTTGACTATCAGAGCCCATTCTACTTTACTCCTGTTATAGTTAAGGCTGTGTTTTCCCCCCAAAAAAGACAACCAAAACAGCTCCACAAAAAGCTACAGCAAGCACTCTACTTTTCTTTCACTCTCTGTAGTCACATGTATGCATAGATAAGCACACAAACATGATACCATAATTATTTAGAAATAGTTATTATCCATTTTAGCCCAGAATTGAAGTAGCAGCAAAAAATGGAAACAAAACTTACCTCTAATTGATGAATTAAATCCTGGGAAGTTTTCAGTGGCCCCTCTCCCCTGAAATAAATGAATTAATAAGAAGGTAAGAAAAAGTCATTGCCTGGGAATTGGTTTTGCAATATTAAAGTTATAAAGCATTTTGTATATTAAGAGATCCCAAATTTTGAAGACTGTGGAAATAGATTTGTAATATTATGATTTTATTCTTAAAGCAACTTCAACTATTATTTCTTGGACACTTTTAAAAATTTTAAATAAACATTATACATCTTAATTTTACAATGTAAAAAAATTTATATCTCACAAGTTATATTCAAGTTTTATTTTTCCTATTTTTCTCATTTCTCATTCCAATTTCAACTCAAGGAGGAGTTCAGTTGTCTTTGATGAGGTATGTTATTTAAGTTTCAAGTCTGAGTCTGTAAAATAATCATAATAATATTTGTGTACCTCTCTCATCAAAAGGTTAGGGAGTATCAGAATGAAAACCGCTAAGAAGAATTAGGTCTTACAAATGAACAGTGAATTACCACAAAGAGCAACACAATGCAAGAATCTGGACTCACAAGGTATGAGTCAGGAGACCTGAAATCTAGTAGCCACCAGTTCTGCCTCCTAACAACTGTGACATATAAGCAAATTTTTCCTGTTCTCAGACACACTGTTGTGAGAATCAAATAAAATTTTGAAGCAGGAACTACTTTAAAAACTGTCACACACTGCAATGATCAATGTGCCCAGTGGTTAGTGTCAGTCCGGCACCAAAGGGTCACAGGTTCAATGCCCTGTCAAGGGAATGTACCTGGGTTGCAGGTTTGATCCCAGGCCCCGGTAGGAAAACATGCAGGAGGCAACCAATTGATGTGTCTCTCTCACATTGATATTTCTCTCTCTCTACTTCCTTTCTTACTTCCTTTCTTCCTTCCCTTCGCCTCCTCTTTCCCTTTCACTCTCTAAGAAAAAATATCCTCTGGTAAGGATTATAAACAGCAAAAAAAAAAAAAAACAAAAACGTATAATGCATTGGCAAAACTGAAATTTTTGAAAATTATAAAATGTAAAAATATGAACGATTAAGAAATATTAATTATATATAAATTACTAAGAAATTTATATAAATTGTTAGGACAACATTAAACAATAGCCTGAGGAAGAGCTATAAAATTACCCAGGAAAACTACAAAACTGGATACTGCAAGGTCCAACAGATAATTCTCTGAAAGAAGCAACTAGATGAGGTTGGTAAACCACACAGTCTTAAGGGAAAACAGGAAAGACTTGGAGAAAAAAACAGGCCTACTAAATATGCTGGTAGAAAACAAAGCCAGCTCGAGGTTCTACAATTCTCTTACCAAGACTTGCCCAAACAGCACGAGGTGTTATCTATCCATCACAGAAACTGATTTCCTTGTGTTCCTGTCCAATAACCACCTTCGAGCAACAAGTCCCATTCCACAGAACTTGAGTGTTCCCTACCCCTCGTAATGCAACCTCTCATGCTTCCCATCTCTGTGGGGTGGATGTCATCCTTTATCAAAACCCACTATTCTGACTGTGAAGCAAAAAAAATGCTGACCATATCATCCTGAAACATTCTGAAATAACAAGAAATAAAAGAGGAATGACAAACAGGAAAAAAATCTACTCATGAAACTTTTCTTAGGGCAGATTTTATATATGAGACTATATTCATTAATAATGTATTTCTCCAGTTTTTATCAGTCAAAATAAAGGTTTTTTTTTTTAAAAAAAAAAAAAAGCTCTGATTTTTATCGCCATGAGATTATTAGCATGATTCCAGCCAAAAGTAAAGATCTTTGTTATTTCAGTTCATCTGTGCACATTTTCTTATTGAGGAAACAAAGGAGTTCCATTTTACTTTCTTTTGTAGACTTGACTTAACATATTTTTAAAAGATATGAACTATAAAGAAGGTCATAGTGCTGGGAAGACTTAGTCCTGGGAGAAGCTCACTAAAAACAATTAAGAACAAAGGAAGGAAACCACCAAAGAGGAAAGGTCACCAATGATGGAAAATATGGTAAGGTGTTAACAAATGTCTGCTCAACACTGAAAAAATAGCTCAACTATCATTTTTCCTTTGCCCGCCAGAAGAATGGTTTATCTTAAAAGAAAAAGAAGACCACACACACAAGGGAAATGAATGTTCTTCCCAATGAATGCTGAGCCCTCAAATTTCTTCCACTGGTACACATCCCTCCCTCATGTTCCCAGCCCACTGAAGAGGTGGACATTCATTTATCTTCTCAGACTTTCTGGGGGAAAAAATGGACATGGTAGCTCTTTCTTTTCTTTTTCTCTTGAAAGTAAAGCTACCTTACGGAGATTCCTGCTCTTTCAAGAGACACAGTCTGTTCCTGTGGAGTAAGATTTCTTTCTTTCTTTCTTTCTTTCTTTCTTTCTTTCTTTCTTTCTTTCTTTCTTTCTTTCTTTCTTTTCTTTCTTTCTTTCTTTCTTTCTTTTTCTTTTTCTTTCTTTTTTTTTTTTTGCCTGCCCTGTTTATTGTAATTCTCAGAGTAAGATTTCTTAATTCTAGAGTTTATTTGTTAAAACCTACCGACCTGCGGATGTAAATTACATTGTCCAATATCAGCTTTACCAGTATAAAAGTAACTGCCCCCATCTGCCTAGTCTTCTGCTTATTTTTGTATTTTGTTCAGAAGCTGGGTAGGGAAAGGGAGCTATTTATTGAGCCCCGATGCCCACACAGTAGTAGAGAGCCTACAACTTTAATCAAGCTTAAGATTCCAGACTAAATGGATTACATTTCAGAATACTGAAACAACTTGCAGGTATGAATCACTGCTGACAATATTTCAAAATCAAACTGAGTAAAGGAGGGGCCATAACATTGGATAGATCAAGTACTTTCCAGGTTCTCAAAGATAAAAAAGATAGATTTCAGAAAATAAGTGAAATGTTTGAAGTCATTCCAGGAGAAAATTCTAGAACAGACTATTGAGCTGATATTTAGCAACAGAGTATTACTATCATATACACATACTAATAAACAGTATTATACCATATAGGGAGGTTATTATAATGGAAGATTTTGGAATGTGATCAGCATTGACTTCAACAGGCATTTGCTCAAGAGTCTTGTGATATGGACAAGATGAAGAATGTAGGTCAGATAATTGCAAAGTTATTGAAAATCTGTGCTACACAATAAACAGTGACTCACAGAGATTTGGCACTCTGTTGAGGTGGTAGGCCTAATGGTTCTATTCTTTGATCTGTTTCTAATCAATCATTTGTATAATGATTTAAAAGGTATGTTTTATAAACTTACTGATGCTGGCTGGGTTGATGTATAGGATAAAAAAAGTAGAATCCAAATTTTGAAAAGAATAGGATATAAACCTAGAAGAGGATCCCTACTACATCTAAGTCTTAATTAAATGTGTTCTTTTTAAAAAAAATATGTATTTTATTGATTTTTTTACAGAGAGAAAGGAAGAGGGATAGAGAGTTAGAAACATCGATGAGAGAGAATCATCGATCAGCTGCCTCTTGCACACCCTCTACTGGGGATGTGCCCGAAGCAAGTTACATGCCCTTGACTGGAATCAAACCTGGGACCTTTCAGTCCACAGGCCGACGCCTTCTCCACTGAGCCAAACAGGTTTTGGCTAAATGTGTTCTTGTTGCTT
Source organism: Vespertilio murinus (assembly GCA_963924515.1). Lineage (NCBI taxonomy): Eukaryota > Metazoa > Chordata > Mammalia > Chiroptera > Vespertilionidae > Vespertilio > Vespertilio murinus. The sequence continues at coordinate 167,270,459 of OZ004708.1, forward strand.
TCACATAATTGACATAAGAATGACATATATAGGCTTTTACTATGTACACGAAACTGACTCAACCTATCAGTGATTTAACATGGCATTTTTTCTCTACACTAGATATTAAATTGATTTTAAAAGATCAAAATATGTTTACCTAGTAAATAAATATAGAGAATAGGCCATCCTGGACATGTTCCGCCCGTATCGAACTATCTCATTCTCCTGATTCTCCCACTTCTCAATCTCACAGTTGGCATCGGAGGTGAGCAAACCCAGCTTAAGTCCAAGCTTTGCAATCTTGGCTTTCTCCTATAAAATATGGAGAAGATATTTTAATCATAATAATTTTGTTATTACCGATGTAAGAGGGAGATTAGAAGTAAGATTATGAAAAAGAAAAAGTTCTTACCTCAGAGTCAGACTTCTCTGGCTTTAATGATTTCAGGTTTGCATTATTCTTCTGTGACATTAAAAAGATCAAGATAAAAGATTAAGGTCACTGTGAGGAAATACAATAGTACTAGAAAGCATAATAAAACACCTGTAATGAAGTTGTAACCTAAACATTGTCATCACACACTTAAAGTATATTAAGTTGTTTAAGTTAAAACAAAACTGACTGCAAGTGCTCTACCAGTATGTGAGCTCAGCTTGGAACAGGGAGGTAGTTAGAAATCTGGGGCGAGGGAAATGGAGCAGAAGGACCAAAGAACTTGGGCATTTTCCCAGAGTCATTATTATAATTATTCTTCTGAAATGATGCAATAAAATTAGCCACCCACTGTAGAGGTCCATCTGCCCCTAACGTTATGACTGGAATTCAACGCCTTTACCCAATGTGTCTGAGGGCTAAATTTCAGCACCCTCCTTTCACTGACATCCAGATTCCCAATTCTTCACCCAGCTTGTATGGAAGATTATATCCAGAATTTAGGGTTTAATATTTGAACCAACATGTTGGGCACGCCCCTATATTTGAAACAGAAATCTGTTTCTATGTGAGCTATTGGACCTCAGAATCTATTTCCCCTGGGAAAGCAGGAAACACTGTCCACCAGTTAGGTTACCATGCTTGCCTGCAGGTGCCTATTGGCTAGACAAATAGAAAGCACCACCCATAGCAATGGTCCTTTGGAAAATATGTTCAGAAGTCCTCAGTGATGGCAAACCAGGTCAGACATCCCTCTCACACTGAGATCTGCCAGGAGCTCCCATGGTTGGGGTAGGAGTTCCAGAACAGCTGGGCTCATGGACATAAAGGGTCCAGAAAATGCAGATAAACTTTTTTTTTTAAAGGAAACATTTTTTTAAACAACTAGAAGCCCAGTGCACAAAATTCATGCACGGGTAGGTTACCTAGGCCTGACTGGCGATCAGGGCCCATCAAGGCCTTCTGGCTACCAGCCAGGACCTCCCTCCCTTCATTCTTCACCGCCCCCTGGTGGTCAGTGCATGTCATAGCAATCGACTGAACTCCAGGTCTCCTGGTGGACCTTCAGAGGGGCCACTTAGCATCAGCTTTTTGTATATATAGATACACAATCTCCCTCTCTCCCCCTCTCTCCCTCTCTCTCTCTCTCTCTCCACAAAGTATAAATTATAATAAAGCAAAACACTCATGTGCCCACTTAAGAAACAGATCATCATCAACACCTCTGAGGTATAGGTGTTCCTCTCTGTTTTTGTTGCTCTCATTATTACCATGACTTATTACTTCTAGCAAGCTACTGTGTCACCAGTTTTACTGTAGAGCTAAACATCCTCACCTTTTCCCTTTTTTCTACTCCATAGTTTATATTTGCTCGTTTAATATAGTCCTTATGAGATTTTCTAATGCTCCTTGCTATAGAAGAATTGGGAGAAGTTACAGAACATAAACTAAGTACAGGGAAACTATAAGGTTATACACACACACACACACACGCTGCCTCTTATGTTCATTAGAAAATAAATGAAGATGATCAATGATCTCTTTGACTCCTCCTTGTAAAGTTGCATCATCTGTATCTTCTTCCTTAATCTAGTAGACTACAAAGCAATTAATAAAGCATTTAGAAAAGATAGGAATACCTATAGGTTCTTAGGTTTTGTTTTGTTTTGTTTTATTTACAATTTTATGTTCCATGTTTACTTTGACATTGAGTTCTGATTTCATTATTTTTAGGTTTACTTTTATAAATTATTGTTAAAGTATTTTATGAAGATACAGGAAGGGAATTACCTGAAAAGGTACAGAAACCATCTTACTCATGCAACCGAGCTTGCCATCTAGTGGACACTACTTTGGAATGCAGGCAGGTACATTAGCTTCAGTTACATAAAGCTGTACATTTCGTCTCTAAGTATAAATAGCATGGCATGATTTCATCAAGGTAGGAAACATTAAGAAAGTCCCTCGTCTATAGAAAATGATTCCAACATGACAATGTGAATTAGATAAAAGATTAAAGAACAAAAAGACCTCTGACTTCAGATTATGGCTTCTTATTAATTATGCAATCTGTTACCTATTCCCTCAACCTCCAAACCCAATACAAATAATCATAATATGAACTGAAACTACATTTTACTCAGAATAACAACTATGGGCAATCACCATTTAATATCCTATCTGTAATGTCAATTATTGGGGGCTGGGTAGCAATAGGCAGCAAGAGCATGAATGAATTCTGAATAAAAAACATTCTGAAATGGACAAAACTACTTACCAGGGGCTTGGGAAGTGAGAGGTAGCCATACTTCTCTCCTACAAACAACATATAGAACTTAAAACAAATTTTCTATTATTCACATCTGATTTAAAAATATTGTTAAATAAATAGGAATGTCAGTCTATTCACTTTAAAATGTTGGCTATTAATCACATATGATTGAGAAATAAAAGTGTAATTGGATGGTGAACAGAGACTGTCAGCAGTCGCATCTTAAGGCGCCTATGTGGGCCCTCTCCAGCTCTTTCTCCTCTTTTTTTTTTTAATTATTATTTTTTATTAAGGTATAGCTTACCATTGCCCCCCCCCCCCCGCCTCCCATTCATGCCCTCCCTCCCCAGAGTTCTGTGTTCGTTGGTTGTACTTATATGCATGCATACCAGTCCTTCGGTTGTTCTCTTATCTCCTCCCAGATCTCCTTCCCCTCCCGGCTGTCATTTGACAATCTGCTTGTTTTATGGTGACTATCTTAGAATCACATGAATAGAATCTGCTCCTCATTTGGCAGTCTGCTTGTTTTATGGTGACTATCTCAGGACCACATGAATAGAATCTGCTCCTCATTTGGCAGTCTGCTTGTTTTATGGTGACTATCTCAGGACCACACGAATAGAGTCCGCTACTCCTCTGGTTCTCACCGCCCCTCCCCCTGGGTCCCACTGCTTCTCCTGGGACACACGGCTCGCCTGGGGCACACAGCCCCCTGGGACACACAGCTCACTGGGGGCACACGGCCCCTCCTTCTCCTTCTCCATGACCACGCACAACAGCCACCATTTCACTCCCAGCGAGTGCTTCCCCACCAGCCTGCCCTAATGAAACCGGATCTGCAGGACCAGCTAGCAGTGTTTGCCTCCTTTCCTGCAAGTACCAGACCAAACCAAGCACAACTACCCCCATAGCATGTCCCCCAGTCAGGGAAGAAGACAGCTCTATGGTACAGAGAGGAAGATGAAAAAGAGCAAACAGCAATTGCTGGGAATGACGTGTGGCAGGAAGCACAACTGCGAAGGAAATGGTATGTGGAACGCCTGCTTCATCCCTGCCCTTTCATGCTCTGGCTTCTGGGTCATGTATAAAGTCAGGTTACAATGAATGACAGATTTTCTTTTTAAGCTAGTTTGTTATATCTGGGATAAAAATTCAAGGTAAGATTTCAACAGTGATTTCTTTTGGTTTCAAGGAAATTGTGTTCAGCCATAATATAGGTGAAACCATATAAAATTGCTGATACTCAACAACTCTGAAATATAAAAACAGCAACTTTATATAGTTCTACCTAATTAAAGGCAATAATATGTAAAAACACTAAATCACTGCCCTTCCTTATGGGATGACTATTACACAAATAGGGCAAACTTGTTCATAACATACTTAAATTTTCATCTAGAGCTGTGCTGTTCAATATGGATCCGCTAGCCACACTTCACTATTGATCAACTGAAATATAGCCAGTCTGTATTGGGATGTGCTGCTGTAAGTAAAATACTTACTGGATTTTGAAGAAATAATACAATAATTTAAAAATATTTATTATAAAGGAAATATTTTGGGTATGCCAGATTAAATAAAAATAGTATTAAAATGAATTTCACTTATTTCTTTTTAAAGTTTTCTTGTGCCTCCTATACTTTTTTAAAATATATTTTTTACTGATTTTTAGAGAGGAAGGGAGAGGGATAGAGAGTTAGAGACATTGATGAGAAGGAAACATTGATCAGCTGCCTTTGCACATCCCCTACTGGGGATTGAGGCTGTAACTAAGGTACATGCCCTTGACCAGAATCAAACCCGGGACCCTTCAGTCCATGGGCTGATGCTCTTTACACTGAGCCAAACCAGTTAGGGCTGCCACAATTTTTAAATTACATATGTGGCTTGCCCTGTATTTCCACTGAACGGAGCTGATCTGGAAGATGACTTGTCATTACAGGTTAGTAGGTGGAAATAGCTTTATGATTCAAATCATTTCTTTGTAATGGCAGAATTGTAAGGAGATTTTATTAATGGTTTTCTGGTCTCAAACTTGTGAGAGAAAAATGAAACCTTAACGAGGAAGTAGTAATTTCCATGCCTTGTCTCCTAACCCTGATGTAAAAAGTGCCAGATTTAGCTGTGGGATTAACAGAAGACTGTCTTCAAGTCACTCAGAACCTCAAAACTCACCATCTATCTTTTTTATAAAAATATTTTTATTGATTTTTTTTTCAGAGTGGGAGAGAGAGGATAGAGTTAGAAACATGGATGAGAGAGAAACATTGATCAGCTGCCTCCTGCACACCCCCTACTGGGGATGTGCCCTTGACTGGAATCGAACCTGGAACCCTTCAGTCTGCAGGCCAATGCTCTATTCACTGAGCAAAACTGGCCAGGGCCTCACCATCTATCTTAACTCAAAGTGTCAATCCTGTCCATAATACCTCTTTAAAAATGATCTTAATAAGCCGAAACCGGTTTGGCTCAGTGGTAGAGCGTCGGTCTGCGGACTGAAAGGTCCCGGGTTCGATTCCGGTCAAGGGCATGTACACTGGTTGCGGGCACATCCCCGGTAGGGGTGTGCAAGAGGCAGCTGGTCGATGTTTCTCTCTCATCGTCATTTCTAGCTCTTTATCTCTCTCCCTTCCTCTCTGTAAAATATCAATAAAAAATATTTTTAAAAAAATAATAAAAATGATTTTAATAAGCCAGAGAAGAGGGCAGAATCATACTTAAGGATAATTAGCTTAAGGGAGCAATCCTGTGTTATGTACCCTTGTGACCCCCCCCTGTAGTGTTTCTGAAATGTTCACACTTACTCTCCAAAAGGGAAAAAATAGCCAACTGTTTCAGTGTTTGTTATTTCTCCAAGGTACAACAGAGTTAAAGAAACCAGAAGGTAGGGATAAATAAATCCATAAGAGAGCCTTTTTACAGTCGGGTCTGCTACATTCCCCCTCAGTCCCCAGTCACAGCAGTTCCACTCCCTGAGGCCCTCTTCCAGCTACTGTACTTGGCTTCGCTCCACATTCCTAGCCCTCAGTGAGACTCAGGAGACTTAACGATCATCGCAAAACGGATCATTCTTGCCAAATAAGTTGATAAAACAAAATAGAAAAGATGAATCTGAATCATTTTATAATTTTTTCCACACAAGTCTAATTATTGCCATTAATTTGAAGCAGAGCAAGAATGTATTGACTCAATTATGTTTAGCTATTATATCATTAAAGAGGCTGTCCCTGATGAAAACATATTATAAACATTAGGAGTAATTGGAAAAACAAATATTTGGGGAGCACATACTTGATACAGATATTTGTTTTACAGAATTATTTTCAAAGCACTAAATCCTTTGTTTAATACCTCCTAAATCAAAACCACCATTGTGCCATCTTTATTTCTGAGTTTGTACTTCAAGATCAATTAAGCTCACCATTAAGTCCCACCGGCCCTCTCATCTTACGAGAGTACCAAGATTATTTCTTTTGAAAATGAGAAGTACTGTGCCCGTTTTTAATATTCAGAGCTTGTCTGCATCTCTACAAGAGAAAACAAATTCCCCAGGGACAGATAAGCCTCATCATTTCATTTCACTACATTACTCCCTAGGAGAAGGTCAGTTAGCTTTTCTGGGTTCAAGAGGGGCTCTCTATGACATGCTTGATCAGAAAAGAGACCATGTCCCCAGACCCACTTAAAATGACTCCCTAACCACTCACGGACAGTCAGATTATTGGCTAATCTCAGGAGAGGGATTGACAGATTCAAATCCAAGCCTAATCGTCAACCTCAAACCCTTCTTTACTTTCACATCAATCACCAAATCCTACCAATATTATTTGTAAAATTCCCCTGTTATCAGTCCTCTTATTTCCATGTCTATGACCCTCACACCATCATCTCCTGTCTGGATGGATCACTTCCATGTTCCAGATTCATGTGTTCCCCAAATAAGCTTGTATTTATCCACAAGCATGTTCCTCTTCCTGTACTCCCCATGTCACTGACCGGCACCCCATGCATCCAACCGGCCAGGTGATGAATTACATGCAGGGCTATGAGACAGGGCTACCACACATCCTTAAAAACTGGGCTTAGTCATGTGAACTCTAACATGAGTCAAACAGAACCAAGGAAATGCAGCTTCCTTAAAGCGGGGATAGAGTCTGCAAGCCAAGAGAAGGCTTCTTCCTGACATTTGTCTAAAATAATCTCAAGTTCTAAATGCTGCTACATACTCATCACCAAAGGAAAGTGAAGTCTTTATCTGGTCCCTTCTAATATGAAGGCTTCAGAAGTTTGGTGAAAAGACAAAAAAACCAGCCCTAATCCGTCTGGCTCAGTGGATAGCGCGTCGGCCTGCGAACTGGAGAGTCCCATGTTCAATTCTGGTCAAGGGCATGTGTCTTGATTGCAGGCACATCCTCAATGGGGGGTGTGCAGGAGGCAGCTGATTCATATTTCTCTCTCATCAATGTTTCTAACTCTTTATCCCTCTCCCTTCTTTTCTGTAAAAAATCAGTAAAATATATATATTTTTTAAAAGACAAAAAGACCAGAAGACAAATATTGATTTTTGAATTCTTTTTTTTAAAATATCTTTCTATTTACTTCAAAGAGGGGGAAAAGCAATGATGAGAGAGAATCATTGATTGGCTGCCTCCTGCATGTCCCCCACTAGATATCGATCCCACAATCTGGGCATGTGTCCTGACCGGGAATCAAAGCATGACCTCCTAGTTTATAGGTCAACACTCAACCACTGAGCCACACTGGTCGGATGATTTTTGAGTTCTTAAAACAATCCCATGGGGCCCGACTGTGAAATGTGAGTGTCTTGAGTAAAGAGAACAATGACCAAACTCTCAGAATGACTCAAGTATGAGAACACTTTCTCATGGCTTAGTGTGTTGTTTGCCACTTAATTAGTTGGTTCCATGATAGTTGCAAATATATCTGATAATTTTCCCAGTTGTGAGAGTCAACATATGCAGGGCAGAGCTGAGGTAGCTAGAATACAGCAGAGGCTTTTCTTTTTTCTTTTTATTTTTTATTTCTTTAAATATATTTTATTGATATTTTACAGAGTGAAAGGGAGAGAGATAGAGAGCTAAAAACATCAATGAGAGAGAATCATCGACCAGCTGCCTCTTGCACACCCCCCACCGGGGATATGCCCGCAATCAATGTACATGCCCCTGACCGGAATCGAACCCAGGACCTTGTAGTCCGCAGACCGATGCTCTACCACTGAGCCAAAGGCTTTTCTTTTTAAAAAAAAAAAATATTTTATTGATATTTTACAGAGAGGAAGGGAGAGAGATAGAGAGCTAGAAACATCAATGAGAGAGAATCATCGATCAGCTACCTCTTGCATACCCCCTACCGGGGAATGTGCCCGCAACCAAGGTACATGCCCTTGACCAGAATCGAACCTGGGACCTTTCAGTCCGCTCTACCACTGAGCCAAACCGGTTTCGGCCAGCAAAGGCTTTTCAATGACAGTTATAATGTGAGTTATTACAGCAGCAGAGAGAAGTGGGATCGAAGAATACCCTCGGTGCTGGGTGGCAAGCTGGGGGCATGTGCAAGGTGAACAGGCAGGTCTGTCGTAACCTCAGAGCAGGGAGAGCAGCCCCGTGACACGGACTCAGCCCAATCGATAACGGCTAACTCAGAGCTGGACTTCGTGGGGAAAAGAAGCTTTTCTTAAGAGCTTCATGATAAAAAAGCAAGGATAAAGAAAGGCACTGAAATAAATCAACTCTATCTCAATTAACCCCACACAAAGATGTCGTCTGATATCTTTTCCAATTAAACAGTGGGTGTTCCATGGATAGAATGCAGCAGAGTTTTTTCCTCCTAAAAATGAATTTCTGTTCTGCCCTAAGAGGTTAAAGTAATCCTGAAATTTTTTTTTCAAAAATATGTTTTTATTGATATTAGACAGAGAGGAAGGGAAAGAGAGAGAGAGAAACAGCGATCACTGCCTCCTACATACCCCCTACTGGGGATCGGGCCCACAGCCCGGGCATGTGCCCTAACCTGGAATTGAAGCAGCCCCCTCTCGGAACATGGGACAAAGCTCAACCAACTGAGCCACACCGGCCAGGGCAATCCTGAATTTTTTAGGACAGGTTACCCAAACCTAAAGAAGAGGTCTATTACATAATATCCAGCTTGAAAGTCAAAGAAACCACAGTGACCATGTAGTCTAAAGTAAGTCTATGACTTTTCCTGTGTCGTCTGGCCTATCCGCTGTGGGTGTGAGTGCTAAGAGAGGCTGAGGGGCCACTTCTCTTCCTTTCCTAGCCAAGCCCTAGGGCTAAGAGATCATTCTGTAAATGCGGATCAGTTACCTCACTTTACCTCTTAATGCATGAAACTTGCCTCATATAAAAACCCATGTAACCATAAATACTTTATCCAAGCATCAAAATGATATGCCATTCAGACCAGCTATCACAGAAATCTTCAAATGTAGAAGCATGGTAAACTTTTATTATACTTTACAAATTATGATATATCTATAAAGTCTTTACCATTCCGATTTTTAAAGCATATCAGCAATTATTCTAAGTAAACATTTTCAAAAATAGGAAATGTTTAAATGTCCTTAATCAGTAAAAAATATATCCAATTTGATATTCTTGTGACTTTAAATGCATTTCATTTTAAAAACTAAGCATGCTTGACACTAACAGAAGCCATTTGAAGGGAAAAAATATATGAAAATGCAAACAAACAACAGGACACACAGTACAATGGGAAATAAACAAAAATCCCAGTTGATGTTAAAATAGAAAGTAAAAATGATGCCCTCCTGCACATTGCACGGTGTTATTCTACATGTTGTAGAAATAATGCACTTACCCACCATAGGAAATATTCCCAGGTCAGGTGGTCATCAAGGAAAACGATTCCATCCAAGTGGAAGGAAAGCAATTCAAAAATCAAACAACTACATTCATTTCATTATGAATTAGTAGAAATAAATAATCACTGTGTTGCAGAAGAAATTTGTACTAAAACTAAAAAACAATTTAGAAGAAACGTAAAATGGCTTACTGTCAGTAGGAAAACTAGAATGCTAATATTAATTCAAAGAAATCTACTATGCTGTTGTACAACAAACTTTACTGCTTCCATGCTAAATAAAGGACAAATGTTATTTTCATGATTTTTTTGTGGAAGGTATCTTACTCTAAAAGTAACTCATGATGTGACAAGATACCTCATTTTGCCTCTGAAGTGTGAAATGGAAAAACCAGTAGCGTTACAATAAAATAAGAATATATTTCAATATGTGGACAGTCTCTCACCTCGTTTTCCTTCAAACACATCATTGATTTCTCTTAGCAACGTTGACATGTCACTGATTTGGGATTCCCATGCTTCACAAAATACATCTAGGTTTTCTTTAGCAATTTTACTGGTTGGATGCAATGTCAGTGTTTCAGCAGCAGAAATTATCTGAAGAAATACAATATAAACAAGTATGATGTTCAAAATCTTAGCTCTTAGAATCAATGCAAGACCAAACTTAAGTGTGTACTATGCAAATCAACTCAATATACAACTATGGAGAAATTTCCACAGATAAGCCTCAATTTGGCCAATGTGAAGACACATGGTAGAACAAAACTTACTGTTTCTTATAACCCTATCTACAGACAAGCAGTACGTGTTATTCTGTACAAACCTTGATTCCGGGACCAATTATATTTGTATGTGTGTTGGGGGGGGGGGGTGTGTGTTGGGGGGGGTTGTTTTTTATTTCGAGAGTACATTTCTTAAAGTGGGGGACAGTGAAACCAGGAAGAGCCTGGGATAGAAGAAGCCACAGGAGAGGGAATGGGGAGGCTGCTGTGGCTCTCTAGAAATGCTATGGGAAAGAAGTGAGCCAAGCGGGGCTGCTGTCAGCTCACTGTAGAGTCAGAGAAAAGGAGAATTTGGGGGCAGATTTAGGGGGGTAGCCTGGGACGAGCTGCCACTGCCCATTGCTCCCCTGGTCGCCAGTCTGGTGGGGACCTTCAGACTAATACTACTAGTACTAGTACTAGTACTAGTAGTGGTAGTGGTAGTAGTAGCAGTGGTAGTGGTGGTAGTAGTAGTGGTAGTGGTAGTAGTAGTAGTAGTGGTAGTGGTAGTAGTAGCAGCAGTAGCATTGGTGGTGCTGGCAATAGCAGTGGTGGTATAGTAGTGTCGGTATCAATAGTAGTGTGAGTAGTAGTTGTAGCTAGATAGCAGTGGTGGTGGTGGTAGCGGTATTGATATTATTAGTGGTAGAGGTAGTAATAACATATGCACACACCTATGAGTTCATTGTAGATATATTCTTGAGATTCCATGTTAGCTGTTTGTCATACATTGATATTAATCCCTAAACACACACAAACAGCCCTGGCTGGTGTGGCTCAGTTGGTTGAGTGTCCTCCCACACACTGAGAGGTCGCTAGTTCAATTCTGGTCAAGGGCACATGCCTGGGTTGCAGGATGGATCCCCAGAAGGGGGCGTACAGGAGGCAAACGATGATTCTTTCTCATCATAGATGTTTTATCTCTCTCCCACTCCCTTCCTCTATGAAATCAATTAAAAAATTTAAAAATTAATTGAAACCAGTTTGGCTCAGTGGATAGAGCGTCAGTCTGTGGACTGGGGGGTCCCGGGTTCAATTCCGGTCAGGGGCATGTGCATTGGTTGCAGCACGTCCCGGGTGGGGGGTGTGCAGGAGGCAGCTGGTCGGTGATTCTCTCTCATTGATGTTTCTAACTCTCTATCCCTCTCCTTACCTCTCTGTAAAAAAATAAATAATAAAATATATATATTTTTTTAAATTTTAAATTAAATTAAAAAAAAAAAAGGAAGGTCACGAGTGGCCATGTGATGGTGAAACCTACACAGTAAGGACTGGACTTTATGAGCAAGGAAGAAAGTCACTGGAGAGCTCTCAGAGACTGGCATGTCAGAGTTATGCCACGTTCAAGGAAACTAGAACTAGATGCTTCTCCTTGGGGGCACGGCCCCACGGGCACAGGGCTGACAAGCTGGTGGCAGCCTTATGAGCAGAACACGGGCCCCATCTGCAGGGAAGGTGGAACCCTGGGCTGGCCAGCCAGGTTTCAGCACTGCTGCCCTCCTCGCCGGAGCCACGGAACAGCGTGTAACCTGCTCACGGTGCCTAGCCCTTTAAAGGGAATATAAAAATGGCATTGCTAAAGCAGAGAGCTCCAGAAATAAATATAAAGTATCCAAGAGGCATGCTCTATTTCTTAAATAGACAGATTTCCTAAAAAACCCTTTGAGAAACAGATGGCAAAGACTAGGTAAAAGCCAACGTGATGGGGACAGAAAAAGCTTATCAAGTTTAGAAGTTGACAACAGGCTCTATCATCATTGTGGGTAAGAAAACCTGGCTTTTCCTAACCATTGCTGCAGGCTGCAGTAGAAACAGTAAACACAGGACTGCAACCTGCTGATTGCAAAGGGCAGGAGGGTCACATGCTTTTTTTTTTTTTTTTTTTTTTTTTTTTGATCAATCCTTACCAGAGGATATTTTCCCCATTGATTTTTTAGAGAGAGTGAAAGAGAGGGAGGGAGGGAAACTGGAATTGAACTTGGGACCCTTCAGTCTGCGGGCTGATGCTCTATCCACTGAGCCAAACCAGGTAGGGCAGTTTGTTGTTTTTGTTGTTGTTGTTGTTGTTATAGTTGTTTATCTCCTATGTCCTGAAGAATAACGGGGTCAAAATGTGAATGTTTTTATGGCTTGTTACATAGAGAGAGCTTACTTTTCAAACATGTTACAACAACCCACAATGTCAACAGCTTCATTAAAGTAGACATAAACTAGGTTTCTCTTGAATGAGCCAATCTCCGGGTTGGCAGATGACCAGATAAGCCAGTGGAATGCCAGCTATGTTCCGGTGCTGTACCTAGGAAAATTCCAGAGTCTGCATTTCTCCCGGTAGATTTGGCCTGTAGTTATGCAGAACCACTTTCTCCTCCTTGCCCACGATCTGTTATGACACTCAGACAAGACTTACTACAGAAAGAGCAATCTGCTGTTGGTCGTACCTGTTGGCCAGTCACCTGAAATGTCTCCTCTGCATGGACGCAGGTTATTTCAAGAGGCTCTGTCCCAGACACATGGCGCAACAACCGACAGGTCTGCAAGAGAGCATTTCTGCAGTTCAACTTCCACGTTCGCGTTCTTCACAAGGCAGACTCATTTTATAGTTTGTAACAACAATAAAACATGAAAACCCATACAAACAAGTCTTTACATCAAGGAGAAATTATAATACTATATTGGTTACTAACAGAGTCTCAAGGAAACTCTATCCACAGATAGAGTACAGAGTCTTGCTTTTGTGTCCTATCTGATCATGGCAAGGTGCTCACAGACTTCTCGGACTAGGAGCAGCCTTTGAAAGGGTCTCGCAGCGCCCACACATTTTATGTCTGAAGACACCTGCTCAGAGAAGTGACTTGCCCAAGGTCTCTAGGCTAAACTACATCAATTACTAAAAGCTAAGTATTCTTCCTGTCAACAAAAACCACTTTCCTTCATGGGAAATTACTTAACACACCTTTCGTTGGAGAAAACACTGGGTTAGGCAAGACCCGATATAATGAGTGGAAAGCCCACCTATATGAGCAAAAATTATTGAAAACCTTGAGGCTTGAAACAGAAAGTTAGAAAAAAGTATGTTTTCATCTTTTAAAAAGATTTGCTGCAGGAACCTTATAATTACCAAGTTTGCTTACAGTCGTAATATTTGCCTTACAAACAAAACAGCATCAAAACTATTTTAAAAGAAGATGAAGCTACACTCATTTTAAGAATGCTCCTGCCCTGGCCGGTTGCTCAGTGGTTAGAACACCAGCCCTCGGACCAGAGAGTCTCAGATCCTATTTCCAGTCAAGGGCATGTACCTGGGTTACAGATTTGATCCCTGGCTCAGGTCAGGATGCATGCAGGAGGCAACCAATCAGTGTCTCTCTCTCTCTCATTGGTGTTTCTCTCTCCCTCCCTCCCACTCTCTCTAAAAAATCAAGGGGAAAAATATCCTCGGGTAAGGACTGACAAAAAAAAAATGCTCCTTAGCAGTTTTAAGATATAATCAAATGAAGGAGAGGAAGCTAGTCCAGTTGACCTAAAGGTTTCTTCAGCCCTTAGTCTTTGAGATATGATGTACAGGGTATATTAAAAAATCTAAAGACAGCCAGATGGCTCATGTTTGTACATTTATATGCATGTGGGCTACGTCCTACCTTTTATATACAAGGTATACATGGATTGAGTATGTATTTTCTACTAGCAGATCAGATGTCAGACATTCTTAATAGGTGGAACGCTTAGAATATCAATTAATAATTGGAATGATAACAAAAGTGGCAGGTGAGCACCAGTAACACGTAACAGAGATTTGGGGAGAACAGGAGAGGTTCAGAGAAGGCATTTTGTACTGGATAGCTCCTCCTTGTCCCTCCATATTTTCCCTCCTTCTCTCTCACATCTGCTTTTGTCCTGGGACACTGACCTGCATGGTCTGCAGCTATGTTTGGCCGGTGGGGACCCCCAGCAATAGACCAGCAGGCATGAGGAGAGTGAGGGCCTTTATTCCCATGTTCTTTCCCTGCAGGGTCACCTTGGACTGTCTCTATGTCTAGTCCTGGGACCACCTCTCAAGGTGTCTCTGGAAGACTCCATGCCCTTCCAGTCTCTAGTAACCACTCACCCCCACCACCACCCCCAGGTGAGCATGGGGGTGACACCAGCTCTGCTCTCACTCACCCCAGTTACTGCACTTCCATGGTCCTCACCCCCACTCCCCATGTGTATGCCACTGTACACAGCCCCTTTATTAAGCCATCTTTAGAGGACCTAACTTGAGTGTGCCATTCTTTTCCTGCCGAGGCCCACAGGTTCAAACAGAAACAAGGTCAGACAGTACCTCTGCCTCCCCAGCGCTACTCAAGAGACTGAGCTCCCGGGAGAATAAGGAAAAGATTAATAAGAAGTGCTTTTGTGGGTTCAGGCAGTTTGGGTTGTTTTGTTTTAGAAGCCAGACGGCTGTGAGATCGGCACAGATAAACATAATACTTTAGAATTCCAAACGAGAGAGAAAATGCTCACAAAAGTTGCCCCGAAACTGCATTGCGTTAACCTTCCCCGGTGATATACAGCGCCCGTTAAACCACCATTTCTTGAACAAGTAAACCGATCACTCACCTCGACAAGCTGCTCTTTCTGTTCCGAGAATTTACAGGCATACTCAGCCAAACCTTCTAAATTTCCTTCTACTCCCGTACGTTTTAACGCTTTTAGAACCACGTGGTCAGCGTGGTATTTTAACAGATCCGCTGCCAGCTGAGTTGCTGTGCCGTGAAGCTGCAGAGGTGGGGGGTGAAGGGTGATGAAACAAACAACAAGCCATAAGACTTCGCGGCCAAGCCCCTCAGAATCACTTTAAAAACCAAAGACCTCAGCATGGTCCCAGTGGGGTCTCCCAGGGGGGAGGGGACAGCTCCCCGTGGTACGGCAGCAGTTGTGGAGATCTGGGCGGGGTGACAGGACATGTGTGAGGCCCCTGTGTGGGAATTACGCTGTTTGCAGAAAAATGAACCCGATCCCTTGGTCACTCTATTATCGGTCAGCCCTTTCCCACACAGCTCCTCTCTCACCTTAAAAAAAAAAAAAATGCTTCTGCTACTCTTCAAGTTAGTGGGGAATAGAGCAGTATGACAGCATGGTAGCCAAAGTATTAAAAAAAAAAAAATCAGCCGAAACCGGTTTGGCTCAGTGGACAGAGCGTCGGCCTGCGGACTGAAGGGTCCCAGGTTCGATTCCAGTCAAGGGCATGTACACTGGTTGTGGGCACATCCCCGGTGGGGGGTGTGCAGGAGGCGGCTGGTCAATGTTTCTCTCTCATCAACATTTCTAGCTCTCTATCCCTCTCTCTTCCTCTCTGTGGAAAATCAATAAAATATATTTTTTTAAAAATCAGTGATAGTTTGTGATCACGAGTGAGTGTTTTTTTTTTAAATATTTTTATTGACTTTAGGGAGGAAGTTGGGGGGTGGTGGGGAGAGAGAGAGAGAGAGATATCAGTGATGAGAGGATCATTAATTGGCTGCCTCCTGCATGCCCCCAGGCATGTGCCAGGACAGGAATGGAACTGTGACCTCCTGGTTCATAGGTCATGCTCATCCATTGAGCCAGTTTTTTTATCAGACTTCTGAAAAAGGATCAATGTGGGATTTAGTCAATAAGGTAGTCACCACAATTTGATTGGACACCCACATCATGGCAGGCACTGGGTTAGAGCCTGGGCCCACGTGACAAATAGGCAAAACCCTCCCCTCAGTGGGGTTATAGTCTATCTACAACTGTTACCCAGAACTTTATTCTTAACACCTGGGTCGCAGGAGAAATGATACAGAAAAGGGTAACAAAACCTGCAAGGTTGTTTTTGACTTTGGAGTGCATTTTAAGCATGGCCCTCTCACATGGATCTCTCTGGGTACTATTAACTCCCAAGTCGTCTTATGCTAACCTTAAAAAAAGAAATGTGATAGGCCCTAGCTGGTTTGGCTCAGTGGATAGAGCATTGGCCTATGGACTGCAGAGTCCCGGGTTCAGTTCTGGTCAAGGACACATTCCCAGGTTGTGGGCTTGATCCCAGGTAGGAGGCATGCATGCAGGAGGCAGCCAATCAATGACTACCTCTCATCATTGATGTTTCTCTCTCTCTCTCTCTCTCTCTCTCTCTCTCTCTCTCTCTCTCTCTTTCTCTCTCCCTTCCTCTCCGAAATCCATAAATATAAAAATAATGTGACAGGTTATTTTGGGGTTCTCCAGAAAGAGATCACTTTTAATCACACAGGAAAAAAAATCTGACCTTGAGTGGAGCCTATTTGAATGAAGAGATTTTTTCCCCCTGGAGGTAATCCAATGTCAACTCAAATTACCGGACTGGCTATTAAATTAACAATAGGCAGTCCACATCCATGCAATCAAGTGAGAATAATTAGTCAGAAACAAAGACATTAAAATGCCCCCTTTTTTTGGGAAACACAATACCACATGAGAACTCTAAAAGACTGTGCTTAGCCACCAAGGCCTTAGAGAACAGTTAATGCCAGCCCTTATTTTACAGACTATGAAGAGGTGGAGTCGCTTGTCCAAGGCCGCGCAAATGTTACAATTTATGACCAACCCTAAGGGAGGAGAGGGAATAACATCCGTTCCTGCTTCGTGCAATGCACTGACAACAGCTTTAGAACGCCATTGCCCATAATTCTGACAAGACCCTAGGTGGTGGTTATACCCATTTCAGAGGTAAGAAAAATGAAGCTATGGAAAGCCACTCCGCCTCGGGGGTTTTTTGTGCTCTTCAGATAGTCACATTTCTAACAACAACAGTTCAGTTGAAATTGAATTGGGGGGAGGGGGTGGTTAGGGTTTGTTTAAACCATAGAAAATGGTATCCTTCTAGGTCTAATAGGATGTGAAAATGAAGATTTCAATAGAGGTCAGTACCAAGTAAGATGTGAAACACATCACCATGCATATAATTTTCAACAATATTTTGTTTAGTCATACCAAAACCCGTTTCATCAGTTCCCAATGATGAAATTTTAGGTTGTTTCCAGTTTGGGGCCATTATAAGTAGAGCTGCTATGAGCATTCGTGCACAAGCTTTAAGACTGTTGGCACCAATAAAATGGTGGCTTCAAAATAACTAAGTCAAAGAAAAACTTTAAAAAATTATTTTCTGTGCACAGTGACATACTAATGCATTTTCTACATACCATACACAACATGAACATTTGCAGTTAAAAGAGGCTAGATTTCAAACTATACTTACTTCTTTCTTAAGTTCATTGAGGCCATGACTGATTTTCAGTATACTGAGTTCCAGCTCTTCAGCGATGCTTTTTGTTCTCTTGCTTTGCTGACAAATTTAAAAAGCATATACATAGGGTTACCTCATCTTTTTCCATGTGATGGCTCCAATTTTACTTGGACTATAAATTATAATAAATTTTTAATATCATTCTGTGCATTATAAGAAAAGTAGATTTAAAAAATTCACCCGCTTATGGTTAGAATAGAAAATAGAATTTTAAGTATTTAGTTATATTTTCCCACTCTAACTATAAATGGGTTAATTTCTAAAATCAAACTTTCTTAAATAAATTTATCACGTATAAGACTAAACTATTTTATCTGTGCCTAGGATGCTCATTATCATCCTTGACCTAGTTAGAAATTAAAACAAGTCCTTACACCTTCTCAGATCACACAACCTGAATGAGACCCCCTTCTTATCCAGGTTAACCTCAGTCTAAGTCGTCATCCCAGTATGCCATTCTTTTTTACTTGTTTGTTTAATGTCTGTCTTCCCCACTAGGCGTTGGTACGCTCCATGGAGGCTGTGATCATATTTAATTTGCGCACTACTGAATCCACAATCCCTGGCACGGCAAATGGAAGGAAGGAAGTGTTCAGGTCTTTGAATGAATAAATCCAAGTTAAATGTCAGTATCCTCAAGAAGCCATCTTCATTTTTCTCCCTGAATAAAAATCCTTCCCCCCCCCCTCGGAAACTAGTTTGGCTCAGTGGATAGAGCATCAGCCTGTGGACTGGAGGGTCCTAGGTTCGATTCCGGTCAAGTGCGTGTACCTTGGTTGCAGGCACATCCCCAGTGGGGGTGTGCAGGAGGCAGCTTATCGATGGTTTTCTCTCATCGATGTTTCTAACTCTCCATCCCTCTCTCTTCCTCTCTGTAAAAAATCAATAAAATATGTTTTCAAAATAATCCATTCCCCTTCAATCCTCTCAACTCACACACGGTCTGTCCCTTCTCTTTGGACGCTTACATCTCTCTGTACTTGCCTCACCCCACCCCCACATTCTTCTACATTGCAAAACTCTTGCAGGCAAATATTTTATCTTCTTCATCTTTAGATTACCAGTGCCTGGCATATAAAAAGCACATGGTAACAACTGAAATAGATGAATGCGTGAACAATAATACATCTGGAATGCAGAACTGGAGATGCCAGTGCTTGTAAAATATCTGAACGGTGCTAGTTGCAAATCTAAGTACTAACAGAATAAGATTCCCAGCGCGGACAGCATTTCCTCCCAGAAAGGTTTTTCCCTGGATGTTGGGCTTACATATTTAACACAGCGCAACCTATGCTTCAGATTAGAGAGCGCACAGATCATTCAAACTAGACAGAAAATACTGCTTTCATCCCTGACACTGCTCTACCCTAGGTTAAGTTTTCCTGCTAACGTGAGCATTTGCCATGCTGTGATGCCAAGAAAACAGGAGAGAGATCTTCATAAATGAATGTATTAAAGGAAGTAAGCTCTGCTCTGTTCAGGACATTCCCAGCCACGTTCACCCTTCCTCTTCATCTTCACTGCCAAAGCTTTCCTTTAAGACGTCCAGATTTGTTCCCTCCATGCTATATGTTGAAAACCACGTTAAATACTGTTTTGAAGCAGCCAAGGTCTAAGAATAAAGGTGCCAGTGTCATCTCAGGCTCCTGTCTCTCAGTGCTGTAACCCACCCTCTAACCGGCACCCGCTCCCTGTGCTGTCCCACCTCTGCCCGCCTTTACCTCTCCTGCCCTGTTTTACGTGGGCCACTAGCCCACGAAGGCTCTTTAAGAGTCTGCCCACAGACTGTGAGGGTGAGCAATCTTCCACCGGCCAGCTGGATCTACCCTGTCTTCACTGCATATCTGGACAATAAACTTCCTAAATCACAGTGTCTGCAAACCAGCCGCCCTCAGAGGGAAGCGCTGTGCACATCAGTGCCTCAGGTAAGACTCAGGTCCCAAGACCCTAGAGGTGGGGTCTCCTCTGCTCCTCACTCTGAAGAAGCATTCTGGGGAAGAATGTTCCAGAGGTGAGTCTGGTGGAAGAGCAGAGAGAACAGGTGAGCTGTGATGGTGACGGGGGCACAGAGTCCAGCCTGGCCCGGATGGGAAACGGGCTGGGGTGTCAGGTGCTCTGAGTGGTACGCTGATGGTAAGTAAGGGCGCTTTGGCCACGCAGGAGGGAGACGAGGGATGAGACGCCCCTGCCTCCCTCTGGGCCACGTCCACATCCCTGGTGATGTGGTTAGCGTCCCCATCTCTCACAACTTTAGGGGATAGCTACCAGACCAGAGTGACTTATGTGGAAGCAGGTCTTACAGCTTGCATCCACACGGCGGCTAGCTGCTGGACCTCCGCCCGCGCGTGGGCCGACAGGTCGAGGATGCGCTCCCGGTGCTCGTGGCTGGTGTAGGCGAAATCCGTGAAGTCCTCCGTGCGCTCCAGGACGGCTTCCAACGTGGCGGAGAGAGTCTCCTTCGACTGAAAATAAAGGTTCTCCCGGAGAGCTTCTATATTCATCTGAGAACAAAAACAGCGGACACCCACCTAACCAAAGGGGCTGTGGCTTCCATCAGCGCCCAGGGAGGCACAAGCAATGTCTTGCCTGATCTGGGGGCTCAGCGGGGAGCAACCTCTAGTGATGACTGCATTCTCCACTAACCCGGGAGGACACAGGGCTCGGGGACCCCCAGCCCCACCCCATGCAGAGCCTCGCTCCCATAGCTGTTAACACACATTCCCGTGAGGTCAGTGAAGGCGAAAGCGGGAAGAGCATCAGCGTGTAGCAACTGGTAGGAAACGTGAACCCGCCTCCACGTAAAGGATCTGCATCTCAGAAAACGCTGAGGCAAAGTCCTAGAAAATGCTACACCCAAAAGAGAAAAATGTACTGAGCCCAGAGGAAGGGTGTGGAGGGTGGAGGGTATGGGAAGGACTGGGAAAGGATTCAATTTCTCCTTAACTAACTCAGCAAAACACGACCAGAATTCTGTCTTATGTCCCCAACAGCACCTCCCTGACCAGTGTCCTCGGTCAGGGGGCCCAGATAACCTTTCTGAAAGGGTGAAGCTTCTGATATTGCCACCCTCTCTAACTGGCTCCTCACCACCTATGAAATCAAGTCCAACGCTCTATGGTAAAACACAAAATCCCCAGGGCCCTGCCTTTATATACCTCTCTAACGGTCTCTCTCACCCCCACGCTCCCTTCACCACCGGGTGCTTCGAGTTCCTTCCCTGTGTGACAGTGTCCCCGGACAGCCCTCCTCCCTGTCAGTTTTCTAAGATGCGCTCGCCACCTCAACCCCATGTCACCTCTAGCTCATCAAACATCACAGCAACAGCTGGGGCCAGGAGGCAGCAATCGGCGATGACCCAGCTGTGTCCCGGTGAAGGTGCTGAGGAAATATGGCTCCCATCCGTTTAGCACGTTCAAGTCCCTTCACTCACACTATTTCACGTTACTCTTTACAATATTAAGATTTAGGAGGATCCAGAGCCACAGGGGACTGCCTGCTGCCCTCACTTTTCCAGTATCCCTCTATCATATGTGGACAGGATTGTTTTAAAGATACGTTTTTATTGATTTTTTTTTTTTTAGAGAGAGAGAAAGGGAGAGGGAGAGAGAAACATCAGTGATGAGACGATCGCTGACTGCCTCCTGCACACTTCCTACTGGGGATTGAACCCGAAATCCGGGCATATGCCTTGACCAGGAATTGGACTGGGACCCCTGGTTCATGAGTCAGTGCACAATCACAGAACCACCCTGGCAGGGCCAGGGTTATTTTTTTAAAGGTCGGAAAGAACTGGATAAAAGTGAGGTAAGGAATTGACAATGAGGATCTGAGAATTTGAGAGTTTAATAAAAATTGGCCATATTGCCAAAACCGGTTTGGCTCAGTGGTTAGAGCGTCAGTCTGCAGACTGAAGGGTTCGGGGTTCGATTCCGGTCAAGGGCATGTACATTGGTTGCGGGCACATCCCCGGTGGGGGGTGTGCAGGAGGCAGCTTGTCGATGTTTCTTTCTCATCGACGTTTCTAACTCTCTAGCTCTCTCCCTTCCTCTCTGTAAAATATCAATAAAAGATATATTTTTAAAAAGAAAAGAAATATGGGTATAATAATATTCACCTAAAAAGGGTGTTAGAGATTAAATAATATTAAGGGCACAGCCCCTAAAAATAAAGGACCTTTCAGCCCACGTTCCTACTTAGACTTTCACACAATTAAAACTCAAAGTGGAGGACCTGGGATGGCAGTGGAGAAGGTGGGAGTTACACTCACCTCCACCCAGAACCAAAGCGGAAACGCAACTAAATCAAAGAACAATCAACCTGAAAAGTAAAAGTGCCATCCCCGTCCTGTCACAGGCCTGAGGATCAGAGAGGTGGCCACTGGTAGCCAATCAGTCAATTTCCTGGGGCCCTCGTTTTCCCATCTGCTGAATAAGGGTTGTGCTGGCTGACTTCCTAGGGCCCCGGCCTCAGACTGGGCTCTGAGCCAAAGAGCAGTTTCACCATCTCTCTGACTTCGGATGAGAAGTCCTCCCCTAAAGTGATGGGATTCTGGAGTCAGACTCCTGGTTTCAGATCCCAACTCTGGCACTTCCTAGCTGGCAAGTAAACTTAATCTGTTTCTCGGTTTTCCTTACAGTCTATGTCGGGGTGGGGAGCCTTCTTTCTGCCACGGGCCATCTGGACATTTATAACATCATTTCGTGGGCCATACAAAATTATCAACTTAACAATTAGCCTGCTATGTTTGGTCACATATTTAATGAACTCGCTCCTAATGCCTTGGCCAGCCCAAATGATTTCGTGGGCCTGATATGGACCATGGGCCAGACGTTCCCCACCCCTGGCCTATGGGGATAAGAACAATAGTTCTTGTGAGAATTAGACATACACATACATTTAAAGAACTCAGAACAGGGCTGGCACGTGGTAAGTGCTCCACAAATGTTAGCATGTATTAAGGTTCATTTAATACTATCATAAATACTATTACCACTGCTGCCATCTCAATTATAAGTCCTTTATCCCAGGGAAGAGAGAAATCCCAGCAGAAATGATTTGCTGTCCGCCACCATCTGTGGGTGGTGTAGTACTGCTCCAAAGTCTTGGATAGGGACACTTTCCTAAACCGATGACAGGAGACTGTTGCCAAACCACACAGCTAACCAGGGCCCGAGGAGCCGCCATAACCCAAGACCAGCGTTCTTTGTACATTCCACACTAAGCCACGTGTTACTGGTTGTTCAATGTGTACCTCCTGGCATGTTCAAAAGAGGAATAATCTGCTTTTGTGAAGCATCTATCCTAAAGTATTACACAAAAACAAAGATATTCCACAGAGCGGTGCTCCTTTAACACGGAAAGAAAGAAAAAATCAAAATATATCCTCTGAATTCTCACCTTGAATTCTTTGATTCCAGTAAAGATACTGAGGGCTGCAACGTCAGTCTCTCCATGGGGCTTGCAGTCAGTCACAATTTCAATGACCTTATCCAGGGCCACTTTCATCCGGTCGAAGACCCCTTCTTTGTTTTTATGGGCCGATTCACAGCTGGGGTGCCTGAGACATGTCTTCAAAACAAGGGAAGCTTTCACGTTAAGATTTGATCCACATCCTAGCACGTAAAATCTTACAGAGAACGTGTCATGCTAATAAAAATGGTTCTTTACCAAAATCTCCCGCGTCCCTGGCTCACCCAGCTGCTTCTCCTCACTACAAGCGGAAGCAGGATGAGTGAAAAGCGATAGCAAGGTTAAGTGAAAAAGGCAGAGTGCAAGACTATAGCTTTATACTTCAATCATCAGTTTACTTAACACTTTTTGGGGAAAAAACCCTATCTATATCTTGATCATGATTAAAAAATATTTTCAAATGTTGTCTCATGTGTGTGGGAACTGAAAATCAATGAGGAAAAATGAACAGGTGAGATATGACTTGTGGATGTATGTTTGCCTTTTCAAATAAATGATATAAATGCCAAACTACTCAAGGGCCGGATACTAACAGAGGCCGCCACCGAGGCGCCAGATGAATCTGTTTTTTGTGGCTTTCCTGATCCCAGCAGAATACATATTTCTGAGCCGAAAAGGCAATTGTAAACACATTGCCAAGGAGATGTTGACTAGTTCATTCTTGTATTGTACCAATTTGCTGGCCAACTGCAGTTTGGAGTTACAAGCCCTTGATTGACAGTTGTGTTTACAGTAGGATAAGGAATTAGAGATATGAATTTCCAGAATAAACAAACTAAGGGCTGACTTAACACTCCAGTTACTTAACAGATTCTAACTTGCCTAGCTTGCGCTAGAGATAGGTGTGCTGGCTGCCCAATGAGACTGGCAAAAGCCTGCAGGCAGTGGCCACGTGGGACAGGCCTCCATTCCCAGCACCTAAATTCAGCACCTTCTGCTTAGCCGCTCAAGCAAAGCTGACTCGGGGATTAACTGCTGTTGGGAACCGGGGAAGCGAGACAGCATTCTTGCCAAAGAATAACTGAGCTTCAACTATGAGAGCCTATATTCCAATGTGTCATTGGGATCACTTTTTCAATGTACAATATGTAAATTAGATGCGCTTAATCAGGTTCTCTAATTAACTTGCAATACAGTGCAACAAAAAGCGTTCTTACCTTTGAAGCTGTGAGAAGCATCATCGTACACTTTTCAAGAACTGCCCTCGCTGCTGCCATTTTTGCCTTTTTCTTTTCATCTTTCAGATCCTGAAAAGAGAGTGAAATGACTGAGCATGCCAGGGTCATGGAGACAATCCAATTTCTTGAAAAAATCATTTACGGTACTCAGTAGTGACGATACTCAACAGTGAAGTGACATGGTTAAAAAAGTGACGTGAAAAAAACTAGAAAGAAGTTTCATAAAGTGTCCCCTCATCAATCTGACGACAGGCACAGCACAGAGGGGAGTGAAACAGCTGCCCTTGGTCAGGACGGCGGAGCCCGGGCTGAGCCCCCGGGAGGTGCTACCACGTGCTCACTTCCTGGTGGCCTGCCACGCCTGCCGTTCTCGTGCCCTCGTGGACACACCTCACTCCTAACCAGAAACGATCACCCGAGCTTTACTTAAATAAAAGTGGCTTATTTATCGAGCACCCGTGGGCTATCATTTCCTTCAAAATAGATGCTTAGAAGGCAACTCTTTCCAGGGACCATAATTGATTAATGCCATTGAAGTACTAATTCATCTTGATATGAAGTTGGTTTGTCCTACACTTAACCAACCTGCAGCTCTGAAATGTCTGTCCTTAGGCTGTTTTGTAGATATATATAATCTTCCCCAACTAGATTATGAACTCTGAGGCAAAAACTGTATTTTGAATTATTTTTCTTTTGATTTCTCTGCATAGAGTCCTTGTGTGTGCTTATCACAGAAGTATCGAATATTACTTATCCAGTCTAGAACCAACTACTCCTCATAATGATTTGGTCATGACCATCTAATTCAGAGGCAAGCATATATGTTCAATAAAAGGCCAGATAATAAGCTTTTAGGTTTCCTGAACCATAGGGTGGTCTCTGTCACAACCACTTAATTCTATCACTGAAGTGTGAACAGGGTCCCAGATAATGCCTAAACAAATTAGCATGGCTGTGCGCCAATAAATTGTTACTTGTGGACACTGACATTTAAATTACATAATATTTCCACCTGCCACATTAGTTGGTCTTTCGTCATTTCTGAGTTGAGTGACAAGCCCTTTCATACAAAAAACAAACACTCAAAGTTTGAGAATCATTTGCCTTTTATTTGTTTTAGTAAATTATTATGGTAGACTCAAAGTTATGCCTATAATATCACTCAATTTACTTGCATCCCAATATAGCTTTCTTTGGACCAAACGTTAATTTATGCTACAAGATCACACCCCAAAGGACAGTGTCCTACCTGTGAATATCATCCATCATGCTTATCAAAAGTAAAAGTTGAGGTCACTTCTAAAATTTCCCCTTTGTCTCTAACATATTGAACAGGACTTCTTGCAAAACAACCTGTGGGCCTCACTGACAATGCATCAAGCACGTGTGCCACACTAGACACTTGTAAGCCACACACTGTATCATACAGTGGATGGTGATGGCCAGTGATGGGCAAAGATGGCATCTCAATCTCAGAGGGCTGGTCCGCAGGACAACACAGAGGCCTGCATAAATCCCAGAGGGCCCAAGATGCACCAAGGGAAGCACCACTACCTGGTCTGGCACTTCCCAGGCCAATGCCCACCTCCAGCTACAGCCTGAAAGTTCACGCCCCAGACCACCGCCTGTAGGGCTACCCCAAAGCACCCCAAGAAAAGGTCGATTACTATATATTCAGCCTGTTTACAAATAACTCATGCCCAAACAACCTCACAAGGAAACGTCAGTCCTAAATATAATAGGGTCTTCCACCTTCCTAAGCTTCAGAACGTGCAGTCTGAACTGGGGAACAGACCTATAAAGAACTTCTATTATGATTTCATTTGAAAACTACAGGTTTTAGACTCAGGCATAACTGAGCTCAATCTGCTAGAAGAGTGACCGTGGGAAAGTTTATTATCTTCTCAGGTTCAGTTTCCTCAGGTTCACGATAACAATACCTACTTCATAGGGATGTTTTGAGAGTTAAATGAAATCATGGATAGTAAGTACCTAACACATAGCCAATGCAAATAAATAACGAGCCCTGATCGAAAAGTGAAATGGAAAGTTTCACGAAAGAGGAAGTACTTGAGTTGGGCCTTGTAGGCAAGTCTGACCTTCCCCCGTATGTGAGATGGAACCAATAACTGTCATTTGTGCACCAGAAACGTGTGCGTGTACTTGACAACTTTAACATGTGGCAAATACATACATTTTGTCTATCTCCAGTCAGATGTGCAAACTCCACCATTTCATTTCCAAACTGACTGAATATCTGGACAAACTCTTGAAAGCTATTCACTTTCTCCAGCCTTTCCATAGTTGCGAGAACCTGCAAACCAGAGAATATTTTATTCTCAGGTATTTACATGACAGAGACTAGGAGGTCAGGACTGAGGAGAGAGAGAGGGAAAGAGAAATTTAAATTGGAGGGGACAGCGGGGCTCAGAGAAGCAGAGGCAGATCCAAAGGTGAGAATTATCAAGGGGACAAGTTGTTTTTAGGATGGCGAGGCTTGGGCTCACTTGAAAATCAAAAGGAAAATATGCATGCATATAAGAACAACCAATGGACACAAAACTCTGGGGAGGGAGGGCATCAATGGGAGGGGGGGCAATGGTAAGCTATGTACACAGATAATACCTTAATAAATTTAAAAAAAAAAGAAAATCAAAAGGAAAAAGCATAAAGGAAAGGACTAATATGCAAGAGAAGAAATCGTGTATGTAGCGAATGCTGGAGAAGGTGAGGACGTGGAGGGCTCTGGTAATCCCATCTTCTGAGGACCTGGAGGCAGTGAGGCTAAGAGACGGTACAAGGTTTAAGGTTAGTCAGCCAGGCGTGGGAACACCCTGTTTCTCAGAACAGGGGAGGAAGGAACCTGCAGAGTGGGGAGTGGAGAGGGAGGCGTGGGGACTTGGGGAGCAGGAAACAGGGTGGATCAGTCAGGAACTGCCCGTGTTAAATGAATGCATTGCCAAGAAGCTTTGGGCAGCCAGGGGTGAACAGAGAGCATGAACCTACAGTAGAGGCAACAGGAAATGTCATGCACTTTCTTGACATTAGAAATAAAGTACGTAGCCTGGCTGCTTGGGCTCAGTGGTTAGAGTGTCAGGCTGCGGACCAAAGGGTTGTGGGCTGGATTCCAGATCAGGGGTGAGCGTGCCTCAGTTGCAGGCTTGACCCTCAGCCCCAGTCCCTGATGGGGTGAGTTCTGGAGGCAACTGGTTGATGATGTACGTGTGTGTGTGTGTGTGTGTGTGTGTGTGTGTGTGTGTGTGTGTCTTTCCCCCTTCTCCCTCCCTAGTACTCTCTGAACATCAATGAAAACAATACCCTCGGGTGAGGATTAAAAAAATAATTTAAAATTTTTTAAAATAATAAAAATAAAAAGGAAAGTAAATAGATGTGAAACAAGTGTTTCAAATACTTTTTCTCTAAAATAACACTGCTGGATTAGCTTTAGCCCGACCAAGCTAAGTAAAGAAAACACAGATATCCTGTGTTTCCTTCTCTTTAATGAGGATATGATGGATGCTTGGCGAGTTAATCTGCCCGGGCCGCTCAGGAAGTCCCGGCGACTCCGCAGATAAGGCAGGTTGCCGCCACAGAGCAGGGTGTCTGCCTTTCAGAGACGGGAAGGTGGTTTTCTTTCCTCTAGCACCGCCCGATCCATTCACCTCTCCAATTTCTTTCCCTCTTTCAACTTACACTTCTGAACCACTCCACACTGGTCAGGTGGCTTTGTCCCTTAAACACGATTGGGCCCACCCCGTCCCTGGCTAAGTGCCTCCTTGTCTGGTGCATTATCCAGGGAAACAAGAGATTGTGCGTGTCCCCCCACCCTACTACCCCCACCCCCACCCCTCTATCCCCCCACCCCCAGCTTTCTGGATGACCGAGGAGCACAGCTATCTGAGACACTGGAAGAGTTTAAATCTATTCTCAAAGGTTTGTAACTTTTCAGTAATACTTAGGAACTTCGCATGGGAAAATTCTACAGTGTGGATAATTGTGGTTTCTGGTGATTGAGTACTTTCTTGAGCTTCTAAATTGTTACTCTCTAAATTGGAAAAAAAGGGCACTGAGAAATTCAGTGTTTTTATCCACTAGGTTTCTACTATATACATTGTCATGGTGTTCAGTGGACAAGCATTGCTAAATTACCCACAACTAAACTTAAAAACAACAAACTTTGTGAGCAACCCTGAAAGACCCAGTACAGAAACAACAAGCGGGCAGGTACCTTGTTTCTCGATGTTATTATCTGCTTAATGACCACCCGGTCTGCCAGCAGCAACACTTTGGTCACCGAAGAAAGGAGTAATCTCGCAGCCTTGATGACTCCCGTTTTGTCTGTAAAAATGGTGATCTGGCCACCAGATTCGGGGTGATGTGGGGTGCTCACACCCGTAAGTGCTGCAATCGTTTCTCCTAACAAGAAAGGCAAGGAAGAAACGTCAGATTGGGAATTAAACACACTTCAGTTAAAATCCAGATTTTTCTCGTATCTTGAAGGCATCGCAATGGCCATCTCCATAACCTGGAGGCACTGGAGTTTTTGTGGACACCCAGGGAGAGAAGACAAGGCTTCGGGCCCCCGTGAGAGGCACCCTCAGGGAAAAGGGGGCCTAGAAGAATCATCCATAGGCAAAACGGAACAATATGCGAGATCATGTGTTGGCCAGCCTGAGCTCTGGGTGGAAAGCAAACCTAAAGGAGAACATCACTCCTGGGAATTCAGTCCAGGCCGACCCTCACACAGGCTTGCTGTTCGAACTGATCCTTCCCATGACACCCAGCAAGTGCCATTCTGCCGAGTGAACTCCCAACCCCCTAGAAAAAGTTCTTCACTGCTGCTATCAAAAACTTTATATGTATATTTTTCTTTTTTGAAAAACCTTTTGACCTTGAATAACAATGATCAATCTATAAAACAATACAAGTATTTGTTCAAAAAGGAAACAAGTGTGTAACTGTTTCTAAACCTTATTTTAACAAGATTAGAAAAATTAACTTTTGCCCTGGCCAGGTGGCTCAGATGGTTGGCGTGTCATCCCATACACCAAAAGGTTGTGGGTTCGATCCCTGGCTGGGACACAAATGGGAGGCGACCAATCGATGTTTCTCTTTCCTTCTCCCTTCCTCTCTGTCTAAAAAATCAATAAAAACATATCCTTGGGTGAGTATTAAAAAACAAACTTGATTACCTTGCAATGTTCTAGATGATCTTTGAAATCATAAATAAACCTGAGTGAATAGATTGATTTTCTCACAAATTCACTCTTTGTCAATAACGTTACATACACCCACCATGTACCACCATGTGCTCAGGGTCCTGAGTGAAAGTGTGACATAATGAAAGTCAAGGTTAGGCCTAGTGGAAAAATATAAAATACACCTGAAAGCAAAGACTTAAAGCCAGGCTACTATTTCAATTGTGGGCGTGAAGCAGTAGGATCTTACTGGGATGGAAACTCTAGGAATAAAAAAAAAGGATGATTTGGCGCTGGCCAGGTGGCTCAATTAGTTGGAGTGTTGTTCCTCATTCCAAAAGGTTGCAAGTTTGATTCTAAATCAGGGCACATACCTAGGTTTTGTGTTTGATCCCTGGTTGGGGTGAGTACAGGAGGCAACTGATTAATGTTTCTCTCTCTCTCTATCTTTCTCCACCCCCCTCCCTTCATCTCTAAAATCAATAATCAAATCCTCAGATGAGAATTTTAAAAAAAGATTTGGGAGATACTGAAAAAATAAAATATAAAATTAGTACCTGAACAGTTGATAAGGAAAGGAAAGTGAAAAATAAAAATAGCTTCAAGGTTGCAAACCTAAGTTACTTAAAATCAGGAGGGCATGGAAGGGAGAGGATAAATTTAGTGTCAGACAACAGGAATTTGAAATGACAATGGAAAGCCCAAACGATAAGCCACTTCATGTGGATGCTGAAATACCATGGCAACCGCTGAAGCTCTGCCAATAGGTGAAGTCTGTGATCGCCAAGCCCCCAGGGATGCCCACCTCCTGGGATTTACATCCTTGAGTTTGTCCCTCCCATGTCACATGAGGTTTAGTATGGCAGTTTGATGGTATGTCATTTCCAACATTGTTATTAGGCATCGAAGTAGCGTTTTGGTGTGCGTTCTCTCTCTCTCTCTCAATCTCTCTCTTTCTCTCTCTCAGAGGGAAGGCAGCTACCATGCCAGTGTTTCCCAAAGTGTGGTATGTGTACCCCCAGGGGTACGGGAAGAGTTTGGTGGGGGTACACGTTGCACTGGAGTTTGGTGGGGATGCACTGCACCGTGCTTAGCTGTGCCTAATTCTACATTCTCATGAGTCAAGTCAAGACAGAGTTGTGAGGCATGAGATGGTCCGGCGTGCAAATAAATGTTCTTTATAATGTAACTTCTATTTCGATTTTATTATGAATAATTTTATTTTTCGTTTATTATTATTTTGTGTATGTACCAAAAAAGGAAAAAATAAATATATTTGATAGTTATTAAAATACATACATTTTTTTTTTGACGAGGGGTACTCAGCGTCATGAAAATTATAGAAGAGGTACACAGCATTACGAAAATTATAGAAGGGGTACCAAAACATATGATTGGGAAACACTGCGTAAGCAATTGTTACTACAGAGAGGCATTCATGAGATGAAACTGAGGCCTCTGGTCAATGGTCAAGAAAGAGGCGAAGCCTGCCAATGGCCTTGAGGAGCTGAAGCAGGGAGTCCTCCCTCAGGTCACTGCGGGCTCACCCACACCGTGAACGCAGCCAATGAGCCAGAGCCAGAGCCGGCCAGTAAGCCACTCCCGGAGCCTGGCCCTCGGAAAAGATGTGAGCTAACAAATGTTTGCAGTTGAAGTTGCTAAGTTTGGGTTAATTAGTTACACAGCCATAGGGAGCTATTACCAAGTTTTATGTAGCCAAATATGCAGAGGAAAGCATTTAGCATTAAACCTAATACACACCGAAAGGGGCGGGAGGAAAAGTGTAAGTTGGCGTCTAACAGCCAGAGCTGGAAAATGTTACTTTTCCCTGTAGCTCCCCATCACCGAAAGCATTACACACGAGCCTGCACATATGGCATCATTTAACCTTTCTGACTAAACCCCTGGCACTGAACTTCAAGTACGTGCGTTGGTCGCATTTGGCTGCTCCACCAACAGGGTTCAGTGCTCCCTGAACATTATGAAGTTGCTCCAAGTGTAGACTGCTCAGAAATCAGTTCCCTGAAGAAGCCACAGAGCTTTCTCAGAGCTTCACGGTTGTCATCTCTAACGTATGTGTAACTAGCGAGTGTTGCATCCATTCTCCACCCCGTGAATGACTACAAATCCAAGTCACCGGGACCTCCCTTTCCTTTAATCCACAACCGACTTCTAGCTATTCACCGCGCTGGGGGTGTTTTGTGCATTCTTCCTGCTCTCTCTCTGTCTTTTTAAAAAAATATATATATTTTATTGATTTTTTTTACAGAGGGGAAGGGAGAGGGAGAGAGAGTTAGAAACATCGATGAAAGAGAAACATCAATCAGTTGGCTCCTGCACACCCCCACTGGGAATGTGCCCGCAACCAAGGCACATGCCCTTGACCGGAATCGAACCTGGGGTCTTCAGGCCCCAGGCCGACGATCTACCCATTGAGCCAAACCAGTTTCAGCTCTTCCTGCTCTTTACATGGCCCGGACCCTGCCTTGCTGCAGCCTGGTTTACTGTAAAGCCTTCCCCTCCTTCAGTCTCCACTCTCAGTTAGCCCTCACGTGTTCATTCCCTCCATACTACCAGAAGTTTTCTAACACAAAACCACCAGCCTTTCATCTGGCTCAAAATTCCTCCGATGGCCATCTGCAGAATAACACCCGCAGTCAGTCATGTAAGGTACAGAACCACGGCTGATCTGGTTGGCCTCTCCATGTTGACTTGGCCTTACCTCCTCCCCTTCCCCGTGGTGACTCTCCAAATCACCCGCTCCCCCCTCAGCGTTGCCCATAGAAGTAAACAGCACCATCGTTTACCCAGCTGCTCACACTCCACACCTAGACC
The DNA here is from genome assembly GCA_963924515.1 of Vespertilio murinus. Classification (NCBI taxonomy): domain Eukaryota; kingdom Metazoa; phylum Chordata; class Mammalia; order Chiroptera; family Vespertilionidae; genus Vespertilio; species Vespertilio murinus. The sequence continues at coordinate 167,302,739 of OZ004708.1, forward strand.
CTTCTTCCCACCACACCCCACCACTAAACTGTCAGAAAATCCTGTCAGTGTCCCCTTGACGATATAACCAAATGCAACCTCTGTTCACCACCTCAAAGGCTATTCCTGGTCTAAGTCACCACCATCTATCTATCACCTGAACCGGTGCAACAGCCTCTCAACTGGTCTCTGATTTCACCTCTTGGCGCCTAAAGCCCATCCTCCAAACAGGAGCCGGCAGTCATCCTTTTAAAATATAAATGACATTGCCGAAACTGGTTTGGCTCAGTGGATAGAGCGTCGGCCTGTGGACTGAAAGGTCCCAGGTTCGATTCGGGTCAAGGGCATGTACCGTGGTTGCGGGCACATTCCCAATAGGGGGTGTGCAAGAGGCAGCTGATTGATGATTCTCTCTCATCGATGTTTCTAACTCTCTACCCCTCTCTCTTCCTCTCTGTAAAAAATCAATAAAATATGTATATTTAAAATATATATATATATATATATATATATATATATATATATATATAAATGACATCAGATCACCACCCTACACAAAACCTTCTACTAGCTCCCCTGTTACACTTATAAACCAACCCAAGGTTCTTGCCTTTGCCTAGAAGGCCACACCTGGTTTTCTTCTTCTTTTTCCCAGGTATCCACATAGCTGGGCAGTCTCTGCTCCAGTGTTACTTCCTTAGAGGGGTTTTTTGGCCCCCGCATCCCACCTCAGTAGTTCTCAACTGGGGACATTGGAGGATGTCTGGAGACATTCTGGGTTGCCACAATGGGGACCTACTGGCAGCTAATAGGCAGAAGCTAGGGATTCTGCTAAACAGTCGACAGTGGAGAGTTACCACCCCCAACAAAGGATTATCAACAAACCATTATCCGGCCTAAAATGTCAATGGCATCTACCCTCTCTAAAATATAATTCCATTGGTTTCCTAACCCTTTCTGTGCTTTGTCACTTTCTTCATGATAACTATCACTAACTGACATTATGTACCTATTGATTCGTTTGTTCATGGTCTGGACAGAGGGATATCTCCCTTACTACACCAGAACCCGAATTCCACGAAGGCAGACTTTTGACTAATCTGTGCATGGCTAGATACCTGTGGCCTAGAAAAATGCCTGGCATATAGCCAGCATGCAGTATGCAGTAGACACTAAAAGAGCTCTGGCTGGTGCGGCTCTTGGTTGGGTCTTGTCCCATGCACCAAAAGGTTGCTGATTCAATTCCAGGTCAGGGCACACGCCTGGGTTGTGGGCTCAATCCCCAGATGGGAGCATGCAGGAGGCAGCTGGGCAATGTTTCACTTTCATATCAATGTTTCTCTCTCCCTCCCTCTACCTCTCTCTCTAAAAAATAAAAAAATTAATAATAAAACATATTTATTAAAAGAATAAATGAATAAGTGACACTTTCAGACCTAGGACTTGATCCAAGAGAAGTTCTGTGGACCTAGAAGCCAATCCTGTCCTCCTATGTCCCAGCACCTGTAATCATTGGGCTAAATCACAGTGCACATCTTTACTCAAAATGAGACAATAATTTATCATCATGTCCAAAGCAGTACAACTGGTATCAACACACTTCGATATCAACATCTACATACCTGCTTGTTTAGCTTCAATACAGGCAACGGTTATTTCTTCTTTCAAATCCCAGTTTTCATTGGCTATAGCTTCCCCTACTTTAACAAATCTTCCAACTGCCAAGTTGACGGCTTGTCCTACACGCTGGATTGCTTGCAGAGTTTTATCAGACTTTTTGGTATTATCTTTGTGATTAATAAGTGTGGTAATCTAAAAACAAAAGACAGAAGCAACTTGTTTAAATTTTATTACAATCACTTTTTTTTTTTGTTTTAAAGCTATATCACGAAGGCCAAGGACATTAATCCTGGCATCCTGGATAACCTAACAGACCGAATTCATAGTTTAATGCTTCAACCCAGAGGGGAACAGGAAGCATCCTGCATCGCTCCTCAGGACAATGCTCCCAATGACAACAATTCCAAGTTTATGAGAAGGCAGATAGCTGGGGCACGCAGTTCCAGCATCCCTCCAGGTATTTCAACAAATCTTCGAGACAGGAGGAAAATAAGAGAGGCCAGATCATTACGTTCAAAGAATCCACAGAAAATCAAAGCACTTCAGTTCTAGTTTCTTTTGCTATGACTTGAGTTACTATGAATAGAAAGCATTTTTATTATTATTTACTGATTTCCAAGAGAGAGGAAAGGGAGAGGAAGAAGAGAGGTAAAGAGAGAGAGAGATCTATCTGTTGCTCCACCCATTCATGCATTCATTGGCCGATTCCTATAAGTGCCTTGACCAGGGATCGAACCTACAACCTTGATTGTATCAGGACGACACTGTAACCAACTGAGCTGCCCGGCCAGGGCTAGAGACAGTATCTTCACCTTGCATTCCACTTTGCTGCCTAGCACAAGTTCATAGCTTGTACAAAATGATGCCACACACGTTTACTGAATTCAATAGATACTAGGAATGATCATTATAATCTATGTTCCCTGAGTTTTGTTGTAGCTCAAAGTAAATGAAGTACCAAGCGTCTGAACACTTGGTGCCCGGCCCTGAAATAAAATACAAAAGGTGATAAGTTAAGCTGGTTGAAACAAAGATAAATCTCCAAAATGTCTTATAAAATTAGCACATGAACTTTGCTGACTTATAAAAATATTTAAAGAATGTTACATAAAATATAGATCCTAAATAGTAGCTGGCCATGGAACATAACTTTGAACTGATTTCTATAAATACATCAACAAAGACCAGATGGAGAATTAAGAGAACAGGAAGGGAATCACTGTCTGGGCAATAATTACGTGCCAAGCACATTCTATGTTACAGTATTAATAGTTTAGAATCAGGAAGGCCTGTGTGTGAATCTTGACTCTGTCCTGACTACCTACATGACCTAGGGAAATGAATTTACTCTCTTTAAATGTCTTCATCTATAATACTGGTTTTCAAATGTTAAATACTTCCCAGATGCCAGGCCCTGAGGATGCATCAGTAAACAAGACCATTACAATCCTGCCTCTGGCTGGTTAACTGGCTAGTAGAATAAGTTTCAGTTTTCAGTGTACAGATTTTTCACCTCCTTGGTTAAGTCTACTCTTCAGTATTTTATTGTCTTTGATGCTATTGATAATAGAATGGTTTTCTTTATTTCTTTTTCAGAGACTTTATTGTTAGCATATAAAAACAACTGATTTCTCTCAACAATAAATATTTTTAAAATAAAATAAAAATAAATAAAAATAAAAACAACATATTTCTGTATATTGATTTTTAAAAATTAAATTTATTGAGCCAAAACCGATTTAGCTCAGTGGATAGAGTGTCAGCCTGTGGACTGAAAGGTACAGGGTTCGATTCTGGTCAAGGGCAGGAACGTTGGTTGCGGGCACATCCCCAGTAGGGGGTTGTGCAAGAGGCAACTGGTCAATGTTTCTCTCTCATCAATGTTTCTAACTCTCTATCCCTCTCTCTTCCTCTCTGTAAAAAATCAATAAAATATATTTTTTTTAAAATTAAATTTACTGAGGTAAAAAAATTTATTGAGGTAAAAAGGCTAACAAAATTATATAAACTTCAGGTATACATTATACTTTGATATCTGCATACTACATTGCATGCTCACTAGCAAAAGTCTAGTTCCTTTCTATTACTATAAAAACCAAGAAGAATCTTCAAGCAAGGGTTGACAGGCTATCTTTATTTTCTATTTTCAAAATTTTATTTTTATTAATAGTTGACTGTATGTTGACTTTTTTTTAATTCTGCAACTTTGCTGAATTTATTATTTTGTTGTTGCTGTTAATCCTCACCTGAGAATATTTTTCCATTGATTTTTAGAGAGACTGGAAGGGAGGGGGAGAGACAGAAACATCAATGTGAGAAAGACACATCACAAAGATTGAATGCCTCCTGCACATGCCCCAACCAGGGTCAGTGATCTAGCCTGCAACCAAGGTACATACTCTTGACTAGAATCAAGCCCCGGACCCTTCAGTTTGTGGGCTGACACTCTATCCACTGAATCAAACCAGCTAGGGCCTTTTATTCATTTTTATTGCCTGATTGTTCTAGATAAGACTTCCAATACTATTCTGAATAGGTGAAGTGAGAATGGGCATCTTTGTCTTATTCCTGATCTTAGAGGAAAATTTTTCAACTTTTCATATTGAGATATGGTCCTGCTATACCCAATTTGAGATATGGTCCCGTTATACCCAATGTGAGGTATGGTCCTGTTATACCCTGCTATACTCAATACTCAACCATATTGAGATGTAGTCCTGCTATACTCAATTTGTTGAGCATTTCATCATGAAAAAATGTTAAATAGTGTCAAGTGCTTTCTATGCATATACTGAGATGATCATATGATTTTCCCTTTTATTCTGTTAATGTGGCATATCACATTTATTGATTTGCATTTGTTGAACCATCCTTGCATTGCAGAGAGGAATCCCACTTGATCGTGGTGTGTGCTCCCTTTTAATGTGCTATTGAATTTGGTTGGCCAGTATTTTGTTGATAATTTTTTGCCCGTAGTTTTCTTTTTTTGTAGTGTCCTTATCTGGTGTTGGTATCAGGGTAATACTGGCAAAGGTCATACTTTTAAATACTACCTTATAATGCTTCAAAAAAACCAAAAAACAATGAAGCAGGTATTTCCAAATGAAGAAATTGGACATCATGAAGAGTAAAGAAATTGGACATCAAGGAGACATTCTGACCCCAGACATTCTGACTCCAGAGCCTCGCCTCTTAAACACTTAGCCATAATGCCTTATCTGCTTCATGATGTTGATAAGATGATAAATGAAATGATCCGCATACTGTGTTTAACAAAGTACCACTTTTATGGCAAGCACTCAAGGTATATTAAAATTAGCTCTCTTATTTAATTCTCAGGCATTATTAAAGATAAGAAAACCGAGGCTGAGTGAAGTATTGGCTCACAGGGTTAAAAAGTGGCCTTGTTCAGAATGTGAACCCAAGTTTGTCTGACACCAAGGCCCACCCAGAACTCTCCTTTGGTGGAGGTTTTCAATCTTCTTGTTTTTTTGTGTGTTTGTTTTTGTTTTTTTGAGGGTGGCAGAACACTGTCTTCAAAATAAAATATTACCTAAAGCCATTAGGTTATCATGTCAAAGAGGAGTTGCTATGGGTGAATTCTGCGGGTGACTGTGGGCCATGCTGCTGGGAAGCAGGGAGACAAATATGAATCCTTTAAATATATATTTTATTGATATTTTACAGAGAGGAAGGGAGAGAAATAGAGAGCTAGAAATGTCGATGAGAGAGAAACATCGACCAGCTGCCTCTTGCACACCCCCAACCGGGGATGTGCCTGCAACCAATGTACATGCCCTTGACCGGAATCGAACCTGGGACCTTTCAGTCCGCAGACCGACGCTCTATCCACTGAGCCAAACCAGTTTCGGCCAAATATGAATCCTTTAGCATCGGCTTATTTTTTCTCCAAATCGGATAGACTAGGGAACTCTTCAGACCAGCTGGAGAACCCAGGGCTTGATCACCATTGATTATTCCAAACAACCACCTGGGAACAGACTCAGTTTGTCAACCCTTCATTTACATAAAGCTTTGAACTTGCGACCATAAAGAAAAGATCCTGCAATTAGGCTAAAATATCAACTATTGTTCAGTTCTGAAACACACACTTTGCTTTCACTACAAGCATCCTCCCGAGTGCATAATTAGGTGTGGCTGGCTGTCTTCCTCTTACTCCAAGCAGTCCAGAAAATGTTCCAGTCCAAATAGAGGTATGCCTTTAAAATTGACAGAGGAGCCAAGTCAATTTATAAAATTCCTTACTAAGAGGTCTACTTAGAATAATGACCAAACTTTTAAAGGGGAGGTTCAAAAATTATTCATGTTGTTTGAAAAAAAGAGGGGAGGGATTAGAAAAGCCTAAATAAATAAAAATCACCCATAATTCCACTACCCATGAGCATTTTGGCATAATTCTTTCAGTCTTGTTTTATACATATACATATACATATACATATACATATACATATACATATACATATACATATACATATACATATATATTTAAACACACAATTTTACAAAATTCAGATCAAACTTCAATTTCCTCATCGTGCAAAAAAATAAAAATAGGCATTTTATTTTTAGCCATAATGCCTTATCTGCTTCATAAGCACAACACTACCAAGCACTATTTCATGTGCTTTACATATGTTGATTCATAGAATGGTTATATCTCTATGAGGTAGATAGTCTTACTACCCGCATTTTGCAGATAAAGAACCTAAAGTTTGAAGAGGATAAGTATTTGCCCAAGGTCACAATGAGTTGCCTTCACTCATAATCACTACACTTGCTCTTTCCTCCAGGACTGTCTTAAGGATCAAGAGAAAGACAGCTAATCAGAGTGCCTTGTAAATTACATAATGCACCAAAAATATATATATATTTTAGCTACTGTTCTGCAAAATAGGAGGAGCTTACGTTGGGAGTCACGACCTGGAGCTGCCCTGGCACTCGCCTAGAGAATGCCTGGTTGAGCCGGAAAAGAGGGCAGAGAAGGGGTCCCTGGGGAAGAAAGAAACTGATACAATGAAGAACTCTGCTGTGCAATAAGAGAGTAAGAACTAGGGCTTACTTGATACCTTCTAACCCACAGTGTCAAGAAGAACCCATCTCTCACAAAGCGTGAACTTGCACAAGAGCCTGATCTCTGGTGTCACCTTGCCTGGGTTTGAATTCTGGCTCTGCCGTGTGGCAGATCACCTGACCTTTCCATGACTCAGTGCTCTCACCCGTGAAAACAGGAATGCTGCGAGCACCCATCTCACCAGGTTGCTGTGGGGAATACACTCGTAAACGTAAAACTGTACAACACCTCAGGACTGTTAGGTATGATACTGTTTACACTTCTAGGATCTCAGGTTGGTGATGTTATTTTTATTTCCTAGGGTAACTAACAGTAACCTCTTGAGCGAAATCGATTTTCTTCATTTATTTACTGATTTTTTTTTTTTGGGGGGGGGCAGGAAAGCAAAGACCAGAAAGGGGGGGAAAAGGCAATAGCCAATACCTAAAAAAGTCCAAAGACTTAATACCCTGGGGCCTGAAGAATAAGACAGCCAGCCCCGGGCAGAGAAGTCTGTCTCTGGGTTTAACTCCTGGGCCTCACACTAAGCCTGACAAGCTCAGGGGAAGCCCGCGTGGCGTGCCTTACAAACCCAGGGACTGAAAGCAAACACCCAGGGTGGTCTGAACGTAAAAATCCCTAAATAAATAACGGTCACGGTGGGTAGTCACGTGTAGCGTTCCTAAGGCACGTTATCTTAGATGTGCAAAGACAAGAGATAAAGAAACTGTCTCTTGTCTTTGTGCATCTAAGATAACAAACCACTGCGTTCCTTCCCATACCCACCACTGTAAAAGAAGCAGTTGTCTCTGTTTTGCTTTTTTATCTAATCTCAGATTCCCTACTTTGCTTTCTCCCACCTCCCTAACCTACGACCTGTGGATTTCATGTAACCCTCGCGCCCCCTCCCCCTTGTGTCTCCTTTGATTCTTTATCTACTAAAAGGGTAATATGCAAATTAACCATCACTCCGTCACAAATATGGCAGCGCCCATAGCCACAAGATGGTGGTGCCCAATCCCCTCAGATCAGCCAGAGTCCACCAGTCCTGGGGGGCTGGCCTCTAGGTGGCGGCCGAGGAGGGTCTCTGGAGGACAGGGGGCCAGCCTGCAGCCTCCCACGGAATTGGCGTGGCCCCCTATCAGCTCCGGTGGAAGCAGCACAGCTCCCAGCTCCCCGTGGCTCGCTGCAGTTCCCGCCGGCTCCCACGGAAGCTGCGGGCGGCCTACTGCGTGCAATATCGCACGATGGGCTACTAGTGTATAAAATAAGCTGCAAAACTGCCATCCTCCAGAGCATTTCCTCCATCTGTTGATTTGGCTTCCTGGCAATTGCCCTCATTTTGACTCAAAGGAACTCCTAGGAGGCTTTCCTTAAGGCTGGACATTCTTCCCTCGGCACTCATCAGTAAATGCTTAAAATCATTAGACATAAAAATGGGCTAATCAGCTGTAGAAACCAATATGAAAGAAAATACACCAAATCATGGGAGATGCTTTAAGAGTAAGAAAAAGGAGCAATTATGCTTACTTTATACACCACTGCGGTGTTTGAATTTTGTGTGTTTTATCTTTGCCATTAAAAACACACACATATATTGCCGAAACCTGTTTGGCTCAGTGGATTGAGCGTCGGCCTGCGGACTGAAAGGTCCCGGGTTCGATTCCGGTCAAGGGCATGTACCTTGGTTGCGGGCACATCCCCAGTGGGGGGTGTGCAAGAGGCAGCTGATCCTCTCTCATCGATGTTTCTGGCTCTCTATCCCTCTCTCATCCTCTCTGTGAAAAATCAATAAAATATATATTTTTAAAAACAAACAAAAAAACAAAACAAACACACACACACACACACACATATTCAAATATGCAAATCAGCAGAGAGGGCCCCCTATGTGCCCTGGTTATCTCCAGCTTAGTGAGACAAGGATCCAGAGAAGCTTCCAGAGCCCCGCGGGGAGAAATGGGAAGGCAGGGCGAGCCGCTCAGAACGGTGAAGGGTCCGCACAATGGAGAATGAAGCAAATCCGTCACCGACAGGAAAAGACTAGTGGGTGGCAGAATAACATTCCACACCAGGGTGGGGCTGCGTGGCAGAGCCCCCCTCCCCTTCCTCGCATAAAAACATTTTAAGGCTGGGAGTGGGAGTTTTGACAGGAAGAATAAAGTGATTATTAAAGGAGGCGGGGAGCTCGTCTGCAGAAAATATGTTTGGGACTTGGCCCAGAGCTTTTGAAAAAAAATGGTCTGAGTTAGAAAATATGCAGCAAATGAGGGCGTATAACATATGCACGTGCAGTCTGAAGAAACGAAAGGAAGACATATGCCACCAGCGCTGGGCTGAAGAAAACACTGTCAGTGCCTCGGACAACCCAACTGCCCGCGGGCTCCTCCCTTGCTCCATCGCTCCCTCCCCCGGAAAAGAACCGATTCGGTGCTCACCCTTCCCTTATTATAACTACTGCGCACGTGTTATATCCCTAAATGACATATGGTCTTGTTTTGCTATGTTTTGAACCTTTAATTTTTTTTTCATTCAACACTATGTTTTTTGAGACCCATCCATATCGCTAATTATACCCATGGTTCATTCATTTCACTGCTGTAGAGTATCTCTCACTGTAGGAGCACGGCACAATTTATTTAGACATCCTACATTTGGGTTGTTTCCTGTTTGGGGCCATAAGAAGTAAAGAAAAAAAAGGGGGGGGGCAAAATTCTAATCCATGTCTTTAACACACACAGGAGTTTCTCTTAGGGGTATGGATCCAGTTTCGAGTGCTTCTATTTAGATAACCAATTGCCTCCAACCCACTATTTATTTATTTATTATTATTATTTTTGTTGTTGTTGTTGTTAATCATCATCTGAGGATATTTTTCCCCATTGTTTTTCAGAGTAAAAGGGAGGGAGGCAGGAGGAGAGTGAGAGAGGAACATCGATGTGAGAGACACACATCAACTAGTTGCTTACCCTGCTCACTCCGACTCGGGGCAGAGCAAACCTGCAACCCAGATACATGCCCTTGACAGGGAATCAGCCTTGCAACCCTTCGGTGCGTGGGCTGATGCTCTAACCACTGACAACACTGGCCAGGGTCGAGACCCATTTTTAAAAAATTTTCTTCCTTTTCCTACTGACGAGCACAGCTAATTTCTGTGATTTACCAAGTTTCCACGTATGTGTGGATCTGTTTCTAGGTTCGCATTCTGTTTCGCTACTCTACTTGTCCATCTATATCCTATACCCACATTGTCTTAATTTGTGATAGCTTTATAACAACTTTTGAAATCTGGTAGAGTAAGTCCACCCATTTTGCTTCTCTTCTGGCTATTCTTGGCTCTTTACTCTTTCATATAAATTTTAGGATTACCTTCATCAAATTCTACCTTTAAAAATCCAGCTGAGCCCTGGCCAGGTGGCTCAGTTGGGTGGGTGGAGCGCTGTCCGGTACACCAAAAGGGTTGCAGGTTCAATTCCCCTTCAGGGCACAAAGCTAGGTTTCGGGTTCGATCCCCTGTCAGGGTGAGGTAACTGATCAATATTTCCCTCACACATCTCTCTCTCTCTCTCTCTCTCTCTCTCTCTCTCTCTCTTTCTCTCTCTCTCTCTCTTTCTCTCATCAATAAAAACATATCCTTTGTGTAGACTAAAAAACCTTTTTTTTTTTTTTTTTTTTTTACTTATTCCTATGATGTTAACTGTACATTTCCTGCAAATATATTTTATCGGGTTAAGAAAGTTTTCTTCTGTTATCAGTTTTTAAAGTGCTTTTTATCATGCTTAGAAGTTGAATTTAATTGAATGTTTTTTCTGCATCTAATGATAGGAAAATACATCTCTTTTAATATGTGAATGCAGAAAACTGTATATACTAGTTATGTAATATTGACTCAACCTTGCATTATTAGAATAAGGCCAGTAATCCCGACCTTTTCACTTGGAGAGTCAGAGAGGTTAGATGGCATCAGAGTAGAAACTCACTAAACTGTCCAATGCTAGCCTTACTTGTTCACCTCAACACTCTGTACCCTCTATGGCATCGTTCCTGACTCACCCAGGCCTCCTCTGAGCTCTGAGAGCATTTACTATTTTTTAAAAATCTATTTTTATTGATTTCAGAGAGGAAGGGAGAGGGAGAGACAGAGAGAAACATCAATGATGAGAGCGAATCATAGATCGGCTGCCTCCTGCATGCCCTCTACTGGGGATCAAGCCCAAAACCCAGGTATGATGTGCCCTTGGCTGGAATCGAACCTGGGACCCTTAAGTCCACAGGCCAACACTCTAGACACTGAGCAAACCAGCTAGGGCTAGAGCATTTACTATTGACAATGTCCATTTGACACGTGATGTGCTATTCTGTACACCTGTTTCCCAGCTAGAATACAAGACCCTCAAAAAGCAGCAATTAGTAAGCACACAACAAATGCTTTCTTAGAATGCTTGAGATACTATTTTGGATGTGATGATGAAGCATGAGTCGCATAATAACGCAGCATCCTTAGAAAAGGAGATTCTTGGGCACGAGTTTTCTAGAGAGCTGCAGCTTTAATCTGCTAACATTCACTGAAACTTAAAAATAATTTTATTTAAAAAATGTTTTTATTGATTTTTAGAGAGGGAGGGAGAGGGGTAGAAACATCAGTGAGAGAGAAACATCCATCTGCTGCCTCCTGGACACCCTCTACTGGGGATCCAGGCCCCAACCAGAGCTTCTGCCCTGACCGGGAATCAAAGTGGTGGTGACTTTTTAAAAATATATATATATATATTTTATTGATTTTTTTACAGAGAGGAAGGTAGAGTGACAGAGAGTTAGAAACATCAATGAGAGAGAAACATGGATCAGCTGCCTCTTGCGCACCCTCTACCGGGGATGTGCCTGCAACCAATGTACATGCCCTTGACCGGAATCGAACCCGGGACCTATCAGTCCGTAGACCGACGCTCTACCCACTGAGCCAAACCGGTTTTGGCTGGTGGTGACTTCTTGGTTCGAGGGTCGATGCTCAACCACTGAGCCACACAGGCCGGCAAAAAAAATCTTATTTACCGTAATTGTACGCCACACGTTCCTGTTTTGTTAACAGCGTTCTGGCTATGCTTTATACTCTTCCTCCCCCCCCCCCCCATGTTAAGCATAATTTAACTTTCTTCTTGTTGAGTACAGTCTGTCATTAGGATCATCAGTTAGGGTATTGTGCTAAAGATATTGCTGTGGCTATAGAACGTGTGGGATGCAGAACCTCAGCTATGGGCCTGAATGAGTCTTTAATAGGGAAGGAAAAAAACTGGCATTTCCCTCTTTGGCACTGACCTCTAGTTAACTCTCAGCAGCGATTTATACATTCCTCCTCCACTCTCCTCCTCCCTCCACCCTCTTTACCCCAGAATTACACAAGGCACAGCTGTAGGACTGATATTTTTTTTAGCAGCGATACTGTGAAAAGTTACCATTTCTTCAGATTACAGCCTTCCGGAGCTTGTTTTTCCACTGTAGCCTCTCTTCTCTGAACCTACTCCTAGCTGACCTCATCGCTGCTTCCAACTGCTAGAAACGACGCAGTTGCTAAGACCCTAGACCCCGGAGCCAGGCTGCCTGGGTTCAAATCCCAGTTTGACGTTTATAGTTCAGTCCCATGACAAGTTACTTAACTTCACCATTTCTCCGTTCCCTCCGCCATATCAGGAGAATAAACATCTATCTACCTCACGGGATTGTTAGGACAATGAGTTAATATTTATAAAGTGCTTCGAACATGGCCTGTCGTAGAGTCAATGTTAAATAAATGAATCAAATCCTGTCAGCTGGAACTCCCACCACTCTCTTTTTTTTATTTTTTAAAATATATTTTATTGATTTTTTTTTACAGAGAGGAAGAGAGAGGGAGAGTTTAGAAACATCCATGAGAGAGAGTCATTAATCAGTTACCTCTTGCACATCCTCCACGAGGGATGTGCCCGCAACCAAGGTACATGCCCTTGACTGGAATCGAACCCGGGACCTTTCAGTCCACAGGCTGACGCTCTATCCACTGACCCAAACTGGTTTTGGCCCACCACTCTCTTATTTCCATGTCTCCTAAAACTACTCCCCTGGGTCTCCCGGGGGGTTGTGGTTGTATTGGTGGTGGTGGTAGTCTTTGGAGGGGAGGGGCGGTGCAGATATAACTAAGTGATCCTAGCAGTCCTCAGACGTGGGAAGGGTGGAGGGGAGGGGAGCAGGTGTATTTCATTACCTGCTTTGTCAGCCAGGCTACACTGAGGGAGAAAAACGGAGGGAGCCGTTGACTGAATCAGCGTCACAGGGACCTAGGGCCATGTGTGCCTGCTGGCTTCAGCGCTGGCAGCAGTGGGACGGAGAAGAGATGGCATTTAAAATTCTGTGGCCCAGCCCCCGGCTTCCCATCACGGAACACGTTTAAAGAAGGGCCTGGCGACCAGGTGTCAAGGATGCTGTAAGCAAGGTGCTTTTTTTTCTTCTAAAAAAACTGAGAGTCAGGTAGTCTTGAAGGTTCCCCTCCACCTCGAAGAAGATTTCGGCAACACGAGTGAGTCACCAGGACGTTGCATTCTGGTTGTGAGTCACACCACGCCGACGCGCGCCCCCAGGCGCAGGATTCTTCACACACACACACACACACACACACACGCACACGCACACGCACACGCCCAGCGCTTGGCACACAGCTCCTCCAGGTGAGGAATTCGAGCCCTCGGGCGGCCCACGGCCCGGCTCACGGTAACAAAAACTTCTCTGAAAAACGAAGCGCATCCCTCAGCTGCCTCCAGACTTCGGCTGGGACCGGCACGTGCAATAAACCATAAAGCCCAAGTGGAATTTGGCAATACAATCGATCGATAACTAAAATAAAAGGTGTGCATCCGGATTAACTCTCGGACAGTCCCTCCAGTTCACTCTCCCGAGGCCTGACAAAGGCCAGCGGAGCGAGCCGGCAGGTTAGGGGAAGGGGAGCCGGGCGAGCCGCACGCGAGGGACAAAGGCCGGGGGCGCGCGCTGGGGCTGGAGGCGGCCGGAGCCCCCCAACCTCCGCCCCCCGCCCGGAGCGGCCACAGCCCAGGTTTGGGAGGGGAAAGCGGGTTGGAAAGGGGCGACGAGGAGGGTCCCTATGTGCCAGCGGGGGCCCCGGCCAGGGTCCTCTCTGCCTCCGGGGAGCTGGGTTCGGCTGCCCTCCCTCCCCGGGGGTCTCGGGGGGCTCGCGGGGCCCGGGACGCCCGAGCCGGGTCCGGCGGGACAGGCCGGGGCGCACCTGCTGGCCGGCGCTCCGTCCGCGCTGGGACCCGCGCCCCGCCGCCTCCCCCGCGCTCAGCCCCCTCGGCCTCGCCTCCCGGTTTCCGAGGGTCCCGGTTTCTCCCGCCGCCGCGGCGGGTCCCCAACCCGGACCGGAGGGCGGGCGCGCGCGGAGTGCGGGGCAGCGGCTGCCTCCGGCCGGCCGGCCCCCCGGCGCGATCGCCGCCGCCATCGCGGGCCGCCGCGGCCCCAGGAGACGCGGGGCCGCGCCGGGAGCCGCTTTACCTGGGAGACCAGCGGGAGCAGCGTCTGCTCCACCGAGCGCGTTTTGATCTCGAGTCCCGAGTCGAAGCCGAAGCTGGACGGGCCGGAGCCTGGCATTGCCCCGGCGCCGCCGACGCCGGCGGGGCCCGGAGAGGCGGCCATGGCCATCCCCCGGTCGCACAGCTCGGACGCCGCGCCACTGCGGGCCCGCCGCCTGCCAGCCAGCCCGCCCGCGGCGGCGGCGGCGGCAAGGCACCCGCGCCGCCCGAGGCCCCGCCCCCGCCCGGGCCCGCCCCTGGCACGGCCCCGCCCACCGTCCCGCTTTACCGCCGCTAAGCCCCGCCCCTGGCTCAGCCCCGCCCAGTCCATCCCGCTTTACCGCCGCCGAGCCCCGCCCCCGGCACGGCCCCGCCCACCGTCCCGCTTTACCGCCGCTAAGCCCCGCCCCCGGCACGGCCCCGCCCAGTCCATCCCGCTTTACCGCCGCCGAGCCCCGCCCCCGGCACGGCCCCGCCCCTCCCGCCCGCTTTACCGCCGCTAAGCCCCGCCCCCGCCCGGGCCCGCCCCTGGCACGGCCCCGCCCACCGTCCCGCTTTACCGCCGCCGAGCCCCGCCCCCGGCACGGCCCCGCCCAGTCCGTCCCGCTTTACCGCCGCCGAGCCCCGCCCAGTCCGTCCCGCTTTACCGCCGCCGAGCCCCGCCCCCGGATCGGCCCCGCCCCCGCCTCGCACCAACGCGCTTTGGTCGGGTTCGCCCCGAAGCCCCGCCCCTAACCCGGGCCCCGCCCCGTCTGTCCCCGGAGACCGCTCTGCAGCGGTTCCCACGCACATCTCGCCCCGTTGGAATAATAAACCGGTCACCTGGGGGCCTCCCGCCGCCTCTGACCGCGACAAGGACGACCGTCCCGGCAAAGCTTCCCGTCCTGGGCCCATGAGTCGCTCTCACTCCCATGCGGCGGCGACAATTTGTAGAAGCCGCGCTGGGGGTGAAACTAACTAGTGGGGCAGAACCAGAGTCCTCTAGTCCGAAGGGAGGGCATTGGCCCTGCAGCGGGAATTGTAATAGGACTTCAGCGGTCCCACTTCCCCTCCACGAAGGCTCCTCTTGCGACTGTGTCTTTCTCACAGTACCTTGAGCTGGACTGGAGATGAAATCCTTGATTATGCAATGAAGGAGTACCGGGTATCTTTCAGGCTATGGTTCGGAATTACTCCTGAAAGGGAAATTAAATAGAGCATATGGAAAAGCTTCACCCACCATTCAATACTATTACTTTTGAAAACTGCTTTTCAAAATTATTTTCCTCCGGTTGCCTAGCACAGAATAGTTTCTTCACAGCTGTTCATTGCCTGAAACGATCATTAGTGTTTACTTCTGGCTAAACTCGGTAAGGATAGGCTGAGAAGCACAGAGCCCCTGCGGGATTGGAATGGGGAGCTGAATACCCCTCGCCTGGGGATTTCAGGGCAAAGCCAAAGGAGGCTGTCAGGAGCACAGTGGCTCTGAAGGGGGTCTAGTCTTACTCAACAGACTGAGATGCATGTAGAAATGTTTTGTGAACAGGAATCTTCTGCCACCAGAAACCATTAGAGTAAAAAAACTGTGACTGACCCTGACGGGTTTGGCTCAGTGGACAGAGTGTTG
The DNA here is from genome assembly GCA_963924515.1 of Vespertilio murinus. NCBI lineage: Eukaryota > Metazoa > Chordata > Mammalia > Chiroptera > Vespertilionidae > Vespertilio > Vespertilio murinus. The sequence continues at coordinate 167,318,568 of OZ004708.1, forward strand.
GCCTGCAGACTGAGGGTACCTGGTTTGAGTTTGGTCAAGGGCATGTACCTTGGTTACTAGCATATCACCTGTAGAGGGTGTGCAGGAGGCAGCTGATGGATGTTTCTAACTCTCTATCCCCTCCCTTCCTCTCTGTAAAAAAAGCAATTATATATATATATATATATATATATATATATATATATATATATAAATTTTAAAAACTGTGTGACTGGCTAGTCCACTCTTACACCTCAGCCAGGATCACTTCTCCATCCGTAATGTCAGGTTGATGAGAACACCGCCAACTCGAGGTGTCAGCGAGCTCTTTCCCAATCATCACCAGTAGGTGTTTCACAGGTCTTCCATTGGGGATTCCGCTCCATTTTCCAGTCTGGACCTGCCTGGCATAGATGGGCTGCACCTATGTCTCTGGTATTGAATATAGCCATAACTTAGGCTTATTTTGCTCATTCAAAAGGTACAGTTCCTTTATACAACTCTCCGCACCTCTGGATTGCTTACTCAGCCATCCACCTTACCATTTCCTTATCTACCCACCTGAAGGCCACCTTATCCTGTGTACTGAGGGCTCCAGCCTCAGCCGTGGGTCCTTTTACCTCTTTAGATGCCCGGCATCCGCTCCCCCAATGCACCTTCCTTTGTCAGTGACCCTTATTTCATAAAACGTCGGTGTAAGCAGTGGTGCCAAAGGAGAAGATTAAGGCCCAAGAGAGTGTATTTGTGAAAGTCTGTCTTCACGAAAGATCAAATTTCTCCACATAAACGAGACTAAGTTCACCACCTGATTCATTCAACACCAGTTATTTTATTTCAAAATATAAATATTTTACATTTACAAAGTACTTACATCAGTAGGTTGTCAAAGCGAGTTAAAGCTAAGAAACACCATTTGTGAGAGAACAGAGGTGCATTGTATTTGAATATTCTTTTTTTTTATACTTTCCCACCATCTCATCTCTACTTTGTCTGAGAATGCAGAGATGGTACATTTTCCAAAATTACATAAGCAATCACAATTACATATCCAATTTTGGTTTCAAATGGTGCCTGTTATACACTCCAGGCACCTAAACAAATTGGCAGTGCAAGGGAGAAAAGGGGGGTTTTCTTTGGGTTAGCTGTAATAGTGGTTAAATTTCGAGTCACTGCAATAAAGAAGAAACAGTGTTTGATAATAAGCCAAAATGATGTTACTTTAAGAATTGCTTCCACACCTTTCATTGTAAAAGATAAAGCTGGAAGAAAAACAAGAAACCAGGTGCAAATAATTCTGGACTTGGAGTCAGAAATTCTGAAAGTGAATTCTGGCTCCATTACTTTGTGTTATAAACTTCGGGGGGGGTGGGGAGGGGAAGAGGATCACAAAAACCTTTCTGAGCCTCCAGTGCCTCATCTGATAATACTTAACACCTGCCTACCTCACAGGGTTGTTATGAAAGCAATCTGAAAACTATAAAGTGCCATACAAAAGCATTATTACAAGGTAACATCAATATATCACCACTGTATTTGCACATTAATCGATCCTTGAAAAACTTGCCAAACTAAACACACATACTGATTTTACACACCCCAGGTGGTAAGACTTTCTATACTTTACATAGAGCTCCGAAGGGCAAATATGTTTTCTTTCTAGTATTCTCAGTGAACTTGGAGATGTGTTACGATCACAGGGTACCGTGGTAACATATTTACCTTTCAGAAATTCCACTAGGGTTGTCTTCCACAAAATCTGTAAACTGGCTGTAGAACTATGTTTCCCCAAAAGGAAGTACTTTTGAGATGCTCTGAGAAAAGGAAGGATGGGGCCGCAGCTCAAGGTCAAATGAAACTAAGTAAACCCAGTTTCTGTCCCCTCATAAACTCACAATATATAACAGCACGTCAAAAACCCCGAGAAAGAAAACAAACCCAGTATGTCTCAACTTTAATTGGCTTTGGAGTTCCCTCCCCCACGCACACTTTACTCTCTGATCCCATCTAATCACATCCATTTGAACAACTGCTACAAGAAGCACATTTTTCCAAGAGCTACTCGGCTATGAGGAAAAGGGCAAGAAAGAGGAGGACCGGGAGAAAAAGAGAACTGTGCTCTACTCCGAATTCTGTTACTCTCTGGCTGTGCGTGGTAGAAAAGCCACTCGGACCTTGGGATTTGTTCCCTTCCCTAGGAAATGACAGAACCAACTCATTATAGAAGGCCCATTCCAGCACAGAATGTCTGCGATGCCAATGGACAGTTGAGAAATAAAAGAACTGAAAATCAAGTCTATCAGAAGATACCTGCTCAGTGTTTCAGATAGTATGCACATTTTTTTGCAGGTCCTCGGTAAATTAGTAAAATGGATATATTTTGATGGCAAACTATGTAAAGGCAACAAGTTAATAAAAACAAAAGTACTTATTTTTAGCCGGAACGAGCCTTTGGAAGTTTACTGCCAGAGGCTATTTCACTGAGAAGTGCCCCCTGTAAAACTCTTGTAAGGGTCTTGGGAGACCAGAGTAGGGGAAGTTCGGGTCTTTCCTATAAACCTGGGGTGGAAAGCTCCGGATAGTTCATCTAAAAATGACTTTCTTCTCATCTAACCCTCACGGCCTGAATTTCTGAGTATTTCTCGCCCAGCAGGGACGCTTCCTGAAGCGCTAACTACAAGGAAAGTGAGAACTGGTGGTACTGGGAAGTCCTGAAGGCTCACTGATGGGTTCCTGCTAAGACCAAGGTCAGCCAGAGGACTTTGTCTGTAAGCCCCGGAGCAGCCCTTTTTAACTGGAATAAACAGCTGCCATTTCCAAGAGCTACAGGGTTTGTTTAAATATAGCATCTCCACAACAATTCTCGGGTATCCTCCCACTGCCCAGGGTCGCTCCACACCAGCCTCAGGGGTCAAGGCAACCCTCTGCCAGCTCACCCCCTCTAATGGAAGCGGGTGTTAGGATTCCTTGCAGATGGAAAAAATATAAATAAGACTGGAATCTAAAGCAGCCTGACAGAGATCACTTCCAGGAACAGAGAGTATGGGAAGAATTTTGGAACTGCAGTAAGACTTATATATGGACTTTACGCCGAATCCCACGCGCCTGTTCCCTCGGAAAAAGAGGAGCAGGGCTGTGTGGAGAGTATTTATCTCCTCCCTTTCATTTACAACCAAATAGTGAATGCGACCTTAACACTGATCTTTAACTGAACTGTAAAATGCAGGACATCGTGATGGGATTTCTGACCTCAGTTCTTACTGAAGCTACTACTTCATCGAGGATGCGTTTTCTCCCCTTTCTGGGTCAGATCTCAACCGAGAACCTGAGGGCTGAAAATCTTTAGAACTTGAGCTGGCGACTCCTTCCTCTCCATACCACTTGATCTCTATGCTCTGTGAAGGCCCTGCACACCCTCACTGCTCCTGAGGGGCGCGTTTGTGAGGGTTCCGGGAAGACCCCCCTAGCCGGCCGGCCTCCCCGTCCTTATGCACCTGCTGCTGGAGTGCGGGGGCCACTTCAGTTCCCGCTCAGGACTGGGTAGCACCAGGGGACCTCTGCTCCTGCCATTCCGGGGTGATATTACCTCACCGCTCATTTTGGCAGCTCTAACTTAGTCTCTTAGAGCTCAGAGTCCCCCCTCTGACAGCCTGGTTCTCCTAAGAATAATTATGACCAGCCACAGCCACGCATTAGTTTAGTTTTTTTGCAATATCACTTTGTACCACGAAAAGCACTTTGAAAAAACATAATCTGTATAGGCACCCAACTCACTGTGTACAACATTACCTCCTGTGAATGCGTGCAAATTACAGCTATAAACTTACCAGTACACGATTAACAGATACAAACCCGATTTCTTTTTTAACCCTTTTCATGTAATTTTTTTTATTTTGGCAATACGCATGATCTAGCTGAGATTTAGTGAAAGAGAAGGCCTGCTTAGGAGTTATCCCCTGCAGCCCCCTGTACAGTGCCTGGCTTAGGCCGAGAGTTTGGCAAACTCTTAGCAATTGTTTTACTGAGTAAATGATTAAACAATGAACTAAGGAAAGTAATTAGTGGCCAAATGTACCATTGGTGTTATATCAAATTACAATTGCTGAAGGGTTCTTAGAAAAGATGAGAGATGTGCACATGGTCTGCTGTATAAACAAGGACGTCACGGCAGCCTCTCTTCCAAATGGAGTTTTTCTTAACATCAGAATCAATTTAAGCTAGGTATACTAACTGTGCTTTTTAGTGAAAAGGTGTTTGAGATAAAATAATTTCTACTTTTCAGTGTTTTCCAAACCAGTAATCTCTGATTAAGAGGCCTCTCTCTTCCACATTGCCCTGGGGGCAGAGAAAGAGCCCGAGGACTGTTTTATACGGTGGCAAGGGCACAGAGCCCAGAGCTGGGTTCTAGTCCCCGGTCCTCAGTAACAGGAGGACAAGTCCAAGGACACCTCTTCTACCAGCATCTCACAGCACGGAAAGCTAGAAGGTAGTAGAAGAAACACCACGGCATATGCAGAGTTTGCGGACTTACGGAGCCAGAAGGTAGGAGGTCAAATCTTACGGAACGACTTTCAGTTTGTCGATTTTCTGAACCTTAGCTTCATCATCTGCGTGAAACTCTCATACAACAACATAATGCTGTATGAAAGGTTGTGTGAAGTTGTGAAGTGATTACAGGCAGAGAGGCTTTGTAAAATGGAAAAGCACTATCCTGGTTATTGTGAGAGCTGATAAATTCAAGAAGTTACGATGTATTTCAACAGGCATTCATCTCGAGTCTCATGCGCAAGGCACTGTGCTAAGTGATGGGAAAATACTGCATAAATAGAAAATCCCGGTCTGCAAGTAACCAAGTGGCGGAATTCCAAGTGGAGAAACAGGGATACATCTAACACATCAGAGGACTGATGCACCTGAGATTTTTTTCACTCGAAACATTTGGAAAGAAAAAAAAGAAAAACCACACACGAATCCTATCGCCTTGTTAGCATTCATAGCAGCGGACATGTATTTCACTTCAGTGCCATTGGTCTGCCAAGTTTTAGAGATTTGGCAACAGTGCAATGTGGGGATGGAGGCAGAGGAGAGGGGAGGGAGAGCTTCAGTCAGTCCGTCTCTCCTTGGGTTGCAACACGCAACTAACTGAACTTGAAGTGAGCCACCTGCTCGTCCACGGGGCCCTGGTCTTCCTTAGAGAGGACCGTGAGTTGTGGGAAGAGGGGAGCAGACACATTTTTCCTGCTCAAGCAACTACATACTCAAAAGTGGAAGCCCTTTTCGTTGGAAAGTGACCGTCGTAGAAAAGTTTATGAACAGGTTTCTTAAAACAGGAGAAAAATTACATGTATGTCCTTTTAACGGTAGGTAGTTTAGGGCTCTTAAAAAATAACGTTATAAATACATATTATAATAATACAGTTAAGCAAAGGGGGTAAATTTCAAGCCACGGTACCAGTGTGTACAATGAAACTCTTAACTAAGCAACAGTGAGGTGAGCAAACCACATCTGGGAGCTCTACAGCTGTGCTTTACAATGCAAAGCGGCTCACAGCGAGTTCGTTCTTGCCCACGCGTTCTGCAGGAAGGCCAGGAGACTCCGCGTCTTTCCCCTTCTCTCCCGGCTCTGCGGGCCAGGCACAGCCGAAAGGACAGGAGACGCAGCCGAGCTGAACTCACGGTCAAGGTTGAACTTCCTAGAGAAATTGCTGAAGCGGACGCTGTGTCAGTCTACGGAAGATTTCAGATCTTCAGAAATGTCTCGGAAAGTCCTACAAGAAAAAATAAAGTTCGTTTTGCTTTTGAAAATGAGGTGGTAGGAGGAATGAAATCAGAGAGATACTTAAAAAAAAAAAAAGAAAGGAAAATAGCACCTAACCAGTAAATAAATGCCATGGAACAATAACTTATTTTTATAATCTGAGAGCCTTGATGAGGTTATATAGTCATTTTTCTTAACATTATCACGAGTTGATATGTTGAGTATTATTTCAAAGTATGCTAGTAACAAGAACTCCAGAGTTTTGTATGTTTGTTTTTGCTGAGTCCATTATCTTCCATACAAAAAAGTATTTCTCTTGAAATTAACAACCATGTGACTACGTTCTAGCCAATAGGATGTAAGTGGAAGAGCAGTGTGACTTCTCAGCAGTGTCCTTAATGAGAAGGGTGATCTTCCCTCCCCCTTCTCCCGCTCTAGCCAGCTGAGAAGTGTACACAAGGATATTAGAGAAAAACACTGGAATATCAAAGATCAAAAGCCAAGTGAGTAAGTTTTATTACAAAACAGGAAACTGGTCCGAGTAGAGTCCAAGCTCTGAGGGATGCGGTTCAGGGTAGGAGAAATGAGGTTAGGTCTTTTCACCAAGTTGCCTGGTATTGGACTGTCTGACCCACATAGGCAAGCCAAGTGCGTATCACTAACTGGCAGGTAACACCCAGGCTGCACAGCGGTGTGTGCTGCACCTGTGAGGTGCCTGGTTCAGGACTGCAGTAGCTCATTTGCCTTTTCTACATAATTTATATGCCCAAGCTAGGATTACGTCACCAGTCAGGCCTGCATCTGTGCTGGCCAGGTCAGAGTTTATCAGTGAACATGAGCCCAGGCACCCACCCGAGAGGAAAAGACCGCACACCAAGGCTGGCGAACAGCAGAGGGAGGCTCGGCGGATGGTGTGGACCAGTTATACCGGCCCTGGACTGCCTGCCTCTGGACCGCGTGCACCGGAGAGAGAAATCAACCTGTAGCTCTTGTAAGTCATTTGAGTTCTACGGACAGTGGTTTTTTGAGTTTGTTTGTTTTGCTCTATATGAAGCTAAATCTATCTTAAAGGGTACAGTGTGAAGCAGAAGTTCACTGCCGTCCTTTTAGCTGGAAGTTACCTTGCTCCTTTACAGCAGTATCACCAATTAGGACTGCAGAAAAGCATCTGAGCTCAACAAGCTAGTTTTCAAAAACAATTTTAAAGTCTTCAAGCTATACTATATTAATTTGTAGTCACACCACTACATCACATTGCTCATTCTTACATTACTTATCAAATAAAGATTAATTAACTTTTTCATTAGAAATAGACCTAAAATAGAATATAAGAAAAGTGTTACAAAGCTTCAGGGAATCACTCAGAGTTATGGAAACAAAAGAGAACAAAAAGTTGTCATTAGATACAAATTACTTAAAAATTTGCAAAGCAAATAATTTTGAACTTCAGGTGCAATTCACTTCCATGGCACCTCTTACATTTTTTGTCTTCCCAATTTTCAGTTCATATGCATATTCAGGAGGGTGAGCTAGAGAGGGCAGAGGTAAGTTAAAGACTGACCCTTTTGTACCAATGCCTGGAGCACTTCAAAATCAAGAGGGACACAGGTAAGACGGTACAGTAAAGAGATTACATCAAGGATGCTCAATTGTCTCCAGGCTCTTTCAATGGGTGGTGCCCTAAGCCTCTGAATTGTGCCACTAACCAGCACAGCTCTGCTTCCAAAGGAACAGCTTTGAGTGATGGGTGAGCTTCCTGGCTCTGGCTCTGGCGGTTTTGAAAGGGTTTGTGTGTGATGTGGCCAAAACCACCGTATTGAATATATGCTGATGGGCCTAGGAATGGAAATTAATTCTTTCCTTAAATAACTTTAAACTCTGAGAAAAATTCCCCCAAACTAAGATTTATATATACACACACTAGAGGCCCAATGCACAAAATTCGTGCAAGAGTAGGCTTCCCTTCCCCCAGCTGCACCGGCTTCCCTCCGGCACCCAAGACTCAGGCTTCCCTCACATATTACGCTTTTATTATTATAGATGCTTTATACATATTACTATCTATCAATATGTCTATTAATCAAATCAGGGCTTCTCAATAGCATCACTATTGACATTGCTGGCATTATAAGATGTTTACCAGCATTCCTGCCTTTACCTACTACAGTTGTGACGATCGAAATGTCTCTAGACATTGCCAAATGTCCCTTAAGAAGGGCAAAATTACCCCCCCCTCACAACATTGCTCTAGATACCTATTTATTTATACACCTATTTTTCATAGAGCCCCCCAATTTGTGTTTTATCATGTAGAGAGGCTAAGATGACTACCAAACGTCTCAGATGACAATCTCAGGCAGTACTGTTCTGGGAACCCCTGGAAAGGCTTCACAACCAATAACCAAAAACTGGCCAATACTGGACGGCATTTCCAACACCCAACAAGTCTCTAAATTCATCTCTGACATCTTTTCAAATTTCTAAGTTACCTGCAATTCTGAATCTCTAATGAGACAACCCCTCAGACGGCGAATGAAAAGTCCGGCCTCAGGCAAAGAGGCATGAAATAAGATTAAGACTGTGGTTGGCCTGGCGACTGCCTTCTGTTGACAAGTAAGCTTAGCCTGACTGTTGAAATTCCTACCGTCTGTTCAATGCTCCCCCCAGGCCAAGAAAGCCTCCAAATGCACTCAGGAGAAAGGAAATCAAATTAAGCAAGCTGAGAAAACTCAGTTACTGAGTTTTCTAAGTTACTAAGAGTTTTCCATCTCAACATTATAGCTTCTTTAGATGTTTAGGCTGGTGAAGGTGGTTGTGTGTGTATGTGTGTAAAATCTTATAGACATAACATTGATATTAAACCAACTTCCAATTTTCTCCTGGAAAACAAACTCCATAATCTAGAGATGCAGAAATAATTTCTTTAAAAAACATTTTAATTGAATTTATTTAAACTAAAATTACAAAACAAAATCAGGTCACTTGCCCTGCATCTGTTCCACTCCCTGCAACTACCAATTTGGTTTTATTTTTTAAGAGGACTTATTTTTTAATTCTCGACTTAGGACATGCTTATTAGAGGAAGGGGGAGAGGGAAAAAGGGGGAGAAAAGGAAAGAGAGGGAGAGAGAAAGAAAGGGAGAGAGAAACCGGTATCTATCAGCTGCCTTCCATATGTGCCCTAACTGGTGATCAAACCCCACAACCCAGGTATGTGCCCTGATAGGGAATCAAATTGGCAACCCTTCAGTGCACAGGATGACGCTCAGCCAACTGAGCTACTCTTTTTAGATTCTGCATGTAAGTGAAATCATAAGGGATCCGTCTTTCTCTGATTTCTTTTTGGCCTCATCAAGAGGCACAGAACTAACTAATTGCGAGGGCTCATAAAACTGCAGCTCTCTAGATTAGGGGGGAAAAAAAGAAATAAAGACTACATTGACATTATTTCTAAAAATGGTGAATGTCTTATCTAAACTACCAAATTACAGTCTTCTTTCCCAAACCATAAGGATTGTTATGCTCCGCAGAACCAGGGTGGCGGAACCAGCAGTGCAGGATGAGCTGGGCACAGAGGACGGCTGTGAGCACTGAGAGCTCCTTGAAGGGCAACAGGCAATGCGCAGTGTGGCTTCCCATTCACAAGCCTTTGCTCCTTGGAAAAGGTTTGGGGATCTGCTTCCCCTAACATTTCAATGCGATTTTTAGGAAGATTCAATTTTATGTAAATCTTTAAATCTTTTCTGATTTAACAACTCAAGAGCTGTTGACTCTTGGCCTCCCAGAGAAACAGAATAAACTTTGAACACTTGAAAATAAAAAATAAAAAACTAATAAAAAGCATGAAGTGACTAATTTAACTTCCATTGGCTGGGCATAGCTGAATGTGTATTTCCTAAACCCTCCCCAGCACATAAGTACAAAACCTGTGATCACTATTATATCATATCATCACTATTACACATACCTTCTCTTCTAACAGATATGGAATAGACTTCTAAGGCTGAGATTTACTATGTTCCGTCTGTCTTTTTCAACCTCAAGGTTATATTGCAATATTCTTTTTTTTATCAAATCTTCTCTTGATTTCACTAACTTATTAACTCATCAAATTTTCACTGAGCACTTTCTATGCGCCAAACACCATGCTAGGAAAGGTAAGAGTGGTAAAGAAGTCAGACATAGCTCCTACTCTCAGAAAGCTTACCACCTAGTGAGAAAGACAATTAAAAGCACACATTTATACACTGTGTAGTAAGTCCCAATAGAAGAAGTACAACATGCTATGGGGACACACGGCAGGGACATCTTACCTAGTCTACTGAGTTCCAGCAATGCTCTTCATTAAAAGGGCACTCACTTTAAGTATAGACCATGATACTGGGTTTGGCTAGAAAAGGGGTAGCATTCTTTACAGAGGGGAAAACAAGTGTAAAGATGACACTGACTTCAGAGAACTGAAACAAGTTCAAGACGGCTAGAAAATAGAATGGAAGGTGGGCAGCAGAGAGAGGAGTCTGCAGAGGCAGACAGAAAGAAGCCGTGAAAGTTTCCATTTTATCTTGAAGGCCATGTAAAGCCACTGTGGGGATTTTAAGAACAGAGGAGCATAACACTTACGCTTCAGAAAAACAGAGAGGCTTTGTGGGGGTGCAAAAATAACTTTCCTCGTGTTGGCATAGGTGGATAGATAGTAATAACGGGAGCAGAGGGAATCCAATACTGCTGAGCATCATCTCTGAGGAGCTGAGTGAGATAATCAGCCTGCTCCACTAGGAAGTTGCAGCATCCATAGGCTCCCAGGGAACCTCTGCATCCTACACGCTGGGGACCTAATCCCTACAGTCACCAGGGAGGGGGAGGAATAAAAAGAGCAGGAGACATTCCTCTGCTGGCACAGGCACAGAAGCCAGGTGGCAGGGGGAGGTGCTCCCACTTTGAGGCATGCGCAGTAGGAACTAAGAAGGTGATCACAGGGCCGCAGAGCCTAGCATGGGAAAAGGACCGGACTGGATAAGGAACACAGCACCCCAGAAAATCTAGGAAACGGATAGGGGAGGGGGAGGGCCAGTGCCAGCCCAAGAAAGCCTGGGAAGTGGATTGGTTATTCTAAGAGGGTGCCTGGTCGACCCTTCCCAAGCCCAAGATAATATAATCAGCCTAACAAGGGCATGTGGGGGATCTCTCTCTCTCTCTCTCCTTCTTTCTCTTCCTCTTTCTCTCTCTCCCTCCACCCTACCCCACCCCCCAACATACACTCGCCCTATTTACACATTCTCTCTTCACAACAGCCACGCAGCCCTAGCAGCCACCTGTGGCCCCACAGCCACTGACTCCAAGCGCCAGCCAGGGCCCAGCTGGGAACAGAAGCTCACCTAGCAGCGGGGGACAGGGACTGAGGAAGCACCTCCCCCTGGAGGCCGGCCTTTGCTCTGCGCCCGATGCAGACAAGGCTGGACTTGTTTCACAATGTTTTTTCTTCTACAATAGATCCTACCACTACCCCTGACCCTCCCATAGGTGGGAACCCAGAATGCTTTCCTTGTGAGTCCATGAGAAGACCCCACTTCCACTGGCAACACCCCCGCCTCTGACTTCTTCTAGCCGCACTAACAATCAAATTAACATAAAAAAGAGCATCAGGAACCATGTCTACAATTTATTCCGAGTGTACACTTGGGGTGTCATGAGATATATGAGATCCAAAGATACACAGGACACCTGAGGATTACATGCCACTCGGGACAAAGGAGGGGAGGCGGGTTTGGGATTTCAAAGGGAATGCAGGCAATGCAAAGGTAGCTCAGAGGGGGCAAACCCCTTGCAAACCAATTCCTGCTGGGCCCCCCGGGAGACAGTGGGGCACAGAAGGAGGCTCAATACACAGGCTTCGCTAACCTTCTGCCTGTCTGCCACATGTAGTTTGTGATAAGATGCTAAGGTGATGTTCCTTTTCTTCAGGCAGGTTTTTCTATCCCAATTCCTTTAGATTGGTAAGGAGGGAAAAGTCAAAGGTTCTTTCTGAGTCTTCTGTTTCTTAATAACTAGCTTAAAATCATATCCCAATAGGTATATCTTGGTGGTAAGCTTTGGTCTCCCTTAGCCGCACTATGGAAAGTAGACCAGATGGGGAGCCAGACTAGCAGGGGCCAGGGAAAAGGCCCCTGAGGGTGACCCCAGCACTGGGTCACCCCACAAGGAACAGAGGGCTGAACAGGTTCAAAAGATGTGCCAGCAACATAGTCAAAGAAGAGGCAACAGTCAGCAGAGGGTGAGTCAGGTAGCTCCCTCGTAACCAGATTTCTCTCTTTCCCCCTCATTATACCAAACTAAGACAATGGAAAGTGCATCCCAACTGAAATTCTGAGGTTTAAGGTAAAGGTCTGCAGGAGCTGTAATGTTGTGTGTGTGTGTGTGTGTGTGTGTGTGTGTGTGTGTGTGTGTATAATTATTATTATTAATTTCAGAGAGGAAGAGAGAGGGAGATAGAAATATTACTATTAATGATGAGAGAGAATCATTGATTGGCTGCCTCCTGCACACCCGCCACTGGGGATCGAGCCCGCAACCCGAGCATGTGCCCTTGATCGGAATCAAACCGGGACCCTCTAGTCCACAGGCCAACGCTCTAGCCACTGAGCCAAACCAGCTAGGGCGGGTGCTGTAGTTTTTGAAGAACATCTTTGTATCTCATTTTGCAAAAACATGAAAAAAAAGTAACTTTAAAACAGCAATGAGTTAGTAATCACTCTTCCCTAGAGAAAGACAAAGCTGAGCTCCTAAAGGACCACATTCGACTGTCACCTTTGGGAGTGCCAGGTGTGACAGAGGGCAATGGAAAGCGATGCCGAGAACAGCATTCCTGGAAGAGTTCCTGGCGGAGTCTCCTGCTTCCTCCTTACAGGTTTTCCCGAGCTTGGATACTCAGAGATTGGAGTGAAATACATACATCAAATCAAGTCTGATTGTCCTGTCCAAATATCGAGAAAGCACTCCAAGCCGTGTGACTGCAGGAGCGTTTTTGTCCTTTTAAACAGCCCCAGAGTTACAGAGAAGAGAAAGGGGTAGGTTCTGATTATGACTTCATCAGCCCCCAGTTGTGGGAAGCCCAAAGCTGCGCGACATTCCCCACAGCACATACTGCTGCATTCACACTGGAGGGAGGGAGGGAGTCTCCCTCCTGCATCTCTCCTTGGGTGGACAGTTGGTCATCTGTCTGAAGACGGATGGCAGTACATAGAAAGAGTCTTGCAAATGGGTCTTTTCAGCCACCGGTGCCTGCATCTGCAGCTAGAAGGTAAGTTTGCCTAATGAAATGCAACCATCCACCCGCTGTTATCGCACTATAACATCAATTCCCAGGAGAAGCCAAACGTTCCACAGCTCATGCCTCAGTAGAGACTATTCCTTCACAGCCCATTCGTTCCTTCAACTAGGAAGTGAACACAGTCCAAGTACAAAACACTGTTCACAGGTGCTTTGGACACATCAATTACTAAAAGTGACATGGCCCCTGCAGCAGCAGCAACCTCAGTCCAGTGGGAAAAGAAAAGACAGATAAGTAACCCAGAGTAATTGAGTGAATGCTTATATCTTGAGCATGCCATCAACCTCTAGGCAGGAGATTAGAGGATCTTTCTCTGAGGAATTTACTGGCCCAAAAAGGGAACCCCAAAGCACTGTCACCGAAGGCTGCACAAGACAATGGCCCTACCAGATTTATTATGGTAACTTACATAACCCACTCCCAGCTCTTGAGTGAGTGTCACACTCTTAATAAGAGCCAAGAGCCAAAAATATTTGGTTTTGCTATCATGTTTGTGTTAATACTATAAAAATGAAGAAATTTTACAGATATAATTAAGGTCTCTAATCAGTTGGCTTTAATCAGAAGTGTGATTGGTGGGGCAGGCTTAATAAGGTGAGCTATTTCAAAGGGTTTTAGCAGAGACAGAAGTCAGAAAAACACTAAAGCTGGCCTTGAGGAAGCAAACCTCCCTGTACGAATGGCTGGAGAAGTGGCGTACAGTTCCACAACTGCAAGGAAATAATTCTGCCAATAATAAACAAGCTTGGGAGAAGACTCCAATCCACACATGAAACCCCAGCTGCAGCTGACCCCTTGACTGTGGCCTTCTCAGATTCCAGGCAGAAGACCAGCTGAATTGTGCCTGGACTCCTGACCACTAAGGATGACTATAATAAACGTATGCTGCTTTAAGTCACTAAATTAGTGGTAATTTGTTATAGATTATAGAAACTGATATAGACTTGTATACTAAAAAAGATAAATTTTATTTACATAAATAATACCTCAATAAACCAGACTGAAAAAAAATAAAATAGCAGACATGGAAATCTCTATGGCAGTTTTGGAAGATAAATCACCTAGAAAATAGGGCCAAAGAGACAGAGATAGAAGAGCAAATAAAGATGACAAAATGGCATGACCAGTGTATGAGGATCAGCATTAAATAAAATAAGTTTCTGATAGGGAGAGAAGGAAATCATCAACGAAAGAACTGCAGAACATAAATTTCCCGTTTTAATGATCATAAAGGCACTGGATAAGTGCTAATCAGAACAACAGAAAAAACAGATTAAAAAAGAAGAAGAAGAAGGCCCTACAGGCCTTCAAACAGTTGAATGACAAAGAATCAGGAATCAGAGTGGCTTTACACTTTTAACAACTGTGGGAGGTAGAAGACAGTGAAGAAATAACAATCTAAAGAGAAACATTTTTAAACAGGCAAGTTACCAATTACGACGTCAAGAAAAACCTCTTCAGACACGCATGGTGCCCAAGCTGACCTGCCACGCATGCTTTCCTTGTGTTGCATTTGATGAATCTATACCTTGCATCTTTAATCTCACATCCCATGTCCCAAATAGTCTTTTATATTTTCCACTTATTTTTAGTTATTCATGACATTAACTATATTCTGACCCAACTTAGTTTTCAAATGTTCCAGGTATACAAAACCCAGTGATTTCTCTTTCCTCGGTGTCTACTACCATCGTGAGCAGAGTGTGGGTGCTCCAGCACCTCTACCCTGCCAGGCCACTCGGGTCAGGAAGGCAGCGACCATCCCGCTTTAACTCACCGCTGACTCTGAGCCGGCCACGGGGTCTGGTTTGCCATGGGCACGGAATTGGTGGGACTCACGAGCATGGCACTGTAGATGTTGGAGGCGACCACAAGTATGCAGAGAAGTATGGGCCCGATGATCGCTCCTTCCAGGCCCAGGTAGTACGCTCCGCCAGCCACGGCCAGCCCGGTCAGGTACGGATGGCCACCTCTGAAAGAAGGGCGCACAGATTGGCTCAGGACTCTTAGCAAACATAAACCCTGGAGTAAATCCGTATCACATTCTCCAACACACCAGTCATTCTCCCATACACCAGGCTTTTGACTAGTATATTACGGCTCTCTTCAGATTGTCTCTCTTCAGATTGTCTCGATGTGGATAACTGAACATTGTAACAGCACTGAGACAGAAGAATTTTCTTGTCTACATAACATGTCTGACCTCTGCCTTTCATACAGGTCCAGCAACTTGAGGAGTGAAGTCAGTAATGTTCACAGGTAGGTACCTTATAAGCATTACGTGGCTGCCTGAAGTGGGTTAACGTTGGCTTAGGATTGGTTCTATCCGTCACCTGTTCAGTTTACCTCCATTAAGAACAATTAAGGGAGCCCAATTTAGTGATTAAATAATTAATTATGCTTTTTTAAAGATGATGATAATACAAGAGCATCCCTGTTATTCATAGGTTAGACTTCTGGCAACTCCCCGAAGTATAATTTTTACTGTAGGTAGAGCTAAAAGGCCTCATGAGGAAAAAATCTGTCAGCAAACCCAAGGTATTTATTTCACAGGAGAGTCATAATTGACCTCCAGCTTATCACAATATCACTGACACAACTGGAACAAAATAAGATTGATTATAGCAGCACAGCACAATGATAATGATAACAAGGGCCACTGACATGAGGGGAACTGGAAAAAGATATGTTGTTTGCTTCTAGTTTTTAAACACACATGAGTACAACAATTTAGTGAGGGGCAAATAGCTATATGCCCTAGAACAGTGGTTCTCAACCTTTCTAATACCGTGACCCATTAATACAGTTCCTCATGTTGTGGTGACCCCCAACCATAATTATTTTCGTTGCTACTTCATAACTGTAATTTTGCTACTGTTAATGAATCGTAACGTAAATATTTTTGTAAATAATTTGTCCTCATATAATTTCAAATTAGCTGTTGGGTGTACTCTTTCTATAAACTCAGACCACATCTAACCTTATTGTGATGATGAGTTTTACTGAAAGAAAACCTACTACTAGTATGATAGCCTCAGTAGCCTGTATCCTGAATTTAAGAAGCTGATTAAAATTCAACATCTGGTGACATCCCAGATTCGAATAAACAATGTGAATCTGAATATATAACTAAATGAACATCATCAGCAAAACAGCAACACAGCAGAACCTAAAATATCAAAATCTACTAGACACACACACACACACACACACACACACTTTGATATTATGTGGCTCAAGTTTGCTTCTGTCTTAAATTTAACATGTACCCATCAAACAACCATACTATCTAACATCTTAAATAAGAGAGCTGTTTGTCAAATCTTTAACTTGAGATTTGGTTTTATGTGAAAATCACCAGACATACAACTTAATAATGTCTTTTCTCCAAAAGCAAAGACTTTCTAAAAATAATCACAAACTTGTTACTTTGAATATTTAAAGTACATCTAGTAATATTTGTTTCCTAGGTTAAATCGTTCACATTTTTGCTTTAACTCAGGGTGTTTTTTTATTATAAATCATACTTACATAATAACAAAATACCTTGCAAACAATATTAATTATATTAAATTAAACTCTGATTACATAGTGGAGAACACAGAAGGCTACTCCACTAAAAACTCCCACCTCCTGCCCTTTCTCCCATCTCCAAAAGAAATATAAAAACTGTCCTTTAAAAATGCCACAGAAATCCCTGGACATGATTCCTGGAAGGTCTATAGAATACTTACCCTGAAATATCAGAATAGATGGCAGTATCTACAAAGTATGTTGGCAAGAGATGAAAAACCAGCAGTAAGACGGCTTTGCATCCTAGGCCTTGTGTAAGCCACAGGTCTAGAACCGCAGGTATTGCTGCCCAGTATGTCCCCAGAAATGGCACTGCTCCAAGGATGGCTGCTAACGCTAGTAAGAGATTAATTAAGAAATGCAACTGAACGTCATCAGCAAAACAGCAACACAGCAGAACACCAGCTCCTCCCATTTGAAAATTTCCACCAAAACAAGTTAAACAGCAACTCAAATTTTCAGGGAATGCTGTGTCCTTGTTTAACTAACTTTGCTAGTTAAATGAAGGTCTGAAATCTTCAAAGTTGATATTGAAAATCTTTCTAAAATGCGTGTCTACTTCATGAACCTATTCTTTAGTAACTAAATTTCTGTGTCTTGTGGTTATTTTGAACCAATGGCTAGTTAATTAATATACACTCCTATAACGTAACTATAGAACATTGGTCAAAATTTGTACTGAGTCCAAAGCCAAATCAGTTCTACAGCTCAGATATGAGTATATAGTCTTTACCTTAATTCTAATAAAATAAAAAAAGAAATGTAATTTAAAAATAACAAAACGCCCAGCTTATTACTCAAGCTTGTTTCCTTCCAGAACATCACATTAAAGCACAGAGACGTGGGCTCTCCTGGTTAAAAGTCAAGCAGGCATGGATTCCAGTTCTGGTCCTAACCATGAACAGCCCTGTGACCTTGGAGAACTTTGGTTTCTCATCTATACGACAGGGACATCCCCGCCCTGCCTGCCTCACAGGGCTGTCACGAACAACCTCCATATGCTGTCGGAGAAGCTATGTGAAACACAAAGTAGGGAACAACCTGAGTGAACATGGGAATGTAAAGGAGGATGGGAGCACAGACCCAAGTGGAAAACACTGGTGGTAGAGGCAAATGTGGAAGGCAGACATATTTAGGAAGACAAGCAGCCACAGAAATAAAGGTAGAAAAAGTGGAAGGAGAGCAGCAGAGATGACATAGAAAAGTAAGATGGTCATTAAGCCACCCTGGTGCGTATGGAATGTGGGTATTAGAACAGACCTCAGAGGTGTGGGGACAGTTTTCGGGCCTTTAGAGGCATACATTGGACAACCTCCTTCATGGGGCAAAGCCATCTGACCAACTCACTGCTTTCTGCCAATTAGTTCAGTTCAAACACTCACTGAGTGCCAATTATGGTTAGTGTTGTGCTTAGTGATAAGACATTCATTCATTCAACCAATAGTACACAGTGCTTTCTATGTGCTGGGTACTATTCTAGCTACTGGGGATATTCTAGCAATAAATTAACATGACAAACTGTATTTCCGTTCCTAACTTGGACTAGATTCAATCTCAGAATTTTAGTATTTTCAATTTGGGGAATATGACACTTCCCAATGTATGCAAAATGGCTCAACTTTCCTTAAATAGAGGACAGTGAAAGTTATGACACAGTCGTTACCTGATGGTATGAAGACAATGTTGATGCCAAATATAGTATGAGTCAGCCAGGTATATAATCCATAGAAGCCAGCCATTTTGAGGGAAGCATCGAACACCCCTCTAGAAGGCCCAAAGACAAAAAGGAAAGTAGATAAACACAGTATATTGTGATTCAGGAAAAAACACTATTTCTAGGCTTTTAGGCTTCTGGTTACAATCTGATAACAGCTTCAATTTTTCCAATGCCCGAGAATGCTGTTTTCATTTTCTTCTACAGAAATATAAAGGCTTCTTTTAAAACAGAAATGTTTTCTAAACTACTCTTTACATTTCTTTCTGATGAAAAGATAAGTGGACTAAAAAACCTTTAAATACCCTAGTCACTGAGATAATGAATCAACTTTTCACTTCTACAGCAGACCCTTTATTTTATTGGGTGAAATAAATAGGTGAAAAGAAAATCAAGTGTGAACGTCACATTTCTAAGGATACAGTTAAACTCTAAGACCTCTGGGCCGTGAGTACCGTCCCCTTTGGGAAGAGCAAGGGGGGGATAACAGGACTTACACTTAGCAGCCTCCCTTCTGTTAACAAAATTCCCCACATTGCTCCAACTATCCAACCAAGCCCACAAAGTAACTTCTGCAAATGCCAACTATCAAAGAATGCATGTCATTGGGAGAGAACGTATGAAAGAAAAAACAAACAAACATGTTAACTCCAAAGTAAATCAGAGACAAAAATACAAGAGGCGGGGGGCAATGGGAGGTTAAGGACACCTATGTAATACCTTAATCAATAAAGAAAAAATAAAATAAAATAAAACCTCCTAAGTCATATGCCCTAAAAAAATAAAATATCTCTCTCTCTCTCTCTCAAAAGCCCATGGCCCTGAAGGACCAAAGACTGGGGCGGGTGGGCGGGGCTGTGAGCATGGCAGGGCAGCGGGAAGGGCTGTGAGATTTTTGTGCACTGGGTTTCTAGTGTGTGTGTGTAGATATACATATATATGGGGTAAAAACAGATGCACATATTCGGTGATTAGTAGGAATGAAGTACAAAAATAGGGCAGTCTCAGGCACTCCATTTGTGCTTTTCAAGTGGAAAATTATTAAGACAGTACTGTGTCAGGAGCAGCAGATTTTAAATTATCGCAAGGCATCACAAAATTACAAAAACCAAGATTCTGGAGGGCCCAGGAGAGGAACGCTCACATACTCGCGAGAAGGAAAAGCTCCCTGCAATGGAAAAAGCAGAGGCTGTCACAGCACAGATGACATTGAACCCACGAAAGGGAAGCTTTGCCAAAGTAGCCCAAGAGGTTTCCTGTCAGAGCAGTCAAGCCCTGGGACCTCCTGGTTCAGTCAGTTAATAGGGTTTGGAGACAGGGATTCGGGGACAGTGGCTCCCCAAATGGGAAACCTTCTTTGGCACCCTGACCAGCAGCTTTCACTCAGGAGTGTCTTCAAAGTGCCATGTGACCTCTGGCAATAAGGACACGGATTAAAGTGGTGTCAAAGACACGGAAAGGAGTGGAGATGGCTCACGGGAAATATAAAAACTGTAAGTAGTAACGAACAGAGGAGACAGGGGAAAAGGAAAACGGCAAGGGGAAAGACTGGCAGTGTCTCACAGACACGGAGAAGCCCAGAATGGAGGGGCCGTGGGAGAAAAGGGAATACATTTAGTTTGGCAATAGTTAGGAAAAAAAGGAAGATGAGGTAGCTGGAAATAAGAGACGAGGCCTCAGAGAGAAATGCCAGAATGGGTCACTCACAGAAAAGGAAAAGCTATCCCGAGGGGAAAGCCAGGAGAAAACGGGGCAATGGGCTGTGTTCTCCAAGGGACCCAGAGACGAATAAACACCCGCCGGAGATAACGAAATCATTTCTATTTGGAGTAGGAAGAAAATCACTGGAGTGTGCTATTCCCAGAGACCAAGGGAAAAAGCAGCTTTTGAAAAGGAGGGGATAATAATAGACCAAATACCACAGAGAAATTAATGAGAGTTAAGTCTAAGAAAAAAAGTACAGAATTTGACTAGAATGGGGGGAGTCAATGAGAAAAGATACAGTTGTAGTGCTTCCATCAACCTTATGTTATTTAAGAAATGTTAAGCCAAAAAGAAGTTGACATCAAAGGTACAGTAGAATATCAGGACTGAATCATCTGTTGGGGTGGCAACGAGGCAACACTCGACCCAAAAAGGACCGCCTGCAGGAAACAGCACGGTCCTCTTTTTTCTGTCTTTGGGAATATTGATTGTTCATAATTTTCTCACTAAGGCATGGTTTAAGGAGTTTTGTGGAACCTAAGTGCATGAGATATTGTTTGCAGTTACTAAACATATTCATGCAACTCAATGAGGGAAGAAAAGACAATATATTCTCCCCTATCGTATTACAGAGACCCATAAAGATGGGTCTCTGAAAGCCACGCTTTCTGTCACTCCAGTTTTGCCTTCTCTACAGGAGAGTCAGGGAAGGAGACATGAGGACAGAAGTGAAGTCGGAGAGAAAGAGAGATTGGAAGATGCTAAGTAAAAAATTAACAAGGGATTGTTTCAATTATATAAGCAAATAGCAAACATTTGTATCACAACACCAGTTCTATTATAAGCCTATTAAAATAAATTTAGTAATTTTTAAAGCAACACAATGAGAAACTAAATACAAGACAAAGTTTTTTAAGGTCATTTTCCTTGGAAACTTGAAGAAGTAAATGGTTAGGTTTATTAGAACAATCTTTAACCAAGTAGGTTAAATAGGCATTATATTTACTGATTTGATTATTATTTAAGAACTCCGGCTAATTTCCCAGTTATCCAGAAGAAAGTCTCTCTTTTTATTCCAGTATTAGGAGAGATTTGTCTTCAAATAAATGAAAATACATTTTTAACAGCTTTAAGTTTTCCCTTACACATTTCAAATAAATGTTTATAATCTTAAATCATGAGTATTTCTTTCCAATGAAAATTCACTTTGCTCCAAGTAAAAAAATGGAAGTACTGATTTACCAAATGATCAACACTGATTTTTTAAAAAACCCCAAATACGGTTAATCCTCCAAAATTGGGGGAAAGACATAAGAAGCGTGTTCACTTTGCAAATGAAAATCTCACAATACAAACATCCTACCCACTGGCACTGAGAAGCTGCAATCCCACAAGCAAGAGCCATACCCGTGTGCATGCACTCATGTGAAAATATCACACACACTAAATTGCACTGAGGCCGTGAAACATGCAACTTAGTAATGTGCAATATCTCCACCAGAGCAAGCAGAATGGGAGCATCAGGGAAGAAGGGTATGATGCAAACATTCTTGACACAGCATGCTCTAAGGGGAGGAAAATGGTTTGGGAATGAAGGATGCATGCCATTGACTTAAAACTTCACGAAATGAAAACCCAACCACAAATGCATTAAATTTAGAATGCTTATTCAGAATTGCAATAATGAAGGTTCAAAAACTCAATGAGACAGTGATTATAAAGTAACCACATATTTCAAAAGGCAAAGCCTGAAGAACAAAGACACGTTCACTGTCTGGTTCATGCAATTAACTCCCAATTTCAAGTCCACCTTTAACTTATTAATGGACCACATAAAATGAGTTTAATGAGCGGCTTAACTGCAGCATCGATGATGACTAATGATTGATGCTTATGAAGTCTGTTAATCACTAATAATTTGCAGACTAAACTACACTCTCAGGACACTATAATACTATTTCATTATCATCTGCTCAATATTTTTCCTCTTAAAATGTTTCTCCATGAAGCCGAAACCAGTTTGGCTCAGTGGGTAGAGCGTCGGCCTGCGGACTGAAAGGTCCCGGGTTCGATTCCGGTCAAGGGAATGTACCTTGGTTGCGGGCACATCCCCAGTGGGGGATGTGCAAGAGGCAGCTGGTCGATGTTTCTCTCTCATCGATGTTTCCAACTCTCTATTCCTCTCAATTCCTCTCTGTGGAAAATCAATAAAATATATTTTTAAAAAAATGTTTCTCCATGAAGAGCTATGTTCCATCTTGAAGACAATCCTTCAGAACGCAAAGTTTGACAGAAGCTCTTCGAATAGGAACCCACT
This sequence comes from Vespertilio murinus, assembly GCA_963924515.1. Lineage (NCBI taxonomy): Eukaryota > Metazoa > Chordata > Mammalia > Chiroptera > Vespertilionidae > Vespertilio > Vespertilio murinus. The sequence goes on from OZ004708.1 coordinate 167,340,936, forward strand.
GCCCTCATGTACATGAGAGGGATCTTCAGAGGCATCTATGTAAAACCCATACATTTTTCTTTAAGTCTTGAATTTGACCCAGAAAAAAAAAATAGACCGAAAGCACTTAAAACTGCTAAAAATCATCCTGAATTACAACCTTTAATTTATATAATCTGATATAGCTGTAGTTAGAAAAATGGCTCAGGCTGTAATAAGCTCTCTATTTTGTACCATTATCTTCAGACTCACAAACACCTTCAGTTTTGAGACCATTAGGATGGTACTAAAGATTGTTAAAAAGAAATTTTCTGGCCAAAGCCAGTTTGGCTCAGTGGATACAGCATTGGTCTGTGGACTGAGGGGTCCCAGGCTCAATTTCGGTCAAGTGCATGTACATTGGTTGCGGGCACATCCCCGATGGGGGGTGTGCAGGAGGCAGCTGGTTGGTTTTTCTCTTGCATCGATGTTTCTAGCTCTCTATCCCTCTCCCTTCCTCTTTGTAAAAAATCAATAAAATATAGAAAAAAAATTTTTTCTGTATTAAAAATAATATGATAAAATGAATGGGTTTTGTCCAAGTATGCTTTGGAACCAAGGCATGGGCTACTGTTAGAGTGCATGATTAGTGTGTGCAAACCCAAGTCAATGAGGCAAATCTAATTTGTATAAAGGTACTGTTTTCCTCATATCTCTGAAGATGACTAAACTCTCCTAATCTTAAATTCCCTCTAGAGCCAAAGACTTGAATTTTCAGCCATCAGCTTCATGAGTCCATCTGAATAGTCTCAACAGAACCACAAAGTTAACTCATGAACTTCTCCCCAACCAGCTCCTTCTGGAATACCAGAAGGATAATGGTTTTCATTATCCTGGCACAAAACATAGCTCTGCTTATCAATTACAAGTAGCCATGACAGAGTATTAAGTATAAAGCAAAAGATAACTTGGTTTTCAGAACAAAGGATAACTTGATTTTCATGAGAAAGAGAGAAAAATAGGCGACTCGACCCACATTCATAGTCAGCAAGTGTTCACTAAGAAAGTAGAACAAGGGAAAATTCAAAAGCTGAGATTTAAAGATAGGAAAGTTTTTGTGAGAATAAGAGTCAGTACTAATAAAGACTACTTTAGGAAAATAAGCTATCATATTTCTTGAAGTTCTCTATGGTCAAGGTAGATATTTTTTTTGGTAAATTTTGGCTTAAGTCAACTGATTAGAGGATTCTGCCACTCTTTGCGATGGTGGATTGACTGGCTTTATTCTACAGGGAAGACAGAAGATTATTTTCCTTTTCGGTAAAATTTTCTTTTGGCAGATAGATGGCATTTAGATAAAGTAAAGTTAATCTATTGCTGGAGTTTTCATCACTCGTTTACTCAATAAAGACGATAACCAAGAGGCCAGGAGGTTCTTCCTGAGGAGCAGCTTCACCCTGAGAGCTCCCAAACTTAGAGCCTTTACATGAATGCCAATGCCTTCCCCCCCACAACTTAACCAAAGGTACCACAGTAGATAAGAACTGTTCTTGTTTTTTAATCCAAAATGAAAAACAAAATAAAAACACTTTGATTTCTAATCAAGGATGCAAGATACTGGTGAAGGCCTTGCCCAGGCCTTGCTAATAGAAAAAAGGAGAAAACCTACCAAAGTTTCCAGAGAGAAGACATTTGAGGAACATCCAACCTATTTAAATGAGGAGGGTTTTCTGAAGATCCAAGGGGTATCTTCACTAGCTGGTATAGGAATACGTTAAAAAAAAAAAAAAGCCAAGCTCAGCCACACATTCTCAGTCAAATCAGGATTTCTGCAGAAGACCGGCTCCAAGCAATGGCACATTTTACAAGCATGCAGAAATGCCAGCCAAAGATCCACTGTTCAAGAGAAGCTTGCAAGCACCTGGCCAATAACTTATAGATAAAGGAGCTCTAATGGATACCAGGAGAAGTTACCGTGAGTAGCTATTCCTAAAAAGTACATATATAGGGAAGGCCTGGGGTGGAGTGGGAGTTGGGTGGAAGGGGTTAAAAGGTAAACGATGAGAGACATCTGTAATACTGACAACAATAAAGATTCTTTTTAAAAAGTAAAAATGTGATGAAGAATTAATGATAGATTCAGAGCAATGATGGACAAGGCCGGGGCTTCAAAAGGCCTCTCCCGACTGGAAGTGAGAATAAAGAAAAGGGGGAGGAGCCTGTGACGTGGAAAGAGCACGTGAAGAACAAATGCTGAAGAAGCATCTCATTCAGAAACCAAGCCTGCAACACATGGATCCCAGAAGACAGGACGGAAGTTTCTGGCCAGCACCTACAATGCACACAGCGATATGACTTAAAGATGACCCAGAACTCCACACTGCCAGCGTCCAAACTACCCCTGCGGAGGGCACAGCCTGGCTGCGGAGGGAGAGGAAGACACCGGGAGGCCAACGATGCCCTCCCAGAGCAGAGCTGGGACTCCTGAGAGCAGGAGGAGAAGGTGAGGTACACGAGTGAGCAAGGGACGTGAGGACTGGCACCCAGAACAAGAATCTGCAAAGGAAAAGGCAATGGGGACAGGCCATTCATCTTTGTAAACCATGGGCTTGAGAGTAGGATATTGGAATTGTTTTGAAATTTTTTCTTAGCAACATTTTCACTGCTTATATAATCCTCTCAAAAGGAGATAATTTTTTTTTTTTTTTTTTAACATCAGCAGTTCCCTCACTAGGTTAGCACCGAATGTTACCAGAAGACTCAAGACAGAAACCGAACGGGCTTCTCGTGAAAAGAAGTTTCTGGGGAAGAAGAAGAGCGTAAAAGCTTCCCCTACCTGATGGCTTCTTCCACAGACTGGCCGATAATGTTAGAAGAAGGGCCTGGCTGAGACAGTGGTGTCAGGCATATCACCCACTTCACGGGCTTGTAGTACTCATCACTGGAACTTAACAGATAAAACAGTGTGGTCAGGAAAATGATCTGCAAAACAAAGGACAGCGTCTCCTAAAAAACCACATTTGGAGGCTACAGGAAGGACACACCACGGCGCCAAGATGCTTCCCTGCGGAAGGCGCTGTGACATGCTCTGTCGGTATGTACGTACCAGAGAGAGCACGAAATTGAGAAGGGCCGTCCCGCTGTAGAAGAGGATGGTCAGGAGCGTGGTGACAGTGGTAAAAAGCAGGCTCACGTTTCGGCTCATCACAATCCACAGAGACTCCAAGATCTGGGGGGAGGAAAAGCTGAATATCAGAACTAACCCCCGGGAAAGAAGTTTCTCCAGGTATCTGTGTGCCTTTAATACAGTACCATACACTGAAAGGGCAAGAACTGGAGGGGAAAAAATCATCTGAAAACATTTGAATATTGATTAGGAAAGAAAATGATTATGTAAATTATGATGAATCTATTCCAAATAATATTAGACAGCCATTAAAATCATCTCTATTATGACCATTGGAACGTATTTTATGGTATAATGCTAAGTTTAAAAAGCAGGATAGGAAAATTTAATAAAGAGCATGATTATACTGTAACAATGATATGCAGAGGAATAATATTGATAGGAGAATATGCCAAAGTGCAACCACAGCATGTAGGTTCACAAGTGTGGGTCGTGGACATCTAGCCTTTGATTTATTAGCTTCCTTCCACCTTTCCACCTTCAACTTAACTTCCTCTACAACTACCGCAGCCTCTCCCCTAAAATCACAATAAAAGACATGATCAGACAGGGGCAGGGGCAGGGCTCTGCCGCTGAAAATCGTTCCTCACATAAACGATGACCCTTCTATTAAGAACTACTCAGTTCAGTTGATCCATCACCTGCAACTTTACTAGAGCCAGATATTAAAATAAAGTTTATTAATATATGTTAAGTATTACTAAAGAAAGATGTATATTATCAATAGCACAACCTGGATGTTTTCTTTTCCTATTTCTTCATAAACTGACATTCCTTTATGAGAATGTCTGTTCTATATTCTCCCTGAGTGATATAAAATATGGAAGCAAAATGACCAGAAAAACTTAAAAAAAATTTTTTTAAACACCCTTAGTTTTCATTCCATAAACCTCACAACACCGTAAGGGAAGAAAAGTAGGTGACACCACCTTTATATTTTAGATATGCAAACTGAAGCCCAGAGTTTTTAAAAACCTTGCCCAAGGGCAGGGAGCTAATATGTGGAACCAGAACTCCTAACGTCTGATTTTATTTTGGTGCCTACCCTTTCCAAAACAGCAGCTGTTTTTTGTCATATGTTCAAGTTACACCATCTGTGCTGTGAAAGGCCTACCCATTCCTTTCCTACCTCAAATGTACCCTTTATTAAAGCACATTTTGTTGTCCCCTGCATTTCTTGCAAACCTCAGCTCTGTCTTCATAAGAGAACTTAGGCAGGCTGGTTTCATTTACAAAAACTCCTTACATAAAATCTTGAAAATGTTTCACAGTGCCTACAAAAATATGCATGATTGACTGTTTGACCCTGCGGGATAAAGGAATGAATGAATAATGGCACTGATTCCAGAGACAAACCAACAATGAATGCCCTTACTTGTGATTTTGACAGGCATTCTTTTGGGGGGCCTCAGTCATTCTGGAATTTTTATTAAAAAAAAAAAAGTTTTGAATAGTTTCTAGGTCACAATGATAGGAAATGCCCTGTGGTAATTGTTAAGATATTAACTGAATTCATTAATTGTAGACTGGTAGTTGCCAAAATCAAATAACCTCTCTGTGTACTCAAGAGGATTGGGAAGTAAGGTTTAGAATATAAAGAAGAGCTGTTGGGCAGAGTATGGTGGCAGAAAGAGATAGATACAATCTCAAACTGTGACAGCTCTATGAGGTGAATGGGAGGAAGGGAAAGTGTGAGTGCAGGGATGAGGGTAGGAACCAGAGGAGGAGAAGAGCACCAAGCGACCAGCAAGAAAGCCACATCTTTACCTTCATCTTCCATATTGGAAAGCCAAAAGATAATATCTAAAATTGCAAAACCAAGAAAGAGCAGCGTAAACAGTATTTTAGAAATTCAGAGGTAAACACCCAGAAAAAAACTAAACTTGGGGTGGAGAACACAACACACAGTACAATATATAGATGATGTATTATAGAATTATACACCTGAACCCTATATAATTTTATCAACCAATAAATTCAATTAGTACATTTTAAAAATAAAACAGAATAAAGGAATTGACAGCTGTTTCTGGAGAATGAGACAGAAGTGGAGAAGCACAAAACAATCGCTTCCCCCTACCCCCCCACTTAAAATCTTAAAGCAGTTAAAATAAATAAATAAATCTTAGAGTATTTTTGACTTTTTAATATGGTCATCTATTATTTGGATAAAAATTAAATTGAAAAGATCTAGCATTGCAAACATCAATTTTTGTTAACTGGCGCAAGTGTTTTCACAGTAACTTTTTTCTCATCTCTGTGAAAAGCCACAGGCAGACTCCCCACAAAGTACACTACGGAATGAAGAGCAGTCACTGAAACTTCACAGCACTGCTAGCTGTTCCTTGGCACTTTCTTAACCTTTGGGGGAGGGGGGAGGGAAGGCAGAGGTGGATGGTGCACGGGGGAGAAATCCATATATCCACCTGCCAAAAGGGCTTCGCCCGCCGGAAAGGCAGCCCCCCCTGCAGTGGTCCCGCTGGGGCCATGGCGGCCTCTGGGGACAAGGATACCTGGCTCAGACTCTGAGAGCCGCAGCATCATGCATATGCTCCCTGGTTCGGCATCCCTAGGTTACTCTCCAGGCATCAGGATCAGGGCAGCGACACCTGAGGTCTACAGGTGTTGGACATCGTTGTAGTGCATTTAGAATTTTCAAAACGTCAAATGTTGTGGCATTAAAAACGGGGTAAGTAAAGTCCTTTTGGTGGATAAAGAAGACTGAAAATGAGTGTTTCTGTTTTTACTTCTAAGCCCAGTTTAACTGTAACTACTATTTCTTACAGAAAGAAACGTCTCGATGTTCTCGTGGACGAAGGACGCAATATCCTGCCAGTCCAGAATGTCTCCCAGCCAGCTGTTCTGACGGCTTATGTGCATCTTGTGTCCTTTGTGCCTTCCAGAGTGCGTTACATTCTACGGGAAAACACACAGTGCAGACATTAAATCTCCAACTTAACACAAAGATCAGAAAGCATAAATAACCTCTTTTGTTTTAGATCCACGTATCAGTTTAGTAAATACACAAAAGTGAAAAACTGCATTATTTAAGAAATCACTTAAGAACTCCACCAAGACCTAAGAGACAGTATTTTCCTGTTAATATGCTAGTTACTGAGCCTCAGCCTAGTTTGTGTGCTTCCCTCCTCAGTACATTTGTGGACACACTTTATTCCTCAGTGTATATTCGACTGTAGACAAACACAGCATTTACTTTTATTATTTCTTCCCTTTTAAATCCCTCTGCCTTTTTTTTTTTTTGCTCTCTCATTTTTGCTTTCTTCCTCCTTTCCTCATCTCCCTTATTAATCTTCTTTCCAAAATAAAGAAAGGAGAGGGGAGAAAAAGAATATGAAAAAGATCACTTAAAACTAATACAATGTTAAGTATCAATTACCGTATTTGCCGGCGTATAAGACGATTTTTTGGCCCTGAAAAATACGTATTTGCCGGCGTATAAGACGACTGGGCGTATAAGACGACCCCCTAACATTTCCACTAAAAATACAGAGTTTGTTATATACTCGCCGTATAAGACTACCCCCCACTTGGAGGCATATTTTTCAGGGCCAAAGGGTCGTCTTATACGCCGGCAAATACGGTATATACCAATAAAGCAGGGGGGGAAGAATATGAAAAAGAAATGAGAAGAGTCTAACTTGTTTATCTGGAAGAGCATCGCATTGGCAGGAATAACTAGGTTTGAAAAAGCTATGCATAAATAATTCCACCTGTTTATTTTTGTTTTTTTTAACACTGCAACTAGAAAATCTAACATTAGGCAGCTTGCATTACATTTCTCCTGCCCAGAGCTGGTCTAGATGATGAGATGCTGTGGATGATAACGAACGGATGTGACAGAACGCTGATACAGCAGAGGGACGGGTGGACTCTGCCATGGAGATTAGCCATCAATCACTCTGACTTTTGGGGGCCTAAGGTTTAAGACCCTGTAGCTTTAAAATGTCAGTAAGTGAAATTCCAGTATTACTGAACTCCTACTTAGTCATTGGGTCTATAAAATAAAAGCACTATTAGTTTGCCGTTGAAATCCTTAGCTAAAATAACTTACCTTTACAAACCAAGAATGATACAGTCTGTCCCAAAGTTCTAGTACCTGCTTTTCAATCACAGCAGTATTGTTCACCTTATCTCCGAGAATTTTATGAAGCTGCAAGAAATACAGATATAATCTGATTTAATATTCCAGGCAATAACCCAGTAAAACGAATACACGCTGGGTCTTTACATTTGTTCTAAATCAAACTGAAATGTTCCAGACTATTTAATTGCCTGTAGCCACACAATGTTCTTTTCATAAACTTTGCTCCTCAATATCCCCAGTAAATTTCCTCCCTCTCATCTTTTTGCTTCTTTTTTCTTTCCTCTATCCTTAGGTCTAAGGAGAGTAACTTCAGACTGTAAAAGAAGAGTACAAATAAAGCCACGACTACGGACATCTCTGATCAGATCTGCACAGAGAAAAGTCTTTCCATGGGACCCTAGTACCCACCCATTTTTAAAAAAATATATTTTATTGATATTTTACAGAGAGGAAGGGAGAGAGATAGAGATCTAGAAATGTCGATGAGAGAGAAACATCGACCAGCTGCCTCTTGCACACCCCCCACCAGGGATGTGCCCGCAACCAATGTACATGCCCCTGACCGGAATCGAACCCGGGACCCTTCAGTCCGCAGACCAATGCTCTACCACTGAGCCAAACCGGTTTCGGCTAGTACCCACCCATTATACTGAAGTCTCATGTTACCTTTACCATATTATTAAGAATTGCCAAACTCACTAAAATTCTAAAAAAAAAAGAACTTTAAGTGACATTTTAGAACCCTAGCTATAAATGCAAATATGCCCTTTTGCTGAAAGATGTCAGGTCTCAGAGTTATAACTGTTCGGACTGGCTTCAGGATGTATGGAAATCAAGTACACTTGAGATAACTTAGAGAAAGGTTGTTCATGATAATATCTTACCCCACATTTTGTGCGTTATTAGAACCATGTGGTAACATTAAAAATACTTTTAAAAGGACAAACACTGACTTGTAGTCTTTCTTTCCTTACTAAAACTGGCTGCTTCATTTTCTTTGCAATTTCTGCCTGTTTACATAGACATAATTTAGAATGCTGTATTTTCTTTCACATCATGAGCTTTTCATATTTAAGTCTTCATCATAACCTTCGACTTTATTATTAATGGTTTCATGTTAGTTCATTAAGTTTTTATAGTATTTAATCATCACCAAGTCACAGGACTCATAGATGATTCCCAATTTTCAATGTCACAAGTAACACTGCAATGAACATCCTTATACACAGTATTTTCCTTACTTCTAATGTGAGATAAATGTGCAAGAATCAAAGGAAATGAGCATTTAATGGTTCTTGCTATGCATTGTTAAATAGTCTACTATAAGGATCATACCAATTAACACTTTCCAACATTGTCTAAGTGAACCAATTTTCCCAAAGTCTTATGGATAACTGATTTTTAGATAATTTAAAAGGTGTGAAGTGATAACTGATTATACTTTTCTTGTTTAGTAACATCAATGACCATTTTCCATTTTGGTTTTCAATGTGTGTTTCCTTTAAAGTGACCTATTCATACCTTTCGCCCCCTTGATGCTGGCCTTATAGATGCTTAAGCCAGTTCTTAGACATATTTGATGCAAATACATCTGCCCAATGTTGTTCTTTATACTTAATTGATTCATTCAAACACAAATCTGTGAATATCAAAATTTCATCACATTGTACAATTTACAAATGGCTTTCACCTACATTATGTGATCTTTACAACAACCCCATGAGTTAGACAGAAAATAGTTTTGGCATCATCTATGTTCATTTGAGGAAACAGATTTAGAAAGGATCTATGACAGGCCCAGAGTCACACAGAAAAGTGGCAGATTCAGGATGAGAAGTTCTCTCATATTCTTTCAACTCAAGCCTTTATAACCTATGAACAAAGAACACCTATAGAGCAAATTACCCCCAAATAATTAAAAACCAAAATTACCCTAGGCTAACTTCCTTTCATTACATTACATTTGTCTTTTGCATAGTATGACTGTCAAGACTCACAGACTTCCTATTCCTAATTCTTTATGTCACTTATCGATTAGCCCGTGAAGTCTCGCTGGAACCAGAAGAGTGCTACAATGTAGGTCACTGACAGCCCCTTTTCTAGCTTGTCAGCACAGTAGCCTTGACTGCAATAAAGTTCCATTTCAAATTGACATCTCCTTTAGCAGGCTCTCTCCGAGCATGACAGGGAATATCTAAAATACCACAACTAACAGTAAAGGGGAGTTCAGCACAATTTTACAGCATGTTGTAAAACTGGGAAGATGGGGCCAGAGCATAGTCTACTAAAAGGGTCACTAAGGCACACCTATTGTGGGGGGTTTGTGACATGCTCTTTGCCCGAGGAGAACAGTGAAGCATTAAGGGCAGTCACAATGCCATTGGAAAACTGACTGACTTAAGGCGTGGAGCCTCACCTATGAAATGGGGATGACAAGTCAGCACTCATCTTGTGTGAAGCCTTAGCGGACCAAGTCTTTCTTGAACCATTTTCTTCTTTGGGCCTCTGTGACACACACAGTTTGGATTCCTCCTACCTCACAGGCTACCCCTTATGTCTTCTTGGGCCCTGAGAACCTCATTTGAATACCAAGCTTAGTGATCATTCCTTCCTAGTGCACAAATAACGAATCAGATCCATCCTGAACAAGCAAATGGCCAACTTCTGAGCTTGTTCAGACTATTAGCCCTGGTCAGTATGATCATGCAAAAGCTTTAATTTCACTGTATGTTGCTTGTCGACTTGTAGATATAAACCTATTTGCAAACGGAAATTATGCTTTACCAAAGCAAGAAATCACTACCAATAAAGGACTTGCAAAAAGAAATCCATAAAGAGAGGCTCTTCCCTTACCTTGTGGGTTATCCATTCTCGTCCATACTGATACACATTGTTAGCTGCAGAATTGAGGGCTCTTTGGACTACCTGAGCCTCAGGAAGCCAACTGATTTAAAATAAAGAAAGAAAGAAAATGAGAAACCAGCACACTTTTAGTGTACTGCACCCATAACTTTTTCAACTTGATGTATTTAAACAATCAGGAACTGACAAACTCCTGGACAGCCATTAACACAGAAATACAAATGAATCACACACAGAAATCCTTGACTTACAGGCCCAATTGGCCTAATTCTAATATTCGGGATATCTTTTCAAGCCTTCCTTATCTTTTGCATCCACTTTCTCCACAACCTCTCTCTCTCATTCTGCTCTGCCGTGCTTCTCTGTCCTCCAGTCCTGGGTCACCTGCCTTATCACCCAGCACCAGAGGAAGTAGTTCTGGGACATTGATGGTCAACATCTGGAATGCACAATGGTGGTTTTCAAACTGTGGTCCATGGACCTGCAGCATCACAACTGCTTAGAAACCGGGCCAAACTCAGACCCACTGAAAAAGAAACTCTGGGGCTAGCGCACAGCAATCGGTACTTAAACAATTCTCTTAACTGTTCCTTACAATGTTATGTACTAGAGATGCCGACATCCACAAACTGGCTTGAATCTTTAGTATTAACGAGTTAATCATACACTGCCCATAAACAAAATGTTTGTAAAGCTTTTTGCAAATTCTCAGTCAGTTCAAGTACTTCTCAGCAAGTAAGATAAAACTTTAGAGATACTTTTAAATATAATAATCTTACAGTAAGAGGTTATGAACAGGAAATTTAAATCTCTAAGGAGATGTGATTTGGGAGAAATTAATTTAAGAAGCTTTAAATTACTCTAGGATTTATAGATGTATAGTGATTTGAAGGGTCTGTTGTTTACTTTCAATTATCTGGTACTACATTTTTATGGGACAATTAGAGGCCTGATGCACGAAATTCATGCAAGAGTAGGCCTTCTTTCCTGTAGTTGCTGACACTGTCTTCCCTCTGGCATCTGGGACCTAGGCTTCCCTCACAGCCCCGGCTTTGTCCAGAAGGCCATCTGGAAGGATATTTGATCTAATTAACATATTATGCTTTTATTATTATAGATTATATCCTAAAGATATAGGATATAATGTGTGAAGATCCATAAAGGCATCCAGATAGGTCCTTAATGACTAACAATCGTCTATTAGGCCTAATAACAAGTCTTGCTGGTTTCAGTGAAAACTCTTCACCAACATACACAGGTGCCATTACAGCAGCAGGTAGGAGGAGCTGTCCTGAGGCCAAGTTAAGACCTACGTGTCTGTATGTATATATACACACAGTATATGCAGTATCAATACTACATGAGCAACCTTGGGACCAACTGGGATGGGCCCTGATGGCACACCAACCGCAGCCTCTATGTTGAGCTCTTTCAGTAGGATAGTCACTACCTCAGTCAATCACTAATTCTACTCTTAGTGGAAACCATCTTCTTACATTTTGGACTGGCCTGCCCTCATCTTTCTGGGTAAAAGTTAATCTGTTTCACAATATAAACTTCCAAGGGAACAGCCCCAGTAAAGGAAACTTTCTAACATACCACGTGGCCCCTCAAATTTTACTATGTAGATTATAATTTTAAATTCCTTAACCTTCGATCCTATTTCCTCATCTGTAAAATGGATATAATCTCTTCAACCTACTGCACAGTCACTGTGAGGAAGACAGGTCCCAGAGCAGGTGAAAGTACCTTGTAAATTATAAGCCTGCTATGAACTGTAACTTTCAATTCAAATATAAGGTATCATTTACTATAAAAGGTTTCCAAAATCTTAAGCACTTTTCCATCAATCCCTCTCCCAGATTACATGTTTGCAATTCTTTTGCAAAAATGACAACCTCATCAAAGCTTTAGCAAACCCTATATTTTCTCTTCCAAAGCAATGCATCAATGAAGACCAGTTCATGCAAACAGATACTGAACCTAGGTCATCCACTCTATTTTTGTTGTTGTAAAACAATATTCTTACTTTGCCCACTCAGGGTGATTTGCTAGAGTTTCGTTAATCAAACTGCTTGTGACTTCAATCATGTGCACACTCTCTTGATGTACCTGCATCACAAATGAGATAAAAAGAATCTCAATAAAAAGTAAACCCAACTAAACATTTATTCTTCTACATTTATTTTTTAAAATTTCTATCTATTTATTCTCCCAATTATTATTGGAGCAATATTTTAGAGTTAAATAATTATACATCTATAGTTGCAGTTAATTTAGAAACATGCTTTGAATAGCTGCTATCTAATATTCTATCACACACACTATGGAAAATAAAATGTACATAATAGGTCCTTGCCTTCAAGAAGCTCAACAATTTACTTAAGCAAAAAATATGTAAATAGATATAGATACAAATATACACAATAAAATATATAGCTCACGTGTGTAGTATATGTGTACAGACATATAATACGAATGTGTCTATATGTACATATGCATATATATATGCAGTATCAATACTACATGAGCTTAAATGCAAGATACACAAACAAATATAAGGAATTGAATAAGGTTCTGAGTAATAAAAACAAACTGAAACTACTCCAAATTTACCTTGCCCAATAATCAGCAAAATGAGGGATTAAAAAAGGAGCAAACCAATGCCAGGAAACAGGCTCTTATGATTTTACTTTGTTTAAGTTAGCATGCTGAGCATATGGTTTATCCTAGCGAGTATTCCATATTTACTTGAAAAGAACAGGATTCTGCTACTGTCAGGTTCTACTTACTGTTTTTCAAGGCTTGTTTATTCTTACTAATTTTCTATCTATTTATTCTCCCAATTGTTGCAAGGAGTATTAGTCAACTCCTACCTATAATCTTTGATTTGTCTATTTCTCCTAATTCTGAATATTTTGCTTCATGTATTTTAGAGCTATATTTAGAATATACACATTCATAATTGTTGTATCTTACTGTAGTACTCTTTTATCATTATTAGTGTGTAGTTATATTTCTTGTTTTGTTGGTATTAATATAATCATACCAGATTTATTATGTTTATAGTTCTCATGGAATATCTTTTAAAAAATCCTTTTACTATCTTATCTTTTAATGCCTTTAATTTAAAATGTATCTATTATAGATACCTTATTATTTATAAATTGGGACAATGATAATTCTTTGATGAGATGAAAGGGGAGTATTAAGAACTGAATGTCTGCATTCCCCGAAATTCATTTGCTGAAATCCTAATCTCCATTGTGATGGTTAAGAGGTGGGACCACTGGGAAGTAATTAGGTCATGAGGGTAGACCCTTCATGAATGGGGTTAGTGCCCTTATACAGTACAGGAGACAGATAACAGTTCTCTTTGCCATATGAAGATACAAAGAAAAGCACAGCCATCTGTAAACCAGGAAGAGGGCCTTCACCGAGAACTCAACCACGCTGGCACCTGACCTGGAGCTTTCGCCTCTACAACCGTGAGAAATCCTTGTTGTTCGAGCCACCTAGTCTATGGCATTCTGTTATAGCAGTCTGAACAAAGATGGGAGAGGAAATGTAAGCTGGAAGAACCCGGAGAGTGAGAAATAAAGGCCCTATGGTATATCAGCAGACAGACCAATGAGGCAAGAAGGAAGGGGTTAGTCAAAAAACTCTGATCTAGTGAACAGGGTACTGACTAGATTAAGAGTCATTGGACTATAGTTTTCCTATTGACAGAAGAAACCACTTGTCCCTCTGTATCTCAATTTTTGTATCTGTATTTACATCTGAGGATTTTGATGATAATAAAATAATAGTGCATGTAAAAATATATTAGATAAATTCATGGCAAAACTAGTAATACAAAAAATAAGTTATAGCAGTTATACATATTTATAAGCAAAATGACATTTTCCATACTGTCTGTCAGCTTCTTAACCATACTACACTTCTAACAATTAAGAGTTTACTAGTGATAATAGTAACTATTATACTCTACCTTTGCAGTCAGGAGCAGGGCTAAAAGAAGGGTTCCTATTACTAACAAAAATATGATGAAAATGCTAATTATTTTGTCTAACATCTTCTCCAACCAGATGATTATCTGCACAGAAATAAAAGAGAGGATTACTTAGCTGTAAAATACAACTTAATAAAACACATATGCATTCAAATATAATGAAGACAAAATAGGATATTCAACAATGCAAAGCAAACTATGGAATAATGACTAAAATAGTGACAACTGTAAGCAACTTTATAAAATTAGGTATTAATTACTGCTGTTATATAAAGAGCTTTTTATTGTCACATCTAAGAAAAAGCAGTCAACGTGAACACAATCATTATGACTGAACTGTTATATTATGGTAATTTACATGTCAAATTGTAATTTACTAGAGGCCTGGTGCACAAATTCGTGCACAGTTGGGGTCCGGGCAGCCCGCCTGATCGGGGCCCATTGGGCTGGGCAGGGTGGGAGAAGGGGCCACAGGTTGTTGGCCGGCCCACCCTACCTTCCTGATCAAACTCCCAGTTGAACTCCTGGTTGAGGGGACAATTTGCATATTAGCCTTTTATTATACAGGATAATCTGGTAAATATTTCTAAAGAAAATAATGAGAATTAATTAGCTGACCTCAAATCTCTTGAAATTTTACTGTCAAACTAGCAAATATAGATGACTTTAGAAAAAGTGTGACTTTTATAAAAATAGGTCCTAGATTATATATAGATAAAATAGGAGCAAATTAAAATAGCAATTACTTTCAATATATGTTTTCCTTTTGATGCCATTAAGGTTACAAAAACAGTAATAAAATGTTACGGTAATGATAAATACCAATCTCAGAATAATAGTTACTCTGGGTGGGGAAAGGGTCAAGGAGGGATACAAAATGGGGTTCAATTATATAAGTAATGTTTTATGAAGTTGGAGGGTAGGCATATGAGTATTCTTTACATCTTTTACTATTTAAAATACTCATAAAAATCTGATATTCTACTGGAAATTTCTGTTCTTTTTTTAAAACATAAGCTTTGTGACAAGTTATAACTGATTGCAAATAGAAAATAACCATTAAGGTAGTGGTAATTCCTAAATCAATAATTAAAATTATGCTCTACCTCAATATTATGAGATTCATTTTGAGTTTAATTTCTCTCATTTTCCACAATAACAAATAACCTCCATATAAAAATTTTTATTTTCAGAATGAATCATTCTGATAAATGTGTAGAATTCTTGCCATGCAAAGCTAGTATTTAACATTTCAAAAATACAGTCAATTAGACTGGTGACTGCTGAAACACTACATTGTGACCCTCAAGTCTAACATGAACTACAATGGTGCTGATTAAGTTATTCTTCACTTAAATCTGAAATAAGCTCTCCAAACAGTGAGAAAACATCCAAAAGCAAAGAATGGTTATTAAAAACAACAACACAAAATAACATGACTTCTGAAATATTAACGTCCACTCAAGGCTCACAAGCTTGCATTCCCTTTATCTTCCATGAAGGATCCTGTCACTAAGAGATCAATGCTGTAGTCAACTCAAAGATAAAAAGTTAATCTTCTATCTCAACTATTACAGCTTTAAACAGAAGAGTTAATTTTCAGTGCATGCCACCAAAGCATGGAAGACAATGCAGAGATTAAAAAAATAACAGGTTTCTAAGATATGGAAGGTCAATGTCATATTTTGAATGTAAGTTCTAAAATCAATGAAACGGAAGAGTTTCACAATCAGAAACCAACTCTACACAGAGTTCTTTAGACAACTTCCTGAATAAGGGCTAGTGTTGTATTACTCCTCTTGTTCCCCAAAACCTAACAGTGCTCAGTTAATATATACCTACATAGGCAAGCATAAATAAAATAATTTCAGAAATAAGGCCAGATTTATATTCACAAACTATAATTCCTAAAAATAACTCGAGAGCCTCCATTTTTTTAAAAAAAAGTCATATCCTAAAATGTATTTTTAAACATAAATGATGTTCTATTTATAAAGTATAAATATCTAAATTTAGCCCTAGTTGGTCTGGCTCAGTGGATAGAGGGTCAGCCTGTGGAGTGGAGGGTACTGGGTTCGATTCCGGTCAAGGGCACATGCCTGGGTTGTGGGCTCCATCGCCAGTAGGGAGCGTGCAGGAAGCAGCCCATCAATGATTCTCTCTCATCACTGATGTTTCTATCTCTCCCTTTCCCTTGCTCTATGAAATCAATAAAAAATATATTAAAATAAGTAAATAAATAAGTAAATTTATGTCTGGGTATTTTTAACATATAAAACATCGAATATTCACAAACACATTATGTACATCAACATTACAAAATTAAATGTTGTATTTTTCAACCAGGGTAGAATTTTCTTATCACAAGCTGTATAACTAAG
Source organism: Vespertilio murinus (assembly GCA_963924515.1). NCBI lineage: Eukaryota > Metazoa > Chordata > Mammalia > Chiroptera > Vespertilionidae > Vespertilio > Vespertilio murinus. The sequence goes on from OZ004708.1 coordinate 167,357,441, forward strand.
GGTTGGAAGAAATCCATACTAAGAGTTACCTATATAAAAATTTATATTCAAGGGATAACAGTAAGGGTTATCGGTTTCATTCAAAATTTAAAATAAAATCATTTATGAAGCTCAATTCATAAGCTAAAAAAAGTTGGAGGAGCTTCTATTTACACATTATGGGTGGTTAAGATTAGATTTAAAAACAAAACAAAACAAAACACAGGATGAAAAGAGACAGCAAAAGAGAGAGAGAAGTCCTGGCTAGGTGGCTCAGTTGGTGGAAGTGTTGTCTGAAACACCAAAAGATTTTGGGTTTGATTCTGGTCCAGGCGCATATGAGAGGCAACCAATTGATGTTTCTCTCTCACACCTCTCTTTCTCTCTCTCTCTCTCTCTCTCTCTCTCTCACACACACACACACACACACACACACACACACACCACACCCCCCCCCCCCTCTCGTCAATCAAAGAAACATATCCTCAGGAGAGGATTAAAAAAATAAAAAAGAATAACGAGAGAAAGAAAAGTCAAGAAAAAGAAGAAACAAATGTGGAGATGTGAAGAGGGGACTGGTATATAGAACAGAAGCCCAAAAGAGGAGAAAAATAAAACAAAACGGATACAAAACTTACATGGAGGAAAAGAATTCCCTGAAAGAGTGAACGGAACAAGACCCAGAAGGAAACAGAAACTCAGACACAGAAGGAGAAGCACGCAGAGGAGGCAGAGGAGGCCGGGGACGAGGGGTAGGGGGAGGGAAGCCGGCAGGAATGCCAGCGGTGCTGTCCCAGGAGGCTGAGGCTGAGCTGCCCTGCTCCGCTCTGGGCAAAGGAAACCACACCGCCTGTCACCACCGCCTTCCTGTCACCACCGCCTTCCTTACTCGCGGAAATCGCAGTCCCTAGAACTTTCCCCCATCTTCTAGGCTTTGAGAAATCATTTTAGTTGTTAAACTTTATTTCCTAAAAGGGGAAGAGGAAAAAAATTTTAAGTGACATTCTGGGTGTTTCAAGTGTAAAAATTTAGAGATGTTGGTGAATTTATAGCTATATCAAAAGACACTCAAATTTCTAAACTCACTGGCCTTATTTACCAAGCTATTAAAAAGTGCCGTGCCACTACTTAAGTTTCTATTCTATCATGAATGTTGGTATTTATGATGTGTGTTTTTTTAAAAAAAAAAAAAAAAACTAAAATAAGCCTTGAGAAATCAGTTGCAATTTTAGTTAACCATAATATTTGTTCTCTTTCACCCTCACTTCTCATTTTTCTAATTCACTCCACTTGAGCTTGGAATGAATACTAAATATCCAAAGCTGCAATTTCTGACCTTGGATGTAATGTGATAAAATGATCTTCAACTTATCTGAGTGCTTTCCTGGAGCACACACTCCAGAACTGCTAGCAGCTGCTCCAGCTCCACACCATGCTTTACCTGTGCTGCATGGCATCGGGAGGAAAAGACAAAAGCTACTTAACCTCTCAGGAATATTTTAAAACTCACTCATGTGCTGTAATTTGGCTCATGAATTAGGAAATCTAACTCATTTAACTTTAAAGCAAACAAACCTAATGACTTTAGGTCTCCTTTCATCTTTTGAGGAAATTTTCTTTTCAATATATAGGATGTCCCCCCAAAATATATATACTTTAAATAATTATAAAGGCAATGTTTGGTAAAATACATTTCATTTTCAAAGTTGAGCTATCAGATGTTAAAGTGTATACACATTTTGGAGGGACACCCTGTACATATACAAATTAGGAAAATACATTTAAACCACCTTCTTTCATCAAAGTAAGAAAATCAACATATGTTTGCAGCACTATCATCTGCCAAGGATGACACTCAATTACTTACACTAGTTTTGTAGGAAAGAGAGGTACATGCATCCATACACGTGTGTGTTTATTTGTGTGGATGTATGTGCAGTGATGGTGTGTATCTATTTATACTTCACACTGTTTATTTTCCATCCAAAGTTTAGGCACTGTTAAAAGTCTTCCCTTTCCCGTTTCAACAAATTGAAACCCTAATGTCTACACATAGAGGTGTCATTCGGACGTATTTCCAAGTACCACAGATTAGGGTTTAAAGACTGTAACAGTATTTCCACTAAAAACTTTTAGTCTTATGACAATGACACGTCTATGTGTAGAGATTAGGGTTTAAAGACTCTAACAGTATTTCCACTAAAACTTTTAGTCTTATTGTGTTTAAACACAATACATGTAAATGATGTTACCTTTAGTTATCTATTCTAAGTACTGAACTACTTATGCAAACTTTGGTAGAGGTATAGCACTCCTAATATATCTGGAACTACTAAAGTTATTGAAGTTTTTTTAAATTCTAAATTGGCTTTAGGATTCCAAGCCAATCATGGGAACCATTTAGCACAGACACAAACTGTATCTTGGGAAACATGAAATTAGACTTCACAGAACATGGCTACCAGCTTTTTTAAGTTAAATATAAAATTTGGGAAGACTAGTCAATACGTGAAATTACCAATCTAGGGAATTACACAAATACTTCACAGATTTATCTTCTGAAATTTTCCTGTGTCACTTAATTGAAAATTTGCAACAAAGAATTCTCTTTCCTTTTTAGTACCTTATTGCTTATGTGCCCTCACACATCAAAGGAGACTAGAGTACCAGGCTAAGCCACATTATAGAGCTAAAAACGGAATGGAAATCATAGCGGACAGAAGGACTGTATGACTGACCTTCTTACACACGCTTGAGCAAGGAGACACTACCAACATCCTGAATAAAATAGCTTTGGGTTTTTAGCAAATTGTACTGAGACAGCCTCAATGCTTCATGACCTTCCATAGCTTATCATTAGAACTTTAATAACAAAAGCTTAGTTTGACATACAGACAGAAGGAGTGAGAACAGAGATACAGAGAGAAGTTACAGAACTGAACAGCAAAAACCAACAGCTGTGTGTTCATTTACCTTCTTATTTAGCCAGTGCCAGAGCTGGGGATGGGGAGTAAGGTGAGGAAGAGAAGAGAAGAACAGTGGAATACCATTAGAGAATGCAGTAACAGCATGAAAAGAAAAGAAAGTCACTGGGAACATGAGGAGGAAATTATCCCAAACAAAAGAAAAACTAGAGGGGGAAAAAAAACTGCACTGCATTGCAACAATATAGATCGAGTGAATGTAGTATTCCTTTAAGATATACAATGATTAATTATAGTGATGATGATAACCACAAGCTTTGCTGGCAATTCAACAATTAAAAATACGTAAAATAACGTGAAAGCTTGTAGCCTTAAATAGCCACACCAAATTTCAAAGATGAGAGTAATAATTAAGATCCTTTCGCATATCACGCCCCAGAAGGATTTAGGTTCCATAGTACATTTCCATTGAACTCTGTAGTTGCAGCTTTGTAGTATTAGTTATTTCACATTTTTTAAAGAGTAAAAACATTCTAGTGCGCATTTGGAACGGAGGACACCTGGCTGAAAGCAGGCCATACTAAGATTCTGTTACTATATGGTATATCTCCCTCCACCCCAATTTCTTAGGCTCATATTTTTCTACAAAAAAGCAGAAGTATTATCTTGCTTTTCCCCCCACATAAATGTCACTTCATCCAAACCCCACAATACTTAGCACTATAATAAGTAATGCTAGTTAGTGGACACATAACCTAAATATCGGTAAACACAGAATTTAGAGCATTATTAGTGCTGTAAGAAGTATAAATGCTAATACAAAGTGTAATTTCATCAATGACTGTAAATACTGTTTGCAGCATTTCCCCTAAAGTATAGCCAAAGCACGTCTAGGTATTCTTCAAACAACCCTCTGTAGGTGAATCATTTCAGAAACACTGGTCCAATCAATTAAAACTTAATAGAAACATGAAAAATAGATTCACTCCCCAAAGCAACAGCCCATGCTTATTATTATACTAGACAGAACATAAATTTGGCATCTATTATAATTAAACAAACATTCAGTTTGCAATAGCCATTTATTCTGATTGTTGTACAGCAGAAAAAGCCAGTTAAAAAGCCAGTTTTATTCATTTTACTGTCTCTGTTTCCTAAGAACAATAGATTGGCAAAAAAGTTAGAACAGCCGAAACCGGTTTGGCTCAGTGGATAGAGCGTCGGCCTGCGGACTGAAAGGTCCCAAGTTTGATTCCGGTCAAGGGCATGTACATTGGTTGTGGGCACATCCCCAGGAGGGGGTGTGCAAGAGGCAGCTGGTCGATGATTATCTCTCATGGATGTTTCTAACTCTCTATCCCTCTCTCTTCCTCTCTGTAAAAAATCAATAAAATATATATTTTTTAAAAAGTTAGAACAAAAATGACAAATTTTTACAAGGCTACCCCTAACAAATACTTTTAGATTCCTGGAACTTCAACTGATACAACTGTACAGTTTTCCTAAATGAAGGGTCCAAATACAAGTACATGAGAACGCTGAAAATTGGGTTTAATCTCTATCCTGACAGTGGAAAGACAAAGCATGAACTGAAAATAAGGTAGCCTCTTTAAAGAGTCGATGTGCTGAATTGTTCTCCTAAGATAAAGCTTCACCCTACCACAAGGGAGATGTGATAAACGTGCTTAAATGTATGCAAAGTCTTAGACTCGTTCTTACTTTAAAAGTTGAAAAAAATTACCCTGTTTCCCCGAAAATAAGACAGTGTCTTATATTAATTTTTGCTCCCAAAGATGCGCTAGGTCTTATTTTCAGGGGATGTATTACGTTTCCATGAAGTAGGTCTCATTTTCAGAGGATGTCTTATTTTCGGGGAAACACGGTAGTAACAACACAAATAGGCAAATTTCAAAAGAAAAATATAAATATCCAGTAAGCATGTAAAAGGATGGTCAGCCTCATTTTTAATTTTTAAAATTTCAAATTAAAACAATAGTGAGACACTTCTTTTTATGAAACTAAAAAGGCCTTTTCGTTGCACTATAATATTCCTTGGCAAGGGCTCAAGGAAATACGCATTCTCACATGGTGCACTGGTGGAAATTAAAACTGGCAAGCATTCTGGAAGGCAGCCAGGCAACATGCGAGAAAATGCATCCCCTGCCTCTCCTTTGACCCTGGATATTTCAATACGCATTAAAAGATTTACTTCCTCCCCCTTCATGCACTCGATATTCTTCTCACCAGTAGCTACTCCGGTTTCACTAACAGCATTTCTCCACCTAAGTCATGAATACACCTGTTTCAGGAAATAGCTACTAGCTTCTGTGGTAGGAGTCCAGCTCGCACAGCACACAAATAGACCTTCTCGATCCAGTCCCATCCGACCCTCCAGCTTACCTCCCACTAAACACCGTTCACAACCAGTTTCTTGGCATTCCCTACAAATTCACGCTGCGGAAGTCCCTGCTTTCGCACTGTTCTTGCCATGTCTACTCCTACTTGTGCTTCGGAATTTGCCCTGGCGTCACCTCCGCTACAAAACTGCCCCTCTCCCGGTACCTCACCCACACCGAGTCACTTTTTTTGCTGAGAATTATCACTACATCTTGCACACACTAGTACTTTTCCTCCACAAATCAGAACTACGAACACTGGCATAGAGGTTAATGTGTGCAGGCTCTGATCTAGGAACTGCACAGGTATTAACTCATTTCGTACTCACAAACCACTCTCTGAGGTCCATGCTCGTACACTCAGTGTACTGATAAGGAAACGAAGGCACAGAAAGCTTAAGAAACTCATCCAAGGTCACACAGCTAATAAATAGCTGAACTTGGATCGGAAACCAGAATTTGGACTCAGAGTCCATGCTCTTAACCACTAAGCCTGAATCTAACCACTGTCTCTAAATTTTAATGAACTGCTCTCTCTCCCTACACAGATATTCCCCATCTAGTTTTCTGTTGATTCATGTTTTTCCCCCCAAGAACTTAGCACAATGTCTGACACATGGGAATTATTCCAAAAATATTCACTGAACTGAGCCACTGCCTGGCTATAATTTTTAGGCAAGTCACTTAACCCTCTGGGTTTCAATTTGGTCCTTGATATCCTATCCTTGTATAAACCATAATTCTAAACTTTAAATTCCACCACAGAATTAGATTTCAATTCCAGTATAAACACCAAATACCATACAATGGAATATTTCAGACAATAAAATAGACAAACTCCACTAAAACAGCCCAAGTTCTCAAAATACGTTACCTTGCTATCAACTTTCAACAAGAATTTCCCAAGCCCGACAATTGGCCACGGGGCCAGCGCCTCCTGCCGGTCCTTCAGGAAGCGCTCCACGACCCGCCACCACTCGGCGCAGCGCTTCTCCAGGAAGTCCACAACCCCAAAGTGGATGACCAGCTTTTTGAGTATCCAGACTGTGAGGAGGACAAGAAACAGATGTATGAACAAAATGCAGACTGCAAGGTTATAACAGGAAAAGAGCCCTTTCCTGTTTCATGTGACCTTTTTAAAACAGTACAGCTAGTATTTAAGTCAAGATCAATTTTAAAAAGGAGAGGAGGGAAGAAGTTCAAGGGATTCCAAACGGATGGTATTGGGACAAGTAACCTCTCACACAGTCCCCACTTGCTCCCCCACATACCACCTTCTTTGTGGAGTCTGAACCCCTGAGGAGTCGGGGATTATTTTACAGCCTATTTTTTGATCATGGAGATTCCAGCGACTACGACCTAGGCTCCTCATACCATACCCCTTCTTGGGTAAAGAATACTAACCTCCGACATGTTCTAATCTCCTTGGCTATTATAGTTGCTGTTGCCAAATTTTGTTCTTTTCCTTCGATTTTTTTTGTTTAGTGACCAGAAAAGTTAAAGGTATTCCACCCGCATCATGATTTTATACCACTTCAGGTAATGTTTTCACTTATGTTGCTATTTATTTAAGTGATGTGTGCTATACATCTGAATCTTTTACCAGGATCCAGAAGAGAAACAGGCCGGGTACAAGCAGGGCTGGGCACTGCACCCCTTCAGCAGGAACCATTCACAGACCACAGTATGAATGTGCCCTCTGCTGTTAGGCAATGCAGCGCCCTTCAAGCAGGGGTAAAGCTTCCTGTGAAGGCCAACTAAGAAGGTGGTGGGGCTAGAAGGCTTTATTTTTGCTTGAAAAAAAATTAAATTCTATGTACACATATAGCACATGTATGATATCAAAACTAGAGGCCCGGTGCATGAAAATTCATGCATTAGAGGGAGGGGGGTGGTCCCTCAGCCCAGCCTGCCCCCTCTCACAGTCCAGGAATCCTCAGGGGCAGGAGGTGACCTGGCCATCAGGGGAAGGTGACGCCGCCCCATCACACCTCTGCTGCTGCCACTGCCGGCAGTGCAAGCCTCAGCTGGCCCTGGTTACCTGAGCCTCGGGCCCACCGCTAAGCTACTCTATTTTAAGCTTGCCTGCGCCCCGGGTGTCAGCTGGGCAGCTGACATCCCAGGCTTGCCTGCACTACAGGCCAGCCCTGGGCGGCTGGGGGGCTGAGGGTGGGTCCATGTGCCTGCCACCCCCCACCTGGGCGGGGCTAAAAGGACTGGGGGACTCCAGTGGGGCTGAGAGGACTGGGCGCTCCCATCTTGTGGCTATGGGCACCACCATCTTTGTGATGGTGTTATGGTCAATTAGCATATTCCCTCTTTATTAGATAGGATAGAGTCATATATGGCTTTTCATAAATTATTAAGCTAGTAGGTCTTTGTACCTGAATACCATGGTAATTTAAGGCCCACCTCTATTGTGTTGTTCTCTTGAAAGGTATCTTTTCACCATGGTATTCAGGTACAAAGACCTAGCTTAATCACTATGAAAAGCTGTCTGACTCCATTTTGATAAAAAATGTATGACATATGTACAAAGAACTTAATTTTCTGTCAAATAAAAACAAATCATGATTTTGCATACATTATAGCTCTCACAACCCACATATCCATTGAATTAAAAATGCAATGTAAAATGCACTTCACTAAGAGTAGCTCTCAAAATTCAACCCTAAACCCCTAAGCCCAGATTGCTAACGTTCTCCTCCACAAAAAGGAGAAATATTAAAGAGAAATCAAGTAACAAATTTCCAAAATAATGCTTCCTTAAATGCAGAAATATGGTCATTTAATTTAAAAAGAGAGTAACATGGTCCCAAGTATTAAAATCCAAAAGGAAAAGGAAAACCATTTCAGTGATAAGGTGTTCGGTAACGGTCACCTGCAATCGGCACTGGCAACAGCTGCACGATCCACAGGTTCAGCCAGAGCTGGACGGCAATGATGGCCCAGACGAGGACCACGAAGTAGATGTCGCTTGTTTTCTTCTTTCTGGGGAACGCTCCGATCTCTGGCCTCTGCCTGCGCAGCGTGGGCGAAGGGGAAGACGGCGAAGATGAGGACATCGTCGGAGGGGGGGGTTCGCCTCTGTCCATGGTTTCTAAAGAGGGAAAGAAAAGAGAATCACCCACCATCTTAGTCCACATCAGTGAACGCTAAAACAGAGTAATTGGCTAAGCTACTCTATTTTAAGCCTTCGAAATGGACTCCAACAGTATGATTACCGTGTTTGCTGGCGTATAAGACGACTGGGCGTATAAGACGACCCCCTAACATTTCCACTCAAAATACAGAGTTTGTTATATACTCGCCGTATAAGACTACCCCCTCTTCCGCACACCTTCCACACACCAAATAAAAGGTAAAACAATATCAGATTTGATTTCAACATTTTAATTTATATTCAAATGCTTATGACATGCAGGAAAACTGTCACAAGGCTGTATGTAATCAAACATATACATAAAACTGTGCAAGTTTATTATTTAATCGCCAATCTTCAATGCATATGTAAAGAAATATACGGTAACCCGAATTTACCACACTCGCAAAATCGCATAACAGCAAAATCGCATAACAGCCGAGCATACACCCAGCAGCGCTGCTGATGCCTGAACGGTATGTGGAATGAAGTGGGCGGGCATCGGGAGGCCACTATGGCACGGGGCAAGCACGATGGGCAGTCTATCTGAAGTGTACCTGGCGTATAAGACGACCCCCCACTTGGAGGCATATTTTTCAGGGCCAAAAAATCGTCTTATATGCCGGCAAATACGGTACATTGGGTCAAAAATAAAAAGATTTCAATGTGTTTGCATATGCACTGAAAAATATGTGATGAATTAACAATGCCGACAGTGTTTACATCTAGGGAAATTGATTAAATTTGTTGGGGGGAGGGAATTTAAACTGTTCAAGCTTTTTATGACATATCTTTATTAATACAGACATCATTTTTAAAAATTAAAGAAAAATATAACAAAATAGCTGAGAATTATAATCCATGAAAATTATTCAAACCATATGAAGCAGCAAGCATTAACGTATAGAATTCCTATATTTAAAATGTTCTCTTTTAATATAACTTGATAGTTGGTGCATTTATATAGATATTTCTGACACAATGTGGCTTTTCATTGTCATTTCACCTAAAATGGAGCCAACCACTCTTACAAAAAAAAACAAAAACCCAGGACTTTGAAACATATGTTCCTCTTAGAATGAGACAGGGAACAAGATTTCTGGGAGTTAAGGAATTTTCAAATAAAGCAAATCATACTATATTATTTCCCAGTATGCATTATTTTCTAATAATGCAACTACTATGTCTTAATAAAAGGTTATATTATTTCTATTTCCTAGTTTTACCAACACATACCATATGTATCAGAAATCATACAACTCTTAAAGCAGTATTGCTTAGTATACACCATGATAATGGAAATGAGTAAGATCCTAAAACTTGTATTTTGCCTGCCATAAATAAAATGTAATGACAAAAATATGTCCTATTTCAGAAAGTCTAGAAAAAGAAAAGAAACAAGAACACCCATAGTCCCAGCGCTCTGTCTGCCCCATGGTCTTCCCAGTGTTACATAGTTGTGCCATGTTCCACTTACCCTTGTCCACATTCTCCCTTCCGCTGAACGTCAGCTCCAAGAGAACTAAGACCTTGTCTGTCTTGTTCTCCCTCCACTGAAATCCTAGCACATAAAATAGTACCTGACATATAGTAGGTATTCACTAAACATTTACTGAAATAATGCCTTGCCTATTATTCCAAAATTTTCATAGGCAACTATACAGTAACCTTCTCAGTGCTATATCATAATTTCCTTAGTGTTCCATTTAACATTAAATGTTTAGCTGTGAGTAAATTTTTACCACTGATAGAACCAGCACCATAGTAAGCGAGCCCACCTCACAGAACTAACATTCCACCCTGAGGTTTCGGGCTAAAGCCAAAGCTAGTCATAAAATGCTTCCGTTTGACTGTGCTCTCTGAGAATCTTTATAATTTGGAAACTTCCTGTTGGTGGGTGTGGCAGACATTTGGAATAATAAGTCCGTAATCAAAACACCATCCTCCCTTTGAAAACATGATTCAATGTGCAAGAGAAATAAGTTGTCCTACTACCCCAATGCCTTTTCCTTAGCTGACCCTTTCATTCCAGGCTTTTCTAAAGTCAGTTCTTCAAGAAAAGCTTACTAAAAATATCCCTAAGCTCCCAAACCTCTGGCTCTGGCGGGCCCCTTGGCACAGGCAGGTGGCCTTTTACATTCCTGACCTCCACGTGAGCATGGAGTGACTTTAACGCTGATATAAATCTACCAGCTGGGTCTCTCGGGAGCACTGAACCCAGAACAACCAGAGGAGTCTGTTGTAAGGGAAATGGCCAATAGATTAAGAGCATGAGGCATGCAAAGCAAATGTTGAAAAGCAAGAAATGCCAGAGAAACAATATAAAATGAAGAATCAAGATAAGAAACCTAAGAAGGTAAATAATTAAACAGATGAAAAAGGTGAGGTGAGAACAAAGATGAGGCAGGATGTAAAAATAGGAATCAGAGAGAAAAATGAAGGACCAGCAGGTAGCATTTTGTAATGCTAGTGTCTTTTTTAATTTTATATTCTTTGTGTATTTCCTTTTCCAGAATAATTTTGAAGGCTAATATGCTAAGTGTCCTTCCCTCCATCCGTAATGGCATCACGTAGCAACACCTAGCTTCCTCTCCCTAGCGACGACTAGCCTCCTCGCAGTTTCTGCAGCCCAGGAACACTTTCTATTGCCAGGTGCAAACATTTTACACTTTAACCAAACGTCTGTGAAGTGTTTTCCCGTGCCTCATCTCATTTGATCCTCACAGAAATCCTGGAGTAGGTAGATAGGAGACTCGATAGAATCCTATTTTCTTTTCACTAGCCGGAAAACGAAAATTTAAAAAGTTTAGAAACTTGACTCAACTGAAAAGAAGTAAGAAATGGTAGACCTTAAAAATGACTTCAGATTTTCTCACTGTGCAGAATATAGTCAATCACTGCTGCAGTTAAAATATTTTACCTGAGCGATCTACAATAATAATCTGCTTCCATTGATATTTACTGCTGTGTTGCTGACAATGACCTGAAAGATAAGTTGGGGTGCTTCACTGGGCTGGAAAAAGTTTAGCTGAGTCAGAAAACAGATCTAATTAAGCAGGTTTGTTCTATATCCTTAAAAGGCTAAGTTGGCTTGCACATGTACGATACACATAAAGCTCTCACTGGCGCCAATCGGATGCATGTGTTTCCATCTGTCATTGTTGATAGTGAATTTGGTTGACACTTCTATCATAGAGAAAGCGCAAATAGCCTTATTAAAATATTTCTTCTAACTAATTTCCTTTTAACGTGCACAATTCATGCACCAGGCCACTAGTTCCTTCATAAGGTCAGTCACCTGCAGGCTGAGTGGAGGGTTGGTCTTCAGCGCTTGATTCATACCCTGTGATAGAGATGGCCAAGGTTGCCAGAGTAGAAGCAGCCATGGAGATAACTTGTCCTGGTAACTCTGCCCCTGGAAAGCAAGCATGCATTTTTAAAACTTTTTAAAGCAAATGAACAAAGTGGGAATTAACGTGCAAATTGAAACATAGTAGTGCTAAATTTTTACTAGCAATAAAAAAATTTTTAATATATATTTTTATTGATTTCAGAGAGGAAGGAGAAGGGAGAGAGAGAGAAATAACAATGATGAGAAAGAGTCATTCACCTGCTGCCTTCCGCATGTCCCCCACTGGGTACACCACAGGCATGTGCCCTGAACGGGAATCAAACCGTGACCTCCTGGTTCTCAGGTCGATGCTCAATCACTAAGCCACACCAGCCAGGCAAAACAAAATGGTTATTAATGATCCACCAGCCCAGTGGCTATTTGCCAAGAAGAGCACACAGAAAATCAACACAGAGTATCTGAAAACTATCGAAATAAGATTAGGAAACTGATCTTATTCAAACAGGCATTCTAACGACTTCTGTCTTAGTGATATCCACCTGCACTGCAAAAACCCCAAGGGTTTGGGCAGAAGGATGACAAAGTAGACAGAAAAACTCCAGGATTGAGAATCTAGACAAAGTCATCGTACTGGCAGAAAGTCCCAGCAGAAAACTGACATACAGACAAAGGAACATAATCTTGGGGCCCAAGAACTATAAACAAAAAAGGAAAGAGCATCCAAGGTTTCAAGTGTCCATCTACCCAGGAATAGGGCGAGCATTCGGAGGTCCAAATAACAGGGATCTACACAAGGCCAAAGCAGCAGGCCACTGACACTGGCAGCCTAGCTCCAGAGGACAGAAACTCATCATCCAGCAAAATGTAAAAGAATAACAGATCACATGTTCAAACATTACCTGTTAGTAAGCAATGGGCAGAATACTTCTCATATTCAGAGTAAATTGAAACAAGTAAAAGTAAACGAGTAGAAGACATGAGACAGCATGCCTAAAGACTCTACCAGGGCCTTGCCCATACTGTCATTGCTAACCACAATGCTAGTGCTCCCCTTTTCCCACGGGCTAAGGGAACACAGCAAAGCCGGATTCCAGGTTTCTGCCAAGTGAGACTTTGGGATCCAGGAGACAGAGCACCTAGGTCCTGTGCTGCAGTGAGCCAGGGGAGCCAGCATAAAGGACGGAGCAGCTGCAATCACAGCTGAGCTCAAGAGGATCAGCAGCCAGTACCTTTCCAGGGTGACTGATTCCTGTTCAGAGAGCCCGGCGAAGGGAAAGAACACGAGGCTTCGGGTCAAAGACCTGGGTTTATCTCCTAGCTCCACCAGTCACCAGCTAATCTCTGGAATGAAGTGTCTTCACTTGCAGAATGGAGATAACCATTTTTATTAAAAAAAACAGTACATTTATTTAGAAGCACGGTACACATTTAACATTTTTTCTGTACACTACCTTGGGGGTTCCAGGAAATACCAAGAGCTCCCCAAGGTCTAAGAGAAAACGCTGGTAAGGCCCCTGGATCCAGAAGGAGCCTCTAAAGCTAGCTCAGCGATGATCCACAAGAGGAGTTCTCTGGGCGTCAAGAATTCTGAGGAAACCCAAAGGATTAATTAATTCTGTGAATCCAGTGAACCACGGATCATAAAAGCGTCCACAGCAGCAAAAGATTCAAAGCCGAAGACACTGAGAGAGATGCCTACACAGGTGACTGGGATACAAGAGCAGGTCCTACAACGAATGGGGCAGGGGAAATGACAGGCGAGAAATAAACGCATGTACGCCATGGCAGTCATTTACCTAACTACGCTACAGTGACATCTACAGGAGGGAACGGACCATAATCAAAGGAAAAGGCTGTGTCCCAGTATGGACTAGGTCAGAGTTCGGCAAACTGTAGCTCTCGAGCCACATGTGGCTCTTTGTCCCCTTGAGTGTGGCTCTTCCACAAAATACCACGTGTGGGCGCGCACGTTCAGTGTGATTGAAACTTCGTGGCCCATGCGCAGAAGTCGGTGTTCGGCCTGGGCGAGTCTATTTTGAAGAAGTGGCGTTAGAACACTCAGGGGCCAAAGAGCTACATGTGGCTCGCGAGCCGAGGTTTGCCAACCACTGGATTAGGGGGTTTGAGTTCTGATGCTTCAAAGAAACAGGTTTTAGGGACAAGAAAGAAAAAATACTCAGAAATTTAGAAGAAGAAAAAGTTTGAAAGATTTATTTTATGATAAGGATTGTCTAGACTAGAAGTCCATAAAAGGATTCTCGATCAAGAATTACCTATTCCGGCCGGGACCGGCTTGGCTCAGTGGATAGAGCGTCGGCCTGTGGACTGAAAGGTCCCGGGTTCGATTCCGGTCTGGGGCATGTACCTTGGTTGCGGGCACATCCCCATGGTGGGGGGTGTGCAGGAGGTGGCTGATCGATGATTCTCTCTCGTCGATATCTCTAACTCTCTATCCCTCTCTCTTCCTCTCTGTGAAAAATCAATAAAATATATTTAAAAAAAAAAAAAGAATTACCTATTCCGAAGCAGGCTGGAATGAGAGCTGTTTGCTCTTTTGGCTTATGAATAACCATCAGGAAGAAGCAAGGAACAAATGTCAGTCACTGGAATAGCTGTGTGCCCTTCAGATTTACCTCTCCAGCACAGCTGCCTCCACGTGGCTGGTCAACGAGGAAGTCCAGTCTGATGGCCTGAGCACTATTTCCCCCCCCGCCCCCCCGCTGTCCCCTTATAGCTCATTAGAAATTCATATCTTTAACAAACTGGTTTTTTTTGTTTTGTTTTATGTTTTTAGAAGGGGTGGGGAGGAGAAAGGGTGGGGATTTTTATTTTTATTTTATTTATTTATTTATTAAAAAATATATTTTATTGATTTTTCCATAGAGAGGAAGGGAGAGGGATAGAGAGCTAGAAACATCGATGAGAGAGAAACATCAACCAGCTGCCTCCTGCACACCCCCTACCGGGGATGTGCCTGCAACCAATGTACATGCCCTTGACAGGAATCGAACCTGGGACCTTTCAGTCCGCAGACCGACGCTCTATCCACTGAGCCAATCCAGTTTTGGCAACAAACTGTTTTTGAATAAAACCATTTACAGCCAAAAATAGTATTTAAAAGAACCTGGTGTACTGAACATTGTCCTAGAAGTTTGAACCATAGAAATCAAGCAAGAAAAAGAAACAAAGGGCATCCAAATTAGCACGGAGGAAGTACAACTATTTGCAGATGACATACTCTTACATATACAAAATCCTAGTGAATCCACACCAAAAAAAAAACTATTAAAGCTAATAAACAAATTAAGCAGAGTTGCAGGAGACACGATCAACACAGGTAAATATTCCTGACCATGGATTTGGCAATTAGTGCAAGCAACCAAATTGGAAAATCCACAAATAGGTGGAAATTTAACAACACACTTGAATCCATGTGTCAAAGAAGAAATCAAAAGAAAAATCACATAGTATCTTTTCTCAGGGAAAATAGAAACACAACTTATCAAAATTTATGGGATGCAAAAGGAGTTCTAAGAGGGCAATTTATATCTATAAAAGCCTACATTAAGAAAACACAAAGCTCTTAAATTAACCTAACTACAGAGTTAGTTGCTTAATGGGTAAAGGTTTCCTTTTGGGCTGATGACAGTATCTTGGAATCAGGCAGAAGTAATGGTTGCACACACTGTGAATGTACTAAATGTTACTTTAAAAATGGTTAATTTTATAAATTGTACCTCAATAAAAAAATGGGCATGAGATGTAGTCTAACAACCTAAAATATTTTAAATAAATTTACTGTTCAGAAAACACCATCGGTTTTTAAGTATAATTAAAGCTATATCATCATAGCATTTTTTTTAAAAACAAAGCTACTCTTTTAAGAGATGCCTTATTTCTTACCAGCAGATTCTTTTCCATTCTGTTTTTCATAGAGGGTGCCCACCGACATCAGGAAAACAATAACCAGGAACACTGGAATTCTCCACGAGCCAGCCAGAGATGCTGCGAATTATTAAGAGTTAACATTTTTAATTTTTTTAAAAAAGAACCCAACACTTAAGACTATTCCGAACTCAAAACGCCCAAGTAATCCCAGAATGACCTGCATCAGGCATCTGCATAAGGCATGGATCCTAAAGGCATGGGCCTCACCTGATTTCCTAAAAATACTACTAGAGGTGAACTCTCTCCAGAAAGGGGGTAAGGCCCACACGGGCACTGCAAAAAGCTTCCCCGTGCCCTCCCCAGTGCACAATGCTAACAAGGGCCTCCCATTAGCCACTTGTAGCTCCTTGAGTTTGTCTAGAGCCTATGGACCCGCCTGCCTCCTCCTCTGCCTTCCTCCAATTCAAAAGGAGTCATGTTTTAGGGCAGGGGTGGGCAAACTTTTTGACTCGAGGGCCACAATGGGTTCTTAAACTGGACTGGAGGACCGGAACAAAAGCATGGATGGAGTGTTTGTGTGAACTAATATAAATTCAAAGTAAACATCATTACATAAAAGGGTACGGTCTTTTGGGGTTTTTTTAATTCAATAGTTTTATTCACCAGAACCGGCCTGTGGGCCATAGTTTGCCCAGCTCTGTTTTAGGGGGTCTTGCTGATAAACTCCTCCAGCATCCTGGGTCAGCAAAGTTGGAGAGTAACGCTTCCCTCAACTCCAGGCTCTAAGCAGAGACGTATTTTCTCAATCAACTCCCCCCCCTTCCCCCCCCCCCAACTTTTAACAATAGCTCTAAAAACTACTTTAAATAAGCTACCTACTGCTCTTGGTCACTAATTTTGTTTTTATAGAAATAAATATTTCCATAGACTCAGACTTGAAAATAAAATAGTCCCTGAAGCCGAATCCGGTTTGGCTCAGTGGATAGAGCGTCTGCCTGTGGACTGGAAGGTCCCAGGTTCGATTCCGGTCAAGGGCATGTACATTGGTTGCAGGCACATTCCCGGTGGGAGTTGTGCAGGAGGCGGCTGGTCAATGATTCTCTCTCATCGATGTTTCTAACTCTCTCTCTCGCTTCCTCTCTATAAAAAATAAATAAAATAATTTTTTTTAAAAAGTCCCTGAAAACTCACTTTACAGCAACCTAGTAGTCACTCAGCTAACCGTGCAGTCCCAAATAACAGAGTTATTTGTGCAGCTCTGACGCTGATCTTTCTTCTGCTGAACGGAAGATTTTTCCCTCTGAAGCTACTCGCTGCTGTAACTCTCTCCCACAGGTTTCAACCACTTTCCCGGGACAGGCTTCCGTTCTGAGATCCTCCTTATCCCCACCTCTCCCACCCCTGCAGCCAGTCCCCTCTCTCATCCAGAGTAAACTTCTCCACTTCCTTTCATTGTTTCTCACCTAAGATTCTGAGCACCTCTTATCATACTTGACTGCTTATCTATATCCTTCTTCAGTAGACACTCAGAAATGGCCACGATAATCCAACTGTGCTCCACTTTTTAAGATGTGGTTATTTTTAAAAGGGCCTTTTTGTACATGAGCATTCAATTTAACTAAAAGATAGACATTTTAAAGCATAACATTTTCATTAAATATTAATAAAATATTAAAGCATAATGTTTTCTAAAGATTACTTTAAAGAATTTTAAATATAACACTACAAAAAAATCACTTCGATTGCGTGGTCTGCCGTTGCTGACCTTAAGCTAAACTTTCTTAGAAAAAGTGACCCACCTAAATGAAAAAGCAATATAATCCAGACAGGAATTGAAACTGCTCTCAAGTAGCGCTCAGTGCTTGCATTCCACTTGAATGAAACAGTCAACAGATAGCCAACTACCAACGTCCAGATCTTAAATAAATGAAATATAGACACAGTTGTAAAATACATTCACATGAAAATACAGGCATTTAAAATCCCATGGAGTGACGTTATTTAAATATTTTTAAACAAAATACATACAGTTTTAACTTAAGATATAGTAAAGTTAAAAAACTATTATATGCATAAAGATCCTTAGGATAAAATATTTCATTTTTAAGTCATGGAGTTTATGGAATTCTTTAAGTTTTTTCTATAGATTAATGTATGTTTAAAAAAGAAAAAAACAAGAAAAGGTTAAAATAATCAGTACTATGATTCCCATTTTACAGATGAAAGAAACTGAGACTTCAGGAAAGTGACTTGTCCAAGGTCACACAGCTAAAAAATGACAAAGCAGGGATCAGAGCCCAGAAATCTAGCTCCGTAGTCTGTTTTCTTAACCAGGAGAAAGAAGAGTGGAGCTACAATAAATACATACTGAGGAGAGGGAAAGGGAAATGGAAACGACAGCATTGGAGATAGGGATATAGCAGGAGGGAGGGGGACTTTAGTGTAGAAAAGAAAAGGAGGTGTCAAGATTGACAGCTATCTTTAAATAGCAGGGGAAATTCCTCTGGGGAAAGCATTAGACAATCTCTGAAAAGTTAGGTAGGATTAGGAAGCAACACATTTCAGCTTAACCTGAGGATAAGTCTAACAAACTACAGCAATCTAAAATTGGATGGAATAAGGCTGCCACCACTAAAAGTGTTTGAGTCAGAGCTGACCATCAGTCAGGGATGACAAAGTAGGAACATCTGTCCCTCAGCAGTGAGAAGTTGAACAAGAGCAGTGTTTCCCAAAGTGTGGTACGCGTACCCCCAGGGGTACGGGAAGAGTTTGGCGGGGGTACATGTTGCACTGGAGTTTGATGGGGATATGCACTGCACCGTGCTTAGCTGCGCCTAATTCTACGTTCTCATGAGTCAAGTCAAGACAGTCTTGTGAGGCGTGAGATGGTCCGGTGTGCAAATAAATGTTATTTATACTATAACTTTTATTTATATTTTATTATGAATAATTTTATTTTTCATTTATTATTTTGTGTATGTACCAAAAAAATAAAAAATAAATATATTTTGATTGTTATTAAAATACATCCATTTTTTTTTTTTGACGAGGGGTACTCAGCGTTACGAAAATTATAGAAGGGGTACACATATGTCAAAAGTTTAGGAAACACTGAACTAGAGGATCACAAAAGGTACAAACTTCCAGATTTTAAGTCTAAGATATTTTAAAACCAATCTCCAAGAAGTTTTTGTTCTTTGTACTTAGGAATCAGTATCACTATTAGGGAGAGAGAAAAAAACAAACAAAAGAAACCAGACTACATACTTCAGATTTTTTAAGGGAAACTCATGGTCCGAAGTGAAGCATGTGTTTTCACCAGTAAACCTGAAACTCACAGACCCTCTAATTTCAGTGTAAAATGACCACTGAAATAGACACCTCCGCTCCACTTCTAGGAATGCTGTCTGCAGAAGCACTGTACACTGTGCAGGCAGATATACAAATGCAGTGGCAGTTTAAAATACTAAAAAATTTGTAACAAGCTAAATGTCATTTTACAGAGAACTATTTATATAATGGTATCTCCAAAAATAGAACAATTATTCAGACTTTTAAAAACATGACGAATATCTATTCAATGATACACTATAAATTTGTGCAAGTGCAAATTTATGATGGTCAAATATACTCTCAAAATGCTAAAAAAAAATGTGTTCTCCATTGCTGGTTGAATTTCTGGGGTTAATTTGCTTCTTTATGCTTTTCTTCAAATACTGAATTTTCTCCTAAAAGGATTATTACTTTTATAACTAGCCAATGTTATAAAACAAAACAAAAAACACTTTGGCCTTATTTTGGATTTTTTACCTTCAATATTTTGAAGTGTTTCCTCAGAAAAGAGTCACAGAATATTATTAGCAAAAAAGTATGGCCATTTATAAAAACACTTATAGTTCCTATTAAACCATTACTTTACAATGACTGATGTTTAAAAATGTTTATCAGGTTATCCTAATACAGATTCAGAGTTAATATAATCTGGTTGGAACACTATAAAAGGCATCTAGGAAAAAAAAGTCTGTATACTATAGTACTATTTAAAAAAGAAGTATAATCTCTAAGTAATAACAAGGAAAGATGTCCA